>CM071579.1:3585724-3656316 GCA_036426205.1 Ascaphus truei | reverse complement strand
AGAATCGTTACATGGAAAAAACTATGGAATTTCCATAATCCTCATTGGGGTTCACAAACTTTTTCATGTGTGCGCACCACACACCACCACCACACCACACACACACACACACACACACACACACACACACCACCACACACCCACACACACACCACACACCACACACACACACACACACACACACACACACACAACACTAAAGGTTCACATACTTTTTCTACCCATGGTATTAAATGTTGAATCATTTGTGGATATAAATAATGTTGAAAAGATCATGTTTTTGTGTCATTTGTTTGTCTGGCTATCTTTATCTTTTATTAGAACTTGGATTAAGATCTCACAACATTTTAGGTTTTAAATATGTGAAAATCCTACAGGGTTCAAAAACTTTTTCCTCGCCACTGTGCGTACACACACACAACAAACCACACACAAACCAAAACACACACTTGAACCCTCACCACTTTAAGCAGGCTCTTCCTCTCTTTGAAGGTCGCACAGCATCTAGGATGCCCGTTACCATGACGATAGTAGCACGGCGATGACCAGAATGTAGGCGGTAGCAGCGTAGGTGCTGGAGGACAGCAAGCTGATGTAATCACTCTTGGACCAGCGTCCAGACTCCTACAGCCATCACAGCCAGCCCTGCCAGCACTATGGAGACGGAGGAAACATGCCGAGCGTGAGCAGCAAAGGATTCTGGGAGCTCCGTATCATAAAACAGCGACACAAATGCAAACACACGTTGGTTTATACCCATCAGCAGCAAGGGATCCTGGGAGCTAGGTATCAATGTACAAACAATCATTTAATGCCAGAGGGACTGCACAACACAACGCAAAACTGCAAAGGATTCTGGGAGCTTGGTATCAGATACAGGGAGACAGATGCAATGATTTAACCCTCATGTCAGCAGAGCAGCCCCAGTCACAAATACATTTCTAATGGAAACAATATTTGCATGATTATTAATTTTTGTTTCAACAATACATGTGGTACCTCATGATGTTCGAGGAATTCAAACGAGTAAAATAATAAACTTAACCTTCTCCACATAAATATATACAAGGTGGTATTAAATCAGACAGTACTCACACTTTTGTTGTAATAATGACCAACACGGAGAGCAGGAGGGAGAAAAGGGGGGTGCGGTGTTGCAGGGTAGGGCACAGTCTGGCACACACCGTATACTCACCAAGAAGAAGAAATTAAAGGTGAACAGGAGGTATTTGAAACATATGGTGCCACAGGTCTTCCTTCTTCTCATTGTACTCCCCCATGTTGAGCCGCTGACTCTGAAACACAAGTATAAACACTAGAATAAGTATTCGTAATCACTTTATTTAAAGAACGAGTGTGTTGGATTCTGTGTGTTACTGCTATTCATCCCACGCACCTCAGATGCCAGGGTAGTACGTTCCATATACATTAGCAGAGTGCTGCTTTTATGTTCCCATATACATTAGCAGAGTGCTGCTTTTATGTTCCCATATACATTAGCAGAGTGCTGCTTTTATGTTCCCATATACATTAGCAGAGTGCTGCTTTTATGTTCCCATATACATTAGCAGAGTGCTTGCTTATGTTCCATATACATTAGCGAAGTGCTGCTTTTATGTTCCCTATACATTAGCAGAGGTGCTGCTTTTATGTTCCATATACATTAGCAGAGTGCTGCTTTTATGTTCCATATACATTAGCAGAGTGCTGCTTTATGTTCCCATATACATTAGCAGAGTGCCTGTTTTATGTTCCACTATACATTAGCAGAGTGCTGCTTTTATGTTCCCATAACATTAGCAGAGTGCTGTTTTACAGTGTATATACACATACGCTAATGTGTCAATGTTGTATAAAAACTAAATAATTTTAAAAAAAAATGTATAGTTATACATTATCTCACTTATAGCTGCTTTTGGGCATCAGAAAGAGATAGACAATACTCTGTATCATTATACCGGCGGCAGGGTGTTTATAATATGGCTGAAACCACTCACTAAACCTCTGAGTCACCGACACTATCTCATCACCCCTCCCTGTGTGAGTCACACTCAGCTGCCCTAATCTGTCTGGGATAACAGGTCCGGAGCAGAGGCCCAACAAAGCATAGCGGCCATCTTTCACCGTCACCATGACAAACTGCCACAGCATGACAACAAACCAGAGGGTGGCCATTTTGTCCTAACGGTCTCAATCCCAAGTAGTGACGTGTTTCAACAGAATTAAGGGTCAGTCCCTTGTAGGACCGGTGTGATCTAATGACTGATGTGTGTTTATTTGGGTTAAAAGTGTTCGCATACAGCCAACGCACCCATTTTAGGAGGGATTTAGGGGTCAGTTCCTGCTCCCTCTCACTCCGACTGCCTGCTAAAAGGACAAATAAAAAAAAAAAGGATATAAAAAATCAATACACTTCTCCTCATTCCTTCCCGGCAGGCTTAACCAATCAATCCTCCAAACAACACATTAGACCTTGTCTCCAGCACTTGGAAGAGTGGAGGGTTCCAACAAAGCACTGTGGGGAAAAGAAAACGGGGGTTTGTTGGGGGTTTTAAAGCACATGACCCATCCTTAACGGCTATTTGACATAAATAGAGGTTATAAACAGATGGGGTGCGTTAACCCAACAAGGGACCCTGGGAAATAACGTGCGCTTGCTTTCGTGGCCAGAGAAGAAGGTGAGCTGGTGATGTCATGGTGGCGGGGTACCAACAAACCAGGGCAGTCAAGGTGTGGCCAAATACCCCGACAGGCCAGTCGGGGGGAAAAAAAAAATCAAATATAACTGTAGGGTTAGTTCCATGTAGGAACCTGGTGCATACAATGTTTACACCGGTTTTTTTTATTTTTACATAGGCGAGGACGCAGGCCAGACTCCGGAGTGAACCGCCAGAAAGGTGCCGCGGTTACTTAACGATATTTATTCTTGCCATCTTAAAAAAAAAAAAAGCTCAAAACCCAGTCCCATGTATATGATTAATTGGCCAAATGGAGTGCTCAGGGAAGTAGCATCAAAAAAACAGCCCTAAACAAAGAGGCCAGCCAGTAAAAATCTATCTATCTGTGTAGGTTACTGGCTATACACTTTAACCCAGGCTCTGCTGTAAAAGCGGTGTTAATACTGCAGGCATTCCCCGAATTAACGTACGCAAGGGGACGGAGATGTATGTAAAGCGAAAATGTTACTTAAAGTGAAGCACTCCCTTTTTCCCCACTTATCGATGCATTACTGTACTGAATCCTCATATACGTGGCATATGACTGTGTAAAAACGCATTTGTAAACAGGCTCTATAGTCTCCCCTTGCACACAGCTTCGGTACAGGTAGGGGCCGGTATTGCTGTTCCGGACGTGTGAAGGCGCATGCGTGAGCTGCCGTTTGCCTATTGGGCGCTATGTCCTTACTCGCGAGTGTATAAAGTGAGTGTCCTTAAAGCGGGGTATGCTGTACTGCAGGCATAAGTTTATAGGGCTCCAGGTTAAAATTGCTAAGAGCAAAAGTTGACCACATGTGCTCATTTGCATGTCATTACCCAGAATCCCTCTGGTTGCATGTATGCAAAGATTAATGGGGGAAGGCACACACACCACACACCATAGTTGTTACATGCCGTCTAACTGCATAAATAACAGGTCCTGTTCTATTTTCTACATCCCGTACCCATTATAAGCAAGCTGTCCCTATTCTTGTCTGGGTGAGAGAGCAAAGAAGCCATCCGGGCCTAAACCCCATTGGTTTGAAGCTCAGAACCTTCATCTTGCAGATCAATAACTGATTGATACATTCCATAACCGGCTGATTGGTTATGTATATATCAGGTATAGAGAGGAAGAAAAAAAAAAACACACACAAATACACATTTTCTATTGACCCCAATGACCTTCACATATAATAGGTGGCGTGTTATGGGGCCTTCTTAAAAAAAAAGGTGCTCAGTTGCTTGCAAAGTCCGTATCCCCAAATTGACAGGAGGAACTAAAGTGTACCACATTTTAAGGTCCCCAGGTTGGAAGGCCTGTGTTTATTTAGCACTGTTAGAGAGGGGAACGTGTTCTGTGAAGCGGAAGGGCAAATATTGTCTCTGCACATAATTGCTTCTGCCGCCTGGCCCAAGTGACATAATGCCGCTCCCGGTACTCACACACGAACACTGCATTTCAAGCGCCGTGTGAACATTCCTGGCAGGATCACGGCCCTAGTCGCTTGGTGTGTGACAGAAAGGGGACAGGGGCCACAGGCGGAAGAGGGTACAGTATGAGACAAGGGGACAATGGCAGGGCCGAAGAAAGTGGGGACAGGAAAGTGACAGAGGAGTGCTCTAATAAGGGGGGGGGGGTATTTGATTCCTCTAGTATTGTATGTCTTTATATAGCGCCAAAAGTGTGACTAGCGCTTCACAAAGAATTACAGTACACGGAATTATAATTATACAATAAGTGCAGCAAAATCAGACAATAGAAAGGAAATCCCTGCACCGAAGAGCTTAAACTTAAGAGGTTTATGGGAAACTTACAGAGACAGTAGGTGAGGGAGTAAGTGCTGTAGATGGCAGTGCTTGGTCCAATGGGTGGTAGAGTGACTGAGTGTGGGACAATAGCCATGAGTGCAGGCTATTGGGATATGGATTGTGGGGGGAGATTTAAGGCTGGTCAGTATTAAATGAAAAGGTAACACCATTACACGGGAAGAGGTGGCCAGGGACGCAGAGTGAGATCAGGTGTGTATGTCTGACTTCAGGCTATGGGAGATCCCCAGAAGTAGATAGTGGGCTGTAATAGAGGATTTGTGTGGGTGTTTTTTGTGAGGGTATAGGAGGGGGTGCATAAATCAAGGTGCAGTGGGAGTTGGAGAGAACAGGACATTCACAAAGGAAGTGAGGAAACAGTAAACAGAAAAAGCAGTAGGGAGGGCATAGTAAGATGCAGGAGGGAGAATAACAGGTTAATGGAGGATAAAAGTGAAAAATAATCACCGATGTTAAAACTTTCGTCATTCCATTACTCACGTTTCTTCCGTCCCTTCTCCCCTCAACGAGCAGGTATACAAAGGGCAGCCCTCAAATGTCACTGAATTGAAGCAGTTCTGTAAGGAGGAATGGACCAAGATTCCTCAAAACCGATGTGAGAGACTGACCAGCTGAGAAATCATTGCTGCTCAGAGGGGTGCCACTAGGTACTGAATCTAAAGGTTCATATACTTTTTCATACATGGATATTAAATGTTGAATCATTTGTGGATAAATAAATGTTGAAAAGTATCATGTTTTTGTGTCATTTGTTTGATCTGGCTATCTTTATCTTTTATTAGAACTTGGATTAAGATCTCACAACATTTTAGGTTTTAAATATGTGAAAATCCTACAGGGTTCACAAACTTTTTCCTCGCCACTGTGCGTACACACACACACACACACACACACACAAACAAAACACACACTTGAACCCTCACCACTTTAAGCAGGCTCTTCCTCTCTTTGAAGGTCGCACAGCATCCTAGGATGCCCGTTACCATGACGATAGCACCGGCGATGACCAGAATGTAGGCGGTAGCAGCGTAGGTGCTGGAGGACAGCAAGCTGATGTAATCACTCTTTTGGACCAGCGTCCAGACTCCTACAGCCATCACAGCCAGCCCTGCCAGCTATGGAGACGGAGGAAACATGCCGAGCGTGAGCAGCAAAGGATTCTGGGAGCTCCGTATCATAAAACAGCGACACAAATGCAAACACACGTTGGTTTATACCCCATCAGCAGCAAGGGATCCTGGGAGCTAGGTATCAATGTACAAACAATCATTTAATGCCAGAGGGGACTGCAACACAACGCAAAACTGCAAAGGATTCTGGGAGCTTGGTATCAGATACAGGGAGACAGATGCAATGATTTAACCCCTTCCATGTCAGAGCAGCCCAGTCACAAATACATTTCTAATGGAAACAATATTTAGCATGATTATTAATTTTGTTTCAACAATACATGTGTTACATCATGATGTTCGAGGAATTCAAACGAGTAAAATAATAATACTTAACCTTCTACCACATAACATATATACAAGGTGGTATTAAATCAGACAGTACTCACTACTTTTGTTGTTAATAATGACCAACACGGAGAGCAGGGAGAAAAGGGGGGTGCGGTGTGTGCAGGGGATAGGGCACAGTCTGGCACACACCGTATACTCACCCAGAAGAAGAAATTAAAGGTGAACAGGAGGTATTTGAAACATATGGTGCCACAGGTCTCCTTCTTCTCATTGTACTCCCCCATGTTGAGCCGCTGACTCTGAAACACAAGTATAAACACTAGAATAAGTATTCGTAATCACTTTATTTAAAGAACGAGTGTGTTGGACTTCTGTGTGTTACTGCTATTCATCCCACGCACCTCAGAGTGCCAGGGTAGTACGTTCCCATATACATTAGCAGAGTGCTGCTTTTATGTTCCCATATACATTAGCAGAGTGCTGCTTTTATGTTCCCATATACATTAGCAGAGTGCTGCTTTTACAGTGTATATACACATACGCTAATGTGTCAATGTTGTATAAAAACTAAATAATTTTAAAAAAAAATGTATAGTTATACATTATCTCACTCTATAGCATGCTTTTGGGCATCAGAAAGAGTATAGACATACTCTGTATCATTATACCGGGCAGGGTGTTAATAATATGGCTGGAACGCACTCACATAAACCTCTGAGTCACCGACACTATCTCATCACCCCTCCCTGTGTGAGTCACACTCAGCTGCCCTAATCTGTCTGGGATAACAGGTCCGGAGCAGAGGCCCAACAAAGCATAGCGGCCATCTTTCACCGTCACCATGACAACTGCCACAGCATGACCACAAACCAGAGGGTGGCCATTTTGTCCTAACGGTCTCAATCCCACGTAGTGACGTGTTTAACAGAATTAAGGGTCAGTCCCTTGTAGGACCGGTGTGATCTAATGACTGATGTGTTTATTTGGGTTAAAGTGTTCGCATACATGCCAACGCACCCTATTTTAGGAGGGATTTTAGGGGTCAGTTTCCCTGCTCCCTCTCACTCCCGACTGCCTGCAAAAGGACAAATAAAAAAAAAAAGGATATAAAAAATCAATACACTTCTCCTCATTCCTTCCCGGCAGGTCTAACCAATCAATCTCCAAACAACACATTAGACCTGTCTCCAGCACTTGGGAAGAGTGGAGGGTTCCCACAAAGCACTGTGGGGAAAAGAAACGGGGGTCTGTTGGGGGTTTTAAAGCACATGACCCATCCTTAACGGCTATTGACATAAATAGCAGGTATAAACAGATGGGGTGCGTTAACCCAACAAGGGACCCTGGGAAATAACCGTGCGTCTGCTTTCGTGGCCAAGAAGAAGGTGAAGCTGGTGATGTCATGGGGGGTACCAACAAACCAGGGCAGTCAAGGTGTGGCCAAATACCCCGACAGCCAGTCGGGGGGGAAAAAAAAAATCAAATATAAACTGTATGGGTTAGTTCCATGTAGGAAACCCTGGTGCATACCAATGTTTACACGGTTTTTTTTATTTTTACATAGGCGAGACGCAGGCAGACTCCGGAGCTGAACCGCCAGAAAGGTGCCGGCGGTTACTTAACGATATTTAAATTCTTGCCATCTTAAAAAAAAAAAAAGCTCAAAACCCAGTCCCATGTATATGATTTAATTGTGCCAAATGGAGTGCTACAGGGAAAGTAGCATCAAAAAAACAGCCCTAAACAAAGAGGCCTAGCCAGTAAAAATCTATCTATCTGTGAGTAGGTTACTGGCTATACACTTTAACCCAGGCTCTGCTGTAAAAGCGGTGTAATACTGCAGGCATTCCCCGAATTAACGTACGCAATGGGACCGGAGCATGTATGTAAAGCGAAAATGTACTTAAAGTGAAGCACTCCCTTTTTCCCCACTTATCGATGCATGTACTGTACTGCAATCCTCATATACGTGCATAACTGATGTAAATAACGCATTTGTAACAGGCTCTATAGTCTCCCCGCTTGCACACAGCTTCGGTACAGGTAGGGAGCCGGTATTGCTGTTCCGGACGTGCTGACAGGCGCATGCGTGAGCTGCCGTTTGCCTATTGGGCGCTATGTCCTTACTCGCGAGTGTACTTAAAGTGAGTGTCCTTAAAGCGGGGTATGCCTGTACTGCAGGCATAAGTTTATAGGGCTCCAGGTTAAAATTGCTAAGAAGCAAAAGTTGACACACTGTGCTCATTTGCATGTCATTACCCAGAATCCCTCTGGTTGCATTGTATGCAAAGATAATGGGGGAAGGCACACACACACACACACACATTAGTTGTTAACATGCCGTCTAACTGTCCATAAATAGCAGGTCCTGTTCTATTTTCTACATCCCGTACCCATTATAAGCCAGCTGTCCCTATTCTTGTCTGTGTGAGAGAGCAAAGAAGCCATCCGCTGCCTACACCCCATTGGTTGAAGCTCAGAACCTTCATCTTGCAGATCAATAACTGATCTGATACATTCCCTATAACCGGCTGATTGGTTATGTATATATCAGTGTATAGAGGAAGAAAAAAAAAAAAACACACAAATACACATTTTCTATTGACCCAATGACCTTCACATATAATAGGTGGCGTGTTATGGGGCCTTCTTAAAAAAAAGGTGCTCAGTTGCTTGCAAGCTCCTGTATCCCCACATTGACAGGAGGAACTAAAGTGTACCAACATTTTAAGGTCCCCAGCGTTGGAAGGCCTGTGTTTATTTAGCACTGTTAGAGAGGGGACGTGTTTCTGTGAAGCGTGAAGGGCAAATATTGTCTCTGCACATAATCTGCTTCCTGCCGCCTGGCCCAAGTGACATTTAATGCCGCTCCGGGGACTCACACAGAACACTGCATTTCAAGCAGCCGTGTGAACATTCCTGCAGGATCACGGCCTAGTCGCTGGTGTGTGACAGAAAGGGGACAGGGGCACAGGCAGGAAGAGGGTACAGTATGAGACAAGGGGACAATGGCAGGCCGAAGAAAGTTGGGGACAGGAAAGTGACAGAGGACGTGCTCTAATAAGGGGGGGGGGGTATTTGATTCCTCTAGTATTGTATGTCTTTATATAGCGCCAAAAGTGTACTCAGCGCTTCACAAAGAATACAGTACAGAGAATTATAATTATACAATAAGTGCAGCAAAATCAGACAATAGGAAAGGAAATCCCTGCACCGAAGAGCTTACAATCTAAGAGGTTTAATGGGAAACTTACAGAGACAGTAGGTGAGGGAGTAAGTGCTGTAGATGGCAGTGCTTGGTCACAATGGGTGGTAGGAGTGACTGAGTGTGGGACAATAGCCATGAGTGCAGGCTATTGGGATACTGGATTTGTGGGGTGAGATTTAAGGCTGGTCAGTATTAAATGAAAAGGTTAACACCATTTACAGGGGAAGAGGTGGCAGGGACGCATGAGTGAGATCAGGTGTGTATGTCTGACTTCAGGCTATGGGGAGATCCCCAGAAGTAGATAGTGGGTGTGAATAGAGGATTTGTGTGGGTGTTTTTTATTGAGGGGTATAGGAGGGGTGCATAAATAATGGTGCAGTGGGGAAGTTGGAGAGAACAGAGACATTCACAAAGGAGTGAGGAAACAGTAAACAGAAAAAGCAGTAGGGAGGGCATAGTAAGATGCAGGAGGAGAGACTTAACAGGTAATGGAGGATAAAAGTGAATAAATAATCACAGATGTTAAAAGAGAGTCTCACAGTGGCAAAGTTGTAATGCGGAGTCCAGGGTAAAACATTCCTGATGTTTATATAAAAACTATCGACGATTGTCGATGTCCTGCAACTCTCCGCCCCTCACTTTGCGTGGAAAGAATGACTTTCCCTAAACAGGATTTAAACAATTGCCAGCTCTGCCCTAGAGTGAGTCAGGCAAAGTCTGGCCTGCAGGGCACATCGATCTGTCTGCTTCTCCCCAGCACACCTGAGACTGCCGAGACGCTATGACAGGGCCAAGGAGTCTTGTAAAAACACAGAATTCTTTTTAGAATGGAGTCATGTTGGAAGGGGGGGGGGGGGAGATGTCCAACAAGAAATAGGAGTGTGTTATATGGGGTTAAAGTGTGTGTGTGTTACACACAGTGTGTGTCCACACATTAAACAAAAAGTAGATAATCATAATATATACATTTAGATATACAACCACACGGTAAATGCTTTGTCTGCTTTATCCGTGCAGAGAATAGATTTAGAGAGAGATAAATGACCACAAGGAAATTTAATTTAGAGCCTTCAAAAATTAGATTTCAAGTAACCATTAAACCGAGAGCTGCAGCAAAAATGGAAACTGGGCTCAGAGCCAAATATTCACTCACATCTCCCCTTTATTGCCAAAGGACTCTGCAACACATTTAATGGGACCATCCTATTAAAAGCCAGAATCATTCTCGTCTACAAAATCAGCTGCACCCACAGACATCTTCAATAGGATCACCTTCTTCTACCCATCAGCTGCACCCACAGAGATCTTCAATAGGATCACCTTCTTCTACCCATCAGCTGCACCCACAGACATCTTCAATAGGATCACCTTCTTACACACATCAGCTGCACCCACAGACATCTTCAATAGGATCACCTTCTTACACACATCAGCTGCACCCACAGACATCTTCAATAGGATCACATTCTTACACACATCAGCTGCACCTGTAGACTTTAATAAAATCACCTTGCACTTATCTGTTAACCTTGCAACTTCTATAGGATCGCCCTCACAGACTTTAATGATCCTATACAGTACCTAGCCCTAGAAACGATTAAACGCCCCCTTTATATATCTGCAATGCGGACAGGCACCACCCAAAAAATTCCCTTCTAGGAACATTAAAAATGATTATTTAGATAGGTATATTGATTAAGAAGCTGACCAAGTTCTCCCAGCACCTGGACATCTATAACCTTATTGGACAGGAATTTCGATATATAAACCTTCCTTATTTCATCTTTTCCAGTTTGTGACAGTATTGATTGGCTCTTTTGTATTGTTTATGGCTGTATTTAATTGTGCACTTGGTTTTAATTTGAGACTTGAAAATTGGATTTCACAAAACAAACGGTTTTTAAACACGGACAAGACTGTAACAAATGGTATTTGGGACCGAGGCTAAATTTCTAAAACTACCAATGAATGAGTTTCAGATCAGAACCAACGCCAACACCACCCTAACTCCTGTTACTAGTTTCAAATATTTGGGCATATGGTTCGACTCCCTTCTAACATTTGGGTTGCACATTGATACCCTGACATCCAAGACCTATGCCAAACTAGGTGTACTTTATAGGAACAAATCCTCCCTAAGTCTATTGGTCAGAAAGTGTATCGCACAGCAGATGCTAATGCCAATTATAGACTATGGGGACATAGTATATGCCTCAGCACCCCAAACTCACCTTAGCAAACTTGATACCCTCTACCATTCTATATGCCACTTTTTCCTTCAATGCAACTACAACACACACCACTGCAAAATGCTCAAAGAACTAGATTGCGCCTATAGTCAAGTTGATGACCAAAGTTCACTTTTCCTGTCTTGCCTTCAAATACTTTCTGGGCAAACTACCCGTCTACCTGAACAAGCTCCTCACCCCTACCACATGCAGCACTTATCACCTGAGATCTGACTCAGGAAGACTGTTCATGGTCCCAAGGTTCAGCAAAGTATCCGGCCGCTCCTCCTTCTCTTACCGTGCACCCCAAAACTGGAACACTCTACCGGAGACTCTCACAGCCACCACCAGTCTAAGGCTGCGACCAAGGTGATCGCGACGGTGTGTGCGGCGCAATCACAGATGTGCCTCCATGAGGCTGTCTATAGACCGCGCCAACGCGCACGGACGCAGAGGCACCGGCGCTCGCGATGCAGGAGGGAACAGAAAAATCTGTTTTCATGCGCGGGCGGCTGGGTCACGTGAGAGGTTCGCCCAATGAGGGCCAACCAGCTCCGTGACGTCACGGCCACGCCCCCCGGCACCTCTGCATGCAGGACACAGATCACACAGCATCAGCTATCAGGTTGTATACTTCCTGCTTTCATTGCAGGTTATTTATACCTTATACACCTGCTTATAGATCTATACCTGGTTACTAATGACATCTGGTGTACACTGAATTTACTATAAACTGTACCTTATTCACTGTACCAACTATGATAACAGCATTAACCATTTAAGCTGTGACATAGTAATGTCTTCCTCTGGTATGCTTAGTCTCCAGTAATGTGAGATTTCCCCTTGTTTTGTAGCTGCTACTTTGCATGATGTAATGGTGAGGCTACATAGCCGAGTTAATATATTTTGGACCTTATCTCCATATACATACTCTATGGGGGTATCAGTATAGGTTCATATTAATCCCTATATTCACCTTATTTTTCCAGTCTCGCCCACTAGGGGATCTTTTTAGTCTTTGTAATTTAGTTGTAATTTTATGCATTTCGTCAGATTTTATTATGTATTAAAAATTGAAGTATTTGTTTGTCATGCTATAGTTTAGTTTGTGTGGACATTTCCCAGTTGGTCTGTGTATATACTCTCATATTATTGGTACTAGTTATTAAACTGGTACTTTATGAAATACATCATACCATGGAATGAGTGCAATTTGTAGGGACTTTTAGCGACCTCTCTTGGCCACTTGCTTGTGTTTTTGCAGGACACAGATCACTCCTGCTGCAGGCGGTGGGGAGAATCAGAGTGAACGCTTGCTCCCTCTCCAGCGTTCACCATAGCCGCATCCTAAGTTCTTTCAAAACTAAAAGCTGTCTCGCATTTTAACCTGGTCTGTAACGGTTACATACGCCTATAACATGTATTACCTTTAACTGTGCACGCAATGTCTTGTACATAATGTATACCCTGCTCACTTAATGTATTTGTCATCGGAACTATGCCTAGGACATACTTCAAAACGAGAGGCAACTCTCAATGTATTACTTCCTGGTAAAACATTTGATAAATGAATACATATTCACCATCATAGAATACACTGATATTATTTTTTTCATCAGTACATTTACACTTAGTTTAGGTTTGTAATTAATAATTATTCACACATGTTCATGCACACCAAAAAGACCAAGATGACGACCAAAAGTAAGATGGCAGGATGAAATCAGATAATGTGCTAAAGGAACGTGGAGAAGAGAGAGACTGTAACCGCTGTACCTGGGAGATCACTGGAGAGGCTTCATCCAGCAGTGGGGAGACAAGGGCTGAAGATATCGAGAGAGGGATGGAAGATGGGACGGAAGATGGGACGGAAGATGGGACGGAAGATGGGACGGAAGATGGGACAGATAGGAGTGCTTAGTGGGGTAGGTACACACAGATGGCTTGTTGTACATTACCGCCACCTTGATAAAGAGCCCGTTGGGGACCGAAACGTCGATTTTTACTATGGTGAAAAACTTACCAACTCTTTTTATTCCAATTGAAAAAAAAGCATGCTGGCACTCCATACCGGCTATATTAACTACCTAAGCCGGCTATATTAACTATCTAGGCCATGCACCCCAGACTTCTTAACTGTTCTAGGAGTGATGAAGCTTATGGACCGATAGATATCCAACTCCAGTGGACAACTCCCTGGCAGCTAAATGGTTAAATAAAACTCATTCGGGCAAAGTACACCCTAGAAATCAAGAGCTGGCAGGACCCCCTCTCCTCCCCTAGCAGGGTCCTTTCCCCTCTCCTCCCCTAGCAGGGTCCTTTCCCCTCTCCTTCCCTAGCAGGGTCCTTTCCCCTCTCCTCCCCTAGCAGGGTCCTTTACCCTCTCCTCCCCCAGCAGGGTCCTTTCCCCTCTCCTCCCCGCGCAGGATCCTTTCCTGGTGCTGCTCAGAAGCAAGCAGGCAGCCAACAGGATGGCCATTAAAAACCCCACTCATTTTATACATGTCAACACATACGACTTCTATACAAATAGGATTTTTATAGGGTTTGGCACAGATCTACGTGGGAAATCCTGCACCCCCCTCCCCCTATTAAACACGTCACTGGCATTGTCACTTTGGTGTTACGTGGGACTAACCCTTTAATCCATTAAACACGTCACTGTCATCGAGTCACTTTGGACACACGTGGGACCGACCCAAAGAGCTTGCAATCCAACAGGAGACCTCCCGGACACATTGCATAGGTGTTTGTGAGGTTACATCACAGGGTCCTACCCCTAGGACCTGCCAGGCCTCTAGGATCACTGGATATAGATATAGAAAAATATATAGATATAGAAAAATATATAGATATATATATATCTAGAGATATATATATATATATAGATATATATATATCTATATATATATAAACCAGTGAAAGAAGGGGAGGCGTGTGCACTTGGGATGTCTCTTTATTTAACCCTTCACAGCCACAGGGGGCCAGAAATGCCTTGCTTCTCTAACGGCGAAAGGGTTAAAGCCCTTTGTGAACTCTCTGAATAAAAGGTGCAATCCCACATCGCCAGCTAGAAAGCAAATATTTGTAAACAACAAGTCTAATTGGCTTCCCTAGAGAAATCTACACGTGCTAATGGCAAAGATTTTGTCTGCTTTCACTGTTTTGTTTAATTCATTACAAATGGCATTGCTCAAGGGCCCTCTGAATAAGGAAGGGCGTGTAAGAAAAGAGAAAGAATAAAAAGAAGGGAAGAAAGGAGAGAGGGAATGAGAAGAGTGAAACGAGCAGGAGAGTGAAGGAGGGAAGGGGAAGGAAGAAAGGGGAAAGGGGAGGATAAGAGGGGAAGGGGAGGTGAGAAGGGAAGGAATGATAAAGGAATGAGAGGAGAATGGAGGGGGGGGGGAAACATGCAGAGAGGGAGGGGGGAAAGAGAGTGAGTGGTGAGAGAAAGAGAGAGGAGGTGGAATGACAGTAAGAGAGTAAGGGAGGAAGAAAGGTTTAAAAACACAATAGCCCTTTGTACTAACCCAGCAGATGCACCGAGTGGGATAAGAACACTGCAGGTACAGGCCTGTCCGGTCACACTCACTGCAAAGCAGACACAGTGGCCCCGTGTCTGATATATATGTCTGGCAGTGAAGGTGTTACGTTTAAACCAAAAGCCACTCATTAATTCCCCCCCCCCCCCCTCCGTCTTCAGCAATTAATTAGAAGCTAGGTTCCCGCCCTCTCCCTCCCCGCTGTTTCTCTAGCAGCAAAAATGCAAGGCATACAAAACCCAGGAGGATTCTGGGTAACGCAACGGCATAATCTGCCACAGCTTTGGAAATCCCGGCACACAAGCCTAACTGAAAATGGAATATTGCCAGTATCCCGGAATATCCAAGACGTGTAGCATTCCTTACAGTTTAGCTTATATGCAAGCCCCTCGCCCCCCTACCGCCACTGCCCCCCTGCACACACCCCTCCATCCACTGCACCTTGCCACCTCCGCCTTGCCCCCTTAGCCCAGCCTCACTCCCCCCATTGCACGCCCTCGCCTCCACCCCGTGCCCCCCTCCGCCACCCCTTGCCCCCCGCCTCCACCCTCCCCTCCCACCACCTTCCCTTCCCCTTCCCGCCGCCCTTCCGCCTTCATGCCCGCCTTAACCGCCTCCCCACCACCCGCTCTCTGCGGTCCTGTCAACCCTCCCTTACTCCGGGCCGCCTCTGCCTTTCACACCACCGCCTCACAGCGCGCTGCATAACGCACTCAACAGATAGACCAAACCAAACCCGTCCACCTCCGACACACTACCTGCCGCCACAGACACCCTAGCTGCCTCCTGCCCCTACCACGCTACACATCACTGTCCCACCGTCCTCACACCTATGCAATACCCACCACTCACAGCGCACACTCACACCCCAAACTCGCCACCCGCCGCCATCCACACCCTAGCAGTAGCCCCCTCACAGACATCACTCACAACCCACGCGCCACCGCCGCCCTCCGTAACACCCTTGCAGAGGAGACCCCACTCACAGACAGCACACCACACACCCACTCGCCACACCCGCCGCCTCACACCTGCAGGACCACTATCATCCCGACCTCAGATTTTTAATCCACTTATGCCACCCCACAAATATACATTGTACGTTGTGGTGGTTACAATAAACCATTTTTATATACAACATCTTATTACATTTTCTTCCATCTTTCTTTTCAATATTATTATCCCCTTACAACAACCACACCTATTGTTCCACAATTTATAATAATACTACCTATTACGCATTTACATCCCCCGGGCAACGCCGGGTGCTCTCAGCTAGTATATATATATATGCACAATATAAAAAACTGTATGCTCTCTACATGTCTTAGGCAGCGCATCGCCACACCCTGCCTTTTCCCCATTATCCCCACAAGCATACAGCACTTCCACTGCAAGCAAGGGGAATTCTGGGAAATGACATGCAAGTGAAGTCACACAGTGTCACTTTTTGCCTCAAGTAACCATTTTTAACATGGTTCCCTATAGGCTGAAGCTTGCTGCATGGTCACAGACACTTTGACCAGCCAGGGTTAAGGTGCTAACCCAAAAACCACCCACATGACAGCTTGTTTCGACCTTGATGGGTCTCATCAGTGTGGGGTTTATTTTACTGAATGCAAAGAGGCTATGGGATATATATATACATGGTTGCACCAAAAAATCTACTCGCCACACAAAAAAATTACTACTCGCCACCTAGTACCAAACGTTGCTGCTTGGGCCAATATTTACTCGCCCGGGGGTTAAATCCACTCTCACCATGCGCGTCAAATGTATAGGTTTGTCAAACAGCTGTATATGTATATGTAATATTATATGGGGTAATGTATATGTATATCATATATATACTATTAATATATTAATAATATATCTATATATACACTATATAGTATATATATCTATATATATCTATATCTCTATACCCATTTTTTTTTCAAAATCACACGTTTTAAAATACTTTGTCCCCAGCACTTTAGCAAATTTACCTCAGTCGTTATTTAGTTATAAATGTTTACCATGAATAATGCATTGAGGACCTCTCGTTTTCATCAAGTAGGTCCTGGGCAACGAGCTTAATGTGACAGATACATGAGTATACAGGGTAATGTGTATACAGGGTTATACATTAAATATGAAGACATTGCAGTTAGAGATAAAATAAATGATAGGCCTATGTAACAATTACAACCCACATTAAAATGTGAGACAGCTTTAGTTTTGAAAGAACTGGTGGTGGCTGTGAGTCTCCGGTAGATTGTTCCAGTTTTGGGGTGCACTAAGAGGGAAGGAGGAGCGGCCGGATACTTTGCTGAACCTTGGGACCATGAACAGTCTTCTGGAGTCGGATCTCAGATGATAAATGCTGCGTGTGGTAGGGGTGAGGAGCTTGTTCAGATAGATGGGTAGCTTGCCTAAGGCTACGTCCATAGAGGGGGGAGCCGTGCTGACGCTGAGGCTCGCCTGCTCGGTCAGGAGCGATTCCATGGACTGGCAGGCGAGCCAGAGTGCGCGATCGGGGGGAGGGGGCGGGGCAGTGACGTCGCCGGGCCAATAGCCCGCAAAGCACCGACATCAACGTCACGGCGTCATGACGCTGCTTCGTGCTGATTGGGTGTTTTCAGCGCTGAGAAACAGGTTCTGCTGTCTGCTGAAAATCCCTGCGCCTCAGCACGCCTGCGGACGCTCGCGGGAGCCCCCTCTAAAGACATCCTTATTGAGGATGACGGGGCTCATTGCGGAGCGTCAGCGCAACTCAGCATGGCTCCCCCCTCTATGGACGTAGCCTAAGGCTGAGTCCATGGTGACTCAGCCCGTGCGGAGGCGCGCTGAGGCTGAGGGAAAGCGGGTGCTTTCCCTGGCCTTGGTTAGCGTGCCACCCGGGGGCGTGTCGGGGGGGCGGGCCAGTGACGTCACGGAGCGGCGAACCGCTCACATGACCGGCCCTGCGCTCCCGTGAGCGCTTGAAACTAAATTTTTCTTAAGACCTACGCTTCCGCACACTTGCGGAAGCGTGCGCGATCCCCTGCTAAAGCCGCTCTCATTGTGGCTGCAGGGGGCTCACTGGTA
The DNA here is from genome assembly GCA_036426205.1 of Ascaphus truei. Lineage (NCBI taxonomy): Eukaryota > Metazoa > Chordata > Amphibia > Anura > Ascaphidae > Ascaphus > Ascaphus truei. The sequence continues at coordinate 3,638,283 of CM071579.1, read as the reverse complement.
CGCGTAAGCGCGCCTCAGCGCTGACCATGCCCGAGGCCTAAGAAGTATTTGAAGGCAAGACCGGAAAGGTGAACTTTGCGTCCAGACTCAAGTGATGACCAATCTAGTTCTTTGAGCATCTCGCAGTGATGTGTGTTGTAGTTACATTGGAGAACAAAACGGCATATTGAGATGTAAGGGTGTCTAGTTTGCAAGGAGAGTTTGGGGTTAGGTCATGTTGGTCCCACGTGGGACTGACCCTTTAAACCTATTAAAAACAGCACTCCTGCTTTCATATTAAAAAAAAAAAACCTGCTTCAATTGCTGCTTTAAACATGTCACTGTCATTTGGTCCTACTGTACATGCGAGTGGCTGGTTCCTGCCGGACTGCTGTCACCCTACACTTGTCCCCACCCACAATAACACCCAGAACGGACTTGGCTCTTGAACGCTTTCCAGACCCCACAGAGCGACTGAGAAAACACACGGATAATTCTCCATGTCATGAGAATGGAACGTGACGTGGGAAGAATCAAGTCGAATTCCAATCCCACTAAAATGCCAGTCTGGTGCGTGGTACAAATTGCCCTTTTGATTTATCCCGCTGACCATCTTCTAGAATGGGGTCAACTCCATCCCCAGCCCCAGACACGCCCCCACCCACCTGAAACTCAACAAGTCATGCTTTCAGGTATATCCCTGCTTCAGCACAGGTTGCTCAATCATTGGCTCAGTCAAAGACTGAGCCACCTGTGCTGAAGCTGGGATATCCTGAAAGCATGTACCTGTTGTGTGGTGGGGTCTTGAGCAACCCTGTTCTAGACTGCAAGCTCATTGGTGCAGGGACCTCCTACCCATTGTTTTAACATACATGTACTCGTCATACAAATCTAATTGTCGTCCCTTCCACATTGTACTGCTCTGCGATGTACAAATAAAAGAGAGCAACAATTGGGGAAAGCCTCCTGCACATTTTCTCTGGGGCGTAATAAAGATGGCCGGAGCAATGCATCGCAGACGAGTTGTTGAAGGGCTTCTTCCCCCCTCCCATGTTGCTGTGGGAATACTAGGCGGGTATTCGGTTTCTCATTACTTAAGGGTAGGGATTTCTGCCATACCGGCTCTAGTGCAACAAAGGGTGAGCCCAGAGGGAACAAGCTTTACTGACTGCTCTGTATATGGCATTCTTCAGATGCCTGATACATCCAGCCCCGAATGAACACGCTGCACTGTATAATGATGCAGAGTATCTCTATACACTTCCACCGCGATAATGAAAATGTGGCACTGTATAATGATGCCGAGAATCTCTATACACTTCCAGCCCCTGACAATGAACACATTGCACTGTATGATGGTGAAGAGTATCTCTATACACTTCCACTTCCTGATAATGAACCACACGCTGCACTGTATAATTCTGCCGAGCATCTGTGCTACCAAAAGAGATACTCAGGACAAACATACAAGTATTTGAGCAGCTCTGTGGCTGACACTATACACCTCATACATCGACCTTGGCCCCCTGCAGACGCACTTACCAGAACTCCCTCCTACTGTCTCTGTACGTTCTCCCTACCTACCACTTAGATTGTAAGCTCTTCGGGGCAGGGACTCCTCTTCCTTAATGTCACTTTTATGTCTGAATCACTTCCCATAATCTGTTATTTATATGGTTGTCACTTGTTGCTGTGAAGCGCGGTATACATTAATGGGTGCTATATAAAGATATACATACATACATATACAGTGCGGTTGTTTTCGAGCGGGATCGTAACCCTATCAGTGTTAACCCCTTCAGTGCATTACCTGCCCTGGCCCTGAAGGGGTTTTAAAAAAACACAGTATGGCCTGGTCATTCCCTTTAAATTGAAGGGTATACTGTACCTATACTTCCTGGTGCCTATAGGAAACAGCACAAAGGATCTAAAACTCCAGATAAGAAACCCCCCCTAAACACATACATATCTAAAGTCTTACCTTAAGGATGTGGGACGGGAAGAATGGGTGATCCTGTTAGGTTAACAGTGTCAGATCTGACTCCAGTGGCAAATCCTAATATGTATGGGGGGGGGCAAAGGGGTTTTAAAAGGGGCTTGTGTAGGAGAGCAGCTCCAGACCTGGGGTAAAGCAAACTGACAAAGCCACGCCTCAAAAGAGCCAGCCCTTTAAATGTTTAACCCTACAAAGACCCCATGGAAAGAGGACTTCAGGAAAAGGGGGCCCTCTAGTGACCCATTTAGGGAATTATAGATATTTTGTACATTAACCCCTTTATAACCAGAGCCGGGCAATCTCCATTTACAGACAATACGACAATATTTTGTAAAGACACCCACTTCGGTTAACGACCCCATTCCCGGCAGCTGTCAATCGCACGGGATCTAATGACAGTGACGTGTTGCATGGGTTCAGGGGTCAGTCATACGTAGGACCAGAGTGACTTAATGACAGCGATGTCTCTAATGGGTTAAACGGTCTGTCCCAGGTAGGACCAAAGTGACTTCATGGCAGTGACACGTTTACAGGGCTAAAGGGTCAGTCCCACGTAAGCCCAAAGGGACCTAATGACAGTGACTTGTTTTTTTTTTTTTTTGTTTTTTTTTTTTTTTATATATAAATGTTTTTATTGTATAATACAAGACGTGTTTATAAATATTCACAATATTAATAGTTCAATACTCAATATAGACAGCAAAACTCTAAAATAATGTATGTCACTCACAAGGACAAAATGCACGTCACATTAATACCTTCTAAAATTCAAAAAAGCAAAACCCCATCTCTTGACAATCACACTGCCTGGTTCACAATAGTTTTACTTTTCCTAATGGAGTATATCTAATAGGATTTAATTGAACTGTTCGGACTCCTCTCCATTTGGGGGCGGGGGGGGGGGGGGAAAAAATTAAATAAAAAAGTTGGGGACAACGACGACGGACTTGATCCACTTTATATCTATCCAATATCTATCCAAGACCTTACCGCTACCAGAAAGCCGTCGATTTGTTCCTTAAAGCAAATTCAGTTTCTGACAGGTTCCCCTCAATAATGCAGCCGATATCCATTCAATATCCTACATGTGTTTTTATTTTAAAGAAATCAGTTCTGTAGTTGGCGGGCGCGAGATATTCTGGGGAGGGGGGTGGGCGCGGCGCTTACAGAAGCCCCGCACTCTTCCCCAAAATATTTAAATCAGGGGGCACGCGAGGCCTCAGTAAGGTCCCTTACCTCGTCTCCGGCGGCTTCTGGCGTGCCGTGGCAATGTGACATCACACGACGTTGTGACGTCAGAACGCCAGAGACAAGGTAAGGAGGGGAAGCACAAGCAGGGGGGGGAGAGCAGGCAGGGGGGTGCAGAGGAAAAAGTTAGTGCACCCCTGTATTAGATCAGGGGAGCGCAACCTTTTCCCCCTGCGCCCTCCTGCCGTCTGGCCCCCTCTCATCGCGCGCCCCCTTACCCTGATTCAGACGTCCTGGCGTAATGACGTCCCGTTGTCATGGCAACGTGACGTCACATAACCCCGCCGCGTCATTTGATGCTCCGTTGCCATGGCAACATGTCACCAGGAGTGTCTGAATCAAGGTAAGTGAGGTTTACAGAGGCCCTGCAGCTCTTCCGGCTTTAATTAAAATGCCTTCGGGAAGCGTGTGGGGGCCTCTGTAACCCCCGTGTCCCCCGCAGCGAATCTTGTGCCCCCCCATACATACTAAACATTTTTTTAAATTAAATTCAACTCAATGTCATTTTTAATGAGCTTTAATATACTGATCATCCTTTGATTTCTATAGCAGGTTTTAGCCCACCTCCCCAGCAGTGCAAGATCTTTGTAACACTTTCCTGCTTGTGATAATTTGTTGCCAATATTCCCAGCAGTTTGAACTGCAAACTGTAACAATAGATCATGTTACCTTAGTAATATAAGAATACATTGTAGCTGTTGTGTTACACTGACTGAAGGATTGATTGAAACTGAAAGGCGGCCGTTTTGTGAACCCTGGGAAGCAGGATCTTTGATGATCGATCATGGGAGAACAAACCGAATCACGTAATGGCGACGTTTGAAAGCTCCTGCACCTCTGAGCCAATAGGAAGCCGTGATGTCATCAGGTTTGCCTTCCTGTTGGCCCGCAAGATGCCGGCACCCCCTTCGGAAGTCTGTATCTCGGGAATCAGGGGGTCCCCGTAGCTGAACTTAGTGGGGTTCAGCTCCGGAGACCCCTGCTTCAAACCTATGTTAAAACATATTAATCATTTTAAAAAGCAAATGCATTGCTCCTTTAATAGCTCAAAGTAGAGTAGTGGTATTAATGTCTAGACGAACAAGTCACCTGCCTAGGGCCTGCTGAGTCATGGGCAGTTATAATACCGGCAGTGCATGTGCCATTCACACACGTATGTGTCTGTCTCTTCATAGCCTAAAGTGTGTATATATCCCAGAATGTGCTCCTAGGTGTGAATATATCCCTGTATGTGCTCATAGATGTGTATATATCTCTGTATGTGCTCCTAAGTGTATATATATCTCTGTATGTGCTCCTAAGTGTATATATATCCCTGTATGTGCTTATATGTGTGTATATATCCCTGTATGTGCTTCTAGGTGTGTATATATCCCTGTATGTGCTCCTATGTGTGTATATATCCCTGTATGTGCTCCTATGTGTGTGTATATATATATATATATATATATATATATATATATATATATATACTGTATATATATCCCTGTATGTGCTCCTAGGTGTATATATATCCCTGTATGTGCTCGTACGTGTGTACATATCCCTGTATGTGCTCCTAGGTGTGTCTGTCCTTGTGAGTTCCCCTGTGTGTGCCCGTCTGTCTGTTTGTCTTTTTATGAGCCCGGTCTAGGACATTTGTCGTGGCCATTTCGCCGCGATCTGTCACCCGCTTTGTCGCTAAGTGCCCAAACTCCTACTCTAAAAACCCCTACCACCCTAACCACTAAAACCCCTTAAATTAACCCCCACCCTAACCACTACAACCCATTAAATTACCCCCTACCCTAACCAGTAAAATGTATCATGGAAGCGGCCGGTGACGGAGGTTCAAGCAGCGAATCGGCTATGCCGGAGGGTCTGCCTATGGCCAAACACCGGCGGTCATTTGGTGGCGGTGAAATGGCCAAATGCCCCATTCCACTATGAGCCCCGTGGTATATATACAGTATATATATATATATATATATGTATATGTATATGTATATGTATATATATATATGTATATGTATATATATGTATATATATATATATATATATATATATATATGACAGAAAACACAAAGTATACCACATCAACACAATTCGTAACAGTTGCCCAAAAACTGTCCTAAGTATATGATAAAATATCAATAGACAGTGGTTCTCAAGGATAATAAATGTATTGCGCAACAAAAAAGTATCCTTATAATGAAGCACACGGGCATACCATGGATATAATTATAAATGCAAAATATATTAGTATAAAGATAAAAACAGTGGGAGAGAAATATAAAAGAGGAGGGGGACTCGCAACTGACAATGCATATATACCATGAGGACAAAGGCACATCAATTGGTCAAGGAAATCACCAATGGCTGATATCATAAACAGCCAAGATGTATTGGAACACAAAAATTGGTAGCTCTATGAGAGGCACTATTCTGTATAGTAACACAAACTGCAGACCTGTGTACTAGGAATAGAGATATGCCTGTAGTATAGCAATAGATTCAAATAAAGACAATGTTGTCTAAGATAATGTCAGGGAATAGGATAAGAGCGTGTATCACAATGATTGAGAATATTGATACATCACCAAAATTGTATAATTGATGTGACCAAAATACGAGTTGCAAAGGCCTCTTGTACTGGAAAAAGTCAGGGGTCCCCCTCCACAGACTCCCACTCCAACGCGTTTCGACTGAACGGTCTTCTTCGGGGAGTGGTGTTGGGAGAAATGAGCCAGTATATATAGGGGAGGCAGGAGAACAGAATTTGCGCCAAAAGTCTTTGAACAAATCAGCTGTAGCAAGTGAAGGTGTGTTCCTGACATCATCACGTCACGGAGTCTCCGACTATCAAGTTATCCCTCTCATTAGCCTGGGATTGTCGGGTCGCACTGATGATGTCATCACGTAGGGGAATTGCGGTATGACGCTGGTGACGTCATCACGTAAGGAGCGTCAGAGCGTACAGTGGTCATAGTAACCACAGCAACATCAACAAAGTCACCAGGAGCCGAGAGGGAGCCTCATCCTAACTGCATATCTTCGAAGCTGTGTAGCGCTGCTACCATCATCACGTAAGGGGTATATGGGCGTGCCGTCGTCATAGTAACCCCAGCGCTGTCGGCATTGGTTCAAAAATGCTAAGGAAAAGCCTCATCTGAACAGCATATGTTAAGGGCTATAAACAGCAAAGATGAGGTCTCATTTGAAAATACTGATAGTTCATTGCTTCAATATCATAATTATAGTAGCACAATGAACATAAGAATCCATATTGATTATTACGGAATATGATTCCATCATTGTGGGAAACAGATATAATAAAAAGCTCCCACAGCAGTGTCTGTAAGAACTCAATTGTTCTCTTGTATCTTGAATAAAGTGTCATCTTCCTTCTTCATTTTCTAAAAAGAAACTGGAGTAGAAGCCGGTTGGAATGTACAATGGTAAGTTCCTTATTGTCATCATTATCCACAGGTCTTCATCAACGATTGTAGTCTTCAGAGTGGTAACTTTGTCTAAATATCCTGAAGGCCGGTCTTATAGGGCGATCTCATAGATGGGGTCACATGGCACATTATCCCAACAGGAAGTACTGGTCCAGAATATAGAGCATAAAGAGGAGCAGGAAGAAAAAACAAAGAAAGAACCATATATTAGAGCATCTTAAATCATAACAAAGTAATCTGGGGGACAAAACAATTAAAGGAACATAGCAAAGCCCAAATAATCATTAAGCCCCTGCGGGATCATGGTGTCCAACTGGACGATCCACCTACACTCCCTTCTCAACAGGGCCTTCTCTAAGTCACCACCACGGATACCCAGAGAGACCCTGTCGAAAGCGAACGCAGTGAGAACCGCACAGTCGGACCCATGATGAAAGCAGAAAATGACGGGCCACTGATGTGATCTTTTTAAATGAGTCCAAGTCAAGTCTCGCATTTTTGATGTTACGTGTGTGTTCAAGCACACGAAAGCGAACTTCCCTTGTGGTCATGCCCACATAGACAAGACCACAGGGGCAGGAAAGATGGTAAACCACTCCTTTACTCTTACAATTAAGAAAGGATAACACTTTATACGTACGTGACTTGGATGTATCAGTACATGTAGGGGTTTGCTGCATATACCTACAAGCTGAACAAGTCCCGAACTTAAAAAAACCCGGCTTAATCTGTTTAGATAAAAAAGTGGAATTGACCTGAGGGGTATAATGGTTTGTCTCGCAGGTTTGGTGACCTGCGGCTGGCGAGACTCACATGGTCTCCCAATGAATTTTTAAGATCTGTATCAGTCATCAGAATTTTCCAATGTTTTTGTAGGATACCCCTCAGGTCAGACCACTGATGATTAAAAGTGCTCACAAATCTTATTTGCTTTTTACCTTTGTATTTAGGTTTAGGCTGTAGCAAACTCTTACGAGTGACACTCAGGCAATTGTTATAGCCTTTGTTGATTTGTGATTTGCTATAGCCACGTCTGAGAAACCGGTTTTTGAGCTACTTGGCTCTATCTTCAAAAACATCTGAAGATGAACAATTTTGTTTGAGCCTAAGAAACTCACTACGTGGGATGCCCATTATTTGGTGTTCAGGATGAGAACTAGAGGCGTGAAGAACAGAATTTGTTGCTGTCGTTTTGATCAAAGGATGTATACCAAAAGTCTCCTTTTTTCTTATAGGTATTTACACCATACATATATATATATATTCCCCATTGATTGCTATCCCTAAGGGAGAAGCGCAGGGATTCACTTTCTGTTTTGCACATTTGTATGGCCATTTCCTTCACTAGCTGCATGCTCTTTACATGGAGAAGCGCAGTGATTATATTTGTTTTACATTATTTGTTGGGCTGATTTTAATCCTTTGCAGCACGCTCCTAGAGGGCAACACTACTATGGTGTAATTGAATATATTTAGCCAATCACCTGCAACTGCTTATTGAGCAGTTTGTGGCAGGCCAGCCCCTCCTCTTCTAGGTATATAATCTCCTAGCAAGGTCCCCTTATTCCACTTCACTTACATGTGAGTATCTGTACTGGTATATACCAGTTTTTAATTGCACTAGGTTATACAAGCATATGCTTTGATATTTTAACCCCTTCTGGGCTTATTTCACATAGCACTAGTATGCATTTAGCGTAGGGACCTGCTAAAGAGACTTACATTGACGTGGTTAGCAGGCTTGGCATTATTTGATCAAAGGATGTATACCAAAAGTCTCCTTTTTTCTTATAGGTATTTACACCATACATATATATATATTCCCCATTGATTGCTATCCCTATGGGAGAAGCGCAGGGATTCACTTTCTGTTTTGCACATTTGTATGGCCATTTCCTTCACTAGCTGCATGCTCTTTACATGGAGAAGCGCAGTGATTATATTTGTTTTACAGTATATGCAGCAAACCCCTACATTTACTGATACATCCAAGTCACGTACGTATAAAGTGTTATCCTTTCTTAATTGTAAGGCCTCGGTCCCGCTGCGCTCGTTGGCGCGGGCGGCAATGTAGCGAGTTCCCCACCAGCAGGGGAATCCTCGCGAGCCGGTCCCGGTCCCCCCTGGCTGCACAGAGCACTACATGCTGTCGCGCGTCAGCCGCTGGAGACACCAGAGAATGGTGTTTTCTAGCTTTGACGCGTGACGTGTGTGGCTGTGAGCCAATGGGGAGGGGAGGCTGCGGGAGGAGGAGAGGCTTCGGGGAGCGGGGAGGAGTGTGGAGGGAAAGCAGGTGAGTGCCTTTCTCTGTGTGTGTGTCTGTGTGTGTGCGTGCCTGTCTGTGTGTGTATGTGTGTGCCCGAGTGCGTGAGTGCCTGCCTCTGTCTGTGTGTGTGTATGAGTGCGTGAGTGCCTGCCTGTGTGTGCGCGCGTGTGTGTGTATGAGTGCGTGAGTGCCTGCCTGTGTGTGTGTGTATGTATGTATGTATGAGTGCCTGCGTGTGTGTGTGTTTAATACTTACCGAAGCTCCAGCTCCAGCCCGAGTCCGTGGAGGGAGGGGGGGGGAGAGTAGCGGGTCCCTCCGCTCAAGCCACGCCCCCCCTCCCTGTCAAACCGCCCACCACCCGCCCACCTCCCGATCAAACCTCCCACCTCCCGCCCACCTCCCGCTCCGGCTCCCGCTCCCTACAGACCGCATATCGCGGTCTGTGTATCTCAGCGCACCGCCTGTCAGCAGTGCGGGTGCGCTGACTCTGGGAGCGGGGCCTTAGCCTAAGAGTAAAGGAGTGGTTAACCATCTTTCCTGCCCCTGTGGTCTTGTCTATGTGGCCATGACCACAAGGGAAGTTCGCTTTCGTGTGCTTGAACACACACGTAACATCAAAAATGCGAGACGTGACTTGGACTCATTTAAAAAGATCACATCAGTGGCCCGTCATTTTCTGCTTTCATCATGGGTCCGACTGTGCGGTTCTCACTGCGTTCGCCTTCGACAGGGTCTCTCTGGGTATCCGTGGTGGTGACTTAGAGAAGGCCCTGTTGAGAAGGGAGTGTAGGTGGATCGTCCAGTTGGACACCATGATCCCGCAGGGGCTTAATGATTATGAGGAGCAGGTCTGGCAAAAAATCTTTATTTAGGTTCCATAAAAACGGGGGTTACAACCTTCGACGCGTTTCGTGCACCGCAGGCACTTTGTCAAGAAGTGTATTGTGTGGTGTGCAGGACATTTAAATAGCAGCTGATGCTGCTTTGGCGCCAAAAAAAACAAAAAAAAAAAACCAATGACGTCATTACCCATATTAACCAATAGGTGTGATCCCGCATCACACTCGTCAGAACAGTCAGAGACTTGCCAAGCCCCTCTGCGAGACATAGCCTATCAGTGCCAAATGAGCTGACACGCATCGCAAGACAGTGAGAGACCAGTTCTCGCGAGATGCGGCTCACACAGTTCTCGGCCGTCCGCGCATGCGCATGACACAGTTCTCGGCCGTCCGCGCATGCGCATGCGGGTCACCCCTGTTTAACCAATATACATCCTTGTTGGGCGATACACAGATTGCATGGAAAGGATTATGAATAAATACTGAATGAATACTGACGATAATGTCTCTAGAAGGCTATTTTGAATATGTTTCTTTATATATAGTTCCATGTACTTGAGCACCATATTGTTATTACTGTATAATGAGAGGGATAACTTGATAGTCGGAGACTCCGTGACGTGATGACATCATGGACACACATTCACTTGCTGATTTGTTCAAAGACTTTTGGCGCGAATTCTGTTCTCCTGCCTCCCCCCTGGGCACATAACTACCCTCCCAGGCACATAACTATACCCGCTCCTCCCCACCTCCGGGCACATGAATATGCCCCCTCACACAGGCACATAACTATACCCCGTAGAGAATGGAAGCAGACACACGGTCTTATGCAAAACAAATTTAATGCAGCAGCCCTCTCCTTGATAAAGGCAGTATTCTGCCGAAACGTTGGACCCTTTGGTGGCAAATTAAATTTGTTTTGCATAAGACCATGTGCCTGCTTCCATTCTCTACGCTGTTCTCCTCTGGGACGTCTGGACCTCCCTGGACCCAGTGCACCGGCAGATAAGTACCCCCTTCCTGCACCATATTGCAGTGTGCATGCACCTCCTTACATGACATAACTATACCCCCCAGTACAATGAGAATGTACAATCAGTATCAAATGCAACATTTGTATTCATACTAGGGCACAATAGTCCTTTTCTAAAGTTAATGGTAGAGTGGGCACGCGAGGCTGATGGTTTGCCAAGGGCACCTAATGTTCTTGCACTGGCAGCAGCCTGTCAGTTACACAGCCCGTAGGAAGGGCTGGAGAATCCAGTCTGCACCTCCTCCCTGCTACCAGCAGGGAATACAGTGCCACTGCAGAGCCTGGAGGGGGAGGCACTGAGGCACAGTGTGTGCCGCTGACCCTGCAGAACAGCCGGGAGGATGTGTCCCTAACCAGTCGGGGCCCTTGTGCAGCTGAACCGGCTGCACGTACGGTAGTATAAAAATCCCCTACTCACGAAGCTCCGGTAATGTTAACGCCACAATATGATGTTACGTTATTTAGGTTGGAACGGGACCTACCGCCTATGCCGTTCAGCGGCCATGGACAGTCAGCCGAAGGCCGTTTCGCCCCTATGGTAAGTGATTAGTGTTAGCATTCAGTTAAGGTTTTTAGGGTTAGGTTATGGCGTTAGAGTAATGGGTTAAGGTTAAGATTGTTAGGGGTTTTAGGTTAAGGGGTTAACGGGATAGGGTAAGACGTTAAGGTTATGGGTTTTTAGGGTAAGGCTATAGAGGGTTACCTTGGCGGAGAAATGGTTGACGGCTAAATGTCCCGTCAGCTAAATGGCGGTAGCGGTTTATTGTCCCATACCTAAACTTGGTGTTTCTCCCTTCCAGACACTGAAATAGGGTAAAAGCAATAGCCAAAAGCCATATTCAAGTGTCTGGCTGGGAGTCACGCCAGGTTAGAAATGACTTAAATAACATTGTGTTAGTTCCCTGCTTATCCTCTCCCCTAGAAGCCCTGTCTATGAGTAATGCCAAGACATGAATAGCTTTGCATTATTTACAGCTGACGTAGCATTGGCCTAAAATAAATATGATGTTATTCTAATGCTGCAGTGCGTAATAGTAAACAAAAGGGTTTGCTGTACACCCAAAAAAATAAAAATAAATACATACAGTTTACCGGTGCTGCTGGTTCAAGGAGTACCTGTCAGGGTTGTTCCAGGTCTATGCTAAAGAAAAATGGATCCAATGCTCTACGGATTTGATAATAAAGCTATTTATTTGTGCCACACAACGTTTCGACCTGAACAGGTCTTTATCAAGATGCCTAGTCACTTGATAAAGACCTGTTCAGGTCGAAATGTTGTGTGGCACTAATACCTTTATTATCAAATCTGTAGAGCGTTGGATCCATTTTTCTTTAGAGTAGTACATAATAGCTCACAAAGTCTATATTTCACGGAGTTTAGTAAGTCTGGGCCTTAAGTCAACCTTTCCAACATTCACACGTGGGTATCAAACACATGCGAATGTTGGAAAGGTGACACTTTGTGACACTTAAGGTACATTACTATCTGGTTTGTATCTGTTTTATATATAACTGCTACTGTAATAAAAATGGCGGGGATATTAAGTATTTTAATCAATCTGGTACCTCAGTGGTTAATGAGGCTACAGTTTGACTTAGAAATAGTTTTCATGACAAGTGAAGACCCTTCCTGTGTCTGTGCTGATCTACAAAGAGGGCTTAATTGGGGGGGGGGGGCTATCACTGATGGCCCACTAAAAGTAATACATGTGTAGTTTGGAATGCTGTGGATGATAGCCAGATCTTGGGCTGTCAGCCTCAAAGAAAACTGTAACATTCTTGAAATATCACTGTGCATCACAAAGAGAGGTGACAAACAGGTCACCACTTAGTTAGAGGACTTTATTACAAATTAGGATATCATGTGATAACATCTACAGAATATTCTAAAGAATACTGTTTAGATATTTGTACTCGTTGCAAGGAGACAGACGCAATAAGGCCAAACACCCGAGGTTTAGGAGATGGCAAGGGACAGATATTTATTTGCCACTCAAATTTAGGAGCAAGCTAGTCAAAATTAGTATTGTTACATTCAGCAAAGTTGCCTGAACCTATTGATATGACTCACGTGTGTCTAAGTATTAGAGGAATGAAGATAGGAGGTTTTTTATATATTAGGTCAGATTTTAAACATCACAAGAGGAGTTATATAGTTACATAGTTACATAGTAGATGAGGTTGAAAAAAGACGTACATCCATCAAGTTCAACCTATGCTAAATTTAGACAACAGATACTTTATCCTATATCTATACTAACTTATTGATCCAGGGGAAGGCAAACAAAAAACCCCAGTAAATAAGGCACCTGGTCCCGATGGCATATATCCAAGAGTTCTCAAGGAGTTACGCTCAGTAATAGCCAAACCATTATATTTAATATTCAAGGACTCTATTTCCACAAGCTCAGTACCACAATATTGGCATAAAGCAGATGTGGTGCCTATATTTAAAAAGGGAGCTAGATCACAACCGGGAAATTACAGACCTGTAAGCCTATTTTCAATAGTGGGGAAACTACTTGAAGGTTTAATACGGGATAATATTCAGGAATACTTAATGGAAAACAAAATTATTAGTAATAGTCAGCATGGATTTATGAAGGATAGATCTTGCCAAACTAATCTTATTTGTTTCTTTGAGGAGGTAAGTAGGAATTTAGACCAGGGTAATGCAGTTCATGTGGTCTACTTAGATTTTGCAAAGGCTTTTGATACGGTTTCACACAAGAGGTTGGTGTACAAAATAAAGAAAATTGGACTCAGTAATAATATATGCACCTGGATTGAAAACTGGTTAAAGGACAGACAACAGAGGGTTGTCATAAATGGAACTTTTTCAGGTTGGGCTAAAGTCGTGAGAGGAGTACCTCAGGGATCGGTACTGGGACCCCTGCTTTTTAACTTGTTTATTAATGACCTTGAGGTTGGCATCGAGAGCAAAGTCTCCATCTTTGCTGATGATACTAAATTGTGTAAGGTAGTAGAATCAGAGCAGGATGTAATTTCTCTCCAGAAGGACTTGGAGAGACTGGAAACGTGGGCAGGTAAATGGCAGATGATGGAATGGAAGTAAACATAATTATGCCCCTTTACAAAGCATTAGTAAGACCACACCTTGAATATGGAGTACAATTTTGGGCACCAATCCTAAGAAAATACATTATGGAACTAGAGAGAGTGCAGAGAAGAGCCACCAAATTAATATAGGGGAAGGACAATCTAACTTATGAGGAGAGGTTAGCTAAATTAGATCTATTTACATTAGAAAAGAGGCGTCTAAGAGGGGATATGATAACTATATACAAATATATTCAGGGACAATACAAGGAGCTTTCAAAAGAACTATTCATCCCACAGGCAGTACAAAGGACTCAGGGGCCATCCCTTAAGGTTGGAGGAAAGGAGATTTCACCAGCAACAAAGGAAAGGGTTCTTTACAGTAAGGGCAGTTAAAATGTGGAATTCAGTACCCATGGAGACTGTGATGGCAGATACAATAGATTTTTTCAAAAAAAGATTGGCTATCTTTTTAGAAAGGAAAGGTATACAGGGATATACCAAATAAGTATACATGGGAAGGATGTTGACCCAGGGATTAATCCGATTGCCAATTCTTAGAGTCAGGAAGGAATTAATTTTCCCCTTATGAGATATCATTGGATGATATGACACTGGGGTTTTTTGTTTGCCTGCCTCTGGATCAATAAGTAAGGGCATGACTAGGTATTCATAGTGCCCATCCCGGGTGTTGAAGGCGGTCTTCCACTCGTCACCCTGGCGGATGCGGACAAGATTGTAGGCTCCGCGGAGATCAGGTTTGGAAAAAATTGTTGCCCCCTGTAGGTGGTCAAAGAGCTCGGAAATGAGTGGCAGGGGGTAACGGTTCTTGACCGTAATCTTGTTGAGACCTCTGTAGTCAATACAGAGCCTGCGGTGAGCCTGGGGAGCCGGAGCTGGGGAGCGCCGGGTAAGTTGCGGCACGGGGGGAACCCTCTTTGGGAGAGGTGTTCCCCGAAGTCTTACAATTCACCTACCTCCATTGTCCCCCTTCCTTACCACCCTTCATGCAAATAATTTACATGACCGCCTCTCCACACTTACCCTTCCAAAATAGCCGCCTTCCACCACGCTCCACTATGCACCCCCCTCTCTTCCCCCCACAACCCCTTCAATGCACGCTTACTGTTGCAAAATGTCTGCTTCCCCCATTACAATAAACATAAACTTCAATCATATTTGCTTACTGTACTTTTTATTTTCAACAACATACATTTCTTTTATCCATTTGCATCCCGGGCAACGGGATATATATTTATTCTATCTATCTCTGACATCTAGTGGTATATAAAGGGAAGTGCAGTAAATAAGCGTCCTTTACTGGTTTGGTATTTATTTGGTATTTATTTATAAAATGTTTTACCAGGGAGTAATACATTGAGATTTACCTCTCGTTTTCAAGTATGTCCTGAGTTATGATGACAAATAATACATGGTTACAAATACAGTTACATAAGTGAACAGGGTATACATTATATACAAAACATTGCATGCACAGTTAAAGATAATATATATTATAGGCGTATGTAACGGTTACAGACCAGATTAAAATGTGAGACAGCTTTAGTTTTGAAAGAACTTAGACTGGTGGCGGCTGGGAGAGCCTCCGGTATGTTGTTCCAGTTTTGGGGTGCACGGTAAGAGAAGGAGGAGCGGACGGATACTTTGTTGAGCCTTGGAACCATGAACAGTCTTTTGGAGTCTGATCTCAGATGATAAGTGCTGCATGTGGTTGGGGTGAGGAGCTTGTTCAGATAGATGGGTAGCTTGCCCAGAAAGTATTTGAAGACAAGACAGGAAAGGTGAACTTTGCACCTAGATTCAAGTGATGACCAATCCAGTTCTTTGAGCATTTCACAGTGATGTGTGTTGTAGTTGCATTGGAGAACAAAACGGCATATTGAATTGTAGGGGGTGTCAAGTTTGCTAAGGTGGGTTTGAGGTGCCGAGCCGTATACTATGTCCCCGTAGTCTATAATTGGCATTAACATCTGCTGTGCAATACGCTTTCTGACTAGCAGACTTAGGGAGGATTTGTTCCTGTAAAGTACACCTAGTTTGGCATAGGTTTCGCATGTCAGGGTATCAATGTGCATCCCGAACATTAAATAGGAGTCAAACCATATGCCCAAGTATTTGAAACTAGTAACAGGAGTTAGGGTGGTGTTCGTGTTGGTTCTGATCTAGAGCTCAGTCATTGGCAGCTTTACGAATTTAGCCTTGGTCCCAAATACCATTGTTACAGTCTTGTCAGTGTTTAAAAACAGTTTGTTTTGGGGCTTCCTTACAAGCTGTGGGAAGATCATTAATGAACACTGAGAAGAGTAGGGGCCCCAGAACAGATCCCTGCGGGACACCACAGGTGAAATCCAAGGGGTTGGAGTTAGAGCCTGAGATAGACACATGTTGGGATCTACCTGGTAGGCAGGACTGAAACCAGTTTAAAGCATACTTCCCTATTCCAGAGCTCTGGAGTTTGTTTAGCAGGATAACATGATGAACAGTATCAAAAGCCTTTGCAAAATCTAGGAATATTGCACTAGTAAGTTGTCCCCGTTCCATTCCACACTGGATTTCATTGCAAACTTTTAGCAGGGTAGTTACGGTGGAGTGTTTGGGGCGAAAGCCAGATTGGAATTGACTAGGGAAATTTCTCTTGGTATAGTAATCGCTTAAATGGGAGTGAACACAATTTTCCATGACTTTGGATAGAATTGGGAGAAGAGAAATTGGCCTGTAGTTTGAGACAGTGTTTTTGTCCCCACTTTTGAAGATTGGGACAACTCTGGCAGTATTCCAGGTCTTAGGGATATGGCCTGCAGACAGGATAGAGTTGACTATGGAAGCAATTGGTTTGGCAATGGCTGGGGCACCAAGTCTTAGGAACTTAGATTGCAGTAAGTGAGGTACTCTCAGAATGAGGTTCATATTTGTGGTTTGGGTTGTGTTTTGCTAATTAGTGGCACATCCCACAAAGTAATCAATGAATGCATTTGCAATGTCAGTGGGATTTGTCAGACTAATATCCTTCTTAGTGATATTACTTGGTTGTTGATGGTTAGAAGGCTGGAATATATTGTTGATAACCTTCCAGAAGTTAGCTGTGTTTGATGTATTCTGGTGGAGATTGTCAGAGTAATATTGTGCCTTTGCGTGCCTTGTTTGCCTTGTGCACATGTTCCGCAGGCATCTGTAGTGATTGAGATCCTTGGTAGTGCCAGTTACTTTGTAGCTTTCCCACAAGGCATCCCTGAACTGGTAAAGGGCTATAAGGTCAGTTGTAACTCACGGAAGGTGGGCCCCCGTACTCTTACCCCTACTTTCACACAGAGTCACACTTTGGAGCTTGCACTTCCTTTTGTTTTTTTGTTTATATGTATATCTTTATTTATATAGCGCCCACAGTGTACTCGGCGCTTTGCAAAGACAATGCAGTAGGGGGAATTATAATACAATATGCGCAACAAATTCAGACAATAGGAAAATAAATCCCTGCCCCAGAGAGCTTACAATCTAAGTGGTATGTTGGTAAATTTACAGAGACCGCAGGTGAGGGAATAAGTGCAGTAGATGGAAGTGCATGGCAGGAGTGACTATGGGACAATAGCCACAAGTCCCGGCTATATGGACGCTTCATTTAAGAGGTTGGTGGTCAGGTTTGTCTTAAAGGTGGGAAGAGAAGGTGCTTGGCGTATACGTAGTCTGAGGGAGTTCCACAGGTAAGGGGCAGTGAGGGAAAAGGATTTAAGGCGAGAGAGAGCAGTAGAGGTGAAAGGGGTGGAAAGGAGACAGTTATGGGTAGAGCGCAGGAGACGAGCAGGAGCATAGCAAGAGATCAAAGCTGATATGTAGGGAGGAGCAGCTGAGTGGAGAGCCTTAAACGTCAGGAGGAGAACTTTGTAGGTGATCCAACATTTTATGAGATGCCAGGAGAGGGATTTAAGGAAGAGATGACTGAATACAGCTCAACCTCCTTATAACGCTGTGCTTGGGGTCCAAAGAATCACATCGTGTTATAAGCGGATCGCGTTAAAAATAATGTACAATGGGAGGCGCATGCGCGGCGGGTATGGTGATGGAGGTGTAATTCAAAGGCTCCGCTACCCGCCGGCACCAAAAGCTAATTAAAGGCATTTTCAATAAAACTTCCCGAGTCCCAAGCACAGCGCCGCGGTTGCGAACCCCCACAGATCATTATCATACCACACAGAAGGGGTAAAGGCGACGACAAGGCAAAAAAACAAGCGCAAAACGGACGTGCGCTCCTACTTCACAGGTGCAGGAAAGGCCCGGCAGGGAGAGAACTCGGCGGTCTCCGACTCTGATTCCGCTCCGGAGATGGAGGGGACCTCGGCAGAGCACTCAGGGATAATAAAAAAAGAGATAGCCTGGCTTCTAACGGACCTCAAGACTTTCTTCAGAGGAGAAGTGGAGAGCCTCCGGAAAGACATTTCACAGATCGGCACGCGCACAAACGAGCTGGAGGAAAAAATGGAGGAAAGGTCAAGGTGCCATCTAGAAACCAATAAGAGGATGGGGGAACTAGAAGCCAGAGTGGCAGAATTGGAAGACCGGTAGGAGGACGGCGAAAATAGGGACCGGCGAAATAACTTACGCATAAGGGGGATCCCTGAAGAGATTCTGGATCCTGAAGTCCTGATAAGCCGGTGGATGAACACCATTATGCCAGGCAAGTCAGAGTCTGAATTGCTAATGGATCGCTGCCATCGCGCCCTGAGGTCGCACCCAATGCCTAATAACCCACCAAGAGATGTGATCCTCCGTTTACACCACTACAAGACCAAGGAGGAGATCTGCAAAATCACACGTGCAACTCCAACAGTGACTTATGAAGGAATAACCATGGCAGTATTCCAGGACATATCCCCTATAACCCTGGCGAACGGAGGGCTTTGCAGCCTATCACAAGAGTGTTGCGGGACAAGGACGTTTAGATATAGATGGGCCTTCCCGTTGCCTGCTCGTGGGGTGAAGAATGGCCCACCTCCATGCCCTAAAACACCTATCGAGGGAACACTTTCCTAAAAAAATTGGGAATAGCTGCTATAGCCACAACCCGGGGAGCCCAGAGGCACGTCCTCCACGTCCAGCAGACTGGGAGACTGTGCCCACGTCGGCTGAGAGGTGAAAGGAGAGAGCTGAGAGGGACATGACCTTAAAGAGACAGCGTGCTTTGAATGCTGCCTAAAGTTTTGGTTTTAAAGTTGCTCTAAAGTTGGTGACATTGCCTACCCTGTGTGTGATGATGGCTACCCTGCCCTAGCTCCTCCGTGGATCTGCGGGGTCCAGCTGGAGTAGAATGGACTCCTGCATCAAGCGCCGAAAGCTGTAACAAAAACCCCCCAAAATGGCGACGCGTTACTCACCTGAGGAAGAAGGAAAGCGCGGCAGAATGCATGGCGGCAGCAGTTTTTGGCGGGACCGAATGGTGAGCGGAGGAGCCCGCCCTCAGCTGCTTCCTCTCCGCCCACGTCCAGCCTCCACTATGAGGAGACACCGCTGACGTCAGCAACGATCTCGCGGAACACAAGACCCGGATGACTCAAACGAAGAGATGACGGTCTACCGGATGTGCGCGCCGGAATTGACCCGGCACTCCCCGGCAGGGTACGCGAACTCCGCTGCCGGGGAGGAGATAAAAGATTAAAAGACCGCGCGGGAAGAGCGAAGGGGAGGAGAGGGAATTTATGCAGCACAGTGAGCCACCAGGAGAGGAAGAGGGAGCGGTTCAAGAAAGGGTAGGACAGAGAGCGAGAGGCAGAGGGCGATCAGAGAGGGGAGCCTTGGCTCATCAGGGGGGAGAGGAGCCCCTGCTAAAAGGAAGGGAAAGAGGGGGTCCGGATAGTTGAGGTCACGGGGGGGACACCGAAAATAGAGGGGGGGGGAGAGGGAGATGATGCGCTAAGGGGGGACACCACACCCAGGTCCAGTAGTTGCCAAGCAGAGGGAGTTTACTGTAGTTAGCTTCAGATTTAGATTTACAACCCGGAGAATAGTTTGGGCAGACCAAGGTTCATAACAGAGTGACTCGCGCTCACCTAGTATTATGCATGAATAAAAGACTAGGTGCTTAGGGAAATAAGGTACAGGCAAACACTTGGACCACGTGACCCACCAGGCGTGGTCACTAAAAGCCCTAATAATAGCACTCGATCACCATACACAGTAGGTATATGGTAGGAACTGGATATAGTATATTACTAGGACAAAAATAAGGGTGTACAGGGCAACCCGCTTTAGGACTCACTTTAATTACCTCGCGATAGTACATGTCGCCCAATAGGCACACGGCAGCTCACGCATCGCGCCAGTCACCGTCCTGAACAGCAATACCGGCTCCCTACCTGTACCAGGAGCTGTGCGCAAGCGAGGACACTATAGGCATTTTACAAATGTGTTATTTACATCAGTTATGCACGTATATGATGATTGCAGTACAGTACATGCACGATGAGATGTAAAAACGGTACTGACAGGCGATTCACTTTAACTACATTTTCGCTTTACATACATGCTCCGGTCCCATTGCGTATGTTAATGCGGGGTATGCCTGTATAGACCCTAAGCCAGGAGACTACAAACAGTAGTTAAAACCAAAAAATAATAAAGTTTTATTAAATGTAACGAACAGACGCAAATCAACATATATAAGGAACATACAAACACACAGGATATTAAAATCCTCAAGGGAACGGACGGCTGTGATGTGGTATAGGAGACAGGCTAGTATATATATACTTAGCTATAGGGAAATACCCAAACGGATAGAAGGTTAAATAGCCCAATGGTATATCCACTCTCATGAGTACATGAGTACATGAGTACATGGTGACTCTGAGTGCTATTATTAGGGCCGCATTCAAGGTTCATATTAAGTTAGATACCCTAGAGTTTTAGGGAAGTTAGCTTGCAAAATGACAGCAGCTGCCGGCGGGGGGTCAGGAGACTACCACCGATCCTGCCCGCAGGCATGCGCTTCCGTGACAGGGATGTGGGTTCAACCCGCACCCCTGTAAAAGTCCCGGAAATTCATGGTCAGCAGGAGAGACCATGTGTCTGGACTGGGAGTGAGGAGGGTCCAGTGGGGCAGAGTTTCTTCCGGGCATTAACCCTGGGGTCCTTAGTGACCACCGGGGTTCTTTGTGTGTATAATTTTGTTGTTTCCCTTGCTTTTCCCTCGTGTTTCCTCCCTCCATGTATCAGACCCCCTCAGAGAAGGAGTGAATCCTAGTGTACGTCACCAACAAGGACCGCATCACCAGCGAGGCTACACCCCTCGGGTAAGCACCTGCTCCACTTCTTGTACCAGCTGCCCACATAACACACAAGTATGGCAGTACACTTATCTCCCAAAATGTTAAAGAAGGGTTAACAGCCCAAAGAAGCGTAAAGTTGCCTTCTCTGAATTCAGAAGGAGGGGCGCCGACGTGGTTATCCTCCAGGAGACACACTTTAGTACGCACAGCAGCCCCAGATTCTTCGACAAAAGCTATAGGCAGTTTTTCCCGGCCTCCGCCAAGGAAAAAAAAGAAAGGAGTAGCTATAGTATTCAATAACAAATTCCCTTTCCAGATGGAGAGAGTAAAGCGAGACAGCAAGGGGAGATATCTTATCTTGGTAGGACTCCTACAGCAGTGTAGAGTAACGTTAGCCTGTGTATACGCGCCCTGCGAGAACGAGACGCAGTTCTTTGACGAGTTTTTCCAGACATTGCAAAGATGGGCAGAGGGGAATATAATCCTGGCAGGGGATTTTAACAAAGCGATAGACCCCCGGTTAGATAGATCACCACAGCAGCAAAAATCCAGACAGGCAGGAAATGGTCCATTGCTGGAGGGCCTCAGGCGAGGGAGCCTGATTGACATCTGGAGGGAACAGCACCCCGGCGAGCGGAGTTATACTTTTTACTCACACCCCCATGACAGCTACAGCAGGATCGACCACTTTTTTGTGTCCAGTAGAATGGTCCCACAGATATCCGACTCCAAAACACACGACATTACGTGGTCGGATCACGCATCAATAGAGCTGAGACGCACACAGATTAGGCCTACTAGCCCGGGAGCAAACTGGAAACGTAATGAATCACTGATTAAGATACCAGAACTAGAGAAAGTGGTCAAGGAGGAGATTAGGCAATTTTTCCAGACTAACCTAGGCAGTGTGGAGTCCCACACAATGCTGTGGGAGGCTCACAAAGCCACGATGAGGGGGGTGCTGATAAGCATAGCAGCGAAAAGGAAAAAACAGAGGGATGCCAAATTGGTACAATTATATCGGAGGTTACATGAGCTCTCTGCACTACATAGCCGATCAGGCAGAGGAGATACCCTACAGGAGTTGAAGGATGTAAGGACTGAGCTTAACCTCCTCCTCACTTCCAGGGCCGAGAAGGACTTGAGTTGGACACAGAAAATTTTATGAGAAAGCCAACAAGCCGGACACAATGTTAGCCAACCGACTCCGCAATAGACAACCAAATTACAATATACAAGCAATATATCTAACCCCAAAGTTATAGTGGAAGAGTTTAAACAATATTACGCTCAGTTGTACAACGGGGAGAAGGTGGTTCATAATGTAAATACAAGGGGCATACTGCAGGAGTTCCTAGCAGATGCTGCACTGCCACAGTTGGGCAGGTTGGAGCGGGAGGCGATACAAGGTGATGTCATACGGGAAGAGTTGACAGCGGTAGTCAAAAACTTAAAGTCTTCCAAGGCCCCGGGCCCAGACGGGTTCTCTAATCTGTACTATAAAAAATTTATAGGAATACTAGCTCCACACATGCTCCGGTTATTTAACGGGGTCCTGGCGGGAGAGCCCTTCTCAGATCATATGCTCCAGGCGTCAATCTCCTTGATTCACAAAAAGGACAAAGATCCCACAAATTGCCAAAGTTACAGGCCGATATCGTTGATAAATTCGGATGTTAAAATTTATTCTAAATTACTGGCCAACCGATTAAGTGTTGTCCTGCCTAGGCTGATCCATCCGGACCAGGTTGGCTTTATTAGAGACTAGCTGAGAGCCCCGGCGTTGCCCGGGATGTTTGTGGTGTGGGTGTGGCATTTGGGTGGGGAGTGGTCCACGCGGCCCATGTGCGGTGGTAGTGCTGCTGTGGCTGTACTGATGGTGATTGTATTGGTGTGCTGATTTGGGAGGGTTTGGTGCTGATGTGGGGGTGCGGATGTGGGTGTGCCGATGGGGGAGGTGCAAAGGTGGCGATGTGTGGGTGCTGATGGTGTTGATGGGGGCTGGGAATGGTGGGGAGCCGAGAATGCCAGTGTGCTGGGGGGGCATGGGATACCGGTGTGCTGATGTGGTGGTGCTGGGGTGTGTGTGTGTATACATGTTTGTGTGTATACATTGTATGTGTGTGTGTGTATACATGTGTGTGTGTGTATGTGTACGTGTGTGTGTATGTGTATACACGTGTGTGTGTATACACGTATGTGTGTGTATACACATGTGTGTATACACGTGTGTGTATACACGTGTGTGTGTATACACGTGTGTGTGTATACACGTGTGTGTTATAACACTGTGTGTGTATACACGTGTGTGTGTATACACGTGTGTGTGTATACACATTTGTGTATACACGTGTATACATGTTTGTGTGTGTGTATACATGTTTGTGTGTATACATTGTATGTGTGTGTGTGTGTATAAGTGTGTGTGTGTGTGTGTGTGTGTACATTTGTGTGTGTACACATGTTTGTGTGTGTATACACATGTGTGTGTGTGTATACATGTGTATGTGTGTATACATGTGTGTGTGTATACATGTGTGTGTGTATACACAGGTGTGTGTGTGTACACATGTGTGTGTGTACACATGTGTGTGTGTGTATACATGTGTGTGTATACATGTGTGTGTGTGTGTGTATACATTATGTGTATGTATACCTGTGTGTATACGTGTGTGAGTGTATACGTGTGTGTGTGTGTATGTGTACATGTGTGTGTGTGTGTATGTCTCCATGTGTGTGTGTGTATGTCTCCATGTGTGTGTGTGTATGTCTCCATGTGTGTGTGTACGTGTACATGTGTGTGAGTATATGTGTACATGTGTGTGTGTGTACGTGTCTACGTGTACATGTGTGTGTGTGTGTGTACGTGTCTACGTGTACATGTGTGTGTGTGTCTACGTGTACGTGTGTGTGTGTCTACGTGCGTGTGTGTACGTGTGTACGTGTGTGTCTACGTGTGTGTCTATGTGTGTGTGTGTCTACGTGTGTGTGTTTGTGTATACGTGTGTGTTTGTGTCTACGTGTGTGTGTTTGTGTATACGTGTGTGTGTGTATACGTGTGTGTGTGTCTACGTCTGTGTGTGTGTGTGTGTGTCTACGTGTGTGTGTGTGTGTCCCTGTGTGTGTTTGTGTCCCTGTGTGTCCTTTGGCCCGTGACTCCGCCTCAGGGAAGGGGGGGCGGACAGCCGCCCGGGGGGGGGGAAGCGCGACCGACGGCGGTGGGGGGAAGGAGGGGTGGGGGGGGAGGTGGGGTGGAAGCAAGGGGGGGAAGGGGATGGGGGGGGGGGGAGGTGGTGGGAAGGGGGAGGTGGTGGGAAGGGGGGGGGGGGGGGGCGCTCCTATAGGGGAGTGCTGGTGGGGAGGGGGGGAAGGGGGGGAGAGGGGTGGGAGTGTGGGAAGGTGGGTGGGGTGGGATTGGGGGGTGGACGGTGGGTGAGGTGGGTGGGGTTAGGGTTGTAAGGGGGGGAGTGAGGGAAGAGTGCAGGGGGGGGGTGAAGGTGGGGGGTGGGGGGAGGTGAAGGGGGGTGGAGGGGGGAGGGGGGGAGGTGAAGGGGGGGGGGGGGGAGGGGAGGTGAAGGGGGGGGTGGAGGGGAGGGTGAAGGGGGGGGTGGAGGGAGGTGAAGGGGGGGGGGGGTGGGGGAGGGTGAGGGGTGGAGGGGGGAGGTGGAATGGGAAGGGAAGTGGAGAGTGGGAGAGGGGGAGGTGAGGGTGGGTGGGGGAGTGAAGGGGCGGTTGAGGGAGGGTGAAGGAGCGCTCCCTACCCGTACCAGGCCGCTAACACTCCACCGTGCGGCGCTCCTCAAACTGTCAGGCCGCTCTACCACGTGGTAGAGGGGGAGGGCAGTTGTTGTGGCCGCTCCCCCGCTGTGTGTTCCGGGCGCTAGCTCCCCGCTGATGTAGCGGCGCCAGGGGTGGAGGGGAGGGGAAGGGGGGTGAAGGGGAGGTGAAGGCCGCTCACTCACCCAGTCGGAAGGTCCAGTGGTCTGAGGCGGGAGGGCAGTTGTTGTGGGCTCCCCGCTGTGTCCGGGCGCTAAGCCTCGCATGACTTGTAGCGGCGCCGGAGGGGGGGGGGGGGGGGGTGGAGGGGGAGGTGATTTGAAGGGGGGGGGAGGGTGGGGTGGGTGAAAGCCGCGTCACTCACCGTGCCGGCAGTTCCCTCACCGTCCGGCCGCTCCCACTGGAACTGAGGCGGGAGGCAGACTTGTGTGGCCGCTCCCCGCGGTGTCCCGGGCCTCGCTGCTCCGCTGACTGTAGCGGGCCGGGGGGGGGGGGGGGGGGTTGTTTGAAAGCGCGGGAGACACGGGGGAGAGGAGGAGCTGATTTCGGGGAGGAGAGGCGGAGGGTCGGCGGGTATGTGAGCCTCCCCCCCCCCCCCGGGTTATACATGCTGCTAATGTACACCCCCCCCCCTACTGTGTGTGTGTGTCCCTGTGTGTGTGTGTGTGTGTGTGTGTGTGTCCCTGTGTGTGTGTGTGTGTGTGTCCCTGTGTGTCCTTTGGGCCGTCACTCCGCCTCAGGCCAATGAGAGGTGTGCGGGGGCGGCCCAAGGGACCAATGAGATTTCCCCTAGGGACACCGGACATCCAGCAGGCAGGCATGCATGCAGGCAGGCAGGCAAACATACAGTGCTTTCACTAATATAGTATAAGATAGACAAGCGGCCGATAATACCCGAAGGGTAATAGATATAATTGACTTTGTCAATGCCAGCAAGGTTCGGAGCTTGGTGTTAAGCCTGGACGCGGAGAAAGCCTTTGACAGGATAGACTGGCCATACCTGGAGGCCACGCTTGGGGCATATGGATTCGGGGAAAAGATCTTAAGGGCGATAAAAGCATTATACACAGCTCCAGCAGCGAGGGTCCTCCACCAGGGCTTCCCCTCCAAGTTGTTTCCAATCAAAAGTGGGACGAGGCAGGGGTGCCCGCTTTCGCCCTTGCTCTTTGCCCTATGCATCGAACCACTACAGCACACATACGTAGTAATAGAGACATAACGGGGGTCCAAATTAATTCACAGGAGCACAAGTTAGCGTTATATGCAGACGACATTATCCTGACAATTACTAAACCGCTCACCTCCCTCCCCAACCTGTTTGCGCTGTTGGGGCGGTTCAACCAGATCTCAGGTTTCAAGATCAACCAGACGAAGACTGAGGCGATGAGCTTGAACATCCCTGACGAGATGCAAAAACTATTAGAACTCAATTTTGAGTTTAAATGGCGGTCCAAGTCCATCAAATACCTAGGGGTGAATATCACAAAAACGATAGCCTCCCTATATCAAGCAAATTATCCCAGTCTAGCAAGGACTCTGAAAAAGGAACTGAGAGACTGGTCAGCATATGGTATTTCATGGCTAGGCAGAATTTACAGTGTTAAGATGAATATCCTCCCCCGGATACTCTATTTGTTTCAAACTCTTCCGATACCCGTGGTGAGATCCGAGATCAAAGATTTACAAAATTCGATAACATTTATATGGAAAGGCAAAAAACCGCGGATAAAGGCAGCAATCATGCAGAAACCTAAGGAAGCGGGAGGACTGGCAGTGCCATGCTTGTTGTCCTATTATAAGGCGGCGCAGTTGTGCCAAATTACGCAATGGCATGGAGACCCAGAGCTGCGAAGGTGGGTGGCACTGGAAAGGGAGTTGTGCGCCCCACTGGAGCTCAGGGATCTAATCTGGTACCCGAAAAAAAGAATAAAAGATATAAGAGAGCCTTTGACATCAGTGCTCAACTCACTTGCGGTCTGGGAGGTGTCCAAATATAGTTGCTCATTGACCTCTAAACACACATTAATGGCCCCTCTGTATAGTAACCCGGATTTTGCTCCTGGACTAGAGGGGAAGAATTTTCCGCTCTGGCGACAATTAGGGGTCCATAGATTAAAAGACCTGGAGGGCGGAAACACTATTAAATCATTCGACCAATTGAAGTCAGAAACAGGCATGCCTAACACAGAATTTATTAGATACCTCCAGGTCCGGGCATTTTACAACAAACACACAGTGAGACCACCTTTAACGAATTTTGAAAGGCTCTGCCTGCGGGGCACCGACACGCGGGGACTGATCTCCACTCTGTACAGAAATGTGGTCGGTTCTGACAATGACGACACAATCAGACCCAGATTCATGAGTCAATGGGAGTCGGACCTACATGAAACACTAGAAGACGAAGACTGGACTGAAATATTCAAAGCTGCTGCCAGTAGCTCTATCTGCACGACATTGAAGGAGAACTCATATAAGGTATTGTTGAGGTGGTATCTCACCCCAGCCAGATTAGCTAAATTTATCAAAGGCGCTTCCCCGCTCTGCCCGCGGCAGTGCGGGGAACAGGGGGATCTGGTGCACATGCTGTGGTCCTGCCCGAAGCTTATGCCAGTTTGGCAACAGATCCGAGATTGGCTGCAGAGGATCTTGGGCCTCCAAATTCAGCTAGACCCGTGGCTGTTCCTCCTAAGCAAACCCACAGACGAAGTCTCGAGAACGGGGAACAAATTAATAGCACATTTTGCAACAGCTATGCGTTGCGAGACCGCAGCACTATGGAACCAGAACGCAATTCCATCAATAGACAAAATTAGAAATTCGAATTTGGTTTGTATGCCAGATGGAAAAGTTAACGAGTCTGGTTAACGACACTGGCTCAATTTCAAAAGGTCTGGCTGCCTTGGCTAGCCCAGACGGATATCCCAGGGCTGAGCAATGCCACCATCTGGCTTTAATAGGACGAAATGAGTTCTCCTTGGATGCACAGAAAAGGCGACAGAGCGGCCTCAGAAGTCTGACGGTAGGCCCCCCCCCTATAGGGTGCTAGGTTTAAGCTGACGCTTCAACCCCCCAATAAGTGGGAGAATCACAGCACCGAGAGTTGGTGGTGACCGTTTGACAGAGGGATTCAGGAAGAGAATGGGAACGCCTTCCCAACCCCCCCCCCCTCACCTCCCCTTATCCCTCTACCTGTCTATGTCCTGTTGTCTTCCCTTCCGTATGTGTGTTAAATGTGGTTTGTCTGATGTAGAGTCTGTCCACCAGGACAGTGTAATGCAATGTGGATTGTACGATATATACCTGAAAAATAAAAAACAGAAAGTTGAAGAAAAAAAAATGTACAGTTGTATGCATTGTACAATAAAGTATTTAAGACACCAATAATCGTGTTGTAAAGTATTCATAAATTCAAAAATTGGAAGCCACGCTTACATCGCGTTATAAGCGGATTCGCGTTGTAACGGATCGCGTTATAATGGGGTTGAGCTGTACTGTTTTTGAGAGGATGTTAAATTATTCTAACAGCCGAATTTTGGAAAGACTGTGGGGGAGAAAGTTGTGAGGCAGGGAGGCCTGTTAGCAGTATGTTACAATAATCCAGACTGGAGTGGATAAGGGCATGCAGTAGAATTTTAGCAGTAGATTGAGAGGAAAGAGCGGATCTTGGTAATATTACGGAGGAACAAGAGACACGTTTTGGCCATACCGTGAATGTGAATGGAGGAGGAAAGGGAGGAGTTAAATGTCACCGTGGCAACAGGCTTTTGCGACAGGATTGACGTAGTACCATTTACTGTGATGGAAAAGGGGGTTATTAAGCCAGATTTATGGGGAAATATGAGGAATTCCGTTTTAGACATTTTAAGTTTAAGGCGGCGGAGCAACATCCACGAAGATATATAGCCAGGAGCCAATCCGAGACGTGACACTGAATTGCAGGTGTGAGGGTAGAGGAGGATATTGAATCTGTGTATCATCTGCATAGGGATGATACCGAAGGCCAAAAGAGGTGATGAGGTCCCCAAGTGATAGTTTGTAGAGCGAAAAGGAGAGGTCCCAGAACAGAGCCCTGAGGTTACACCAACAGGCAGCTCAACTGGAGACATTGACGTTAGTCACGGCGACCGAAAATATGCAATGGGAGGGGTATGATGAGAACCACGAAAGGGCTTTGTTGCCGATACCAAGAGAGCTTAGAATACCCAGGAGAAGAGTGTGGATGAGATGAGGCGGGCACTGCCCCAATTCTTTGTTTAAGTGACTACCAAAGAATCTCTGGGGCATAACACCTGTGTCCCTAAGAGAGACTCCCCAATGTGCCTTCACTGCTCCTGTCCACTAAGACAGCGTCAATGGGGTTAATCGCATGAGGAAAGGAGACGCTTCAAAGACCACCTGGAGTTCATCAGGCCCTCCCCCTGCATGTCTGCCCTGAGGTCCAGGTCTGTGCTATTCTGCTGTTTCATTCTACCAAAGAATCTCTGGGACATACAGTAACACCTGATTTGCTCCAAAGGCATCCGCCAAAGGGTGTCACTATTTGCTGATGTTTGGTAATGTTGCAGCTCTTCTATTTCATACTGAAACTCGCCCGTCCTCTCATCCCCCTGTACCCAACGTTTTAACCTACCCTGTCTATAGATAGTAAGCTCTCTAAGGCAGGGCCTCTTCTAACACCGCACTGCAGGCCCATCCTACCTCTTCTAACACTATTTTAATCCTGTTTGTACAGTAAATGTTACTTATGCCCACAGTTATATATCTAACTGTCCATGAAATGTCATTAAACTGAATGTATAACCTTTGTTCACTTAATGAAACCGTGTATTATAATTATGTCTGTCTCGTGTAATAAAATAATTGTATTTAATTGTAGTTCTCAAACTGTAAATTATGGAGATGCCCCCATAAGTGGAAGCCTGTATTTACTTAAAAAATAAATGATGATGAAAATAAATGATGAAGTGACGGGTTATGCAGTGTGTGTGTGTGTACAGGGGGAGGCTGGCACTACTTGTGCCTGCTATGTATATGACCTGTGTGGAAAATGAGGGGTATGCAGTGTGTGTGTGTGTGTATGGGGAGTGGCTGGCACTGCGCAGGCAATAAAACAGAGGCCAGTTCAACACTAGTTTTCTCTTTAATTAACAAAATAATTCCAGTTCTTTAGATCACCTTTACCCCTTCCAGCAACACATTGGGAAGCCAGCTTGATATCATAAGCAGAGAACTCCATGTGTTCCTACAGTTTTGCCAGGGTAGCTATGGACCTTCTCTATATTAATACTGAAGGTCAGGGACATATAAGGACAGGTCCCTTCTGTCATTGTGTCACCTTGTAGTGGGAGAGGAAGACTTAATAGGTCCCTTCTGTCATTGTGTCACCCAATAGTGGGAGAGGAAGACTTAATAGGTCCCTTCTGTCATTGTGTCACCCAATAGTGGGAGAGGAAGACTAAACAGGCCACAGATCACTTCTGTCGGTGTCCCCCTATAGTGGGAGGGATTGAATCTATACGTTACAGGTCACTTCTGTCTGTGTCACCCTGCAGCGGGGGTGACCTATCTCTCCCTGTATTCCGCTTGCAGCAGTGACCTAAATATATACCACTCGTACCGTATTCAGGAAAAAAAGGGACCCCCTTTCCTTTTTTTCGGCATATCTTGTATATTTCTCGCTCATTCCTGTGAAAATGTGCATAATTGTTGGTCTGTTATGTAGCTTAACACTGTAGAAGAAGCACAATAAACTGATGTTAACTAAATTGATGTGACTATATTCTTTCAACAAGTACCAGATACCCTGCGGGAGGTTCATGTTCATTAAACAAGAAATAGGAGTTTTTCCTTCGTAGCTCGAAAAAGTGTTAAACGGTTGTAATCTAATTGGAAACCCTAAGATTACTATAAAGTTTGAGTACAAAGTATGGTTTAAAATGTCCTTCTGCTGAAAAGCCCGTCGCTGTCTGATTGCATCATCGATCACGCGGTGTCCCAGCTCCTCCCTCTCCTGAACGATACGCTGTTTTAATAATTCGTTTTGTTCAGTCCTCCTAGCGACCATCATTTATCAGGAAACATTTTATATAAGCGTTTTGGACCATAATTCTTGCTCTGTCTCAAGCCCTTTAGAACGTACTTATCTTCTTCGCTACACACCGTTTTGTAACGATGTGCTTGATGATGTCATCACACCGTCACCAACTCCAAAGGATATTTATCTGATCATCAAATAATTCTTAAATATAAAAATCTACTGTGACAGACCTATAATCGCTCATATTTTCATAGAAATTGAGTGATGTTTCTGCAAGATATGATAAAAATAGAAGGGGTACCGTTATTTTGAAGTGTGTGTGTGTGTGTGTGTGTGTGTGTGTGTGTATATATATATATATATATATACACACACACACACACACACACATACACATACACACACATTTATATCTGTTCAAATATATGTATATATACATACACTTTTTTTATATATACATACAGTATGCAGTAGTATATGCTGTGTAATATATATATATATATATATATCCCTGTGTCACTGCCCTGTACTGTGTATAGACTCAGTACAGTGGGAGCAGCAGCAGCTGGGCAGAGATACAGGATCTGTTAGGGTCTTCTTTAGGGTGTCCAGCTTCTGTGCTTCAAACACGTCCTTCTCGTCCCGAAATTTTTTGTTGATGTCCCTATAATAGAGAGAAGCCGGTTACATGCTTAACTCAGATCCTATTCAACTATATAAACTGCTGCATCTCTGCATCTACCCATGTATCTATTTGTCCATCTGTCATCTATCGGACTATCTCTCTATCATCTATCTGGTGTGTGTGTGTATAAATATCAAAGAGATACCGCTCTAAACACCGTATAACTGGGATACCAGGACCAGCTAAATACCTAAAATACTGAGGGCTGGCGGTGCTCTGGGATTAGAAGAGTATATAATAACACACAAAAGAAAAAGAGAATCCCAAACAGAGCACTCAGGATATCAGATATTCTGAGTGCTCTATTTGGGATTTTCTTTTTCTTTTGTGTTAATATATCTATCTATCTGGTGTATATATATATATATATCCCTATATAATCTTTCACTATCTATCTAACTAACTATACAGTATCTCTGTTCCTATATAAATATAGACCTATCTATCTAGCTCCTTTGTATCCATCTATCAACACTGTATCTATCTCTATCTATGTAATATCTATCCATTTATATATCGAATAAATGGATAGATAACATCCATCTTATATATCTATCATTGTGTGTGTGTGTGTGTGTGTGTGTGTGTGTGTGTGTGTGTGTATATATATATGGGGCCATGTCAATATGGACTTGAAGCAAAAGGTGACACTGTGTGCTCATTTGCAGGTAATTTCCCAGAATCCCTTGCTGTAGTGGTAGCACTTTATGATAGACGATAATGGAGAATGGCCGGGTTGCAGACCTGTCTAAGACATGTGAATGTGCTCACAAGTGATATTTTCATTTGATATATTATATATGTGACTATTGTATATCTATCATCTACCTGACTATCTATCCAGGGGCTGCCTGGCACATTTTTTGCTGGGGGCAATTCCTCCTGACGGCCCTCTTATCAAGTGGCCCATATCCTTTATTATATACCCCAGATCTCATATCTATGTACAGTAGCTATATATAGCTAGAAAAGGCCCCATGAGCGCTGATCTGTGTACTGTACCTATTCTATTGAACTAAGTTACCGGGCGCTGGGTTTTAACAGCTGTTAATGGAGCCCTGATGAAGGCCAGTATGGGCTGAAAGGTTGGTCGGGCGTTTGCATGTAATTCAATAAAACAGCAAGTATTTTTTCACACAGGAATCCCCTGCAGACACCAACACAGACCCTGGACTGACGTGGAGAGCAACCTGCCTACAGGCACCTCTCTTTGGACTATATCAAAGGTTGGTAAGAGGCCTAGCCTTCCAGCCCTCAGATAGGGGCTGCTGAATGTTAGTCAGTCCCTTGCATGGGCCTGGCTGTTGTTTTCTGTTCTAATGTGTTTGCTGATATGAAGCTGTTTTCTGTGTAAAGCTGCTGGCTAAGGCTACGTCCATAGTGGTTGCGACGACGCGAGCGCCAAATGCAAACCAACGGAGGCCAATGAGCATGTGCATAGTGTGCACGTGCGAGACAAACTTGTTTGTCTTTGCCGCGTGACGGCCGGGTCACGTGAGCAGTTCAGCCAATGAGGGCGAACCAGCTCCGTGATGTCACGGCCACGCCCACCTGACATGCTCCCGACACGCCTCCGCGGCACCTCTGCCTGCTAGAGGTGAGTGTGCGCGCACGCTTACACTATGTACGTGGCCTAATAAAGCCTATGTTTATTTTCCCCTAAAAACGGCTCTGTGCACATCTCCTACAATCCTATATAACTACAGACACCTCTATCTATCTATCTATCTATCTACTATATATATATCATCTATATATACATCTGTCATATCCAGTGTTCGACAAACCTATACATTTGCACGCCCCGGGCGAGTGGATTTAACATCGTGGCGAGCTCCTATTGGCCCAAGCAGCACACATGTGGTACTAGGTGGCGAGTAGATTTTTTTGTTCGGCGAGTAGATTTTTTGGTGATTTGTCGACCACGGTCATATCTATCCATCTACTTATGTCTATCTACTATCTATCTATCTATCTATCTATCCCTATATAAATACACACATCTATCTACAGTATCTCTGTATAAGTATCGATCTTACTATCTATCTGTTCCTATATAAATATAGATCTCTCCTCTCTCATATCTATTTACACAGTTATAATACCTGAGCAGTTCGAGCTGTCGCAGAAGGCTCTGCTTCTCTTTCTGCATATTCCTGGAAACTTTAAATACTTCCCTATGGGGAGAAAACACGAATAGAGCACTTGCCAATCAATGCGTTACTGGTCCCACTTCCTTCTGGCACTGAAGGTGGTAATTGGGGGGCGCCGCCTGCTTTTAAAAGGGCCAGTAGCACATTTGGGTTAACCCCTTTAGTGCCATTAGCAACTAGGGTTTCGTCCTGAATCACCCCAATATGCCTAGTTTGAGAGCTCGTATCCTGTCCTGGGGTTAAAGGCTCAATCCCTCCTAGAACCAATGGCAGTGACATGTTTAAGGGGTCAGTCCCTCCTAGGAGCAAAGTGTACTAATGGCAGTGACATGTTTAAGGGGTCAGTCTCTCCTAGGAGCAAAGTGCACTAATGGCTGTGACATGTTTAAGGGGTCACATCTGGGTGAGTGATGCATTTTTTTTTTAACTACAATCTGACACCTATAAGTATTTTTTCAATCATTTGTTAAAGTTACTTTGTAAACATGGTGATTTGTGACTTGGGAGGGATTTGGATTTCCTCTGGCTGCTCCCTTTTGTCTCATATCCCGGTGTGTTCAACAAGAGTTTGCACAGGCAATGCCCCTCTCTTCCCCCTCCCCTTATCTTTAGTGGCTCTATGATAAGGACATGGTGGGAGAAGGGTAAATAAAACACTTGATTGACAAACACTTCCTCATTTAGTGGGACGTGTAGAACTTCAACTTGTGATGAAAGCAGCAAAGTCTCTACTTTTATCACGTATAGATTTGTTTACGGGAGCCAATTAGCCTGTTCTATTCTTTACAAGAGGATTTTTGATGGGTGTCTCTGTTGGATTGCACCTTGGAGGTGGGTGGAGAGGAGTTTGGAGTGTGGGTGGGGGCGGGTACATTATTACCGGTTCCTGCGCTGCTCCTCCGCCTGCTCCTGTTTGCGGAGCCTCTGCAGGTTTTTCTGGGCTCTGTCCAGGTCACCAGTTGTCCGCTGCAGTTGCTCGTTGAGGTCCTCGTTGAGTTGCCTCAGGCGGTCGTTCTGGACCCGCGTTTCCAGCTGCTCTGTGTTTATAGAGTGTAACTGGCGCTCCAGCTGTGAGAGAGAGACCGGGACAGTGACATAGTGACATAGTGTCCCTTCCACTGCAGGGTGACACACCGTGACATGGATAGAGGGGACCTATGGCCCATGGAGTGTGTCCCTCGCACTGCACGGTGACACAGAATAGACCATGGAGTGTGTCAATCCTACTACAGGGTGACATGGACAGTGGGGACCTATAGCCCATTGAGTCTGTCCCTCCCACTGCCGGGGGACACAGTGACACAGACATAAGGTACGTGTCTACCAGAGGGTTATGTGTAATGGCACTGGAGGATCTAGACTACCCCTGCTTTTCTTTTTAGAGACGCATAGTATGGCTCTATGTATAATTGTATTCATATAGTGCAAACCGTGTATGCAGCCCTTTACAAAATTACAATACAAGGTAATTAAATGAAGTCCAACAGGTAAATGACAATATAAGGCAAAAGGAGACCCTGGCTGAAGAGCTTACAATCGCAGTGGTATGTTGGGAGACTTACAGACACAGTAGGAGTAAAAGTGCATTATTAAAAGTGCAGTCAGGGGAGGTCAAGTTAACCTGGAGGTCGTAGCAGGGGCGCAGATAATTGAATGAGATGCTTCTTTGAAGAGGTGAATTTTCTGCTGGGCTGTGAATGAAGGCGCTAGATGATTATAGTAACACTACTTTTTATTTATACCCTTCCACTTCCGCCTTCTGCTAAATAGGATACTTATTTGTTTTAAATAAACTCCATCGCTTTCTAGTTTTAAAAGATAAATGTTATAAGAAATGAATACATCGATTACGTCAAAGACAGAACCGCTGCGGTTTTTAGGGCACCCGCGTCTGCCACCGCAGGGTGACACGGCGGCACAGACAGAAGTGACCTATGACCCGTTACGTT
Source organism: Ascaphus truei (assembly GCA_036426205.1). Lineage (NCBI taxonomy): Eukaryota > Metazoa > Chordata > Amphibia > Anura > Ascaphidae > Ascaphus > Ascaphus truei. The sequence continues at coordinate 3,602,537 of CM071579.1, read as the reverse complement.
TGTTCTTACCGCAATGTGACAGCAACAGAGGCAGAAGGCAATGGCAGATCTAGTCTCCCACAGCAAGGTGACACTGACACAGATAGGAAGGACCTGTGACGCATCCAGCCGGTCCCTCCTTAAAGTGACAATCTAACAGATAATACCTTAAAGTGACACACTAATAGAACTAACAAAGCGTGTCCTTCACTGCAGGGTGACACCGTGACACAGACAGAAGGCACGCATTACTATGCAGCCTGCCCCTCCGTCCTCAGGGTGACTCTGTGGTGTCTGTCCCTCCCACTGCAAGGTGACACAGTGACACAGAAACTTGGCAGCTATAGCTGTATGCAGTATGTATATCTTTATATAGCGCCCCCACAGCTGTACACCGCACTTTACAAGAGAGACAGTACAGGGAACTAGAGCACAATAAGTGCAGCAAATAAGATCAGGCAATGGGAAAGGAAATCCCTGCTCTATCTAAGTGTATATTAATGTGCACTTTCCCCCACCTATAACCGGCTTCAGCGAGGGCCAGCAAAGCAGAACCTGGAGTGCAGGAGACTTGGCAAGAGGACAGAAGAACAGCATCAGGGTCATAGCAGCATCCCACATTACATCCCATCAGTGCCCGCAATGCCGCACTGGCGCTAAATGGGTTAACTGGCACACTGCCAGCGCTAGGTACGGAGAGGCTAGTGGTGCGTACAAAGTTCAGGTTGGGATCCAGACAGGATTTAATGAGGTCAGGGGGAATTCTTGCACATTGTGTGTTATAGGGTGTGCTCTTATCACCGGCTCAGCACCCAGCTGCTCACTTATAACTCAAACTGGGGTTGTACCTTACATGCTGTAATTATGCTGTAATTATGGCCATGTCACGGTAAATCCCCCAGCCCTGCTAAGGCACTTCCACAAACATATATACTGTATGTCAAGTTAACACAACAGCCCTTGAAGTGCTAGTTCATAGTTCATACGAGGCAAGTGTGTGTGTGTGAGTGTATGTGTATGTGTATGTGTATGTGTATGTGTATGTGTATATATACACATATACACAGTGTTCGACAAATCTATACATTTGCACGCCCCGGGCGAGTGGATTTAACATCGTGGCGAGCTCCTATTGCCCAGGCATCACACGTTTGGTACTAGGTGGCGTGTAGATTTTTTTGTTGGGCGAGTAGATTTTTTGGTGATTTGGGTAACGGGTATTCCCCCACCCAATAGCATATGGTATGTGTGTGCAGGGAACCTAATGTTACCAGGTGTGGTGCTTTACCTGTTAGGCTCACAGGGGACCTAAGCCTCTGCCACGGGGAGCCTGGGGCACGTATAATAATAGGAGTAACCTCGTACTCGGTGCAGCGCCTCCACCTGCGATGGCTCCCACCAGAGGGGGAGTGGTCCTCGCAGGACAATATATATATATATATATATATATATCACACACACAGCATGTAAAACAACCAATAACTTTACTGTAGCAACCGTACTTATTCATAAAAATATATATATCAACAGGTGTCCCTCTCTAGGGGAAACACTACTACTGCGTCTCGCAGGACGCTACCCCCTTTCACCGGGTGATCCTACCCCGTGTCCAGTAACCCCACACAATATGTCCTCCACCCTCAAGTGAGATAAATATATGTGTGACTGCGCAGCCACTATGTCTTGTATGAATAGATGGTATAGTTGGTGCACTTGAAGATTACCTGCCGAGCACTCCAGTGCCCGGGCCTGCTAAGGAGCTTCACAAAGGATCCAATGACCGCTGACCAAAGGAACTACCGTCCGGGGCGATCCCACCCGGATGGCTGCTGCAGCGACAACGAAGGTCTGAACCCAGACCTCTGGATGGACGCGCATTGTCCGCTGTGTCCCTAACTGACTCTGAATAATAAGGGGCAGGGTCCCTAACCTGGGGCCTGTCCCTGAAACACTCAAAGCTACTGGTGACTCAGGGCTATCTGGGGCCTAGGGGGCTGCTGGCCTAGTGCAGGGAGTCACTGACTCCTGCACCCTACCTCCTTCCCCAAGCTGCTCCTGACGCCGACTGAACTAACGTGCTAAAGCCCGCGAATTGTATCTAATCTCCTCTGCAGGGAGATACTGTAGCCCTCTTGGCTCCCTGGGGTCATGTGGGGCGCTCCTAGGCTCATGGGATATGTAGTCCCTTCTCTAGAGCCCTCTTTCTATTGGCCAGCGTTCGCGCGGTCTATCTGCGCATGCGCAATGTCCCTGGCTGGCCGCCGCATGCGGGACTCACTGCGCATGCGCGAAGTTGTGCAACATGGCGGCGCCCTGCTCGGGAGCTGCCGGAGCACCGGAGTGCTCCCTGCTCGGCCCCAACCCTCTAGAAGTGCCGGCGGGTCTATCTAGAGACCCCCGGCAGCGGAGGTAAGAGGAGGGGGGATCGCGGCACAAAAGGGGACCTGGCTACATATATACATATACATATATATATATATATTATTGGTATTATTTACTCTTTGGTCTGTTGCAGGCTTTTTTCCCATTCTCACATATGTATCACTGTTTTCCCCTGAACACAGAAACTACTAATGCTGTATAAACCTGTTGGCTCGCAGGCCCTGAGCCTCTGCCACGGAGAGCCTGGGGCGATATAATTCTACCACTTGATGCAGCGCCTCCACCCTGGAGGGATCCCGACAGAACGGGAGGAGCCCCTCACAGGACACAACCCAATAATACACTTGGCAGGATAAAACAATAAAACTCTTTACTTAATGTCAGGCTTATTACTGTACATATATAAACGCAGTATATACTGTTGTATTGATATATAATATATATATATATTTATATATATATATATATATATATAATATATATATCTATAATATATATATTTATAATATACACACACACACACACACACACACACACACACTGTATTCCCCTCTCCCCTGCCCTTACACACCCTGTGGAGATATGCGCGTGTTTGTAGGGTTACCACAGCAGCAAAGTCTTGTGTATGTGGGGCCCCAGTGAGGCCTGTATGTCAGTAAACAGGGGATCAGCAACAGCAAACATACACACACTGTGCTGAGCAGTGTTCTATCTGTGTGCAGTGACCTTATTGATAATGTGAGAGGACACGTGAGGAGTTAGGTTACCATCACTGAAGGAAAAAAGGTTCCGGAAACCCCAATAACTAAATAAATAAATACCTAAAGAATGGTAAATAATTCAGCTATGAATAAAGAAATGTGAGAGAAAACGTATTTATGCCTCTTCTCTAATTAGTCAAATATCATTCCTAATACAGTAATTGTATTATCACTATACACAGCTTTGAAGTGATGCCTAAAAAAATGGTGCCTGTTCTGGGTAACATCACCCAAAACTCATTAAAAAAAACACATGGGATGGGTTATAGGTGCCTTCTGTCTGTGTCACTGTGTCACCCTGCAGTGGGAGAGACACTACATGGTCCATTCTGTCTGTGTCACTGTCTCACCCTGCAGTGGGAGGGACACTCCATGGTCCATTCTGCCTGTGTCACTGTCTCACCCTGCAGTGGGAGGGACACTCCATGGTCCATTCTGCCTGTGTCACCCTGCAGTGGGAGGGACACTCCATGGTCCATTCAGCCTGTGTCACTGTGTCACCCTGCAGTGGGAGGGACACTCCATGGTCCATTCTGCCTGTGTCACCCTGCAGTGGGAGGGACACTCCATGATCCATTCTGCCTGTGTCACTGTGTCACCCTGCAGTGGGAGGGACACTCCATGACCCATTCTGCCTGTGTCACTGTCTCACCCTGCAGTGGGATGGACACACTCCATGACCAATTCTGCCTGTGTCACTATCTCACCCTGCACTGGGAGGGACACACTCCATGACCCATTCTGTCTGTGTCACTGTGTCACCCTGCAGTGGGAGGGACACTCCATGACCCATTCTGCCTGTGTCACTGTGTCACCCTGCAGTGGGAGGGACACTCCATGACCCATTCTGCCTGTGTCACTGTCTCACCCTGCAGTGGGAGGGACACACTCCATGACCCGATCTGCCTGTGTCACTGTGTCACCCTGCAGTGGGAGGGACACACTAAATGACCCATTCTGTCTGTGGACACACTCCACAGGCCATAGGATCCTTCTGCCTGTCGCCCTTCTCACTGTTACCCTGCAGTGGGAGGGACACAATTCATGCTTCAATGCTGGCTCCCTTGACAGAAAAGGGGTTACATTAATAGCAAAGATTACATGAAGTTACAATACGTTTGCAGGGGTACAGCAGCAGTCCCCTTCCAAAATAATTCCCCCCCCCCCCCCCCACTTAGCCTAACAGAAGGGTCTTTCTGAGCTAATCCATGTCCCCCTAACCTCCAGGGAACCCCCATAGGCCCTTCATATTGTTTGGTACCAGTTCTGACCCAACACTCCCCCCCCCCCCCCCACACACACACACAAATAGGACTGTGGGGTTACGAAGAGAAAGCTGCAACGTCATCTCCGGTGTCACATCTCCCGATGACGTGGCAACTTTCTATTGGCTGTCAGAGCGAGCCCTGGTCCGGCAGCCATTTTGTGTCCATGTATTCTATTCAGATGAGTAGAGACTGCTGCTTTGACATTTTCAGTACCAAAGCGATCACATGAGCACCACGGCCCAATGGCTGACGGAAACGGAAGTGGAGGGGGCTCCACTTAGGGTATATGGAGCAGTCGGCCCGATCAAAAACCAGCCCCTGGAAAACGAGCATTACCCCGTGACGTACCAGGCATGCAATTAGGGCACTTACAGAGGCAATCCAAGCGGCACTATTAAAAACAAAAAAATCGGCAAAGATCCTTCTTCCCAGGTTTCATTAAATGGCTGCCTTTCAGTTTCACTAAATTCTTTAGCCAGTGTAACTCAGCAGCGGCAATGTATCCTTACATTACTAAGGTAACATTATCTATTGTTACAGTTTGCAGCTCAAACTGCGGGGAACATTGGCAACAAATTATCACAAACACTAAAGCGTTACAAAGATCTTGCACTGCTGGGGAGGTGGGCTAAAACTCATTAAAATGGCATTAAGAGTTGAATGATAATAAAAAAAATAATGTATTATCTAATACTACGAGAGAGAAAAAACACGTAGGATATTGCTTGGATTGCTCCTTCAGAGATGAAATAACTAGGGAGTAATGGGATGACCAGATGATGACGCACTGTACCTGTCTCTGTCGCAGGGCGATGAAATCCAGCTCCTGCTCCTTCTTGCTGAGCTCCCGCTGCAGGGCTGTGTGTCTCTCCTGCTGCCTCGGGGAGACCTGCGCAGAGGGACAACCTGAGACCCGTTCACCTGGGCAGCGCACTTTACTGCACTGAGACACGGGGCAGAGACGTCAGCCGCCCAGAACCACACTGAGTCAACAGGTTTGTTTTTGGGGGGGGGGGTGGGTATTAGTCCCCACAATGTTTTACATTTTAATGGAAAAGTGTGGATTTTATTTTTATCCATTGGAGTGTATGAGACGCTGATGCTAATAATCAGTAAGGCTGACCCAAATCAGTGAGAGTTGAACAGTCTGATGGATATAGCCAATTGAAGCATCTGTCAGCTCCACCATTTGTCTGTTATCTGAGATCAGCGAGGAACTTGCAACAAATACATTATTTATACAGTGGTTCACCATAATATATATATTTAGGTATGGGTGTGTAGATGTATGTATGTGTGTGTAGATGTGTATGTGTGTGTGTGTGTGTGTGTGTGTGTGTGTGTGTGTGTGTGTGTGTGTGTGTGTGTGTGTATATCTCTCTCAAATAAAAAGATCACTTGTGAGCACATTCACATGCCTTAGGCAGGTCTGCAACCCTGCCTTTCGCCATTATCACCCAGCATACAGTCTTTCCACTGCAGCAAGGGATTCTGGGAAATGATATGCAAATGAGCACACCATGTCAACTTGTGCCTGAAAAACAATTGTTACATGGAGTCCATATAAGCTAATGCTCGCTGTTAACACAGCTTTAAAGCAGAGCATGGGAATCAGATGCAAAGCCAGAGAAACCACACACAGACATGTTTCAACCTATGTGTATTTAGATATATATATATATATATATATATATATATCATCTCATCAGAAATCTTCTTCAGGGTTCCCCGCGGGCCGAAACGTCAGCTAACCAGGTATTGTATGGATGAATAAATAGATTTTTTGTGCTTCACCGATGATATGTCCCCAGTGCTGGTAATCTAGGGCCTCATGCAGTAAGCGCCGATAAGCTGTTTATCGCCATTTTTTCGCCAAATTTGCCCTCCTGATTCAGTAAGCGCCGATAAGTGGGAAAAATCGACAATTTTTGTTGCTGATAAAAACTTATCGGCAGCCGGGTGCCGATAAGCCACTTATCGGCAGAAGGAGAGGGAGAGATGAAGGAGAGGGAGAGATGAAGGAGAGGGAGAGATGAAGGAGAGGGAGAGATGAAGGAGAGGGAGAGATGAAGGAGAGGGAGAGAGAGAGGTGAATGAGAGGGAGAGAGAGAGATGGAGAGCGAGAGAGGGAGAGCGAGAGAGGGAGAGATGAAGGACAGCGAGAGAGGGAGAAAGAATGAGAGAGAGAGAGAGAGAGAGAAAAAGAAAGAGGGAGAGAGAAAGAGAGAGAAAGAATGGGAGAGACGAAAGAGAGAGAGAAAGTATGTCAGAAACAGTAGTGAGTGCGAGAGGACGAAAGAGAAATGGATAGATAATAAGTGGAGTAAGAAAGAGTGAAATAGAGAGAAGGATCCCGAGAACGATGTTCAGAGAGAGTCATGTTTTAGGAGGTGGGGGGTTACTGATACTGGTTCTGTCTCAGGACACTGAGGTACATCCCGACCTCTGCCCTCTAACTCTCAGACCCCTCTCCTGTAGCGTCTGCAGGACGAGCTGCCTCTCACCCCGGAGCAGCTGGAGGCGGTGTTTGACAGCCTGGACCAGAACAACAATGGCTACCTCACCCCTGTGGAGTTCAGTATGGGACTCGGTGAGACACCCTAATGTGACCCTCCAAGCCTAATGTTACCCTATGGCCCTAATGTTACCCCAATATCTCTTTCTATTACCCTATTGTGATCATATGATCCTCAATGACCCTAATGTGACCATATGGCCCTAATATCGCCCTGTGACCTTAATGTGACACACAATGTTCCTAGTGTGACTATAATACCCTACGACCCTATGACCCAAATGTGACAATGACACCTCTTTCTCTGACTACTATGTCCCTCTGACCCTATGACCTTAATGTGACCCTATCATCCCAATGTGAACCCCCATGTTTTTTTTAAATTTACTTTATTCAATAGAAAAAGAAATATAACAATTAGTAACAAAGAAAAAAAAACTATTGGCATAAAATATATATAAATATATTATGTTAAAATAGTTGTTATAGTTTAACATGAATGTTCTAACTTTTCGGGTTTTAAACATTAAATTTATTTTGATGTGATCTCCTGATAATACACTTTAAATGAAGTTTTGCGGTGGTTGAATTTGCCATTATAAATATGAAATGTAGCATATCAATGACAGTATTCAGTGATTTACCAATGGTACAGAAACCCTAAATTCCATCATTTTTACTAAATTGAATGATGTAGCCTGTTTGGTTAGTTACAAATATAGACTTCAGGATGTCTTTACCAAAAGGGGGACATCATTCAGATATTTATTGCGAATATTACTGATGGGATAATATCTATGAAGAATTTTAAACTAATTATTTCAATTATTTTTTTTATCTAACCAGTAAGGTAAAGTATACTATCCATGCAATATTTTCATATTTTCTGTACCATTTGGATTTATCAATGGGTATACAGCACTGTTTTTTAATTAACACAGCACGTACTATGGCATTGAGGGCTCAGTATTGGTATCTGTGCGATGTTAGGTGCAGGAACGGATTGATAGGACAATCTGTTAAATGACAGATGAGACTTTATAAGCTGCAGTAAAGAAGCATGGACACTGGTACTGACTATATAGAACATATTGTAATTAGGTTAAACAATGATACTTACAGCTCAACCCCGTTATAGCGCGGTCCGTTACAACGCGGATCCGCTTATAGCGCGATACAAGCGTGGCTCCCAATTTTCGTATTTATGAATACTTTACAACACGATTATTGGTATCTTAAATACTTTATTGTACAATGCATACGATTGTACATTATTTCTGACGCGATCCGCTTATAACGCAATGCGATTCTTTGGACCCCAAGCACAGCGTTATAAGGGGGTTGAGCTGTATTCCCAAATCCTCATAAGTAAGCGTATGACAATTCTGATCTGGTATATCTGCAACAAAAATAATTCCATTGTCCAACCAATCTTTAACAAATAATGAAGTATATATTGGTTATGCAATAAAATCCTTTGCTGAGTAGAGTGTTGAGGGCATAACACAGTTTCTCAGCTGATATCATTTGCCTATGGAAATTCGATAATCTAATTGGTAGCTTAGGTATAGAAAAATCACAACTTGATAAATAATGCAAACCACCAAGTTCCTGGAATATAGCTTGAGTTACCCTAAATCAAATAGAATAAGGATTTATATTGAAAAAAAATGTATCCAACACATTTTAAACATATTAATGAGAGATTCAAAATCCATAACATGTTCATAAGACTTTATTAGGACATTTATGACCCACAATGTCTGGGTCTGAGTTTCCCCCCCAGGAAAAGTGGGTGAATGGAACATTGAAAAGCGGAAGCGAAGTGGTGAGGCAGGTCCTGTGAATCCATGACAACGGCATGGACCAATCAGAAAGCTCTTTTCCTGAAAGGCCTATGAGTGAGGTTCTTCTATTGATGAGATAATAGGGTCTTGGCTGGATGGAACCTTCTGATTGGCTAATATCATACAACCAGACTGCCCAATGTTAGAGAGTTGTGCACAAGGCACCTGCTCTAAGATTTAAGACGGTGCCCCCGCAGAGCAGAACGAAGCCTTCTGATTGGTTCGTTTCACAGTCCTGCTTTATCTCGGGTCTACCGCCCTCAGGGAAGTTATTGGGGGTGAATTTGCCCCCCGAGGAGGAGAGAGAGAACTCTGTGCTGGAGGAGACCTTCGAGTCAGGGTGGTCAGACGGGCCTGAGGATGACGATGATACGGAGATGATGTTTTGTGCGACTATGGAGCAGCTGGGAGCGGCACGGGTATTCCAGGAGTGAGTGTCTCTGCTTGGCAGTGGCCACCTTTTTATTTTCCCAATCTCTTCAATCCCTTTCTATCCTCCTTCCTTGCCTCATACTCGTTCTATTTTTCCACTCTTTTCCACCTCACTTTTGCTCTTTCTTTGTTTTTATGTCAAATTCTCCTCTTTTCTCTCAACCTCTCTTCTTTCTCTTCATCATTTCTCTCCTTTTAATTCTACATCACTCCCTTCATGCTCTCTGTCACCTCTCTTCCTTTCCTCTCTGGGTTCCTTCTTTATCTCCTTCTCTCTCCCATTTTCTGCATGTTTCTTTTCTCTCTCTATTCCCATCATTCTCTCTCTCATAATCCATATTTCATCCGTCTCCCCCTTTCTCTCTCTTTGAATATATACTCGTACAAATCCACAATTCCAAATATACAATCGTCACGAGCTTAGTATCCCTAAAATCCACAATGGGATATACCTATAGACTTAATAGTAGCAACTGGAGTTGGCAAACTGGGAAAGGGATCTCAAATAAACAACATAGAACAAAGAAGCCCCGATGTACATCCAATATAATAATTACTTTAATTAATTTATTTCCCTATGATAAGCAAGGATCAAAACATGTTGTCTGCCTCCATCAGGCCTGCTGACAGCCTTTACGGGGGCCAAGGACAAAGTGCTAATTAGAACCCCTGAATTGTTGAGCGTGGAGAGAAATATTGTTGAGTGTGGGGGGTTGAGCAGGCCATCCGTATCTATGGGCCTTAGTAGCTGTGTCGGATGGGAGGAATGGCCCAATCAGTGCAGCAGGGCCCAGCTGGCAAACAATCAGGGAAGTTGGGTCTGGATCTCCTCCACCTCTCTCAGTGACCCTGGCAACACGTCAAGGTAGACCCATTCAGCAGGTTCCTACACTACAAATTGTATACTGTGTCCTTTGAATTTCCTCCACTACATAGAGAAAAGATTAAGCAAAACAATGATACAGTCATTACTAGCTAAAAGGGCCTGCATTGACGTGGTGGCAAGCTCAACGTGTTTCGGCTTAAAGATTGAACTAAGTGACCCTTACTTATGTAACCCCTCCTTGCCCGGCTCCCACTAAGGAAGGCAACAACTAAGTGAGGTGGAGTAGGTTTGATGCAGGTGTTCGTGCTTAGACTCTCATACCTTTATCTCAGGGTGCTGGCGTCCGGGCTGGCTGGTATTGTAAGCATGATGCACAGTAAGAAGGGCGCAGACTTCGTACATTCTTCTTCCCTGAGAACTCAGATAGTTCCCCAGGGAGGTACACGTGGCTTTGTCACATTCCCTTGTCCATGGTTAAGGGAAACTTGATATCTCTGGCTCCAGTGAACTGGAGCCACTCCCAGGTACCATCTAAAACTCTGTATAGGATTTTACTTCTATTGAGGTTCCCATCTACCTGTCTTCCTTACACTGCCCTAGAAGTCTATACTATGGAAACCTGGTGTGCATATGCATAGGGTTGGCATTAGAGTAACTCTAGCTGTGACACTTGCCTGAAACCCTGATTTAGGGAGAAGGAGCGGCTCAGTGAGTAAAGACACTGACTCTGGCACTGAGTTTGAAGCAGGGGAACCTGGTTCAATTGCCAGTGTCGGCTTCTTGTGACCTTGGGTAAGTCACTTTATCTCCCTGCCTCAGGCACCAAAAAAACATAGATTATAAACTCTACAGGGCAGGGACTGTGTCTGCAAAATGTCTCTGTAAATAGCAGCGCTATACAAGTACAAACTATTATTATTATTAATTATTATTATTTAGGGATCCTTTACTTTGAAACGTCACGCACGTCCTCCTTGAAGGAAAGATAGCATTCTCCAACATCTTGACTATGACGGTGGCCATTCCTAGATAAGCGACCCTCTCCCCTAACCGTAAAACAATAAAAGGTGACCATACTTCTTCACACAAAGTTGCACATTAAGACATACCATTAACAGCATACACTTATGACAGTGAGACTCCCTTCCTCTGGTGTCCTACAGGAGCCGTGGGGCCTGGCAGCTTTTCATACACCTGCATGATGTCGTTATCCTGCCCCTGTAACTGGGAAAGATACAGACATCCTCAGCCTATTAGAACTTATACATGTCAGGTGACTATTCAAGAAAGGTTCTGGAATTAAGGAGGGGCCAGACACCTGACATGAGCTACTTTGGCAACATAGAATTATCTACATAGAATAAGCTACAGGAAAGTAGTTACGTTTAGCTGGGGTCTTTCCTATACATTAACCTGTTAATTCCCTATTAACCCATTCAGTGGACACTAGTAATCCCACATTTATAAGAAGAATATATATAAATGAATGCAATAATTTATTACATTGGATGCACATTGGGGCTTTCTTGTTTCTTGTCTCCATTCCTCCTTCTGTCTCTCCGTTTTTGTTGGCTGCGTGTTGGCCTTGCACACCGGCTAATATTACCCTTGTGCATGCAGGTTAAAATGCACGTAACCCTTGTGATGGTTAGAAGATAACCTGGTGTTTAGGTTATACGGGAAGGTGAGACAGGTTTGCAAGGGTGTTGCACCTTCAACTCTTTCCTCCGTCTCCCCTAACTGCGCCATTTTCTTCTTGCCCAGACACCGGGACATCCGGGATTTGTGGAACCGTTTGCGCAGGGAGCACCCGGAGCTCTTGGAGAATTTTGAGGAGTTCCTCTTCCGAGTGTCTTCACATATCAGGGACGTGCATCACGAGAAGGAAACGTTGGAACAGGCTCTGAAACGGTGTGTTAATGTCCCCAAAACCACCACCCATAAACCATGAGTCAATGGTATTGGGAGTTTAGGAGTGCCTAATTGCAGTGCCAATGAAAACCCTTAAAGCAGCGGTGCGCCAACTTTTTGAGCTGTGGCCCCCTTCCTGGGAGCCACAGCGTTCACGCCCCGCGTCTCCCGATGGCTCGGCGTGTCACGAGAAAATAGACAATATATCTAATAACCGGGCCAGATTGAACAAGACTAGGATATAGTAAATTGAATGAGTTTATTTCCTATGAGCAGAACAGACAATACATCAAGCAAATAACATTACAGAAATATTTACACTTACTGGGGTTGGACAAGGAGATATTCAGCCGAATAGCAGCTCCTTAGTTGTTATAGGTCACGAAAAGCACCGGAATAAGGGGTATAAGTAATTATATAGATGCAGGACCCCGTTCCTAAAATGGCAGTTCAGTTATTGGTGAACAATTAGCTTGTCCCAATCACAGGTTGCCAGGTAATGCGAGAAGCTGGGTTTACCCAGCCCCTCATTAATACACCCCTCCCCTGTAGCTACTTGGCCAGCCCATTTATAAAAAACTATGACATGATGCCTTCGTTGCCATCCAGTCTAGCAAAAATGCTTATTGGGCAGGGGTCTTTCATGTTGGGTGTTACGTTTGACAGGTCACAATGGTTAGTACCCATCTGTGAGAGCTGGCTGCATATGCAATGAGGCGAGTCACCCCCATTGATGTACAGGCTTTTTCTCACCTCTGAGGAACTTCTCCACAACAAAGCCTTTCAAGTAGCCTCCTTTGATTGTACAATTACATATCAAAGCTGCCATTTGGCAAGCTTCCAAACCTATATCCACAGTTATAGTAAAAACAGCGATTACTCATACCTATATTTCACATGTCATAAATCAGATTAACGATATGTATGCAACCTGTGTTCGTTGCATAGGAAAACATGTCCAAATTTCACCTACGTAGCATGTATATAGCAAAAGTTATAATTTTTTACACTTTACCCATTGTCAAGGATAAAATACAATTCTCCCCCTCCCTCCATGTTAATACATAACATAGCAATTAATTCTGCTGAAGCAGGGAAATGCAGATCCACATATACACGATATGGTTAACCCTTTCCCTCCCGACATGATTTATACACACATAGTAATATAACACAGACTGCTGGGGAAATACATCTAAGACCTGGGGCCATTCTGCTGAAGCAGGGGGATGCAGATCAACATATACACAGATTCCATTAACCCCTCATACCGCGATCATGACACGGCGTCACATGGCGACGCGTCGCCGAAGACCCGGCTGGCAGCAGGTAAGTGAGTTACAGAGGCCTCACGCCTGCCCCGGCATTTAATTTAAATACCGTGGGGAAGAGTGAGGGACCTCTGTAACCGCCCGCTCCTCCCCCCTACAAATTCTCCATGGGGGGGCTCGCCCCCCAATTTGCGCACCGCTGCCTTAAAGCATGAAATCCACTGTAGGATCAATGTGTGGGCAGATATTAGGATCTGTGAACTTTGATGAATGAAGCTGGCTAACTGAACCTGAATGCAGTGTTCTAATTGGTTCATTGACCCTGATGCAAGCATTCTGATAGGTTGATTAACTATGACTGGACAGTTCTGATTGGTTCGTTAACCCGCAATGCAGTTTTCTGATTGGTTGATTGTCCCTAAATCAAGAGTTCTGTGTGGTCCTGTGAGTAGAGTTGCCACCTTTTAAAAGTGTTTGACCCAAATATGAGATTGGGGTCCCACCCTAGACGTAGAACAGCCCCTGAAGCAAAAAATATGCGATGTTAAGGCTATTTTGAGATTATTATTTTTTAAAGGATCTCCCAAACGTGCTCCGTTTAAAAAAAAAATTACATTGGTTTAAAGTAGAACAATACGCAAAGATTAATATTGGAGAGAGTGAGCCAGGTTACAGAAAAACACATTTCTTGAAGATCTGGGATTTTTTTCCTAGTAAAAAAATTAAATAAAAAAGGCTCTGTTGAGAAACAGTATACAGCTGAATGGTGTCACAGTATGATGTATTGCACACGGTACACAGAGATAGATATGTATGTATGGGAGGGGATGTTATAAAGATGTACGCTTTGCACAAAAGTAGCACTTGGTGTACTTAAAGAAAATCTCCCCCATGGGAAGCACAGTCAGGCTCTGCCATTTGAGTCGTCGGAGTGCCTGATGAGTGCAGTTTGTCCTTTTGCCTTCGAGGACATTTCTTGAGCCTGGATTGCACCTGTAATTTGATACACTTGCACACACAACACCCACACAATCACAACACACACACACTCTTTACCTGGGCTGCCTGTGTGTGAGCTGCTTCAGACTGGGGTGGAGGGATTGCCTGTGCAGTGACAGCCCAGCAGCAAGCTGCAGCCCGGAGAGGCAGGCGGTTTCACACCTCCTGTCGGTGCTCCTGAGAAACCCTCAGCCCGGCGCTGGCATGCTAAAACCCTGAGACTTCGGGTCAAACCCGAAGAGGTGGTAATTCTACCTGAGTGCACCCTGATTTCAGATCTCTGATTGAATTGTTGCTCCTGATTAGAGAATTCTGACTGGTTGATTGACCTAGAATCAAGAGTATTGATTGGTTGGTTGACCCTGAATGGCTGGTCCCGACTGGACAATTCTGATTGACTCGTTTAACCTCAGTAGAATTTTCTGATTGGTTGATTGACCTGAATCAAGAGTTTTGATTGGTTGGTTGACCCTGAAAAGCTGGTCCTGCTGACTATATCAAATGTATATCAAATGCAGTGTATATCAAATTCAATAGTTGTGTCATTTTGTTCCCATTTACACTTACATTGTATTCACTATTTCACTTAGTGCTCCCCTTTTAGTTTTTGTTCTCATTTATTGTAAACCTTAAGGGGGTTAATTTTTGGGTTGCAGTCACTGACCTTCACCATTTATATTAATTCACATTACACACTTGTTTTATTACTACTCAAATAGCGCCTAGATTTTTGTTTGTGTTAGTTCATTGACCCCAATTTCAGATTGAGTAACCCTGATTGGAGAGTTCTGATTGGTTGACCAGTAGTGTTGTGATTGTTCCGTTGACCTTGAGCTCAGAATTCCGATAGATCAGTTGTTTCTGATTCTAAAATTCTTAATGATTGAGCATAAATTAAGAGTTGTGACTGATTGATTGTTTGACCCTGAATAGAGGATAGTGATAGGTTAATTTTGCGGCCGAGATTTACAATGTACAAGGACAGTAGACCTGACTCCAAAGTGGGCTTTTCAGAGGTGGACAAACGCTCAAGGCTGAATGAAATGTACATGGCTGGGCTCATTGATAACACGCTCCTCGTCTTTCTCTCTCCTCTCCCGGTGCCACAGTAAGGAGACAGATCACGGGCGGGAGGTGAGGTGTCTATACGAGGAGATGGAGCAGCAGATCAAGATAGAGAGAGAACGTCTCCTCGGAAAGGTACCAACTGGAGGAATGACACCGGGAGCCTACTGAAGGAGCTTGTCATACACACTCTTGCATATAGAGGGAATTAAAAAGTCAAGCGCAAAGATCTCTCACGGTGTAGTATTATTGTAAAAATGGCTGGATAATTACAGTGGTGAGATATGCACGTACAAAATTAAAAAAAAGTTACAAGCATGTGGTCATAAACTGTAATGACCACATGCTTTTAACTTGTTTTTATTACTACTTTAATTTTTTTTTGCTACTTTTCATACTACACCATGACAGCGTTTCTATTTTATTCCCTCTCATGTTTCCCAGAGGGAGGTTATTTGCTACCTATTTTTGATTCTAAGGCTGCGGCCATGGTGAACGCTGGAGAGGGCGCAAGCGTTCCTTCGGCTTCTCCCCGCCGCCTGCAGCAGGAGAGATCTGTGTCCTGCATGCAGAGGAGATGGGGAGGCGTGTCGGGGGCGTGGTCATGACAGCACGGAGCTGGTACGCTCTCATTGGGCGAACCGCTCACGTGACCCAGCTGCCGCCTGGCCGCCGCAACTGAAAACAGATTTTTCTGTTCCCCCCTGCATCGCGGGCGCCGGCGCCTCTGCTCCCACGCTCTATAGACAGCCTCATAGAGGCGCATCTATGTGATCGCGCCCCGCGCACCCTCCTGCGCGCCATCGCGATCACCATGGCCGCAGCCTAAGTCGTGTTCACATGCTTCACGAGTTTGTTCCTCTTGAGTTTTAAGCCCACACTTTCTACTCACCTACCATATATTTTACTGCATTCAATTGCCCTTTTTGTGCTGTCACTTTATATTCAATCAGTATGTTCGTTAATGCAGCTTTTGTGCGCTTCAGATTATTCTGTTTACACACACCCACACACCCCCACACACACACACACCAGAAAAAATGGGACACCTTTTATTTTTCATCTTATCTTGCGGAACAATCACTACATTTTCATTATAATGCGAGCAATTATAGGTCTGTCACAGTAGATTATTACATTTAAGAATTATTTGATAATCTAATAAATATTTTTTGGAGTTGGTGAAGGCGTGGTGACATCATCAAGCGCATCGTTACAAAACGGTGTGTAGCGAAGAAGATAAGTACGTTCTAAAGTGCTGGAGACAGCAAGAATTATGGTCCAAAACTTATATAAAATATTTCCTGATAAAGGATGGTCGCTAGGAGGACTGAACAAAATCACATCTTAGTGAATATACCTGATAGGGGTGTATCTGCCTCTGTCTCATTGATAATAAGCAGTGTGTATACCGCACACTCACAGTATACATACAGAGAGAATGATGCATATGTTTACACAAATCCTACACGCATAAATCTTTATCTATATATACTTCTGCATATTATATATGTGTTTAGGTATATATATATAATTTATAAGTAAATATATATATAT
>CM071579.1:3378517-3585679 GCA_036426205.1 Ascaphus truei | reverse complement strand
GATATATATCTACTTATATCCATATATATCTATCATATAATATATCTACTATATATATAGATATATATATATCTATATCCCAGCCACGCTTTAAGCCCCTATGGGGGCTCATTTCGAATGGTTTTGAAGCAAAAGGTGGCACTGTGTGCTGTCGTTTGCATGTCATTTCCCTGAATCCCTTGTGGAGTGCTGTGTGATAATGGTGAAGAGGCGGGTGTTGCAGACCTGTCTAAGGCTGAGTCCTGCTCCCTGCTTGCTCGCTGAGGCGAACGCTGAGGCTCAGGGAAATGCGGGTGCTTTCCTGGCCTTGCGTGTTGCTTACCCACGCGCTTGTCGACGGGCCGATCAGGGGCGAGGCCGTGGGCTGGGCGCTCACGTGGCCGGGGGCGGGCCAGTGACTTCACGGAGCTGGTTCGCCTCTCTGGGCGAACCGCTCACTTGACCGCCTGTCACGACCGGGCGTCCGGAAGCGGGGAATTTTAAATTACCCCTAAGACCGCCGGCTTCCGCAAAGCGCGGAGGAAGCGCAGGTAGAAAGCCCTACTAAAGCCGCTCTAATTGCGCTTGTAGGGGCTCAGTGCTGAGCGGTGAGCGCGCCTTCAGCACTCTTCCCAGCCGCAAGCGGTTGAACATGGCCGAGGCCTAAGACATGCAAATTAGCAAACATTATATTTCCATTGCTATACATACATACATACATACATACATGCAGGTAGAATGGTCCGCACTCTCTTTCATGCAATGCCTTACAGGCAATTCCGTACAAGGTACATAGAAGACAGCTATTTAATGTTATATTCAACCATCGAGACTATGGGCTCTAATCGTGAATGCGCCGAAAAGTGCAATCGCCAAGGTTTGCCGATAGGCCTTATTTTTGGCGATTTGCCCTTGCAGTATTCAATAAACACTCGTTCCTTACCTTTTGCGCTATGTCACGGTAACGAACAGCATAATGTATTTTAATAATAGTGTACTGTGAGCAGGGGGTCCCCTGAGCTGTACCCGCGTTGCTTTGTGGACCAGACCCCTGCTTTCCTGAGTTACAGGCCCTGGTATGTGTCAGTCGGTGGGCAGTGTTGCCGCCATCTTTATAGCGTCCCATCCGCGCCGTGTCTCTATGCAGGGCGGCGACACCTGTAACCGATGCCCCCAACCGTGGCCTGTACCTCGGGAACAGGGTCTCTGAGCCCACAATCAATGCGGTTTCAGATAGGGGACCCCCTGCTGTCCTCTTCCGCTACTTTATTAAATCCCATAATCTGCTTCATTACCATAGCTTATAGCGCTAAGGCAATGAAGGGGTTAAGGCAGAATAGCATGTTATTGGGGACATTTGCCCCCAATAAACATTGCAATAAACAACATACACCCCCCTGTGTCATTTAAAATACAATAACAACAATAAATACATATAGCACCATACACCCATTTCCGGCTGCCACGATGAAGGCCATCCTCATCTTCATCCTGCCCATGCCGCCTCCTCTGCTGCAAAACAGACACAAAATGAAAACATCCAATGTAATGTCCCCTAACCCTTAACACAACATAGCGGTTATAACCGCGACAGCCATTTAAGGGTTAACCCACCCTCTCACCCACCACTCGGAGGCCTACATAACCCTCCCCCACTAACCCCCCCACAGCCAGGCTAGCCAACCACCCTCACGCCCTACCCCACAAGGGATGCTAACCCACATACCATGGGCCAATACACCCCCCCCCACCCCCAGTAACCCCCACAATAAAAACAATACAAGCCCCCACAATAAGCATCTTCTATTTATTAAATACATTACCCCCCCCTGTGGCCCCCCCATAAATACATGATTTATCTTTTACATACAGAGTTCATACCCCAGGCCCACGCGATCCCCCGGCGGGCTGCGGGGCACTGACAGACCCAGGGTACACCAGCAGGCTTGTTTCAAACAGGTTCTGGAGGCCTGTTGTGGGTCCCGCCAAGCACCATGGCCCCTAGGTTGGTGCTCATTAGGTCACCGTGGCCCACAATTGGGTCCCCATGGTAGCCCGCGAGTCTGTGGAGCCCCCGGGTCAGACCCAAGGTGTCTGCGGGGCCTCGGGTGGTTCCCACGGGGGTCTGGGGAACTCACCGAGTGCTCACTAAACGGTCCCGCGTGGCCCCCATCGATGTGAGACCACCGCTTCATCAATATTGCCCGTCACCTATGGGTCCGCGTGTTCCCCCAGGATGGGAGACCACCGCTTCATCCCCGCACACACGTTCCGGCGGTGCCTCCACAGATGTGAGGCCACGCTTCATCCCTGCAGGTGTCACCCCGTGGAACCACCAGCCTGGATACCCGTGAAGTACCCGGAGGAGACCCGCAGGTGTTCTCCAGAGGTCTCACGCAGACCAAGAAACCAACCCTGAATATAAAAAAAATAAACCTGGCCTATACATTCAATACCTACATCCCCCTCCATCCCCCCACCCACCAAAACCCTACAGTCACAATAATGTTACTAAATACTATTATCCAGATAGGGATATAGATTATTTCCCCATTTAATAAACACATAACTAAGATACAAAATAATACGTTACTACTGACCTCATCATAAGAAGCCCCCGTCGGCCAGCAACATCCTTGTCTTTCGTTTGCCCACAAAATACATAGCCAATACAAGCCAAATACAAATCCAATACAGTGCAATACATTCAGATATCAATTAACCCCTTAAACACTTATATCGGATTTAACCACGCAAAGGTATTAAGGGGGGCAAGCCACACCTGGCCCGATACCCACCCTTCACCCATTCATTTGTACAGTGGCTTCATCGTCAACTATATTATATAGATATATATATCTAATAATAATATATATATATATATATATTATATATATATATATATATATATAATATATAGTATATCATATAGCTATATATATATACATGTTTTCGACAAGCCTATAAACATTTAACACCCCGGGCGGGTGATTTACCCCCGGGCGGTAACTATTGGCCCAAGCAGCACACTGTTTTTTTTTGTTTTTTAATTTTCCCTGCTCGCGCTAAATTTCCCTGCTCGCGCTGGCTGAAAAAAAAAAAAACTCCCCTACCATGACTGCTGATTGCGCGCGCGCTCCCAGGCTTTGCGCTGGCGCGCGCCAGTCTCTATATGACCAGCCCACCATGAGCGGCCATTCTTTTCCCATGGAGGACCAGTAGTATTATCTGTGCTGCCCCCCCCCCACCTCCCTCCCCTCCCTGGTCTCCCCCCCCCCCTTCCCCCCGGTCCCGTATCAGAAAGCACCGCCGGTGATGGGGGTAGCGTGGGATGCCCCCATTCAAACTCCCCTCTTCCCCCGGTCCCCAGCGTCAGGGGGCGCGCCGGGAATGGGAGCGGGGATGCCCCCCCATATCCCCGCTTCCGCCTTCGCTCCCCCAGGTCCCGCGTTCAGGGGAGTGCGCCGGTTGATGGGAGCGGGGATGCCCCCTTCATGTCCCCCGCGCTTCCTCCCCCCTCCCCCCCGGTCCCAGCTCAGGAGCGCGCCCGGGTGATGGGAGCGAGGGGTTGATAGCGGCTCAGACGAAAAAAAAGCGGGGGGTACATGTTAGCCCGGGGAAAAATCGCCGCCGGCCCGTCCCGTTCCCCCCCACCCCCTCCCCTCCCCAGCCGCCCCTGTTCCCCCCCCCCGCGTTCCCCCCTTTCCCGTACGTTACTTATATCATGCGTCTCATTTTGTTTCTTTTCGCGCGTTTTTCTTTTCCCCCCAGGAATAATGCCTTGATCCCACCACCGAGCACTCATGTCCCAGCCCTCTCCACTGAGAATTCATTCACTAGGTTCAGCGCTCCTTTTGCTGGGAGCGGGGGATGCCCCTCATGTCCCCTCTTCCTCCGTTCCCCGCCCCGGTCCCGGGGCGTCAGGAGCGCGCCGTGTATTGGAGCGGGGGATTCCCACCTCATGTCCTGCCCTCGAGCTTCCCCGCCGTTCCCAGCTTCCTTGAGCTGCCTCCTGTTGCATTTTCTCTTTTGTCTTCCGCCCTCTTTCCCTCTCTACCCCCCCGGGTCCGCTTACCTCTGGCGTCAGGTGACACGCCGGGTGATGGGGCGGGGGATTCCTCCGCTCATTTCCCCGCTTTCCCCCCCCTGCTTCCCCCCGGTCCCGTCTGTCAGGGTAGTGATTCCGTATTATGTGAGCGGGGGATGCCCCCTCATGTCCCCTCGATTTTCCCCTCGTCCCCCCCTGTCCCCTCCCGCTTCAGGGAGCACGCCGGTTTATTGTATCGGGGGATTCCCCCTCACTATGTTCCCCGCTCCCGTTCCGTCCCCCCTACTCTCTTCCTCTCGCCACCGTTGCCCATCTTCACGAAAGATGAGGAAAAACGAGGGAAGTGAATTCTTAATCCCGAAGGAGATAACCAGATTGTTCTTTTGCCTCGTGTCTTTTCTTCCCCGTTCCTTTCGTCCATTCTCTTTATTCCGCTCCCCACGCACGGTCGTTGCCACCCCTTAATGAGGTAGAGGAAATTGCCCTCATTGTCGCAGACGCGCTGGGGTCACAAGTGGATGTGATGGAGTCGTAAAACTTTTGCCCGCATCGGGGGTGCCGAAGAGCGAAATAGCACCTGTCCTTAATCTCGTCATTACATTATCCTCTGATTTCGGTCGGAAGTTTTTTTCTCTTATTCTCTCACACTTCCACACGGCCATACCTTGCGCCACTTTACTCGTTCTCCACAAAATTACCGTGATATCCATATACTTTATGTGATGTTTTCTTTTCTCGTTTTTTTGGGTAGGCTGGTGCTAGGTCGCGGGCCTTTACAAAGGTGGGTAGAGAGTGAAGTGTGTGTGGGCATGGGAGAATGTGTGTATGTGTTTGTGTGTGTGTGTGTGTGTATAATATTTGGGAGTGTGTTGTATATATGTGGGAGTGTGTGTATATATGTTGGAGTGTGTGTATATATGTGGGAGTTGTGTGTCTCTCTGTGCGTGGCTGGTTGTCTATCGTGTGGGGCGTGTGTTGTCTCTCTGTGGGCGTTTGTGGTGTCTCTCCTTGGGCAGGTGTGTTATATCTGTGGGACGTGTGTGTTATCTTCTTTGGTCGTGCTGTAGTCTCTATGTGCGTGTGTGTCTCTCTTGGGCCGCTGTGTGTCTCTCTGTGGGCCGCTGTGTGTCTCTCTGTGGGCGTGTGTGGTCTCTCTGTGGGCTTGTGTGGTCTCTCTGTGGGCGTGTTGTGTGTGTCCTCTGTGGGCGTGTAGTGGATGTGTCTCTGTGGGCGTGTGTGTGTGTCTCATGTGGGCGTGTGTGGTGTCTCCTTTGGGCGTGTGTCGTGTGTGGTGGGCGTGTTTGTCTCGTGGGCGTGTGTGTGTTCTTGTGGTGTGTGTGTGTGTGTCCTCTGTGGGTGTGGGTGTCTCTGTGGGTGTGTGTGTGTCTCTGTGCGATGTGTTTGTGTGTGTGTGGGCGTGTGTGTTGTGGGCGTGTGTGTTTTGTCCGTGTGTGCGTGGGCGTCTGTGGGCGTGTGTTTGTGTCTCGTTTGGGGCGTGTGGTTGTGTGGTCCTCTGTGGTCGTGTGTGTGTGCCATCTTTTGGCTGTTCTTGTTTTGGTGGTGGGTCCTTTTGGTGTTTTTGTGTAATATATATGGAGAAATGTGATGGGAGTATGTGTGGCAACCAGAGGTACCCGCTCCCCACCAACCCAATCAGTCAGCCGCAAAATGCATAAGCCCCCTTCCGGCCTGTCCGTGATCCCCCCTCCCTTCCGCCTTTCCTAAGTCCCCGCCCCCTGTCCCCTTTCCGTTACACTCCCCTCCCTTGCCGCCCGTGTCCTTTAAGGCTCCCTTCCCTTCACAAGGGCCCTTTCAGCAGGCCCCTGCCGCCCTGTCCAGTCCGTCAGTCACCCCTGCCCCGGTCAGTCAGTCAGTCACCCCTGCC
The DNA here is from genome assembly GCA_036426205.1 of Ascaphus truei. NCBI lineage: Eukaryota > Metazoa > Chordata > Amphibia > Anura > Ascaphidae > Ascaphus > Ascaphus truei. The sequence continues at coordinate 3,579,767 of CM071579.1, read as the reverse complement.
CGCTCAGCCAGTCACCCCTTGCCCCGGTCAGCCATTCATTCACCCTTGCCGCCGGTCAGTCAGTCAGTCACCCCTTGGCCCCGTCAGTCAGTCCATCAGTTCAACCCCTCCCCGGTCAGTCCAGTCAGGTCGTCATCCCCTGGCCCCGGTCAGTCACGTCATCACCCCTTGCCCCGTCCAGTCAGTCAGTTCACCCCTTCCCCGGGGCATCCAGTCAGTCACCCCTCCCCGGTCAGTCAGTCACCCTGCCCCGGTCAGTCAGTCACCTGCCCCGTCCAGTCAGTCAGTCACCCCCCTGCCCCGGTCCGTCAGTCAGTCCACCATGCGGCCTAGGGCTTGTCGGCCCACCTAATTCCCCCCGCGGTCCGTCATCTCACCCCTTACCACCGGTCCCTCGTCCGTCCACCCCTGTCCCCGGGCGTTCCATATTTTTCCTTCCCCCCTTCCGCCTTTCCTGTCCTTCCTCTCCCCCCTGCCCCGGTCAGTCAGGTCAGTCGACCCCTGCCCGGTCAGTCAGTCAGTCACCCCTGCCCCCGTTCAGTCATCAGTCACCTCGCTGCCCCGGTCAGTCAGTCAGTCACCCCCCTGGCCCGGTCATCAGTCAGTCACCGCTGCCCCGGTCAGTCAGTCAGTCACCCTAGCCCCGGTCAGTCACCCAGTCAGTCACCCCACCACCCCTGCCGCCGGTCAGGTCCGTCAGTCACCCCCTGCCCCGGTCAGCTCCCTCAGTCACCCCTTCCCCGTGTCGCTTACGGCAAGATCCTGGTCCTTCACACCCTTCACCCTTTGCATTCCGTCATTCACCCCTTCACCCGGTCAGTCAGTCAGTCACCCCTGCCCCGTCAGTCGAGTCAGTCACCCCTGCCCCGGTGAGGTCAGTCCACACCCCTGCCCCGTTCATTCAGTCAACCCCTTGCCCCGGTCATTCAGTCACCCCTGCCCCGGTCCAGTCAGTCCCCCCTGCCCCGGTGAGTCAGTCCACCCCTGCCCCGTTAGGGTCATTCACCCCCCTCCCCGTCCCGTCAGTCCCCCTTCCCCGGTCAGTCAGTCCCCCTGCCCCGGTCAGTCAGTCACCCCTGCCCCGGTCAGTCATGTCATTCCCACCAGCCTGCCCGTCATCAGTCACCCTGCCCCCGCGTCAGTCAGTCATTCACACCCCTGCCCCGGTCAGTCTTCATCACCCCTGCCCAGGTCAGGTCAGTCAGGTCCACCACCCCATGCCCCCCGTTCAGGTCAGTCAGTCAACCGCCTCGCCCGGCCCAGTCATTCAGTCACCCCTGGCCGGCCGCCTGTCAGTCATCAGTGCACCCCTGCCGCCGGTCAGTCCGTCAGTCACCCCTGCCCCGGTCAGTCGGTCAGTCACCCCTGCCCCGGTCAGTCATTCAGTCCACCCCTGCCCGTCAGTCAGTCAGTCCACCCCCTTGCCCCGTTCAGTCAGTCAGGTCACCCCTGCCCCCGGTCGTCATTCAGTCACCCCGGCCCCGTCAGTCCAGTCAGTCACACACCCCTGCCCCGGTCATTCAGTCATTCACCACTCCCCCTGCCCCAGTGCAGTCTCATAGTCCACCCCCTGCCCCCTGTACAGTTCAGTCATTCACGCCCCTGTCCCCTTTCCTATCCTTCCGTCCCCCCTTCCCCTGTCAGGTCATGATCCAGATCTCCGCCTTCCTCCGGTCCGGATAACGTGTCAGTCCTCACCCCTGCCCTGTCCTCAGTCAGTCCCAACCCCTCCCCGGTCAAGTCCAGTGCAGTCCCCACCATCACCTCCTGCCCCCGTCCCGGCAGTCAGCAACCCCCGGCCCCGGTCAGTGCAGTCAGGCAACCCCCGGCCCGGTCAGGGCAGTCCCCGTCACCCCGGCACCCGGCAGGGCATCCAGTCACCACACCCCCTGCCCCGGTCAGTCAGTCAGTCAACCCCTACTGCCCCGGTCAGTCACGTCAGTCACCCCTGCCCCGTCAGCTCATTTGCCCCGGTCAGTCAGTCACCCACCCCTGCCCCGGTCAGTCAGTCACCCCTTCCCCGGTCAGTCAGTCCCCCCTGCCCCGGTCAGTCAGTCACCCCTGCCCCGGTCAGTCACTCCTGCCCCGGTCAGTCACTCCTGCCCCGGTCAGTCAGTCACCCCTGCCCCGGTCAGTCAGTCACCCCTGCCTCGGTCAGTCAGTAACCCCTGCCCAGGTCAGTCAGTCACCCCTGCCCCCCTCTCTCTGGTCTCCCCCATCTCCCCTCTCTCTGCTCTCCCCCATCTCCCCTCTCTCTGGTCTCCCCCGTCTCCCCTCTCTGGTCTCCCTGTCTCCCCTGTCTCTGGTCTCCCCATCTCCCCTCTCTCTGGTCTCCCCCGTCTCCCCTCTCTCTGGCTCCCCTCTCTTGTCTCCCCCCTCTCCCCTATCTCTGGTCTCCCCCCTCTCTCCTCTCTCTGGTCTCCCCCCTCTCCCCCCCCCCCCCCCCCTACTTCCCTTGCTCCCCCTGCTTCCTCTGCATTGTATATAAATGCAGATATGATACTCAGGCTGGCTTACGCCTGCTCGGGCCTGATTTAAAAATAGGCCGATTCTAATTTACCTATGGCAGTAAGGGACGTGATTTCACTTTAAGTGCCTTTGCATACTTTTGCATGTGTTTACATAACAGCGGTAACCACTTCACTGCCAGACGGGGCAGCAGCGTGCATAGGGATACTCATCATCATTATACAGAGCAGCATGTTATTTATTGGGGGGGTGGGGGAGTGCATAGAGATACTCAGCATCATTGTACAGTGCAGCATGTTTATTATTGGAATGGAAGTGTATAGAGATACTCAGGACCATTATATAGCGCAACATGTTCATGATCAGGAGGTTGGATTGCATAGAGATACTCTTCATCATTATACAGCGCTGCATGTTCATTATCGTGGTGGAAGTGAATAGATACTCAGCATTATTATACAGTGCAGCATAGTCACGAAACTGGTTAAATTATGCAGCAGGGGGTAAATCACAAGATCTTAATTCCTCCACTGACGATAACAAGGCCGGATTATTACTGAGAGATTACAGACCTGGGGTCAGGCTTTAATAATACAACAGCCAAAGCACTTAGTCATGCAACGGCTTCTCACTCTAAACCCTAGTTGCATACATTTACATGCCAGGGTTAACTCTTTGCTGCCAGAGAGTGCTCTGGGTGAGCAGTATGTCTATGAAGAAGCAACTGAATCCTGCCCTGCAGAGCTTACACTCTACTTGTATATACATTTATAATAGAGGTGCAATGTAAAGTGCAGGTCTCCTCTAAGGCTGCGCCCATACTGTGGCAGACAGCGCGGACGTGTCCGCACGCTGAGCGATCAGACTGCCTTAAGGCAGTGTTCGCGTACATGCAGCGTGCGGGCGGAGGCAGGAGGGGGCGCGTGATGCGCGAGAAATCAGTTAAAACTGATTTCTCGCGCGATAGGGCGGTCACGTGAGCGGTTCGCCCAATGAGGGCGAACCAGCTCTGTGACGTCACTGGCACGCCCACGGACGGCGCGCATGCCATGGCCGGGGAAAGCACCCGCTTTTCCTCAGCCTCCGCCCGCCTCCGCAAGGGAGAAATGTCTATGGACGCAGCCTAAGACAGAGATACAAAGAAGCGCTCTACTCACAAGTTCATAATGAAGTTCCCCATTTAATGTGACAGCCAAGAACAGTGGGAAAACAACGTTTCAGGTCCCATATGGGCCTTTCGTCAGTGACCCCTTTTCTTAAATGTTACTTTTACAGTATGTCTGAAGCGCTTCTTCCCATTTTGTGTTATTTGTATTATTTGTTATTTATATGATTGTCACGTGTATTGCTTCTTTGAAGCGCTATGTACACGAAGGGCACTACAGTATATAAATAAAGAAAGTGGAGGATCCAGGGCACTTCGGATTTGCAGAGAAGAAATGTATTCTTTTAGTGGCACACACAACGTTTCGACCTTCAATCAGTCCTTTATCAAGTGACTGGCCAGTCACTTGAGAAAGAACTTTGTATAAGTTCGAAACGTTGTGTGTGCCACTAAAAGAATACATTTCTTCTCTGCAAATCCGAAGTGCCCTGGATCCTCCACTTTCTGTCATATACGCTGGAACTTCACCAGACAGGTTGTTTCCCTGAACCACGGAGCACCGGTATTCTTTGAGCAAGTATACAGCTTTTATTTGTACATTTATAGGTGTGCTAGACTATACTCTTTACCTACTATATAAATAAAGACAGACTTAAATACATACACTTCATTATGAACGTTTGAGTAGAGCTTTGTACTGTATCTCTGTCTTAGGCTGGGGCCATAGAGGGGTTGTCCGTGCTGGGCCGCGCTGACGCTGAGGCTCGCCTGCTGAAATCTGTGCGATTTCATGCCCATGCAGGCGAGCCAGCGGGAGCGATCGGGAGGCGGGGGGAGACTGAGGGAGGCGAGGCAGTGACGTCGCTGGGCCAATTGCCCGCGACGCGCAGACGTCACGGCGCCGTGACCTTGACGCTGCTCCACGCTGATTGGATGTTTTCAGCCGACAGCGCTCTGAAAAACAGCTTGGCTGTCGGCTCAAAAATCCAGCGCCTCAGCACGCCTGCGGACGCTCGCGTGAGCCCCCTCTAAAGACATCCTCATGGAGGATGCAGAGGCTCAGCGCGGACCGTCAGCACGGCTCAGCGCGGCCTCCCCTGCTATGGACTCGGCCTTAGAGGAGACCTGCACTTTGAAGATATTGTTTGTCTGTGCTGTGTTGGCTGCACACAGATTCTCCTCGTCTGAGGCTGTTTCCCTGCACTTAGGAATTACAAAGCATTTGTGCCCTGCAGAGCTTACACTCTAATCGCTATATACATTTATAATACAGGTGCAAAGCATTCCTGCCACACAGCCTACACTCTAATCTTTTGAAATTATACAGTTCTAATCATGTAATAAAAATGTGTAAACTGCAGAGTTTATACTTTAATATGTATACAGCGCTGCCGGAATATACTGGCAAAGGTACAGTCGTACTAGATTACTAAGTCTAAGATGAAGAGTTACAGTAGATATATGATATATATATATATATATATATCTATATATATATAATATAATATGATATAAAGATATATATATATATATATATATATTAGTGCATACCATCCAAAAAGTACAGCAAAAACAGGACAGGCTCTCCTATGTCCAAAATAGTGAGATTTATTAGCTCAACATTTCAGTCCCTGCTGGAACCTTTCTCAAGAGTCCAGCAGGAATCGAAACGTTGGTTTCCACTGTGTGGATAATATAATATTTTGAGCACATTTTACTGCAGTGCTGTGTCTTCTTCATTTAAACTTGGTGCTGGGTGAAGTATTCCTTTGTACAGTACTGTATCCTTATGACACATGCACTTAGATAGATGGGACACCTCAGCCACACAGATTGTATGTATCTATCTATCTATCTATCTGTATATATCGATCTATCCATCACATATCATTATCAGCACTTTGAAACGACAAACAGCATAGCAGCTTTAGCCTGTAAGCTGCAGCAGGGTTTATAGCCTGTAATCTGTATAAATAGTGGTTGCGTTAGTTTCAGTAAATGCTGGCCCTGTGCCTTGTTATGGGAAATGTTAACCAGGCTGAAAAAGCTCTTTGGATTTTCTCATAGAAAAAATGTATCCAATATGTGCCATAAAAACAGGGTCTCTCCTAAATAAACCTATTTTATGGAGATGGAAAAAAAGCAGCAGTGCTGTATGTTATCACACGTAAGGAGCTTGTGTATACAGCACTGTTACTGTACAGTATATGGCATTGTTACTGTATACGGCACTTACTGTATACAACACTGTTACTCTACATGGCACTGTTACTCTATACAATACTGTTACTGTATTCACCACTGTTATTGTATACAACACTGTTACTCTATAGGGCAGTGTTATGGTATATGGCATTGTTACTGTACACGGCACTGTTACTGTATACAACACTGTTACTGTATACAACACTGTTACTGTATATGCACCGTTACTGTATACATCACTGATACTCTATATGGTACTGTTACTGTATTCATTACTTTTACTGTATATGGCATTGTTACTGTATATATTACTTTTACTGTATATAGCACTGTTACTGTATACAACACTGATACTCTATATGGCGCTGTTACTGTATACAGTCCTTTTACGTATATAGCACTGTTACTGTACATGGCACTGTTACTGTATACAACACTGTTACTGTTTATGGCACTGATACTCTATATGGCACTGTTATACATTACTTTTACTGTATACGGCACTGTTGCTGTATACGGCACTGAGTGTAAACAGTAATGTTAGTGTAGACAGCATTGCTAGTGTAAACGGCACTGTTAGTGTGTACAGCACTGCGAAACATATTCTGGGAATCTAACTTGTATATAGCACGGTCTTTATATACATACATAGCTGTAAGGCATGCAAGATCATATCCATTTGCAGTATCTCTATGCACTTTCCCTCTCTGATAATAAACACGATGCACTGTATAATTATGCCGAGCATCTCTATACACTTCCACCCCTAAAATAAACATGCTGCTCAGTATAATGATGCTGAGTATCTCTAAGCACTTCCACTCTGATAATGAACATGCTGCACTGTATAACGATGCTGAGTATCTCTATAGACCACTGGAGGGCATTATCAGTATATGCATCACTGTAAAACAAGACACAGCAACTTCATTCTAACCCAAAGAGCTTACACTCGAATGTATATTTAACACGATAAGATTTTACAATATAATCCATGCATAGCATACACAGCGTGGATATAGATAGATAATCCCTGCCTTGCAGATCTAACGCAGTACAGTATGCTGTACAGTATATAGCACTGTCTGCTTCAAACAGGAGCATTCAATTCATGGCTGAAGAGTTTATAGTTGTTTTTTTGTTTACAACATGATCAGTATGCTTATCACTGCAGAAATATGTATATATTGGTGTAATACATTCCTGCCCTAAAGAATTTACAATCTAATTAATGTAATATAACATTATACATCATCTTAGCATGATCATAGAGGAATTACTGTCTTCCAGAGTTTACAGTATACAGTTATATATATATATATATATATATATATATATACACGATACCGTTCCGAAGTTAGGCATCTCCCTGAGGAAGCTCCCATTTGGGGGGGGGGGGGAACGTTGGTCTATATGTAACTTTTATTCACTAAATACACTTGTTATCATAGTACGCTTGAGTGCTGCCTCTTGAATGCCTGACTTGGAACGATATCATATTCATATATTTCCTAGATGGGGTATGCGCCTACATTCTACACGTGTCTACAGGAGTGCCAACTGCTGCATTTGACTATATATGATATATGTTTCCTATATAATTCATGGGCATTAAAACGTACACTCTATGCAGCACAGTATGTGCAGCACTGCTATAATTACATACAGTACAGCTGCAGCGATGAGGGGGTTAATTAGCCCTCAGAAGATGGACTTAAAGGGCTGGTAACGCTGGATGTGAAACCAGCAAGGTAAAGGAGTTTAACCGCTTGGCTGCCAGAGCGGGCAGCATCATCGCACGCCACCGACCCCTATGTCTGCCGAGGGTTTTTTTTTATTCCAGACATCCCATCATTTAAAGATCCCGCATGGAACAGCCAGGTTGTGCCGATCTTTCCTTACCTGTGTGGTGCACCTGCTGTTATTGAAGGCTTCACCCGGATCCTACGAGTGTACAGAGGGGGTGCGGCTTGGTAGAAGGGGGTGGAGACCGAGCCCCCGCCCCCACCCACCTTTCGCTCCCTGTCCAAGCTCAACGCTCTGTTTTTAACCTCTGCGCTGCCGGGAGAGGACGTATACACCTATACACGCGGCATTGCCAGCACCAGATGTCGAATTACATTATTAAAATATATTACTACCTACTTCATGATGTTTTATTCAACATATTGGTGGTTACAGCAACATGTGTATTTATCTGTTTAGAAATATAGGGCGAGTAAATTAAAATGCCAGTGTGCCGGGCATATCTAGGGTTGCCAGGTGTCGGGTATTGAACTGGATTGTCCTGTATTTGGATACTCTGTCCAGTAAAAAATGAGAGGTACTGTAATACTAGACATGTATGTGTCCGGTATTACCTCCCTGGACATAGTGACCTGACGCACCTTTCACCACTAAGTCCAGTATTTTTGGAGAAGCCACCTGGCAACCCTAGACATATCACCAGAAGAAATGACCATCAATGGCAGTCACAGAGTTGGCACTCGACTGGATTCCAAGGCAAGTTTAAAGACCAAGACGACGACCTAAAGTAAGATGGGAGGAGGAAATCAGAAAATGTGTTGGAGTAACACGAAGGAGGAAGGCTGCAATCACAATACCTGGGAGATCACTGGGGAGGCTTCATCCTGCGGTGGGGAGACGGGCTGAAGAGGATGATGATCAGAGGGCCGGCGTGATGGCGGTGCTATCAGTGCGATTACACTGGGTCCCACGCTTACAGAGGCCCTGTGCTCTTCTCCGGCCCAACTTCAGCAAGCACTGTCTAATGCTGGGGCAGTTCAGTTAACCACCACAACATTTTAAACCGTGAACGTTGGCCCCGGGGGGAGAGGACAGGGCCTCTGCAAGTGCAGGCATCTTCTGCCGCTATCACATGACACTGTGTCATCATGGCAACATGATGTCACATGACGCGAGGGCGGGCAAGAGGCCCCGCGCATCACGTGATGGGCTGCGGCAGGAGATACCGGCTCCGGAGCAGGTAAGAGGACCCGCCATCCTCGGCACGGAGCCCCAGAAAACTCCCAGCGGGTCCTGTTATATGTATATCGTCATCTTCAGCCCTTGTCTCCCCACTGCTGCATGAAGCCTCCCCAATGATCTTCCGGGTACTGCGTTTACAAGCCTCTCTGCTCCACGTTGCTCCAGCAAATCTTCTGATTTCATCCTCACATCTTACTTTGGTCGTCGTCTTGGTCTTTTAATCTCTCTTGGAATCCAGTCGAGTGCCACCATCTTTGTCTAACGATGGTCATTTGCTCTTGTGATGTGTCCGGCCCACTGCCAATTTAATTTCTTTACCCTTGTGATGATGTCACAGACTTTGGTTTCAAACCCATTCATTCTTTTTCCTGTCTCTTCGGATAATACCCAGCATGCACCTCTCCATGCTTCTTTGACTTGTCTGAAGCTTCTGAATTATCTTCGCATTTAGGGTCCAAGCTTCTAATCCAACACGTGAGCACGGGCAGAATACACTGGTCAACCTTTCCTGTTGAGCTGTTGAGGCCCAGCGGATATATATATATATATATCACGGAAATAGCTGTGTTAGTCCAGTTGCGATAGTTAGTTTCTCTAACTGTGCATGCAATGTATTGTATATAATGTATACCCTGTTCATTTATGTAACTATAGTTTTAACCATGTCTTATTTGTCATATTAACTATGTCCGGGGACATACTTGAAAACGAGAGGTAACTCTCAATGTATTACTTCCTGGTAAAATATTTTATAAATAAAATAAATAAATAAATAGTGCAGAATAAATGAGGTCTTCAGTATTAGGTGATACCTTTTTTATTTGGACTTACATAAATTGTTAGACCAAATAAAAAAGGTATCGCCTAATACTGAAGACCTAATTTATTCTGATATATATATATATATATATAAATGTAAATACAACTGTATGCTCATCTGCATGTCTTAGGCAGGTCTGCAACCCCGCCTTTCCCCATTATCACCCAGCATACAGCACTTCCACTGCAGCAAGGGATTCTGGGAAATGACATGCAAATGAGCACACAGTGTCACTTTTTGCTTCAAAAACCATTTTTAACATGGTTCCCTATAGGCTTAAGCTTGCTGCATGGTCACAGCTTTGAGCACAGCCAAGGTTAAGGTGCATAGCCAGAAAACCCACCCACAGACAGCTGTTTCGACCTTTATGGGTCTCATCAGTGTGGGGTTGGTTAACTGGGTATGCAGAGAAGCTAAAGGATGGGGTATACCATACTGAGTTAAGTTATGGTAAGTGACAAAAACCCTCCACAGCAAAGCAAATATGCAAATGTAATATATATCTTCTTCAGCCCTTGTCGATCCACTGCTAGATGAAGGCCTCCCCAATGATGTTCCAGATATAATCTTCTATTTCTTCTTTTTGTGTATAACACGTTGCTATTTATTCATGCCTTCGTTAAAAATAACATTTTTATCAAAAACTTTATACGTGGTATTTTTAATAGAAAAAAAAAAAGCATGACGTTGTTCATGTTAAAGTTAAAAAGTGGTACAGTAATACTCGGCGATGATCTATACTCACGCTCTGACCTCTTTTCCTCATGCTTCCTAAATACGCTTTGCAGGATGGCAGCTACTTGTTATTATACTAATAACAGGAATATGATTAGATTAGCTTGTTATTTACCGTCAACATGCGTGTAAAAGACACGTGGGATACTTTTGGCAGTGAGAAATCCAGATACGTTCACGTGCAGAGTAACCAAGTGTTGCTGGCCTCTGAAGTGGGAGAAACTCATTTAAACCCCATAGACAGAAATCCCTTTTCTCTCATAAGGTTGCAAGCTCTGCGGCCCACACGCGCCTTTATTTTTTTGGCTTTCCCACTTCACACCATGAAACCATTTAACACTCTTCAGGTTTGGGAGAAATATTGAGATCGAAAAATTTTCTCCTGCTGCTATTAAAAATGGCCCCCATTGTGCTGTCCTTTACACTAATATCACCTTTTACTTTCCTTTACTAACCCCTTTTCCACGCGCCTCATCCTTCAACTGTTTTTTTTTTTGTATTGGTGAAATATTTACGCAAACACATTTTCTCCCGGGATGATTAAAGATGGCCGCTTTTGTGTTTTTTTTTTTTTTTTTTAAACAAATCTACATAATAACTCAGCCGTGAACACTTCACAATGAGTTGCAGGCTCCTTGGGCAGTGAAAAGGTTCAGTGGCAAAGTACCCTCTTCAATCCCCCCTCCAAGTTAATTCTTCTCCCCAGACCGGTTAGATTTACCTCCAGGATACGTTCGGCCGTAATTGATAAGGGAGCGTGCCTTGTGTCACACCTGGCCAGGTAAATAATGAGCCAGAAGTGGGAGGGGCATAGGGGAGAGGGGTGGGGTTTTCTGGACTCAAGAGCAGGCTGAGATAAGGTGGGAGGGAGGATGAAATCCTACAATCTTTAGGACACGTCAGGTGTATGCTGCCATGCTCTGCTCTTAACCCTTTTCCACTCCACTACGGTGGCCATCTTTTAAAAACCCCGGTATAAGAGAGACTGCCTATCCTTCCCACAGGGAAAATATGGTGTTGCAGAGGAAGAGGTCCAGGACACTGATAATGCGAAAATAGCTGTGTATAAACGTTAGAGGTTTCTTCCCCAAATATATCAACCCCGTGTTAGGGGCTCTGGGACTGAATGGGTTAATTGAAACCATCACATGACCTCACCGCATGTCCTCTCTGTCATCTCTACTCCGTGCGAGGTGGCCTCTCCATGTTACATTTGTTCTATCTGTTTCTTCTCTAAATGTCTACCTACAGTGGCTTGTCTATCCATCAATCTCTCTCTAATTACTGTGTCTGTCAGTATGTTTGTATCTGTCAGTTTGTGTCTGTCTGTATCTGTCTGTCTGTCTGTCTGTATCTGTCAGTCTGTATCTGTTAGTTAGTGTCTGTCTGTATCTGTCAGTCTGTGTGTATCTGTCAGTCTGTCTGATCTGTTAGTTTGTGTCTGTCTGTATCTGTCAGTCTGTCTGTATCTGTTAGTTAGTGTCTGTCTGTATCTGTCAGTCTGTGTGTATCTGTCTGTCTGTATCTGTCAGTCTGTCTGATCTGTTAGTTTGTGTCTGTCTGTATCTGTCAGTCTGTCTGTATCTGTCTGTAACTGTTAGTTTGTGTCAGTCTATGTGTATCTGTCTGTCTGTATCTTTCAGTCTGTGTCTGTCTCACTTTATCAATCTGTCTCTATCCGTCAGTCTGTCTGTGTCTGTCTCACTTTATCAATCTGTCTCTATCCGTCAGTCTGTCTGTGTCTGTCTCACTTTATCAGTCTGTCTCTATCCGTCAGTCTGTCTGTGTCTGTCAGTCTGTGTCTGTATCCGTTAGTTTGTGTCTCTGTATCTGTCAGTCTGTGTCTGTATCCGTTAGTTTGTGTCTGTCAGTCTGTGTCTGTATCCGCTAGTTTGTGTCTCTGTATCTGTAAGACAGCCAGAGAATGTGTCACATGGTCACACAATACCGCTATAGCCAGGGCTATTTTTGTGGAGTGTCTCAGCATCATAAGATCAACAAAAGTTCTGTATAACCATTAGGAAAATTAGGAAGGAACGGAGCAGCGGCGCTGAAAATTGGAGTGGGATACATGTCTTTCTCCTGCCATATTTCCTTATGATTTATTGTTGTTACATGTAAACACATTTTATTTGCTTACCAGTTTGGAATCTTTTTCCCCCCTACCAAAAGACTAAAACGAAAAGGTTTACCGACTAGGTATCAACTGCAAGGACACAATAGGGGACAAGGGGAAAATAGACCCAATTTCATTGAAATGTGCTGATGTTCTCCGTGAGATTCCATTAAAGTCCTTTGAAATGCTGATCCTAAAAATCAGTAAGACTCACAGGAAATCAGAGTTGACTGGATAAAGATCTGGTCCTGCAGTCAAATGGAAAAACTGTCTATTAAAGTACCATGAGCTCTATTTCTCTCATCCCCCAGGCTCTATACCACCTGGAGCTGAGAAGAGCCAGAGCCACCACGTCCCGTTGGTCCTTAGCTCAGGAGTCGCTGCCAAAATGGGTGAGGGGAGCAACCCTCCCTGATGGACATGATGCTAAAATGGGAGGGATTACCAAAGACAGCTGATGCCGGGACTCTTCTGTATCAACGTGGACATGCAGGCAACACTCTACCACCACCACCAGCAGCCACCACTGCTGCTTGAGCTCCCTCGGAGCCTGAAGGCCTGCTCATGGTCGAGGTGGCCAAAGATAGTAGCCCCGAAACATGTTAAAGGCCTCAATGTTAGGACACGAAGGCTAGCAGCGGCCATTATAGGACAATAGCTTTTGAGGGCTAGTGGTCTTGTATGAGCCTCTCATCTCCATGGTCCTATTTTGACAAAGGCTTGGTGGGCTAGAGTGGCCATGGTCTGGGGTCTTCATTTGAAAAATAGTTGTATTGAACAGGTTTTTGGGCCTAGTGGAAACACAGTGGCCATAAGTGAAGAAGGATTTTAAGGCCAAGTGGAACCACGTGACATTTCCATGGTACTTTTCAGAATAACACGATAAACGGAAGCAAAGAAGTGGATTTGTGGTTAGCATTTATGGGAGCTGTTGATGGAAAATTCAAATACCCAACATAGTTTAAGATCTTCTATAAGAATATTTAATAATGAGAAAGTGGCGGCCCTATAAAAAGGAATAATAGGACCCTTTGACTGTTCACCTCAATTTTTTCCCATAGTCAATAGTATCTTTAACCCTATCAATACCAGCACCAGTGGTTAATATTATGTTTGTATGTATTACATGTTCTAGGTACCATTGAAATCTGCATTCACTTTACAGCGAGTTCATTTTTTTCTCACCAGATAATGCAATAAATGTTGAATATATTTTTACATTTAAGAGTGGCCCGTGTCTATAAAGGGATTTTCCGCAGGTTAGCTCAGGTGCTTAAAAAGAATTCAACAGATGGGTCTTTTAACCATATTTCAATGGGGTGACCTCTGACCTTGTGATGTAATTGAAGGAACCAATGTCTAGATGCCACAGAGTTTAGCATGGAAAATTGCATTAAAAAAAACATGACAGGGCAGTGGGAACATCTCTAATGTGACAGTATTTTCAGTATTTTATTACTTGAAAAGGATCCACAGTGAATTTTCCTCCATGAATCACAGGCCAGGAGACGGGTGAAATAAAGGCTCAAAATTCTTTTAATAAAACTGGCTAGGAAGTTGTCTAGTACAATTTAATTCTGTCAATCAATGCCTTGGAACGCTCTTCTGGCAGCAAAAAAATGTATTAACTGTGGATATATCAATATTTTAATAATCAAGGAAGGTTGAATGCAGATTTTAATTTGTAGTGGGCAGTATGTACAAATCCTGAAACCAAAAAAGTATAATAGCCATTATTTTTATTGTACTATATAGTCACTTTGAAGTGCTCATGAGTGGCGTCGTAACGCTACTGAGGTCATTGAGGGTCGGTTAAGAAACTTTGTTACTGGCCAAACCAGTGAGTCATCAAACAGGAGGCAAACTTTGCAACGGTTTGTACAGAGTGATGTCATCAAGCATTCTTGAGGCAATGCTTGTGTAGGTTAACCAGGTAATGTTCTGTAGAGGTATAACGTTATAAGATGTCATCAGACATTATGGTGCAACCTTGCCATTGGTTAGCCAATTATACTATTACAGTGATGTCATCAGACATTATAGAGGTATCCCTGTCCTTGGTTATCCAGTGTATTGTCAAAACGAGGCAGATTTGCAATTGGCTAACCAGCTAATACCCCACAGTGACGTTATCAAACATTATGGAGATAACATTTGCCATTAGCTAGCCAGGTTCATTCTGTAGTGATGTAATTAATTGGAAGCCAACTTTGCCATTAGCTAGACAGCAAGTGATGTCATCAAGCATTGTGGAGGCTACTCTTCCATGGCCAGTAGTGCAGTGTTACCAACCTCCTACATGTCATTTATAGACCTTAGTCTGTCCCAGTCTTCGATAGAATCACAGGATTAGCAAAACACCATAATGCACTGGGATTACAGTATTTTCGACCCTCCAACATGAAAACAAGACCAGGTTGGAAGATCATGATAACAGTACAATCATGTTGGCAATGGTGGTGATGCCATCAAGAATTGCTTAGGCAACTTTGCCTTGGCTAGTCAACTAGCGATGTCATCAAGCATTTCTGACATAAAGTTAACCTACATATGTCATGGTATTAGTTGAGATTGTGGCTTTGGTAGTTGTCAATGTTTCAATTTATTGGGAATCCCAATAGTGAAGAAAACGCTTAAAATATCACAGGGCCACTTTCCAAGCCAATGGGATTGCTTGTTGTATCCCAGGGAATTATCTATACATATCCATGTTTTATTTACCTCAACGTTATCGGCTAACATTTATTATTTAACTTGTGTGTTTTTGTAGGGTCTATAAATGTGTTTGTTCTAGTTGAAAAAAAAAGGAAAATCGAAATGATCTAATATTTTAGCTTTACGTTTGTTGGATACGTTTATGTAAAGAGGTAAGGAAAAACTATTTACAGTTGTAAGGATGTATCTTTGAACCAATTGATGCAACAGAGGCACAGTATGGTGTTAAACCAATCCGAGGAATGTATAGGGACAGTTATGAGATTAACCAAGACAATGTAACTGATTAAGTAGTGATAGGTGGACTATAGTAAGTGAGTCACGGTCGCGTATGTTAGAATCTGTCATCTGAGTGGTTGCGGGGGGGCATATTGTGAGGAAAAACCTGCACCCTTTTTGGGGCTCATAATCCCCTATTTTGGAGAATAGCATCTACCTCTTACACACAGGATCCTCCATAAGAGACATGGACCAATGTTATCTCATCCATGACAATAGTCAGAGACAATCAGATTGTTCGCGGAGAGACTCATGTATAATGCACTGTTGTAGAGAAATAAGAGGAATGGAGAGATTGGTTTGATTACGGTTGATTTTGATAGTACCGATGCAGCCACCAGTATTAGATCTTGCCTTTTAAATCCTGGGGCAGTCTCACAGTAAATGCCTCAACATTGCCTCAAAATTCTGTGAGATTCTTAGGCCCATCGGATTAACACAGCGGGGGTCCCTGCAGGCCCATTCAAAACTGAAGTGTGTTTAATCCGATGGGCCATTAGAAAATCTCACAGAATGTTGAGGCATTTACTGTGAGAACTGCCCAGAATCTCCCAGGTAAGTGTTCTAATACTGGTGCTGCATTCGTATTTGGTTAATTGGTTAGAACATTGATGCTATATGGACATTTTATAGACGTTTACCTAATTTAAAATGTTTATGCGAAATATAACTCTAAATGAACGTGTTTTGCGACCCGTATCTAATTTGCTGCACAAGGAAGCATGGCCTCCATTACTTAAATCCAGTGGGAGATGCCTGGTCAAGAGAATTCCTGACTTTTTTGTCTAATCTTGTTCCGCACGTTTAAGGAACCATTTGGTCAGCCCATTTTGCTCCCTATTATGGGTCATATATAATAAATCATATATTGACCATTTTCCTCTGTAGCGGTCTGCCATATTAGAGACAAATTAGTCAGATGTCTTGATCGCGTCAGCCACCATTTTAGGTGTTCTTAGCCATCTATTTTTCATAAGCTGCCTATCCTTTTAGGGGCTCTTTTCAGCATTTTTATCCACAACCATCTGTCATTTTAGAAGCTTTAGTTAGCTATCTTTTCCGATCACTGTCCAGCCACTTAGTCTTAGTCAGGCATTTGTTTGACAGTTGTGTCTGCCATTTTAGGGGCTATTAGTGGGCCATTTGTGCCACGGTCATTCTCCATTTAGGGCCAAAAAAAATCTGCCATTATGTTTCCATGTACCATTTGAGGCCACAATTATTCTACCAAAACACTGGAATTAACACAAACCACCAAATCAGCTATTTTATTACTTTTACTATTAATATTTTCCTGTGTATTTAGTTTAGCTTTACGCTTTTTCTTATTTTATTTTTAAATTATATGTTTTACTTTACCTCAACCAAGGTGATCCCCAAAAGCTTTACCACGATATTGTTTTAGCTATGGGGAGCCCTGTTTACCAAGATATAAAAATTGTTTCTCCCCCAGATCAAAACAAATTCAATATGGCTATAAAAGTGACCCAGTATAAAGCCACTGTATCTATTCCAGATGATGTGGCAGGTTTCTATTGGACACCACAGTGTCTCTGACACCAACAGTCGTATTTTTTCTGTTAGGTAGAGAAAAAAAACCCTTATTGTGTCCAGATCCAGTGGGGGATCTCCTCTGTTCAGATAATGCTGCTTTTTAATGTCAATTATAGCTGTTCATCCCCCTGTGAAAATTAACATGCTACAAAATAAAGGCATACTAAGCATCGCTGCACACTTCCATGCTAGTTAGGAGAATCCATGTCCAAAAACTTAACTGGAGCCCTCCAAAAAAAATAGATGCTTGCTTGCCACTGCCGTGTGCTAGAGGATATCATACAGTATTAATTCACATAGGCAGAGCAACGCTCTGTAGATTTTGGATACTTTAAAGGGTCAGTCCCACGTAGAACCAACGTGACTAATGACAGTGGATGTTTAGAAACTATTTAACCCATTAAAACGTCACTGTCAACGGGTCACCTTGGTCCTACAGTACCAGGGAATGACCCTTTATGTCCTGTGGGTTGTGGGTAGATATACTCAACATCATAATACAACATTACACAACACAAGTTTCTTTAACCATTTGCGCCCACTGGGGTGTAGTGGGCTGGTGTGTTTATATATATCTATATATCTAATATCTATAGATATATATAAAACCACACACACACATTTATACAAACACGTCTGGGTGTGTACAGTATGTATGTGTGTGTACATATCGATAGCTGCCTGATTTCTCCTTCCTGTCTGACGTTGGCAGGAGTATCAGCTGGTAAAATGTAACTGAAAATTCTATGTATGTAAATATATATATATATATATATATATAAAAATGTTTATGGTTACGAAATCTCTATCTTGTTGATTGGGTCCTGCTTTGTGGGCGGGGAACTTTAAACCTGCCAAGTCCACTACAGCTGCAGTAAATGGAGAGCACACGGACCAAATAGAAGAATGATAAATTGCTGCACACTATTATATTCAGAAAAAAGGGGAACAACTACGGTGCTCCTGGTTCAGGATTCTCTGTATCAATCCAGGTGATATACGAAGGGAGAGAAATCAGGGCTCCACGGATTTGCTCAATAAACTAAATATTGCCAATAGACTTAACGTTTCGGCCACACAGGCCTTTCTCAAAAACAGAATGGTCAATGAGCACACTGACCATACACTGTATATTGTAACATATTCACTCATACAGTAGTGTTGCTCCCGAACTGCAGATGTGTTTGCTATGCTTTGCAGACGTACACATGAAAGGGAGTATCACAAGAATATTCCACATTCATTCTATGCCTATTGAAGACAGGAAGCATTGATGGACAGAGTGAGACAGGTTCAGACTGATCGATACAGACAGATAAACTAATCAATACAGATACAGACTGAGAATACTGACAAACAGATAGAACAAGAGAGAGATTGATTGAGAAAGACAAGACAAGACTAAGGGTGCGCTTATAGCGCGGAGACGTCCACACTGCGGTCGCTGGAAAAATCAAATTGACTTGACTTCCAGCGATCGCGAGCTAGCTGGAAGCCTCGCCCAAGACCCTGCTCCGTCGCGTCGCTTCTACTATAAGCGCACGCGATGGCGGGCAATGCATTTGTTTTGCCGCGATGTCGCGTCACAGACACTATAAGCGCGGCCTAACAAAATCAGACAGACAAAGACTGATATGTGCATACAGACACAGATTGACAGATACTGACAGATAGAGACAGACTGATAAAAAGTGGGACAGACACAGAACTGACAGATACAGAGAACAAACTAGGGATACAGACACAGACTGACAGTAGAGACAGACGAAAAAGTGAGACAGGACACAGACTGCAGATACAGAGACACAACTAGCGAATAAGCAGACAGACTGACAGAACAGAGACACAAACTAGCGAATACAGACAGACATGACAGATACAGAGACACAAAACTAGGGATAAGACACAGACTGACAGACACAACCTAGCGGATACAGTACCAGACTGACAGACACAAACTCGCGGATACCAGACACAGACGACAGATACAAGACACAAACATGACAGATAAGAGAACAAACTAGCGAATAACAGACAGGACTGCTAGTTTGTGTCTGTCAGTCTGTGTCTGTATCCGCTAGTTTGTGTCTCTGTATCTGTCAGTCTGTCTGTATTCGCTAGTTTGTGTCTCTGTATCTGTCAGTCTGTCTGTATTCGCTAGTTTGTGTCTCTGTATCTGTCAGTCTGTGTCTGTCTCACTTTTTCAGTCTGTCTCTATCTGTCAGTCTGTGTCTGTATCCGCTAGTTTGTGTCTCTGTATCTGTCAGTCTGTGTCTGTCTCACTTTTTATCAGTCTGTCTCTATCTGTCAGTCTGTGTCTGTATCCGCTAGTTTGTGTCTCTGTATCTGTCAGTCTGTCTGTATTCGCTAGTTTGTGTCTCTGTATCTGTCAGTTTGTGTCTCTGTATCTGTCAGTCTGTGTCTGTATCCGCTAGTTTGTGTCTGTCAGTCTGTGTCTGTATCCGCTAGTTTGTGTCTCTGTATCTGTCAGTCTGTCTGTATTCGCTAGTTTGTGTCTCTGTATCTGTCAGTCTGTCTGTATTCGCTAGTTTGTGTCTCTGTATCTGTCAGTCTGTGTCTGTCTCACTTTTTCGTCTTGTCTCTATTGTAGTTCGTGTTGTACTCCTCGCGTGTTTGTGTCTCTGTATCTGTCAGTCTGTGTCTGTCTCACTTTTTATCAGTCTGTCTCTATCTGTCAGTATCTGTCAATCTGTGTCTGTATGCACATATCAGTCTTTGTCTGTCTGTATTTGTTAGGCCGCGCTTATAGTGTCTGTGACGCGACATCGCGGCAAAACAAATGCATTGCCGCCATCGCGTGCGCTTATAGTAGAAGCGACGCGACGGAGCGAGGGCTTGGGCGAGGGCTTCCAGCGAGCTCGCGATCGCTGGAAGTCAAGTCAATTTGATTTTTCCAGCGACCGCAGTGTGACGTCTCCGGCGCTATAAGCGCAGCCTTAGTCTGTGTCTTTCTCAATCAATCTCTCTCTTGTTCTATCTGTTTGTCAGTATTCATCAGTCTGTATCTGTATTGATTAGTTTATCTGTCTGTATCGATCAGTCTGAACCTGTCTCACTCTGTCCATCAATGCTTCCTGTCTTCAATAGGCATAGAATAGAATGTGGAATATTCTGTGATACTCCCTTTCATGTGTACGTCTGCAAAGCATAGCAAACACATCTGCAGTTCGGGAGCAACACTACTGTATGAGTGAATATGTTACAATATACAGTGTATGGTCAGTGTGCTCATTATGCCATTTCTGTTTTTGAGAAAGGCCTGTGTGGCCGAAACGTTAAGTCTATTGGCAATATTTAGTTTATTGAGCAAATCCGTGGAGCCCTGATTTTCTTCCCTTCGTTATACCCTGGATTGATACAGAGAATCCTGAACCAGGAGCACCGGTAGTTGTATCCCCTTTTTTCTGAATATAATAGTGTGCAGCAATTTATCATTCTTCTATTTGGTCCGTGTGCTCTCCATTTACTGCAGCTGTAGTGGACTTGGCAGGTTTAAAGTTCCCCGCCCACAAACAGGACACAAATCACAAGATAGAGATTTCGTAACCATAAACATTTTTTATATATATATATATATATATATTATTTACATACATAGAATTTTCAGTTACATTTTACCAGCTGATACTCTGCCAACGTCAGACAGGAAGGAGAAAGTGCAGCTATCGATATGTACACACACATACATACTGTACACACCCAGACGTGTTTGTATAAATGTGTGTGTGTGTGTTTTATATATATCTATAGATATATAGATATATAGATATATATAAAACACACACAAGCCCCAGTGGCAGCAAATGGGTTAAAGAAACTTGTGTGGTGAATGTTGTATTATGATGTTGAGTATATCTACCCACAACCCACAGGACATAAAGGGTCAGTCCCTGGTACTGTAGGACCAAGGTGACCCGTTGACAGTGACGTTTTAATGGGTTAAATAGTTTCTAAACATGCCACTGTCATTATGTCACGTTGGTTCTACGTGGGACTGACCCTTTAAAGTATCCAAAATCTACAGAGCGTTGCTCTGCCTATGTGAATTAATACTGTATGATATCCTCTAGCACACGGCAGTGGCAAGCAAGCATCTATTTTTTTTGGAGGGCTCCAGTTAAGTTTTTGGACATGGATTCTCCTAACTAGCATTGGAAGTGTGCAGCGATGCTTAGTATGCCTTTATTTTGTAGCATGTTAATTTTCACAGGGGGATGAACAGCTATAATTGACATTAAAAGCAGCATTATCTGAACAGAGGAGATCCCCACCACTGGATCTGGACACAATAAGGGTTTTTTTTTCTCTACCTAACAGAAAAAATACGACTGTTGGGTCAGAGACACTGTGGTGTCCAATAGAAACCTGCCACATCATCTGGATATGATACAGTGGCTTTATACTGGGTCACTTTGATAGCCATATTGAATTTGTTTTGATCTGGGGGAGAAACATTTTTATATCTTGGTAAACAGGGCTCCCCATAGCTAAAACAATATCGTGGTAAAGCTTTTGGGGATCACCTTGGTTGAGGTAAAGTAAAAACATATAATTTAAAAATAAAATAAGAAAATAGCGTAAAGCTAAACTATATACACAGGAAATAAATTAATAGTAAAAGTAATAAAATAGCTGATTTGGTGGTTTGTGTTAATTCCAGTGTTTTGGGGTAGAATAATTGTGCCTCAAATGGTACATGAAACATAATGGCAGATTTTTTTGGCCCTAAATGGAGATGACCGTGGCACAAAATGGCCCACTAATAGCCCCTAAAATGGCAGACACAACTGTCAAACAAATGCCTGACTAAGACTAAGTGGCTGGACAGTGATCGGAAAAGATAGCTAACTAAAGGCTTCTAAAATGACAGATGGTTGTGGAATAAAATAGCTGAAAAGAGCCCCTAAAAGGATAGGCAGCTATGAAAAATAGATGGCTAAGAACACCTAAAATGGTGGCTGACCGGATCAAGACATCTGACTAATTGTCTCTAATATGGCAGACCGCTACAGAGGAAAATGGTCAATATATGATTTATTATATATGACCCATAAATATGGAGCAAAATGGCTGACCAAAATGGTTCCTAAACTGGCGGGAACAAGATTAGACAAAAAGAGTCAGGAATTCTCTTGACCAGGCATCTCCCACTGGATTTAAAGTAATGGAGGCCATGCTTCCTTGTGAGCAAATTAGATACGGGTCGCAAAACACGTTCATTTAGAGTTATTTCGCATAAACAGTTTAAATATAAGGTAAAACGTCTATAAAATGTCCATATAGCATCAATGTTCTAACCAGAATTAACCAAATACAGATGCAGCCACCAGTATTAGAACACTTACCTGGGAGATTCTGGGGCAGTCTCACAGTAAATGCCTCAACATTTCTGTGAGATTCTTAATGGCCCATCGGATTAACACACATTCAGTTTGAATGGGCCTGCAGGGACCCCCGCTGTGTTAATCCGATGGGCCATTAAGAATCTCACAGAAATTTTGAGGCAATGTTGAGGCATTTACTGTGAGACTGCCCCAGGATTTAAAAGGCAAGAGATCTAATACTGGTGGCTGCATCTGTACTATCAGAAATCAACCGTAATCAAACCAATCTCTCCATTCCTCTTATTTCTCTACAACAGGTGCATTATACATGAGTCTCTCGCGGAACAATCTGATTGTCTCTGACTATTGTCATGGATGAGATAACATTGGTCCATGTCTCTTATGGGAGGGATCCTGTGTGTAAGAGGTAGATGCTATTCTCCAAAATAGGGGGATTATGAGCCCCAAAAAGGGTGCAGGTTTTTCTCACAATATGCCCCCGCGAAGCCACTCAGATGAGCAGATTCTAACATACGCTGACCGTGACTCACTTACCTATAGTCCACCTATCACTACTTTATCAGTTACAATTGTCTTGGTTAATCTCATAACTGTCCCTATACATTCCACTGATTGGTTTAACACCATACTGTGCCTCTGTTGCATCAATTTGGTTCAAAGATACATCCTATACAACTGTAAATAGTTTTTTCCTTACCTCTTTATACATAAACGTATCCAACAAACGTAAAGCTAAAATATTAGATCATTTCTGATTTTCCTTTTTTTTTCAACTAGAACACATTTATAGACCCTACAAAAACACACAAGTTAAATAATAAATGTTGTATCCGATACGTTGAGGTAAATAAAACATGGATATGTATAGATAATTCCCTGGGAATACAACAAGCAATTCCATTGGCTTGGAAAGTGCCCTGTGATATTTTAAGCGTTTTCTTCACTATTGGGATTCCCAATAGAAAATTGAAACATTGACAACTATACAAAGCCACAATCTCAACTAATACCAATGACATAATGTAGGTTAACTTTATGTCAGAAATGCTTGATGACATCGCTAGTTGACTAGCCAAAGGCAAAGTTGCCTAAGCAATTCTTGATGGCATCACCACCATTGCCAACATGATTGTACGTTATCATGATCTTCCAACCTGGTCTATGTTTTCATGTTGGAGGGTCGGAAAATACTGTAATCCCAGTGCATTATGGTGTTTTGCTAATCCTGTGATTCTATGAAGACTGGGACAAGACTAAGGTCTTATAATGACATGTAGGATGGTTGGTAACACTGCACTACTGGCCAATGGAAGAGTAGCCTCCACAATGCTTGATGACATCACTTGCTGTCTAGCTAATGGCAAAGTTGGCTTCCAATTAATTACATCACTACAGAATGGAACCTGGCTAGCTAATGGCAAATGTTATCTCCATAATGTTTGATAACGTCACTGTGGGGTATTAGCTGGTTAGCCAATTGCAAATCTGCCTCCTGTTTGACAATATCAACTGGATAACCAATGACAGGGATACCTCTATAATGTCTGATGACATCACTGTAATAGTATAATTGGCTAACCAATGGCAAAGTTGCAGCCATAATGTCTGATGACATCTTATAAAACGTATACCTCTACAGAACATTACCTGGTTAACCTACAGCAGCATTGCCTCAAGAATGCTTGATGACATCACTCTGTAACACCGTTAGCAAAGTTGCCTCCTGTTTGATGACATCACTGGTTGGCCAGTAACAAAGTTTCTTAACCGAACCTCAATGACCTCAGTAGCGTTACCGCCACTCATGAGCACTTCAAAGTGAATATATAGTACAATAAAAATAAATGGCTATTATACATTTTTGGTTTCAGGATTTGTACATACTGCCCACTACAAATTAAATCTGCATTCAACCTTCCTTGATTATTAAAATATTGATATATCCAACATGTTAAATACATTTTTTGCTGCCAGAAGATCGTTCCAAGGCATTGATTGACAGAATTAAATTGTACTAGACAAACTTCCTAGCCAGTTTTAATTAAAAGTAATTTTGAGCCTTTATTTCACTCCGTGTCTCCTGGCCCTGTGATGTCATGGGAGGAAAAATTACTGTGGATCCTTTTCAAGTAAATAAAATACATGAAAATACTGTCACATTAGAGAATGTATCCCACTGCCCTGTCATGTTTTTTTTTAATGCAATTTTCATGCTAAACTCTGTGGCATCTAGACATTGGTTTCCTTCAATTACATCACAAGGTCAGAGGTCACCCCATGAAATAATGGTTAAAAAGACCCATCTGTTGAATTCTTTTTAAGCACCTGAGCTACCTGCGGAAATCCCTTTATGAGAACACGGGCCATCTTAAATGTAAAAATATATTCAACATTATTGCATTATCTGGTGAGAAAAATGAACTCTGTGAAAGTGAATGCAGATTTCAATGGTAACTAGAACATGTATATAGACATACAAACATATATATGAACCACTGTGCTGGTATTGATAGGGTTAAAGATATATTGACTATGGGAAAAAAATGGAGGTGAACAGTCAAAGGGTCCTTATTATTCCTATTTTTATAGGGCCGCCACGTTCTCATTATTAAATATTCTTATAGAAGATCAGTTAAACTATGTTGGTATTGAATTTTCACATCAACAGCTCCCATAAATGCTAACCACAAATCCACTTCTTTCCGTTTATCGTGTTATTCTGAAGAGTAACCATGGAAATGTCACGTGGTTCCACTTGGCCTTAAAATCCTTCTTCACTTATGGCCACTGTGTTTCCACTAGGCCTCAAAAACCTTGTTCAATAACAACTATTTTTCAAATGAAGACCCCAGACCATGGCCACTCTAGCCCTACCAAGCCTTTGTCAAATAGAGACCATGGAGATGAGAGGGCTCTACAAGACCACTAGACCTCAAAAGCTATGTCCATAAATGGCCGCTGCTAGGCCTTCGGTGTCCTAACATTGAGGCCTTTAACATGTTTCTGGGCTACTATCTTTGGCCACCTCGACCATGAGCAGGCCTTCAGGCTCCGAGGGGAGCTCAAGCAGCAGTGGTGGCTGCTGGTGGTGGTGGTAGAGTGTTGCCTGCATGTCCACGTTGATACAGAAGAGTCCCGGCATCAGCTGTCTTTGGTATTCCTCCCATTTTAGCATCATGTCCATCAGGGAAGGGTTGCTCCTCACCCATTTTGGCAGCGACTCGCTGGAGCTAAGGACCAACGGGACTGGTAGGCTCTGAGCTCTTCTCAGCTCCAGGTGGTAATAGAGCCTGGGGGATGAGAGAAATAGAGCAGATGACTTTAATAGGACAGTTTTCCCATTGACTGCAAGACCAGATCTTTATCCAGTCAACTCTGATTTCCTGTGAGTCTTACTGATTTTTAGGATCAGCATTTCAAGGACTTTAATGGAATCTCACTGAGAAACATCAGCACATTTCAATGAAATTGGTCATTTTCCCCTTGTCCCCTAATTGTAGTCCTTGCAAGTTGATACCTAGTCGGTATAACCTTTTCGTTTAGTCTTTTGGTAGGGGGGGAAAAAAGATTCCAAACTGGTAAGCAAATAAAAATGTGTTTACATGTAAACAACAATAAATCATAAGGAAATATGGCAGGAGAAAGACATGTATCCCACTCCAATTTCAGCGCCGCTGCTCCGTTCCTCCTAATTTTCCTAATGGTTATACAGAACTTTTGTTGATCTTTAGTGATGCTGAGACACTCCACAAAAATAGCCCTGGCTATAGCGGTATTAGTGTGACCATGTGACATTCTCTGGCTGTCTTGTAAGAACGAGGTCATGCCCTGACGTTGGAGGGTGGCAGTCTCAAGGGAAATGTAAGGAAGTATTTCTTCCCGGAAAGAGTGGTGGATTCCTAGAATAGCCTCCCAATAGACGTAGTATGGGGCTAATACAGTAAAGTCATTAAAAAAATGCTTGGGCTAGACATAAGGCCTTCAAAAATAGATTAGCAGAACCAAGTGGTACTTATCTGCTGTCAAATGCTGTCACTCGGTTTGGTGGTCATCCCTATTCTTTAGCTGGTTACTATGGGACCGTGGCCTCTATTTACTAAGCGGTGCCAAGTCATAAGGCATTCATTGGATGGGATCTCAGGGAGCTTTGGACGTGGTCAGAATTGGGAGAGCAGGACTTCCTGACGTCAGCCGGCTGCTTCCCATCATGTGATCACTGCACAAGCAACCACATGGCTCCAGTGCTGGGCAAAGGACACTCCAGCAAAGGATGGGTTAGGTAAATGGGAACCCAAAATAATGACTTCTCTGATTAAAATAATTTCTTCCGCTGAAGATGTATTATATCCTATTACAATGTGTCCTGCATGGGGAGAATCTCAGTATTGTGGTAAAGATCAATGAATATTCTAATAGGTTAAAGTTTCAAAAAGGGTTTCCATACTTCTACATTTTTTTTTTATAGCAGTTAATCATCAAGATTTAACAAATGAAACATGTCACTGTCCTACATGTGACTGACCCTTTCACCCAGGGGTGGCCAACTCCAGTTCTCAAGGGCCACCACCAGGTAAGGTTTTAATGATATCCCTGCTTCAGCATAGGTGGCTCAATCAGTGGCTCAGTCATTGGCTGAGCCACCTGTAGTGAAGCAGGGATATCCTTAAAACCTGACCTGTTGGTGGCCCTTGAGGACTGGAGTTGGCCACCCCCTGCTTTAATCCACTAAACGTGTCACTGCCATTACACGTCCTACTTAGGACTGACCCTTGAACCAATGAAACGTGTCTTTGTCATTAAGTCACTTTGGTCCAACATGGGACTGGCCCTTTAACCCATTAAACGTATCCCAGTCCGGTCACTCTGGTCCTCCGTGAGACTGATCCTTTAAATCATTACCATGTTGCTGTCCGGTCACTTTTGATCCTAGTTGGGACTGACTCTTTAACCCATTAAACATGTCCGGTCGTTAGGTCACTTTGATCCTACATGGGACTGACCCTTTAACCTATTCAGGGTTAAACTTTCTTAAGGGCACAAAGCTATATTTAGCATACACCTGGTGCAAAACCCACAATTATCATTAAAACCTGTGGCTTTAACCCTCCTTCGTGTAAATAGGGTCTGGGGACAAATTATACGACTAAAATACAAGTGGAACACTAATGACAGCATAGTGGGAAGAGATACAGATCTCACATGAAGAACTGCACAGGCCAGAAGGATTAAGTTCCAAGCAGATTTAAATGTATACTGTGTTTGTGCGTGTACGTGTATGTTTGTATGTATGTATGTATGTGCACGTGTGTGTGTGTGTGTATATATATACCTGGCTGTTATGTGGCTTCCCAGTTTTTTCTTCGCATTTCTCAGGACGTAGCGACACACTTTCCGTGTCTGCTCCTTTATCCATCGGATATCCTCAGGAACGTCAGGGAGCCACTCCAGGAGCCTGCAGTGGGGAGAGGGGGACAGAGAGGGAGGGGGAGAAAGGGAGGGAGAGAGAGAGAGAATAAATGTGAAGGAGAGGGAGGGAGAATGAAGGCGGGAGGAGAGAGAATGAAGGCGGGAGGAGAGAGAATGAAGGCGGGAGGAGAGAGAGAATGAGGGCGGGAGGAGAGAGAGAATGAAAGCGGGAGGAGAGAGAGAATGAAGACGGGAGGAGAGAGAGATTGAAGGAGGGAGGAGAGAGATAAGGAGACAGATAGAGATGCAAGTTAATATACACTATATATACATACATAACATATGTATGTATGTCTTTATTTATATAAGGCCATTAATGTACATAGCGCTTCACAGCAGTAATACACGTGACAATCATATAAATAACAAATAACACATAATGGGAATAAGTGCTTCAGGCATAAAAGTAACATTGTGGAAGAGGAGTCCCTGCCCCGAAGAGCTTACAATCTAGTTGGTAGGAGGAACGTACAGAGACAGTAGGAGGGCGTTCTGGTAAGTGCGTCTGCAAGGGGCCAAGCTATATGTATGAGGAGTATAGTATTAGCCGCGGAGCTACTCATATGCTTTGTTAAGCAGGTGTGTTTTAAGGTGGGTCTTAAAGGTGGATAGAGAGGGTGCTAGTCGGGTATTGAGGGGAAGGGTATTCCAGAGGTGTGGGGCAGTCAGTGAGAAGGGTTTAAGGCGGGAGAGGGCTTTAGATACAAAAGGGGGTAGAAAGAAGACATCCTTGAGCAGAACACAAGTCAGGATGGTGCATAACGAGAAATTAGGGCTGAGATGTAAGGAGGGGCAGAAGAGTGTAAAGCTTTAAAAGTGTACATACATATGAACATACATGCATACACACGCACACACACCTGTTTTTAAGAACGTATGACAGGCTGCACATTTAACCTGTTCACTGCCTGGTCTGTTCCTTACCTGACAGTGAAGGATACGGCAGATTCCAGGGGCAGGGTATACGGCAGCATCAGGGCAGATGCCATGCGCACAGGAAACAGGTTGGATATAGAAAGGTATACACTGCGCTTCTCTGTGCATGCCTCCACCAGAGCTGGGGGGAGAGAGCAGGAAATAGATTGTGAGCTCTTCTGGCAAGGGAGGAAATGGAGGCCTACTGTCTGTGACAATGTGCAGTGTATGGGGCTTTCTGTATCACTGTGCCACCCTGCGGTGGGAGGGACACACTATATACATCCGTCTGTACATGTCACCGTGCCACCCTGCGGTGGGGGACACACTATATACATCCGTCTGTACATGTCACCATGTCACAATGCGGTGGCAGGGACACTATATAGAGCCGTCTGTACATGTCACCGTGCCACCCTGCAGTGGGAGGGACACACTATATAGAGCCGTCTGTACATGTCACCATGTCACAATGCGGTGGCAGGGACACTATATAGATCCGTCTGTATATGTCCCCATGTGGTGGGAGGGAGACCACTATATAGAGCGTCTGTACATGTCACCATGTCACATGCGGTGGCAGGGACACTATATAGATCCGTCTGTATATGTCCCATGTGGTGGGGAGGGAAACACTATATAGATCCGTCTGTACATGTCACCGTGTCACTCTGTGGGTGAAGGGACACACTATATAGATCCGTCTGTACATGTCAGTGTGCACCCTGCGGGTGGAGGGACAAGTACAGTATATAGATCCGCTCATGTACCATGTCACCCTGTCTGGGTCCGAAGGGACATCTACAGTAATAGATCTCTGATTGACATGTCCACCGTGTCACTCTGCGTGTGACAGGGACACACTATATAGACCCGTCTGTACATGTACCGTTGTCACCCTGCGGTGGAGGGGACACACTATATAGATCCGTCTGTATATGTCCCCATGCGGTGGGAGGGACACACTATAAGATCCGTCTGTATATGTCCCCATGCGGGGGAGGGACACACTATATAGTATCCGTCTGTACATGTCCCATGCGGTGGGTGGAACACACTATTAGATCCGTCTGTACATGTCACCGTGTCCACTCTGCGGTGGGAGGGACACACTATATAGATCGCCTGTACATGTCACCGCTGTCACTACGCGGTGCTAGGGACACACTATATAGATCCGTCTGTACATGTCACCGTGTCACTCTGCGTGGTGGGAGGGACACTAATATGATCGTATGTACCATGTACAGTGTCACTCTGCGCGGTACAGGGACCACACTGATAGACCATCCTGTACATGTAAGTGTCCTCTGCGGTGATGGAGGACACACTATATAGATCCGTCTGTAAATGTCACGTGACTCTGCGGGTCGGAGGGACACACCATATAGATCTGTTGTACATGTCACCGTGTCACTCTGCGGTGACAGGGACACACTGTATAGATCCATTGTACATGTCACCGTGTCAACTGCGGTGACAGGACACACTATATAGATCCATCTGTACATGTCACTGTGTCACATTGTGGTGGAGGGCACAATTATATAGATCCGTCTGTACAATGTCCACCGTGTCACCCTGCGGTGAGAGGGACACACATATAGATCCTCTGTACATGTCACCTGCGGTCGGAGGGACATACTACAGTATATAGAGCCGTCTGTACATGTCACCGTGTCACCTGCAGTTGGAGGACACACTATATAGAGCCGTCTGTACATGTCACCATGTCACAATGCGGTGGCAGGGACACTATATAGATCCGTCTGTATATGTCCCCATGTGGTGGGAGGGACACACTATATAGATCCGTCTGTACATGTCACCGTGTCCCTCTGTGGGTGACAGGGACACACTATATAGATCCGTCTGTACATACGTGCACCCTGCGGGGGAGGGACATAGTACAGTATATAGATCCGCTCTGTACATGTCACCCTGTCTGGGCCGAGGGACATCTACAGTATATAGACTCTGTCTGTACATGTCCACCGTGTACTCTGCGTGTGACAGGGACACACTATATAGACCCGTCTGTACATTACGTGTCACCCTGCGGTGGAGGGGACACACTATATAGATCCGTCTGTATATGTCCCCATGCCGGTGGGAGGGGACACACTATATAGATCCGTCTGTATATGTCCCCATGCGGTGGGAGGGACACACTATATAGATCCGTCGTACATGTTCCCATGCGGTGGGTGGACACACTATTAGATCCGTCTGTACATGTCACCGTGTCCACTCTGCGGTGGGAGGGACACACTATATAGATCGTGCTGTACTGTCACCGTGTCACTCTGCGGTGATAGGGGACACACTATATAGATCCGTCATGTACATGTCACCGTGTCACTCTGCGGTGTGGGAGGGACACATAATAGATCGTTGTACATGTCACGTGTCACTCTGCGGTACAGGGACCACACTGTATAGATCCATCCTGTACATGTAGTGTCACTCTGCGGTGATGGAGGACACACTATATAGATCGTCTGTAATGTCACGTGACTCTGCGGTGGGAGGGACACACATATAGATCTGTTGTACATGTCACCGTGTACTCTGCGGTGAAGGGACACACTTATAGATCCATTGTACATGTCACCGTGTCATCTGCGGGGTGACAGGACACACTATATAGATCCATCTGTACATGTCACTCGTGTCACTGTGGTGGGAGGGACACATTATATAGATCCGTCTGTACATGTCACCGTGTCACCCTGCGGTGAGAGGGACACACTATATAGATCCGTCTGTACATGTCACCCTGCGGTCGGAGGGACATACTACAGTATATAGAGCCGTCTGTACATGTCACCGTGTCACCCTGCAGTGGGAGGGACACACTATATAGATCCGTCTGTACATGTCACCGTGTCACTCTGCGGTGACAGGGACACACTGTATAGATCCATCTGTACATGTCACCATGTCACTCTGCGGTGGGAGGGACACACTATATAGATCCGTCTGTACATGTCACGTGTCACTCTGCGGTGACAAGGACACACTATATAGATCCATCTGTACATGTCACCGTGTCACTCTGCGGTGGGAGGGACACACTATATAGATCCGTCTGTACATGTCACCGTGTCACTCTGCGGTGACAGGGACACACTGTATAGATCCATCTGTACATGTCACCGTGTCACTCTGCGGTGACAAGGACACACTATATAGATCCATCTGTACATGTCACTGTGTCACATTGTGGTGGGAGGGACACATTATATAGATCCGTCTGTACATGTCACCGTGTCACCCTGCGGTGAGAGGAAAGAAGACATCCTTGAGCAGAACACAAGTCAGGATGGTGCATAACGAGAAATTAGGGCTGAGATGTAAGGAGGGGCAGAGAGGGTAAAGCTTTAAAAGTGTACATACATATGAACATACATGCATACACACGCACACACACCTGTTTAAGAACGTATGACAGGCTGCACATTTAACTGTTCACTGCTGGTCTGTTCCTTACCTGACAGTGAAGGATACGGCAGTTCCAGGGCAGGGGAGGGTATACGCAGCAATAGGCGATGCCATGCGCACAGGAAACAGGTTGGATATAGAAAGGTATACACTGGCTTCTCTGGCATGCCTCCCCAGAGGCGGGGGAGAGAGCAGGAAATAGATTGTGAGTCTTTCTGGCAAGGGAGGGAAAGGAGGCCTACTGTCTGTGACAATGTGCAGTGTAGGGGCTTTCTGTCATCACTGTTGCCACCCTGCGGGTGGGAGGGACACACTATATACATCCGTCTGTACATGTCCACCGTGCCACCCTGCCGGTGGGGGACACACTATATACATCCGTCTGTAAGTCACCATTGTCAAATGCGGTGGCAGGGACACTATATAGAGCCGTCGTACCTACATGTCACCGTGCCACCCTGCAGGTGGGAGGGACACACTATATAGAGCCGTCTGGACATGTCACCATGTCACAAGCGGGTGGCAGGGACACTAATAGATCCGTCTGTATATGTCCCATGTGGTGGGAGGGACACACTATATAGAGCGTCTGTACATGTACACCATGTCACAATGCGGTGGCAGGGACACTATATAGATCCGTCTGTATATGTCCCCATGTGGTGGGAGGGACACACTATATAGATCCGTCTGTACATGTCACCGTGTCACTCTGTGGTGACAGGGACACACTATATAGATCCGTCTGTACATGTCACCGTGTCACCCTGCGGTGGGAGGGACATAGTACAGTATATAGATCCGTCTGTACATGTCACCCTGTGGTCCGAGGGACATACTACAGTATATAGATCTGTCTGTACATGTCACCGTGTCACTCTGCGGTGACAGGGACACACTATATAGACCCGTCTGTACATGTTACCGTGTCACCCTGCGGTGGGAGGGACACACTATATAGATCCGTCTGTATATGTCCCCATGCGGTGGGAGGGACACACTATATAGATCCGTCTGTATATGTCCCCATGCGGTGGGAGGGACACACTATATAGATCCGTCTGTACATGTCCCCATGCGGTGGGTGGGACACACTATTTAGATCCGTCTGTACATGTCACCGTGTCACTCTGCGGTGGGAGGGACACACTATATAGATCCGTCTGTACATGTCACCGTGTCACTCTGCGGTGATAGGGACACACTATATAGATCCGTCTGTACATGTCACCGTGTCACTCTGCGGTGGGAGGGACACACTATATAGATCCGTCTGTACATGTCACCGGTCACTCTGGGTGAAGGGACCACATGTCTAGATCCATCCTGTACATGTCACCGTGTCACTCTGCGGTGAGGGACACACTATATAGATCGTCTGTAATGTCACCGTGTCATCTGCTCGGGGAGGGGACACACTATATAGATCTGTCGTACATGTCACCGTGTCACTCTGGGGTGACAGGGACACACTGTATAGATCCATCTGTACAGTCAACGTGTCACGCTGGGGTGACAAGGACACACTATATAGATCCATCTGTACATGTCACTGTGGTCACATTGTGGTGGGAGGACACATTATATAGATCCGTCTGTACATGTCACCGTGTCACCCTGCGGTGAGAGGGACACACTATATAGATCCGTCTGTACATGTCACCACTGCGGTCGGAGGGACATACTACAGTATATAGAGCCGTCTGTACATGTCACCGTGTCACCTGCAGGGAGGGACCACATATATAGATCCTGTACATGTCACCGTGTCACTCTGCGGGGACAGGGACACACTGTATAGATCCATCTGTACATTCACATGCACTCTGCGGTGGGAGGGACACAATATATAGATCGTCTGTACAGTCACGTGTCATCTGCGGGTGACAGGACACACTATATAGATCCATCTGTACAGTCCAGTGTCACCCTGCGTGTGGGAGGACACACATATAGATCGTCTGTACATGTCACGGGTCACTCTGGGTGACAAGGACACACTATATAGATCCATCTGTACAGTCACTGGGTCACATTGTGGTGGGAGGGACACATTATATAGATCGTCTGTACATGTCACCGTGTCACCCTGCGGTGAGAGGGACACACTATATAGATCCGTCTGTACATGTCACCGTGTCACCCTGCGGTGAGAGGGACACACTATATAGATCCGTCTGTACATGTCACCCTGCGGTCGGAGGGACATACTACAGTATATAGATCCGTCTGTACATGTCACCGTGTCACCTTTGTGATGTCAGTATTTATGAGGCTAGAATATTATACCTTCGTTAAGTCTCTGAGGCAGATGCTCAAATATGTGATCCTCAGCTGCCTCCATTGCTGCTCTCTCTGCAGCTGGCTCCTCCTCTTCGCTGCTCTCTTCATTCTGATTGGCTGCATTCTCAGGGGCGGGAAGGGCTAGACATCTCATTGGCTGTGGTCTGTTCAGAAGCCCTGCAGACAGAAGTTATAATTAAAGAAACCATATTAAATTACATTACATCTATTATTTTACCTAATATTTTCACATAAGTAGAACATTTTTAAATTACAAATCAGATTTTACAATAATACAGTAAACACAGTAAATACAATAAAATAAAACATAATTAAATACTATTTTAAATGTGTCGGCGTGTATATATATATATATATATATATATATATATATATATATATATATATATATATAAAATATATATATACATACACACATGCACACACCTAAAATATTATTTATTAATGTTTTCTATTACTGTATTTTCTTTTACCTCATTTGTAATTTAAAAATGAATATGTTTCTCTTTTCTTTGGCTCCGTTAAAAATGTAAAAGTATCTGGTAGAGGTTGTTCAAACCGTTCATCTCTTTGGATAAAGACAACTGCGCAATTCGTTTAAATATATATATTTTTAATGGGCAAAACTCTGGTTCAACAATTTAACGGTATATACGAGATCTTAGAAACTAGATAAAGATTAAGTAAAGATTGTAAAAACCCTCCATACCATTCAGGGAAAATGGTGAATATGTGTCAAGTGTAACAAATTGGGGCTTTCGGTCATTTTCACTCTGTCAATGTGTTAAGATGCTTGGCCCAGTAAATGTTAAGGTGGGTGGATATAAGAAGAGTGGGAGGAGAGGGCCCTCATGATATAATAATGGATTAATCTAACGTTGCCCCTATAACTCTTGTCAGTTTTCATAAATGATCTACATACCACTTGTAAGGGAGCTTCAATGTACATGTATGCGGCCGACACAAACTTTCATACACACAGCCCTCGCCTCTCTGACCTTGAACACGTACTTCAATCTGATTTCTGAAGACTTGAATGCTGGATTTCCCAAAACAAACTGTGTTTAAACGCTGCCAAAACTGTAACGATGGTATTTGGGGCTAAGGCTAAATTTCTAAAGCTACCAATGACGGAGCCACAAGATCAGAACCAACGCTAACACCGTTCTAGCCCCTGTCACTAGTTTGAAATATTTGGCATATGGTTTGACTCCCATTTAACATTTGGGTCGCATATCGATACTCTGAGATCCAAAACCTATGCCAAACTTTATAGGAACAAATCCTCCCTAAGCCCGATGGTCAGAAAGCGCATCGCCCAGCAGATGCTAATGCCAATTATAGACTATGCGGAGATAGTAGATGGTACAGCTCCCCAAACCCACCTTAGCAAACTAGACACCCTCTACGACGCAATATGCCGCTTTGTCCTACAATGTAACTACCACACACATCACTGCGAAATGCTCAAAGAACTAGATTGCCCATCCCTCGAGTCCAAACACAACGTACATTTTTCCTGTCTTGCCTTCAAATACTTTCTAGGCAAGCTACCTGTTGCACTTATTCCCATTGATTGTCATGTATTTACCTCCCATTGCAAGGGGTGGGGGGCAACTCCAGTTCTCAAGGGCCACCAACAGGCCAGGTATTAGGGATATCCCTGCTTCAGCACAGGTGGCTCAATCAGTAGCTCAGTCAAGGCCACCTGTGCTGAATTAGGGATACCCCTGCTTCAGCACAGGTGGCTCCAGCAATAGATCAGTCATTCTGACTGAGCCACCTGTGCTGACGCAGGGATTTCCCTAATACCTGGCCTGTTGCTGGCCCTTGAGGACAGGAGCAGGCCACCCCGTCCTATTGCAATGCTGGGAAGAGCCGCGTACAAGGTAGGAGTTATATAAATAAACCTATCCATACATTCGCCCCCAAAAAGGAGAGATTGTGATTAAATCGACCACCAAGTTGAACTTGGCATAAACCCTCCAAAGTCTGCTTACAGTGTTAACGCAGAATGAAGTCGCTACACATCAACCCAAAAACGTATTAGGCGCAGCACGGCGGTTTCATTAGATACAGCAGGGTAACGAAAAGTATTATTTTCACGGTATGGCTAATATAAATAACAGCGCACTAATCATGAATATTTACTTGCTAAAAATAAAGACACATACAGGCAGTCCTCGGTTATCCGACACAATGCGGTACTCAAAATGGCGTTGGATAGCGAAACATTGTAAAGCGAAACATTGTAAAGCGAAACACGTTTTCCCATAGGAACACTGTTTAAATGAAAGGTTCTGTTCCTGAAGGCATTTTTAACACTAAAATACACCAAATATTTTACGCAAGCAATAAGATATGCAGCACACACATACATTATATAGTGTATATACTGTATTATACATATAATATAACATAATAAATAATATATTATATAGTATAATATATATATATATATATATATATATATATACAGTGTTCGACAAACCTATACATTTGCACGCCCCGGGCGAGTGAATTTAACATCGTGGCGAGCTCCTATTGGCCCAAGCAGCACACGTTTGGTACTAGGTGGCGAGTAGATTTTTTTGTTGGGCGAGTAGATTTTTTGGTGATTTGTCGACCACTGTATATATATATATATACGCTCTTACGACGCTTTGCAACGTTGTTTATGTGTATGTGTGTGTGTACATATATATACACACATAAACAACGTTGCAAAGCGTCGTAAGAGCATTGGATAAGCCGTTTTGGCGTTGTAAAAATGTATATAGGTATGCATTGCATAGCGTTGGATAAGCCATTCGTTGTAAAGCGAAGCGTTGTAAAATGAGGACTGCCTGAAATTTGTGATTTCAATGGAATTGTATTAATCAGGTATTCAACATGACTCAATGCGTCAACATTCATTTGAAACAGACTGCGCGTCGTATGTCTAAAGTCGCGTAACGACCTTCATTCGCACGGCGCACATTTCATGACGGTTTCTACTTTTTAGCACTCAAATGTTGACGCACAAAGGTGAAGACATTTCAATCGTAGGCCCTGGAGTGCTAATCATCAATTGAAATGACTGAAGCCGCCGGAGCTGAAATGAACGTTGGTACACCGCTGCTAATAAGAGTACAGCTTAACCCCCTTATAACGCTGTGCTTGGGGTCCAAAGAAGCGCATCGCGCTATAAGTGGATCGCGTTAGAAATAATGTACAATTGTATGCATTGTACAATAAAGTATTTAAGATAACAATAATCGTGTTGCAAAATTATTCCTAAATACGAAAATTGGGAGTCACGCTTGCATCGCGTTATATGCGGATTCGCGTTGTAACGGATCGCGCTATAACGGGGTTGAGCTGTATTTGATTAGTTATAGGATATTTGCATAGTAAAAAGATATTTGCATAGTTATAGGGTATTTATATTGTGAGAGAGAATTTTTAGGGTAAGAGGATATTTGTACAATCATAGGGTATTTTTACAAGATAAAAGGCGATTTGACCTGTGAAAGCACAGGTGGTTTTTGACAGAGACACTAAAATATCAAAGACCTTTAACAAATACGTATCACCCTGTTTGGATATATTAAATGCCTCCCTTGAATTCTCATATTAAGCATTACAATCCTTAAGCACTGTATGACGTGACAATGGTCAATATATCCAGTTGGGGGACTTGTAGGAGACCTATAACTACATCCATGGGATATATATCTTGGCATTGGGGCCCAGTCATTTCGTTCAGTGAAGGTGGGTCCCATCGTTTGCAGTGTTTGGGTTCATACGCAAAAAAATGCTGTTTAAAGGTCACGCAGGACGTGGGCCAATAGGAATCCGCAAGGGACGATGCTGCGGCTCCTATTGGCCCACGGGATGTGGGACATATAAACCACTATATTGGGTGCACAGCTACTGGTTGCTGTTGGCAGCACCTTTCCGAGGTAAATATCTCGGGCAGCGCGGGGTCCGCCGGAGCTGAAATCAACGCGGTTCAACTTCGGAGACCCCCTGCTTCAAACGTAGCCCCCCACCCAAAAAAACCCACAAGGAAATGGTTCATTAAGGATAGTCTGAGACACAAGGTAATGGTTCATTAAGGATAGTCTGAGGCACAAGGTAATGTGTCATTAAGGATAGTCTGAGACACAAGGTAATGGTTCATTAAGGATAGTCTGAGGCACCCGTGGGTGACACGGCACCGTGGTTGAAAAACACTGATATAAACATTACACGTAATAGTAACACCCCACAAGGGGGCGCCTGATAGCAGTATACTGAATTCTGCACATAGGAGCAGTGCCTATTATTTAATGCTTCTAACTGTACCGGTTCAGTGTTCCTTCACTTGCAATGTGTGGCCGGCCTCCCTAGCATCGAACGGGTTACGTTTTCGATCTCCTCAATACCCTGATTTATCTTATTGACTGTTTATTTAATGCCAGTGGCAGCCATTTAAAAACAAAAATCCACATTAAAAAAAAAGAACACCCTTACCGTTCCTCTTCAAGAAGTGCAGCCCATCTCTGTATCCCTGCTTACACATGTCCCTCAGTACCTATTGCAAGAGAAGAAACACGTCAGGACAGTGACACGAGGGGGCATCCCTGTGCTAAAAGGGTCGTCGCTTATTCCATAATGAAGGGCCGCTAACTTTTGCATTGAAGAACGCCCCTGGGAATGGTGAAGGAATGGAACATTCCAAGAGCTGTTGTTAGGGAGACAGGCTCACTGTATCTGTGACAACAGCGGGAGCAAATCAGAATGCTCCATTGTGGAATGTTCCATTAGCCAAGCAAAATAATAATACAGTACACAAATCTTTTTAAATAAAAATTAAAAGGTCAAATTTGTACACCTGGCATTAAAAGCTGTGCTCTACCATGAGTTTAGGGAACATCATGATGGCAGCCTAAGGGGTAAACATGTCACAGTCATTAGGTCACTTTGCTCCTACGTGGGACTCACCCTTTAACTTATTAAACGCGTCACAGTTATTAGGTCACTCTGGGCCTAAATCTGGGAAAACCCTCTTAGTGGTGGATTGGTTAATGGCTGGGAACCCATCTCCTGTAGCGCAATTACCTGGGGCTCGGGTGGGAACAAGGCCTTGGACAGTCGGTACAGATTGCTGAGGTTAAACTGGATGCTGGTATTAGTGACTCTGAGCTCGTGAAGGTTGGTGCAAACGTCTCTGGGACAAATGTCACTCTCCCCCGAAAAGGGTGACACGGTGATGGTGTTTTTCAGCTCGTACTGGGGCAGATTATCCGAAATCCCCCCATCCACGTACCTCTGAGAGGGGGAGCAGAAGAGAGGATTGATCACATGAAGATGCATCTGGCAGCTAAAGGGCTAAACTTTTTTACTCCTTTCAAAATCCCCTATTACATTCCTGTCTTTCATCCTCATCACAAACCTGACGTTAAAGCTGCGGACAAGCAATATCCTACATGTGTGGTTTTTTAATATATCAGTTTTGTACTATGAGAAAATACTTGTAGCATTTTTTTAACAACTCTGAATTACATTTTTAATGTATTATAATGTAACTAGCATTTTTTGTTTCTATAGCAACCATTTACAAAGTCATATACCATCCTCTTCTGAAACAGGCCCTGACACAACACCTTTTTGAACCCTGCCCTCTCTCTAGCAGTGCACCAATTGTATCTAGTGACTGCCTGGTCACATGATCTTCCCAACAGAACTTTGCATCTTTGGTCTTCTGCTGCTGCACTGACAGCCATTTAGTGAACCCCCGAGC
Organism: Ascaphus truei; assembly: GCA_036426205.1. Taxonomy (NCBI): domain Eukaryota; kingdom Metazoa; phylum Chordata; class Amphibia; order Anura; family Ascaphidae; genus Ascaphus; species Ascaphus truei. The sequence goes on along the minus strand of CM071579.1, from coordinate 3,539,519 downwards.
CAAATCTTCACCGATTGATCACAGGAGAAAGAATCCATCGGCAACTTAAGCTAAGACCCCAGTGGACACTGCTGCACGCGCGCCTGGCGGGCTGGCGTGCGTGCCCGTGTGAAAGCCACGGTCTGCGGTCTCTGGTTGAGCTTTCAGTGAGGAGCAGGAGATCTGACCACCCCCTGATAATGAACATGCTGCACTGTATAATGATGCTGAGTATCTCTATACACTTCCATCCCCCGGCAATAAACATGCTGCACTGTATAATGATGAAGAGTATCGCTATACACTTCCACCTCCTGATAATGAGCAAGCGGCACTATATAATAATGCTGAGTAGCTGAGTATCTCTATACAAAGTCTTCCTGGCTACATGTAATCTCGAACTCTATATATTCCTTACAAAGCTCCTTTTTTCTTTAGAGATACATATATAAATGTTTTGCAATGTGTATGTATGTATGTATGTATGTGTGTATATATGTGTGTATGTATGTATATATGTATGTATGCATGTACAGTATGTATGTATGTATGTGTATGTACAGTATGTATGTATATATGTGTGTATATATGTACGTATGTATGAGTATGTATATATGTATGTGTGTATGTATATCATTATTATATATAGCGCCATTAATGTATATAGCGCTTCACAGCAGTAATACACGTGACATAATCATATAAATAACAAGTAATACAAATAACACATAATGGGAAGAAGTGCTGATGTGTTAAATGGCAAAATTCCGCAATATGGTAATTTTTCTTCTGCAAATATTGGCAAATTGATATATAATATATACACCAAAAGTCGGGCTTTCTCAGGCTCTATTAAAGCAAACCCGCTAAAAGAGTGATGAACTAGTTTACTTATCTTGAGGAGCTGAGAGTTGGACAGACTAGGATCACCCCGCTAGTACACGCGTTTTCTAGGATGGGCCTTCATTTAGGGTTTAAAGACCTTAAAAGCTTGATTGATTTCAATATATATAGAAAAATAGACGGCCCACAGCGCTCTCAGGTACAAGTTAAAGGTCAGTTTATTCAGTCCATCTGTAACAGGGTGGATCCCCTTTCAGATAATGATGCAGGGTAAACCTGTTTACAGAGCCTGAGACAGCATTGAGGAGGTTAATTCCAAAGCAGGCTTAATTAGCCTATTCAGCTGGCGCCTTAGACGCAGTGGTTACCAACCTTGTTTTGGTTAAGGAACCCTACGTGGAATTCTGAGGAACCCCCAACGGTCTCTAATAACAACTCTGTGATCAGATGCATTGTAAATTTGTCTGCATTTGGTACAATTTACAAATGCCCAGAAAATGGCAGGGAACCCTTTAGCGATGCCCTGGGAACCCAAGTCTTCCTAGGAACCCTGGTTGAAAAGCACAGCATTAGGCTGCGTCCATAGAGGGGGGAGCCGCGCTCCTCCGCGCTGCCGCTGAGGCTCGTCTGCGCAATCAGGAGCGATTGCATGAACTAGCAGACGTGCACCAGCGTGCGCGATCGGGAGGAGGGGCCCTGTCATCACTGGGCCAATAGCCCGCGAAGCGCCGACGTTACGGCGCCGTGACGTTGACGCTGCTCCGCTCTGATTGGAGGTTTTCAGCCGGCAGCGCGCTGAGAAACAGGTTATGCTGTCGGCTGAAAATCCCTGCGCCTCAGCACGCCTGCGGACGTTCGCGGGAGCCCCCTCTCAAGACATCCTCATTGAGGATGACGGGGCTCATCGCGGAGCGCCCGCACGGCTCAGCGCTGACTGTCCTTCTATGGACTCAGCCTTAGAGTCTTATAAAAAGCTTACAGGGATCACTGCAAGGGACTCTCTGATCCAAGAAGCTACTAGACTGGACCGCTGAAGAGAGACCACCCTGCACATGGACTTTTCATCCCCCTATCCAAGCCAGGAGGAAGCCAGGGGGCTCGAAGATAAAACTTGCCTATGCCTGACTTGTGCGTTATTGTTGGAAAGGGGCTTAGCCCCCCAACTTATAGATAGACTAAGCCCTGTTATAGTCAGCGGACAAGAGGAGCTAGGCCTGTTTGTTTTTGTTCCTGTATGCAGTATGCTGCACACAAGCAGTATTTATGTTGTCAAAGCTTTGTCCTATATGCCCCGTTGTCATGGCAACGTGGCGTGGGTGACATCACACAACGTCCTGTTGGCATGGCAACGCACCGCCATTTGACGCCGCGGAACCATGTGGACGGGACCCTGCAGGGGGAGATGCCGCACGGAGATTTCTTAGGTAAACCTTTAGCCCGGAGATACATAGGCCGAAACCCGTAGTCTCCGGGTCAAAGCCGGAGTGGTGGCAACCCTGGCCTGAATGGTCCCCCCTTTTTACTTTGTTCTTGTTAATATGATGGACTGAATAACTTGTACCTGAGTGCTGGGGGCCTTCTATTTTATATATCTATATATCAAGGTATTTAATCCTTAAATGAAGGCCCACCCTAGAAAACGCTCTCTTCCTCTAGGGCAGCTGCTGAGCGGCAGAACAAAATTGCTCTGAAGGCTGTGATTATACCAAGAGCTTCAGTGTAGCAGCGCTTATCTGTGGCTTATAAGTGGCGACGCTGCAGAGCTCCATGTGCACATGCGAGAGATTTAGCAAGCGACTGCAGGGGAGACACGCTCAGATGTCACTTCCTGTACCACACTTCCTGTTCCCCAGTTCCTCACAGGATTCAGCAAAACAAACATGGAGAAGAATCAAGAGAACATGATGTGCATGTGGTTCATGGAAAATCCGTTTGTACAAATGATGAATTTAGGAGGTAGACAAACAAATGATAATTAAAAATAATTTAATTCATTACTTTATTATTTTTTTAAATAATGAATTAAGTCAGTCAATTATCTATGTTCTTCAATGTGTATGGCGTGTTCTTCAAGGTATATATGGCCTTTCAATAAAGAAAAACTGTGTTTTGTATGAAATCCTGAGGTAATTTTTTCTAGGATTTTGATTGGTTAGATTTTGGAGGAACATGATTGGTACACTGAACTTCACTGTGATTGGACGGCTGCGTCATGTGACGTGGCTGTCGCTGCTTGAAAACAAATTTGCCTGTCTCCTGCTTTGCAGCAGCGAGCAGCGAGACAGGTGAATTTGGTATTAGCAGTTTTCAGGGATGTATTAGGCTAAGGCCCCGTTGCACGCGTCCGCACGGCTGTCTTGCTTGCCGGCGGCGCGTGCAACTCACTGCACCGCAATTTGCGGTCTGCAGGAAACTTTTTCCGGCGCGGGGGTGTGGCCAAAACGCGTGGGGGGCGCGGCCATGACATGAGGGGGCGGGACCGCCCGTCAGCCATTCAGCCCCTCAACCGCTGAGCCCCTCAACTCCTCAACCCCTCACACACAGACAGGCACTCACGCACACACACAGACAGGCACTCACGCACTCAGGCACACACACAGACAGGCACTCACGCACTCGGGGCCAAAACCACCACCCACAGAAGCACTCACGCACTCAGGCACACACACACGACAGGCACTCACGCACTCAGACAACACAGAAGGCACTCACCGACTCAGGCACACACACAGACAGGCACTCACGACACTCAGGCCACACACAGCAGGCACTCACGCACTCAGCACTCGCACACACACAGACAGGCACTTCAGCACTCAGGCACACACACAGACAGGCACCACACGCACTCAGCCCACGCCTCAGCCACAAACACAGGACAGGCACTCACGCACTCAGGCACACACACATGAACAGGACACTCACAGCACTCAGGCAACACACAGGACAGGCACTCAGGCACACACACAGACAGGCACTCACGCACTCAGGCACTCACGCACACACACAGACAGGCACTCACGCACTCAGGCACACACAGGCAGGCACTCACGCACTCAGGCACTCACGCACACACACAGACAGGCACTCAAGCACTCAGGCACACACACAGACAGGCAAACACACAGACAGGCACACACACAGACAGGCACTCACGCACACACACAGACAGGCACTCACGCACTCAGGCACACACACAGCCAAACGCACAAAACAGACACACAAGCAGCTCTCCTCCCCTCCTCCCCATTGGCTGACTCGCGTACCACGTGACGCGTCAGCGCTGAAAAACACAATCTGGTTGTAGCTCCAACAGGCTGACGCGTCACAGTACGTAGTCAGCCCTGCCGGATAGAGGCAGCGGGGGCAAGGACCATTCGATTAAGGCTGCGGTCCCAGTAATGTCTGTGACACGCGCGCCTGGCGGGGGGGGGGGGGGTGTGGGGGCGCGTGCACAGCGCTAACCGCGATCTGCGGTCTGACAGGGAGAGGGGAGCTTGCGACGGGAGGGGGCGTGGTCGGGGATTTGCATGGGCGTGGCCATTACGTCACGCGGCTGGTTCGCCCTCATTGGGTGACCACGCCCCCGTCGCAAGGTTTGAATTCAATTTGATTGAGTTGGGAAAAACCCTGCAGCACGGCGCGGCTGCACCTTCAGCGTGACGGTGCGTACTGTGCCCAGCCCCATTGAGGGGCGGTGCTTACACGCACAGTGCACGCCGCACCGTGCGCTGGGGCCAGTCAGGGAACGGGCGCGCTGGTGCTCGTGCGCTGCGCCCTGCTCGGCCTGGCGATTCGTGGCTGGCTAGGCGCGCGCTGGCCTGGGGGCGCAGCCATGACGTCACGGAGCTGGCGAACCGCTCACGTGACGCGCTTGCGAGTGGCAAATTCAAATTTGCTTGCTCTGAGAGCACCGAGTGGGCGCAGGCGCTTGCTCACGCTGGCCACACACACTGCCACAATGTGTTTCATCGCGGCCAGCGTGAGCGCGCCTGCCTGCTCAGCGCCACCCTGGATGAGGCCTAACACTTGTTTTTGAGCGGCGTGGTGTCTCTCCAGGAGACACCACGGGCGATTTTTGGTATAATCACAGCCTAGCCATGCGGAAGTGACCGGGACGGCTGAAGCTCAGTGACACAGAAGTGTCCTGTCACATCTCATTATCTCTGCAGTCTGAGAAGCCGTGAAAAAGATACGGCGCGGTAACGGATTTCAGAAACGTGCGGTGCTACTCGGCACTCATATGTAATGGGCAATGTGCAGGCAGCTATTTCTCTTCGCAATAACTATGGCAGGGAGAGGGTTAACCCAAGGTGTGTCAGTGTGGTAGAACGGTTAAGGTACTTACCACTCCTTGCAGACAGGGGGGGATCAGCCCACAGTAAACAGGTATAAAAGTACTGCAGACACAGGCCTGAGATACAGAGATCAATAAGTTAGGGCTGCATAAAGGACACAGGTCTACAATGATCAAACTCCGGTCAGCAAAAAATGTGGTTTTATAAGCAATACAAATCTTTATTTTTTTATGGTGCACTGCTAAAAATAAACTGGCCGGTAAAAATACCGGAAATGATACCACAAATGTAGTCGTTTTGGTGCTAGTTATCAAGTCCTCATATTTATCGGAACGTGGCTAATGCCAAAAAACATCTTTATTTATTTTAAAAAGATTTAAATCTCAACTCCAGGCTGGCGTTAGCCCAATCTTGCCGACATATATAATGAACAAACATACATAGGCAAGATAAGCTAAAACAACATTCAACCGGTGATCAAATATTAAGCACAACACATTTATCTACATATTAACCCCTTAGTAGCCCAAGTGGTCAGCTAGTCATGACTAACTGACCACTAGGGGTTAAACACAGAAATAAAACTACACTCCCTGCCCCCCTTGGTTACCTTCGTGGCTAGTAAAACATTGCCATGCAATGCTTTAATAACCTCTACAGCAAACAGGGGGTTAACCCCTACCACCACAACCCCGGGGGCCAAACCACCCTCTTGGGGGGGGGGGGCAACTAACCCCTCCCTCCCATCCCCCAACAAACATAGCCACCCCCTGTTGGGGAATGGCCAATAGCCCTATTATCTAATAGGGCTTTTGGCCACAGCAACAGAAAAAATAATACATTTACAACAACAAATAAACCTTCAACGTTAATAATCAAATTATTAAAAGTTCTAAAAAATATATCATTTTAAACATGAAGCCATTGATTGTCACTGTGTCTATTTAGGTCCTCCCAATGGGAGCCTATGTAGCCACCTTGGCAATCAATGGTAAGCTGAAATAAAATTTGGTTCATCCTGGATGAAGACTGTTCTCATCTTCACGGCTTTAGCCTCCAGGAACTAATCCAAAAAAGGCCAGATGACCACCAGAAAAAAGGCTGTGACGGGGAACCCTCAACTTGACACGAAGCCCTGGGTCCTTAGTTGATTGAAGACTCTTCATCTGCAAGTGTTTGTTGGCACAATTGACAACTTCCGGTCTTCTGTGAGGGTACTGGCCTTTTATAGTGGCATGGTCCGTCTCTGAAAACGTGTAGTAGGGACACATGGTACAGAAAACAATCAGATTGCTTGATGTACCAAGTGCTTCCCTCCATTTATAATGAAATTACAGACTTTGCCAACCAAGCTCTCCACCGTTGGTTGGCAAAATCTGTGATGTCATAATAAATGGAGTGAAGCACGGTACACCAAGCAATCTGATTGGTTAATGTACCATGTGTCCTTATGACACTCCTGCGACGGCTTTTGCCACTATACAAGGGCAGGACCCTCACAGAAGACTGGAAGTTGTCAAGAGGCCATCTTCCGTGGCTGAAGACTAAAGAAGTAGATAGAAGACGTTTTTAGAGAAGAAAAGAAGAAAAGAAACAACAAATACTTACAGATGAAGAGTCTTCAATCAACTGAGGATCCAGGGATTTGTGTCAAGTTGAGGACGCCCCATCGCAGGCCATGGATTGTCATGGATTGCAAACAGGTCATGTGCCTCAATTTATTTTATATGGAATATTTCCTTTTTGGGCCATGGGTTGATTTTTATGGGTTTTAAAAAGTTAGTTTTTTGGTGGTCATCAGACCTTACATTGAATGTTATGGTTTGTTTTTGTTTGTTTTGTTTTTGGTGGTCATAGGACTTTTTGGGGATTGGTTCCAGTGGACTAGAGCTCCGGGGAGGGTGGTTAGGCCCCCGCTGTCATGGTGGTAGTGGTTAACCCCTTGCTTAGAGTAGTGTAGCTTTTGTAACCCCTTTGATGCCTGTGGCGTATCTTTGTAGCCACAGGCATCAAAGGGGTTCATGCACCATAACTCTATGGTAAAACTATGACATTACTCTTCCCATGACCGCGATGCGGTAAAAATGTGTTAGTACTGGTTCCGTTAATTACCGCATTGCGACGAGTTGTAAAATATCACACCCCGGAAAATATTACCACAATATTGACAACTTGGGTCATAAAATTGCCGTAAAGGAACCCAGTCTTTCCCCCTCCACCCCCACCAAATGCAATATTAAATGTTTGAATGGAAACTGGTGACCGTAGGCCTCGGTGAAAGAGACAGAAGGGACCTATGTGACAAAGTTGGGAGCGATATATTTGATGGGTTATAGTTGCTTTCTGCCTGTGCCACCCTAGAGGGAGGGCCAGGAAGAAAGCTATGGCCCATTTATTCTGTCCTTCCCATTGCGGGTGATGCAGGGACTTAACCTGTGACATAGTGACAAAGACAGAGGAATGCTATGGCGTCTGTCCCTCCCCATGCAGCGTGAGATGGTAATACAGGTAGGATAGAGCTATGGCCCTATGGGCTATGAAGCCTGGACAGACGTCACTTCTATCCATATCACTGGACGGGACAGCTTCAACAGGTTATAGCTCTTTTTACCTGTGTTACTGTGCCACCTTACAGTAGAAGGTAACTGTCCCATCCAGTATGACACCATACCCTCCAACTGTACCCATGTACATGTTTTTGGGTCCTGTACGACCAGCTTACCTATTAAACAGAAAGTGTTGAGTGTGTGGTGAGCTGCAGAGGCTAGGGGACTTCCATAGGAATTGCTGGAGGATCCTCCATCCAGCAGCAGTAGAGGAACTAGTGGGACCTATTTTTATGTACAAAGTGTTGGAGGGTCTGTGACTCTCCCACCCCAGAGTAACACAGTGACACAGACAGAAGGGACAAGAGACCCATCCAATCTGTCCGTCCTATCAGAGTGACCCATCCAATCTTTCCCTTACCCCTCCGCCTCCCCCGCCTCCCCCAGGGTGTTAGCGTGACATATCAGGATCCTTTGTTACCTGGATCAGCTCCTCCTTGGTGTTGAACTGCGACAGCAACACGTTCTCTCCATCAGACACTCGTGTCAACGATATCCCGAGTCGCCCTGTGGCATGCTCGTGAGCGTCGTCCGGCAGAGTCTTGTACAGACAGCTACGGATTATCTTCACCAAGTTAAAAGACGGGTGCAGGGGTCCCAGGAACCGCTTCCTCGCCTCCTTCGACACATCGATAATGTTCGCTCCAGCTTCTCCTGCAAGAGATGGTCAGTGTCAGACTAGGGTCTGGAGGACTAGGTTGTAGAGGCCACTACAGTACCGTAATGGAGAAAGGAGTTATAATAGGGCCTTTACGCTTGTGTATATATCAGCAGGCTGAGACATGCATTCACTTATACATATATACATACACTCACATACGCATGCACTCATCATACATGTATTCTCTCGAGTATCTATACATACATGTGTTATTGCATTCACTGGTGCATAGATACTGCATTTATATTTATATACACATACATATGTAGTGTTGGACTGACTCAGATACACATACATACACTGATAAACACGGGCGGACTAACTGAGATACACACATGCACACACACATGCACACACTCATACACTCAGAGCAGACGGACGCATTCACATGCACACACAGAGCGGAGGGAATGAGATACATACACACACACACACACACTGATACACAGAAACACACACACTGATACAAAGAGAGCAGACTGACTAAGATACACACACACTTGGATACACACACACACACTGATACACATAGAGCAAAGTGACTCAAATACACACATACACTGATACACGCAGAGTGACACACATAGATACACTGATACACACAGAGCAGAGTGACTTGGATACACACACACACACACTGATACACATAGAGTAGAGTGACTCAGATACACACACACACTGATACATATAGAGCAAAGTGACTCAAATTCACACATAAACTGAAACACGCAGATTGACAAACATAGATACACTGATACAAACAGAGCAGACAGACTCAGACACACAACATTCATGGCAGGCCTATGTGGCAGTGAAGGAGTTAATTGTTTAAATTGGGGTGGATTACCCTCTGTGCTTTCACACGGGCCTGTAATGTGTTATAAAAAGGCTGCATCGCTCAGAGATTACTAGAAGCTGCAACAAAGCAGTGAAGATGTTAAGTAGGCCCCGGCCAAGGTTATAAAGGGGTGTGATGTAGAACAGGCCCAGGCATGCTCAAGGGGAACTAGGCTGAAGGCCAGTCCTTAGGGCACAGAGACATGCACAGCTATCTCTCACCTTCCCCAGGGTTACACACAAAGCTATCGGTCACCCTTCTCTTCAAATGCACAGCTATCTGTCACCTTCCCCAAAGGGACACACAGCTGTCACCCTTCTCTTGAACCCTATCACAGGCCTGACTGATACCAGGCTCTTAAGCCCCCCTCCCCACCTCTCTCATCCCACAGCTGTGGTTTGTGGCTGCGTGCTGGCTGCACTCCACGTGTGGGTAAAGGGCAGGCGGCCTTCCAGGGACTGACACTGGGGCGGAGTATCTAATGGGTGGGACGCAGGGCCTGGATCAGCTATGCAAAAACCCTTCAGTGGCAGAGAATCCAGTGACAAACACCTTGCACCATTATACAGTGCAACACACATCCTGTGGTCAGTCTATAGAGATACTCAGCACCATTATACAGTGCAACACAAATCCTGTGATCAGTCTATAGCGATACTCACATCATTATACAGTGCAGCATGTTCATTGTCAAGGGGTGGAAGTGTATAGAGATACTCCGCACCATTATACAGTGCAACACAAACCCTGTGATCAGTCTATAGAGATATTCAGCACCATTATACAGTGCAACGGGTGACCCCTACTCCTGTTGAGCTGGGACAGGCTCAGACAGTCCTGCGTTTATATCTAATATAAGATAACCTTTCTATACATTTCCTGCATACCTCTGTGACCGTCCCCCTCCACCTCCGTTGACCTCAATAACGCAACCGACACCCATTCAGAGTATTTAAACGGAGCTATGACTCCTTTAAAGACCGCTGGAGGTAAATTGGTTAAATATGGAGGTAAATTGGTTAAATATGGATTCCATTTGGGTATACATTTCCTGGCTCTATTACAGACATCAGAAAGTGTATCAAACTTTCCAGTAACCACATGGAAAAATGATTCTAATATATCATTCTAATTAATATAATCCAAAGGTAGCCTTCAATGAAACCTATTCACATAAATTTAAGTTGTGTTCCAGAAACTCCTGATCTTTCAGCAGTGACATGTTTAAGGGGTCAGTCCCTTAGTACCAAGGTGTATAAACAGCAGTGACATGTTTAAGGGATACCTTTTTTTCACCAAAGTATTTTATAACAATGTTTAGTTCATTTGTAAATATGGTGAGCCGACACTTTGGTGGGTGTTGCCTTCTTGTAGCTGCTCCCTTTTGTCCGATGACAAGTCTACACAGGCAAGGCCCCCTTTTCCTCTCCTATCTTTATTGGCTATCGTAAAGTGGACTAAGCTCCATAGGACAGGGACATGCGCAATCCTTTAGTTTCCCTTCCTGCTTTATGCACCTGCACAAGTTTGTATATTAACTCCCTGTAACCTGTATTTGAACTGTAAAGCACACTGGTCACACAACATCTATACGTACATAGAATGGGACAAGGGTAAAGATTACACGATTGACAAAACACTACTCAGCATCACAGAAGAGTTGTTTTTTTTTTTTAACCTGTAACTTTGGACCTTCAATGTTAAAATCACTTTCAAGTCTGACAGACTGCAGCCAAGGCTTCTGGGAAGGTGCATTCTGCTAAGGCTTCTGGGAAGGTGCATTCTGCTGCTAGGGCTTCTGGGAAGGTGAATTTTCCTGCACCCCCTTTATCACAATGTATTAAACCCCTTTTTAGCTTAAATCAAAAACAGTCAAATGTGTTGCAAACAAATAGGTCAGGCATTAATGACATCAAGTGGTTTTAAGTTATATTATCTGCCACAACCCTGTCCTAAGAGATCAGATAATGTATTGTAACCTGGCTGCAGGTGGAGTTTGAACAGGTGTGCTGTTACCCCTGTACACCTGCTAGGTCAGACAGATGCAGTGGCTACAAATTACTATTCATGTGCGTGCCATATGCCCACTGTTTAACCATCAGCTGATTTCCCTGCTTAATTAAGTTAAATAATAACTCAAGTATCCATGAATTATGGTGCTAATTGTACACAAATTGATAAAACTTAAGCCTTCTACTAAACAAAGACATTTTTTTTTTTTTTAAACAGCTCAGTACCTTGCAAGACAAGTGACATGTTTAATGGGTTACAGGGTCAGTCCCATGTAGGACTAAAGTGACCTGTAATGTGGTAAAGAGCTAGTCCCACGGACAACTCAAGTAACCTGACAGTGACATGGTTAATAGGTTAAAGGGCCAGTCCCACGTAGGATCAGTGTGACTTCACGTGTGTGTTACAGGTCACTTTGGTAATAAAGACTTGAGAGCAAAGCGCAGAGTAACGAAAGCCTTTTTATTGATGTTTTAATCGAACAGCCCGAATCCCATGTCCTCGTCCGATTCCTCAGACTCGTCTTTCTTCTCTTCTTTTTTCTCCTCGGCTGCAAAGTAACAGACATAGCAGGTTATCAATGCACCCCAGGGGGATGGCTGCACCTCTATTTAAAAAAAACAATTGGCAGTAGTCGACTGAAAATATATCCTTCAAAAAAGAAGTCACAGATGTATTGTGATATCGTTCCCCCAGAAACTACATCCAGTCAGAACTAAGAATATCACAGATGCACCTGTACTTCTCTATAATTATAGAGCATGGGGGTGGTATGTATATACAAGCATAGGAAAGAAATGTGCACTCACATGGCCTTCATAAAGTGATAGTGTGTGGTGTTGGTTGGTGGATATTCTGGTTATTGGTTCACTGTAACAGTAGTGTAATAAAGCCATGTACTTTCTTGAGGCAGAGTGGGAGGGGATATGGCAACCTAACTCACCAGGGGCGGCCACACTGGCGGCAGGGGCGGCTGACGCAGCGGCAGCCACAGCTCCTCCGGAGGGCATGCTAGCCAGCTTGGTGTTACCTGCAGAGGAGAGGAAGAAATTCCCTTTTTACCTTAATCCCTCACATTGCTGCCAAATTTACCATTTCAGTTATCTATTTCTTTTGTTTCGACAGCACAAAACTGGTCCATTATCTCTAGCTTTTCCAAACTGGAGATACTGAGCCCGTAAAAAAAACAACACAAAACTGGTCACATTAAAGGATTAGACACACTAAAACGTTAACTAATTGCACGGACATGTTAACCGTAGATAACAAAACCGCCCAGGTTCTATTGCCCTGCATAATATGTATGTCTTTATTAATATAGCGCCATTAATATACATAGCACTTCACAGTAGTAATACACGTGACAATCATAAAATAACAAATACCAGAATATGGGAATAAGTGCTTCTGGCATAAAATTAACCTTTAGGAAGAGGAGTCCCTGCTCCGAGGAGCTTACAATCTAATTGGTAGGTAGGAAGAACGTACAGAGACAGTAGGAGGGCGTTCTGGTAAGTGTGTCTGCAGGGGGCCAAGCTTTATGTATCAGGTGTATAGTATTAACCACGGAGCTACTTATATGCTTCATTAAGCAAGTGTGTTTTAAGGTGGGCCTTAAAGGTGGATAGAGAGGGTGCTAGTCGAGTATTGAGGGGAAGGGCATTTCAGAGGTGTGATGTAGTCAGTGAGAAAGGTTTAAGGCGGGAGGAGACTTTAGACACAAATGGGGTAGAGGGAAGACATCTTTGAGCGGAGCACAAGTCGGGATGGTGCGTAGCGAGGAATTAGGGCCGAGATGTAAAGAGGGGCAGAAGAGAATAAAGCTTTAAAAAAAGTGAAAATAATTGAGTGCGAGATGCGGGATTTGATGGGAAGCCAGGAGAGGGATTTCAGCAGGGGAGACGCCGAGGCAGATTTAGGAAAGAGTACAGTGATTCTGGCAGCAGCGTTTACCTTTTAATATCTTCACAAAGCAAATATTTGGGATTTTACCATCTTTACCATATCGCTTAATGGAGAACCCCCTGCGTCCCATCTATAGGAGTTTCTGGAAAAGGGCATATGCCCAGAACGGTTAAAATTGTGCTACGGCTTTACAAAATTTTTTGTCATTTATGCAAAGCGAGAACAGATTATTGGGGAGAAATGACTGAGGATGAATTTGAAAAGATTTTAAGGTTATGTCCCTAGAACAGCGGTTTTGTATTTCCCATAATTCTGTGTGTAGGTTATATAAGGCTGCTGTTGAGTGATCCTGAGCTCTAAGAACAGAGCTCTTCAGAGACTGTTCTAGGAAACACTTATTGTGATAAATTGCCACAGGGGAGTGAAGGATAAAAATATGCGACTGCCCTGCATTATTCCAGGAAACCACATAGGAGCAAAGTGACCTAGTGACAGTTGAATGGGTTAAAGGGCCAGTAGGACCAAAGTGACCCAATGAAAGTGACATGTTTAATGAGTCAGTCCCCAAAGAGCGAAGGTGACCCAATCCATGTGATGTTTGTTTTTTGTTTTAAAAAAACACAAACAATAAGTTTGTGTATACTGCAAACATTTCCACTGTAAACAAATTCTTTTAAGTAGGTTTTGCAATCTAATTATTTATTTTGCCGAAAAGACTAAGTTCTGAAAATGCCCAGGAACATTGTTATTTTGCCTTTTTATTGGCAAAGTAATGATAACGTCATTAGTTAGACAAATTAACATAGCTAATCTGCTTGAATTCAGTGTTTCCAGCAAAAAGAAAAATTGATTTTTCACTTTACACAATATAGTTACTGTACAGGGAATGTAATCTTTAAGTTGATTGCACGAACGTTGTTAGAAACACTTTTGACCTGCATTGTGGAGCACTCTAGTGATTTGACTTTGGTCCTTGGTACATTTTCACTTGATCTTTGTTTGTGTGTGGTTAACGGCAAAGAAATTCTGATGCAATAATTATTTACAATAAAAAGCGAACCACATGAATTTCCCAAAACCCCAACGCAAAACAGAAAAATAATTTGTTTTTCCAACACACAAACAAGTCAAATAGTCACTGACGGTGAATGAATACGTTTATTTTAAGAAAACCAAGTGCGCTAATGCAATTTATATTCCTTTTTTTTTTGCTCTGAATATTGACCCATTTGAGATGGCAGCAAATATGAACATAGCGGACGAGGCCCTTTATTGTCAAGGACCATGCTCACCCGCTCCTATCGCAAAGGGTTAACACCGCAGACAATCTTATGACCTGCTAATGAAAAATATATGGGCAGTTCGCAAAATGAAATTATTTGTCACGTTCCCATATTTCTTTTTTTGAAAAAAAAAAAAAAAAAAATCCTTTACTTGGGTTTTCCTATTTTTGTAAACAAACCGTTTGTTAAATCATCTAGTGTTTTCCAATCTCAGGGAAGTACTGATGCAAAATCATTTTCCCCAGGGCTTCTTAAACATGACAGTTAGCGCAAATAAAGTCATTCTTGCCTTATTTAGGTCTGACCCTTTTAGTAGCCCGGGAATTCTGAATTCTTATTTACGTTTAAATATTTTGTAAACTTAGAAAGGACTTTAGGGAATTGCCTGCATTATTTACCCTTTCCCTGCCAGAGGGGCCTGCAACGCATTGCGCAGTACACCGCAGAAAAAGGTCCATTAGTTAGGATATGTCGGTTATATCGATATTCAGACCTCTCGACATATTAAGGTAGATTTTACTTTAGCCTTACTTGAACCAAAGAGCCTAAAAAATATATAGCTGCAGGGTCATGGTTAGAAAGTTGCAACTTCCTAGCGGCCGCCAGAGCGAGCGACATCCTTTTGCGTCCACTGGGCAAGTGTTCTTGCCGGGCGTGTGAACCTGCGAGTCCCTGGAGGTTGGAGGACATCCTTGGTTCAGGCAAGTTATTAGCACACATGAAAAAGGTTCACATTAATCCTTAGTGTGTGTGAGTATTGCGCGTCGATCTTGAACATTTAAACCTCCGACATAACACCAAGCCTAGATGTTGGGACTTGTTCAGAGAAGCTTGTACTGAAAGATCGTAACGAACCTCCGGTGTTCAAGAGCTTCTCTAAGTTTTAATTTGGTCCACAAGCGAAACCCGCCAGGTACGAGATCAACCTGTGGGTATTAGGATGGACCTCTCCCTGGGATAGAGGTACGTCATGCATACACATCTTAGATAATCATCGGAGTGAGCAAAAGTCTTTTCTCTGAAAGTTTAGACGGGGTCATTAAAATTGTTAGTAACGGTTGAGATTGATGGTATTGGGACTTCCCGTGAAGGAAGTAGAAGTCCCAGTTTCATTTGATTTTTGTTTTGTGTTTTAAACTTGAACCTTTTTCAAACCTGGCCTTCAAAGATAAATCAGTGACCCTGACCCCTGGGGACACCGCAATCCAAGACAGGTTTTTTGTGTCTGTGTGAGAAACTGCAAAGATGCCCCCCATGCTGTCAGCAATACAAAGTTTACACTGTACCTTTGGATGACATTACAACTTTGCTGGCCGCTAGGGTGAGGTCGTCCATGAATGTCGGGTCACCCTATATCAACTCGAAGGGCTCCCAGGTAATTTAAAGCCACACGCCCAGCTGTTATTCTGCACTTTTTTTTTATTACAGGATTTGAACAGGGGGTTTATCCGGAGCTGAACCGCTTCATTTCCAGCTCCAGGTACCCCCACACCCCACTTCAGGAGATACTAAATCTCCCATCCTGGGAAAACAAATTGGCCACCGAACTGTGAGGCAATGGAAAGCCGCAACAGTTGTGGCTTTCTATTGGATTATGGAAGGCAGGGGGTCGCTGAAGCAGAAATTAGCAGTTGAACCCTCCATCTCCAATTTGAAACAAGGTAAAATAAATAAAAATGGGCAGGATTGAGGCTTTACAGATCCCCATACCACCCAAAATAATTGAATAGCACAACCCTCCACTTATTCTTACCTTCATATAACCGGGGGTCTCACAGTGCCGCAACCCGTGGAGCCACCAGCTCGTGTGACCCCCATGGGAATAGTTATTCGCAACTTGTAAAATTGTGCCAAGTTCCAAGGAAGAGAACTATGGCTCTCAGGCCCACCATATCGTGGCTTTCTATTGGCTGCTGGAGCCAAGGCGGCTATATTTTTCTCCTGGGCAACTTTTCTTGCGGATAGATTTAAGGATTCATTTACCGGCAACTAGAGCCGTGAATCTGAACTCTGCAGACGCCAGGAGCCACCAAGGTATGGACCAATGCTTAAAGCAGAGGGAGATCCACGGCAGCAGATAAAACCTACAGGTCGCAAAGTATTTCCATACATGCATGAATGCTTACCCTGAGCGATCACCTCCTCGATGCTTTTGCCTTTCAGCTCACCGACCACCTACATAAATAAAGAGTGAGAGGGATCAGCTCCGTAATACAGCGGGGAAGATAAATGTAACCCTTTGAGTTCCCCCAAGACGCCATGAGGTCTGGCACTCCAGGGGCGCCATACCGTACTGCTCACGTTATGCTCAAAGACTTCCATTTCCTCCCTCAGCTACACTTACATATAGACATGTTATGAAATTATTAAAGTTCTACAAGTATGCAAAAAATAAATAATGTATGATATCAGTCTTAAAGGAGCAACACAAGAGATGCATGTTATTATTTTTTAAAAACAAGATTGCAGCAGGGGGCCTCAGCTGAACCGTGTTGATTTCAGCTCCAGGGACCTCCTGATTTCCGGGATACTTCCCTCCATAGGGGGTGCCGGTAGCAGCTCTGACTGGGCAGTGCGGGGATATAATGACAGCTTAAGAGTCCCGCGGGCCAATAGGAAGCCGTAACGGCACCCCTTCCAGCTTCCTTTTGGCCCGCGTGACTGGGGGCTTTTAACCTGCAGGAGATACCGGCATTCCCTATGAAGGTATCTCAGGAAGCCGGGGTCCCCTGAGCCAAAAGCAAAGCAGTTCAGCTCCGGAGACGCCTTGCTGCATTTAAAAAAAAAAAAAAAAACGCATTGCGCAGATCTTGGCATTTTAACCTCTGAGTTAACACCCAGCCTAGATGGGACTTGTTCAGAGAAGCTTGTACTGAAAGATCGTTGGCATAACGAGCCCCCGGTGTTCATAAGCTTCTCTACGTTTTAATTTGGTCCACAAGCGAAACCCAGCAGGTACGAGATCAACCTGTGGGTATTAGGATGGACCTCTCCCGGGGATAGGGGCGCGTCATGCATACTTCTTGGATTGCCATCTGAGTGAGCAAGAGGATCTTTTCTGGAAATACAAGTAATAAGGGTGTAACTGCTAAAAGATATCTTGATGTTCGGATAAACTGTCCACACTTCGAGTATATAATAAATGCATGATTACTGGGAAAGACAAAGATACCCTTTTCAAAGTGTGGACACAAATGATCACAACCATGTGAATCAAGTAGCTCATAAAAAATAACCTAATTAAATAGCTTATGGTCTAAAAATAAATGGTTCCAATAATATACATTCCTCTCATGTCAAAAATAAAATCAACGTGGAGGTAGGAGACAATGTAGTATTTGGCTCAATTAGCTAGTGTTTACCTATATATAATTGTATTTACATCTATTGCTACAGAGCACTTGGTCTATAGTTAAAGCTAGCTGCTATGAATTTCAGAGTTAACCAAAGTACCTAGGATCAAAAGTACTCGACAAAAAAAATCTCCTAAAACACTATAACCCTCAAGTACTTCTAGTTAGCTTCAACAGTTACCTACTATTATAAGTAGCCAATTGAGAGATATAGATAAATATCACTCTTACCGTCACATTTCTGTTAGATGTTAGTGTATTAGACAATTTATTAAAAAGATGCATTTTACATAGGTTATGTGTTATATGAAAGCACTTTAACCACATGGTTGCTACACTTTGAAAAGGGTGGATCTTTCTCTCTCCCAGTGGTCATATAACCTTTTCTGGAAATGTTTAGACTGTCATTATTGAAGTGATAGTAACTGTTAAGATGATTGGACTTCCGTAAAGGAAGCAAAAGTCCCTGTTGAAATATTTTTTTAGTAGAATAGGGGGCTAGGGGCCTTCAAAGATAATTGATGGTCCTGACCTCTGTGGACCCCCCAATTCTCGTGACCGTTTTTGTGTCTGTCTGAGAGAAACGACAAAGTTGTCCACCGTGGCCAGGTCACCAGGAATGAATATCTTGGTTGCCAGATGGTATCCTCAAGTTGGTGGAACGAAGAATAAGCTGAAGGAACCCACCCAACCCCAGGGAACCCACCCAACCCCCCAGATTAGGTAAGAAAATATATATTTTTTGTATTATACAGTATGTTTATGCATACTGGCTTACAGAGGACCCCATTATTGTAACAACGGTTGGGTAGCATGCCTATTTTCTAATATATAGATATATGATGCCTCTGTTCAATCAGTGTTAACCCTTTGAGTACTAGTGCAAACTAGAGATCTGCATATTCAGATCCCAGGTTTTCACGATATAACATTGTATTCTCCAGCACTCAAGCATAATTACTCTTTAATTAGCGCGAGTGATCACGTGTTGGTGCACAGCTACCTATGATTGTAATACACAACCATATCACAATACTGGCTGCACATTATAGCAGCAAAGTAGACGGTCTCAGATAAAGGTGCACCAAACAAGTACTCAACACTGTGGAACTACATATTTGGTCATCACTTTCATTCCTACTCCAAATCAATCCCTAGATGACCATTGTATATGAGGATTACTAGGGCCAGTGAATTTACTAACACTGGACATAACTATTCATTCAACTCTCCTCTGGAGTAAACTACCCCAAGAGTCCACAGAAACACTTGGTATTATTTAATAAATGTTTTAAACCCCGTTTTAACGATATCATTAATAAAATTATTTTAATTCAACCCATCATCTCACATAGGAATAGAGTGCTACATAGGGGTTCTGTCCATCTTCAGTATCAATACACACACACACACACACACACACACAAAACATTTCGTCAAGACGGCTGCTTTAACACAGGTTGATAAACAGTAGTACGGTCACTGCCGCAGTTACTCCCGGCTACGGTACACCCCACTCATTTGATACGTACCTTGTCAGCACGCTCGTTGTCCGACTCGATGCCCACGCTGTCCAAGATCTTCTTCAGGTCCTTGGTGGAAGGGCACTCATTGCCCCCCAGGACGGCCAAGAGATAAGCGGCTACGTAACGCATCCTGCACGGGAGGGAAGAATAGGAGAACGAGAGGGTAGTTTATAGTAACAGTGTATGTACCACCAACCGGATTAGTTGCATCAACGAGTAACAATCACCCCACACATGGTTGAGTTTTATTTTTGTTCCATCCGTCAATTTGCAGGTTAAAAAAATAAATTAAAAAAACAATATAAAATACAAAGATGGACGTCAGCATCAAACTGAAAGGCCTCACAAGCGGCCATTTTGATTTCCCAAAAAGGGAATAAATGGCATACAATAAAGGCCTATTTAATGGGAAAGTAAACTGTAAAACCCATTTCAAGTCTGTAGACTGCAATACGTACATTCACAGAAGGTGCCGTCACCTAAACCACGGGAGCGCAAACATTTGCAGCTGCGCCCTTTCCTCCACTGGTGCTCGCGCCCCCCCCTTGCCTTGAGGCGGCGTCAAAAGACGCCGCGGGGTCATGTGATGTCACCCGCAGCGTCATTTGATGTGGGTGACGTCTCGTCATTTGGCACCGCGTTGCCATGGACTCGAGTGACGCCGGCAGAGTCAAGGTAAGTAATAGCGTTGCAGGGGCCTCACGCGATCCCCCAGCATCTAATTGCAATGCCTCGGGGGAAGAGCGTGGGACCTCTGCAACCCCCCCCCCCCCACCCCGCTGATCTAAACAAATGGTTGGACAACATCCCTAAAGGGACAAATAAGAAGGATCAGGAGAAATTGCACCTCAGATCAAACTTATTTAGAACAGTCCAACATTCTGAGAAAACGAATCTGATTCTAAAATATTGGATAGAGTGATGGAAGAGGTAACAAACATGGAAAGGAAAGATTTACTACTGCCCAAAAAGTTGTTAAAGATATGAACAACTTTACACCTTTTATAACTCCGTACGACATGAGTCGTATAAGATCAGGAGAATTATTGAAAAACACAGGCCTATTTTAAAACGGGATCAGATCCTTAAAGCACTTTTACCTGACAACCCTCAGATCGTTTTCACCAAGGCCCCAAATGTGAAGGATAAATGGGCTCCAAGCGCTTGAAGGAAACAAGAAACCTTCAAAGAATTTAAAAAACGATAAAAACTAAAAAAGGGAGAGTGGTTGGAGAGCAACCCTAAGAGGTTTATACGTGTGTAGAATATATGGCATGTCAATTTGGCATCAACAAATACAAAAACTTCTTCTCTAAACTGGTGAGGTTCTTGCAATTTCAAGTTTAATCAACTTATGAGGCACATAAAAAAGGGCTTAAGAGTCACAATGTTTCACTGCATTTTAAACATCATTATGCATCAGATCCAGGAGGTCTATTCCAATAAACTTGAGATTTTGTTCCAAGACATTGAATTTTCGCCTTACTACACCACACAGACAGCTGTTTTGAGTCCAATACACATCCATGGACCAATCGGCATAAACGGAGGTGCTGTTAGACAACTAGGACCAAACAGCTGAATCAAATTTGGATTGTGAAGTTGTAGGGTATAAAGACAGACTATAGAGAATACAACATAACCCCAGAAGTCGACACGCGGACGAAACGCTGGGGCCACTGTACCCACTCTGTGAGGATTCTGATTGGGCGGGTGTGTGAAGTTGGCGCAGCATCACCCGATTCAAGTGAGACGCGATCGGGAGAAAACCGTGCCCGTCTGCACGTATACACCAAGGAGCTGAGCCTGGAGATGGGCTGAGTGTGTTCAGTCACTCTGCCATTTTACTGAGGGGAAAGTGTGAGTGAGTGTTCCATGTCCCCTGTGTGTTTGTTTCATGCCAAGTAAATGTTAATGCACTTTGGCAGTTTCCTTCTCTACATGAGGTTTACCAGGAGCACATATCCCAGAGGATTACTTTACATGAAGCAGCATTTATTTCATACTCACTGGGTTATCTTCATATGCTATTGCACTATTTATTAATTTGCGCCGGAACCTCTTGTATGTTTCATTCTATTTAATGGAAACTGTGGGGTCACTGGAGGTAGGATCAGCGCAGAGCATTTTCAAAGAATCTCCCCCCCCCCCCCCACACCCCTCTTCCAGATTCGTAATATTAAAAGTTGTAATAAATATAGGCTTATTACAAAACACTGGCAGGGCATCTCACCTCAAGAGCCAACAGTCTGGTCAATTGATACTACTTTGTAGGCATGATGTTACCGGGGTGTATGAAGTACTAATATGAACTAATTTGGGAAGCCAGACACGAGCACAAATAAAATAAAAATCTTTTTTTTCCTCATTTTAAGCCACCTTTATAAATTGCCCACCAGCAGTCCCCAGACCGCTTACATTTTTGATCTGAGCATAGACATAAAATTGGGATCATCCATTCAAGTGAGAAGTCTACCTCAATGAATGGGGTGAGAACGATGAAGATGTTACCTGCCCGAGCATCCCCGGCCTAGCCACCTTCGCACACGTATACCCAGGAATTAATGAGCAAGTACAAGGTTTGAAATCTATGTAGCTCACGGGGATGCAATAATGACAAGTGCTTGACATGAGGGGACACGTGAGACAGGACTGGTCGCCATTAGCACAGGTTGGGTACGGGAAGAGGGGGGCCGTGTCACTCAAGCGCTGACTCCGGCACCCCGTTCTCAACTTACTGATCCTTAAGGAACGGAGCCCTTATATACCCGAGTTATTAGCACGCGCCACTCTGCTTCCCCCCCGACCAACCACCACCTTCCTCGCGGGACTCTGTCATGCAGCCACGCTCGGGTGTCTTGAGCTGCATCCCACCCCCAATTTTTCCCGCCCACTAGAGACTTGAATGAGATGCCCTCGTTAACCCGCCCGTTTTACCTCAGGGACTTACGTTACTGTATATCTTGTATTTATTTAACTTTAAACCGGTCCGGTGGCGAGAGCTGCTGCTCGACGCGTGCTTCCTTTACGGAGGGCCGGTGGGAAAGAGGGAGGTGGTCGAAACGAGGGAGGGGTTTAAGGAAGGAAGGTCCTCCCTGTTGACGTAACCGCATCACGCAAACTAAAGGATTGAAGACGCCATTTTGGTTCACCGAACTAAGAGCCATACGTAAAGTGCAGCCATCGGGGTGCACTTATTTAAAGCCATATTTAAATCAGCAGCCATCTTGGTACACCTACTGAGGACACTTCCTAAAATGGAGGCCATCTTGGTACCCCTTCACAGGTTCATTTACATACATCAGTCAAACGGGCAGCCATTTTGGTGCTCTTTCCTAGAGCTGCCATCTTGATGCCTCGCCCCCATCTTTCTACACCCTAAACCACTGCTGCTCAAGATTTTTTGAGCAGGGGCACAACTGAAGAATCTTTCAAATCTCTGGTGCCATTGCTCACTTATTCCCTCCTCGCCCGCATGCACGTTTCCACACCCACCAAACTCAGCGCTCCCAACACCTCCTTCATACACAGTCCATATTCAGACAAACAGTTGGGGGTGGTTGTAGAAGATACAGCAACCCCCTAGTACCTACTGTAATGCACGCTACAGTTAATATTGCGGTTAAATTGACAAGAAGACCGTGCTGCTGGTCACTGAGACTTATAGGTTCTACGGTGAGAATCTGTACGTGAAACCCCCTATAAACAGTGGAGAGTATTATGCTCGTTAAAATTCTTTAATTGTTCTTAAATGATAAAAAAAAGGTGGGGTGTGTCGGCACACAATAGACTAAGACACTAGACACACAACAAAAATGACTGATCATGGGTAAAATAAGTTTTTCCCCTGATGGTTAGTGTGGTTGAGTCCCGTTATAATGGTAGCTGTGATCCAAAGACTAGATAGAATATAGTCTAAGGCCCAGTGCACCTCATTAACCATTTAGGGAGTGTGTTGTTAATGTTTTATCTGAAACTAGCGGCTCATACTGTTTGGAGCTAGTACGTTTGCTAGCGTCCTCATTGATCAGGGAGCTCAGTAAGTTGGTTTCACGATACTGCCTTAAAGTCTTAGGTACGTTTAGCAGCGTCACTGCATCAGGCAGTTTGTCTGGTCCAAACACTGCCTTCACGGCTTATTTTTGCAAACCCAGCTTCAGTATGACCCAGTGTAGCAGAAATGTTAGAAAAAATGTTTTAAACATCCGCAAAATCTTCCATGTCCCACAGAAATTGGTGTCAACAAAATGATGTGTACAAATGTTCAATAATGAGCGTATTGGCTGCCCATAGACCCCTCAGGATCCCAGCCACTAGTAATCAAATCCTGGGTGTTAGTTTCATCTTCAATAAACCTACCGTCAACACATGCTACTGGATGCAAGGAGTCACCATCCTCAGCCATTAAAGAAAGGTCTCCTCTATTCTCAGATGCTAAGAGTGCGCAGGATCACTAGTAATCCTTCAGATGTGGAGGAAGCACTGATAAAATGTCCAACAGGTTAAGGGACAGGGGCTATGATGACGGAGAAATTACCCTAGCCTTGGATAAAGCGAGACTACCCACTAGAGAGGATCTACTGGAACAGTATGTGAGATCAAAAGAGACAACAGATTTGATGTCATTACATACAGCACAGCATCAAATCTTATTCAGAATAGTGAATGAAAAAACTGTCACATTCTGACTGACAAAAAAATTGGTAAACACTTTGAAAATCCCCCCGCTATTTTGCTACAAGAGGGGGCCGAGTCTCGGAGATCTACTGACACAAACAGACCATGTGGATAAATACACAGGAACATCGACTTGGCTTACTAAAACTATAGGTGTTTATAGTTGTCATGGCTGTGTTAACTGCTAATTTATAGTGGTGGGAAAGTCATTTGCCCACCCACATAATGGGAATCCCATTAAGATCTTGGACTTTCTGAATTGTGAATCTAAATTTGTGGTTTATTTTGTTAAATGCCCCTGTGGTTTATACTATGTGGGGAAAACCACAAGAATGTTAAAAGAGCGTATAGCAATGCACAGACCCACAATTAGAAAAGCACTGTTGAGTTCCGATACTTGTGAAGATCTCAAACATCTGCGTGTAGCAAGATATTTTAAGGAGAAACGGCACAGTCTTGCCACCTTTCGATGTATGGCTATCATGCAGGAACATGTCCCTATAAGAGGAGGGGACAGGAACAAACTGTTGTTGCAGTTGGAGGCAAAAATGATTAATAAATTAAATACTATCTCCAAGGGGCCTCAATGGGGACCTCAATCTTGGATGTTTTTTATGAATAGTGCCATCAAGACTAGTGGTGGTTTATGATTTTTGCCAGATTTCTCTAGCCTCTGGCTTTACAGTGACTAAGACCATTACAGGTTTTTGCATGTCCACCCTATATACCAGCGTTTTCTAGCGGTGATCCCAATAGAGGATGTGACAGTATACTACTGACCATACTTGCTTGTGGATATATTGCTATCTTTGTACAATAATATCGAGTCTTTTATATTGTTTATGCAAACATTTTCTGCTCTTCCATGAACTGATTTGTATATTTCCCTCACTTTGTTAACTCACTCTTCCCTCACTATTTATATTTGATGTTATTTCCGCGGTTAGATCCAAAGATCCAAGGAATCCCCTGTGCTCATATCAATGACAGTCGCAATAAAAATAAGTGCATGTGGAGACTTCCGGTGACGTCAAGGGAGATGGTTGTCTGAGAAGGGAGCTCCCGACACCCTCCTAAGCAAACGCTAGATTGAGCACTTCTCACGTAGCGAAGCTCCCCCAGAAAGCCCTCCAAACGTCCCCCGAGGCAGGCGCAATGCTGCCAAAGAACAAACGGTCACTAAGTTTTTTTCGCCCACGCAACGCCAGATGGAGCCGGCCGCTGAGATCCAAGATGGCGGCGCGGACCCCGACCACGCCGGGAGAGGAGCGGAGCAGGCCCAGATTGAAATGCCTGAACATGGCCTAGACAAGGACTTCTTTGAGGCTCTAGTTAATAAAGTGAGAAGGGGGTTCCAGGAAGACCTGTCCTCAGCTATAGACGGTCTCAGGTCTGATATAGGTAACCTTGTCGCACGTGCTGACGCCCTGGAAGCTAAGGTGGAGGAGGTCTGTCATGCTCAATCCAACACAGAGGACGAGGTGAACAGGCTTGGTCACCTCGTTAATGAGCTGAGGGACGCCCTCGACGACCAAGAAAATAGACAGAGGAGACAAAACATCTGCATCAGAAATGTCCCTGAATCCATCCTCCCGGACGCTATTCAGACTTACCTGCGTAAAGTCTTCCTGATGCTAGTGCCCGACCTCCAAGAACACGAGCTGCTGATGGAGCGTGCCCATCGGGCCCTTGGACCCAAATCGTCAGACCCCAACTGCCGCAGAGACATCATAGTCAAACTGCATGCCTATGCCGCAAAAGAGAGAATTATGGCGGCTAGCAGAGGGGCAGGAGACCTTCAGATTGGAGAGGACACTCTGCAGATCTTTGCTGACCTATCTGCAGTCACGATCAGCAAACAGAGAGAAATGAAACCCTTAACTACTATACTGAGGGCACAAGGCATCCGTTATAGATGGGGATTTCCCTTCAAGTTGGTGGTTCCCAGAAATGGCCGATACCTAAATATCTCGGATCCAGAAGAGTCTCAGGAATTCTTCAAAGCTCTCGGAATAACCCCTCCATAAGCCCGGCAGCCACCCTCCAGAGCCCCGAACAGACCGACCCCCTCTGAGACCCCCCGTGCCTCGGAGTGTCTGGCAAGCCAGAAGCAACACTAGAGTCAGCTGCCCTCACCTTCCACTATTGGATGGCAGAGATAACTCTCTCCCTAAACCCATCTACCGGCCAAACCACCGCTACAGACCTACTGCGTGCTGGAAGGGACCCGAAAGACGAAAGCTGCTAGAGAAACCCCCCTGCTGGGAGACCCCGACTATCCACTTACCAGCTGTTCCTGCTCCCTCCACTTTCTGCAACTGGCGCCGCTGTACTGCGTCCTCTGCGGGGAAATGCAGCGATGATCAGCGACAGAACATCCAGGGCGTCTCAATCCAGCTGTCAGCCAAGCCTCCCCCCAATCACCACCCCTCAACCCCCCCCACCCTCACCCCCCCTCCCCCACCCTCACCCCCCCACCCCCGCCCCTTCCCTGGTCTTCCCTCTACACTCCCTTCCCCCCTCCGAATCCCCCCCCTTCCTACCCCCCGAGTCTCCCCTCCCTCCCTCCCTCCCCCCACCCCCCCCACCCCCCTGCCACTCCCGAAGCCTGGAGCCCCTCCTGTCCCAGGGGGCGCTCCCCTTCTGCGCCGACCAAACTGGCGACCCCCGGTGCCACCGCCTTCTTGGGAGGAGCCTGCGCCGGGTCCTCTGGCGGGCGTGACGTCCTCTGCAGAGGGGCTGCCCCGGCGGACGCCCGTTTCCTGTTGATTCCTGGGCAGCGGCGTTCAGGCCATCCAGGCTGTCGCTGCCGCCGACCACCCCCACTCGGAGCCCAGCGGGTCTGGAATGGGAAGGAGGATGCCTCAGACTGGGGGCCCAATCCAATCCCATACAAATGAGACGCTGCTCCCCCATTTGAAACCCCAAGTTACCGAAACGGACGATGGGCTCTATGCAGTAAGCGCTGAAAAAGTCCTCTCGCCAAGTGTTCCTTATCGGCATGATTCTGCCGATTTTCCCTCACCGTATGCAATAAGTGCCGAATCCCTTCCGAATCAAGCCAAAAACATTTGTTCCCTCTCTGCCGATGATTTGCCGATCACACATAGGTGTATCGGCGTGCATGGCGGGGTGGTGTTAGGTTCGCCAATGAAACTTCTTGCTGAATCTGCCGAAGCAAGCATGTTTTTGATTGAGCGGCCCATTTAAAGGCAGCGTGTATTTTTATTCATTCTCTGTGTTGTTGGAAGAGAGAGAGAGAGAGACACACAGAGCTGGGCGATTTACATATTTCATATTGACAGAGAGTTGTGTATTGTGAGAGGTTTGTCCTGTGTTGTTTTGTTAACATCTTTGTCTTGTTTTCACTTTGTAAGTGTTCAGTGCGATTGTCTTTACATTTCTGTTCTGTTCTTTGTGAGTGCTATAGGTATGGCCGAAAGGTGTTGGAAGAGTAATGCTGGTGTGAGTGGTACTGGTAGTCGTGTGAGTACGCGTCTGAGTGAACGTAGGATTCAGGGGAGTGCTGTTGCTGCGAGTGCGACTGGTGTTGCTGGGAGTGCGACTGGTGTTGCTGGGAGTGCGAGTGGTGTTGCTGGGAGTGCGAGTACTGCTGGTGGCTCTGTTGCTGGTGCT
The DNA here is from genome assembly GCA_036426205.1 of Ascaphus truei. Taxonomy (NCBI): domain Eukaryota; kingdom Metazoa; phylum Chordata; class Amphibia; order Anura; family Ascaphidae; genus Ascaphus; species Ascaphus truei. The sequence goes on along the minus strand of CM071579.1, from coordinate 3,511,904 downwards.
GGTGGGGTGTCTGTTGCTGGTGCTGGTGGGGTGTCTGCTGCTTGTGCTGCTGGGGTGTCTGGTGGTGGGGTGGTTGGTGGTGGGCCGCTTTTGGAGTCTCTTCCATTGGAAGGAGAGTCCAGTCAGCAGCAGCCAAGCTCTGGGGCTGCACGTGTTCAGAGGAAACGTGTGGAGCGGCCAGGTAATCCTCGTTTCAATGAAGAGGAAAACAGAGTTCTTGTCACAGGGATTTTGGAGCACTATGACTCTCTGTATGGGCATTTACATGGGTAAGTCTATATTTGCATTGATTGTTCAAAGACATGTTATCCTAGGTCATGTGAGATGTTGTAGACGGACGTTCACAGAGGTACACAATTAGGAGGCTTTATAATGTAAAATTATAATAGGCTTTATTGTGCCTGTTCCTTTTCATCAGGAAATTATCCAAACACAGGGGGGGGGGACAAAGCTTCCATTCACTTGGGAGTATTTCTAGTGAAATCCTATGCAATTAGTTCACATCTCCATTAGTTAAGCCTGTCTCGCAGCCCCAAAACATATAGCATGAAAATAAGCAGATATAAGCAGTCTCTTAAGAATAAAAGTCTTATCTGTTCCTTGTGGTTTGAAGGGAAAATCTTCACTGTCCCTGCTTCAGCTCCCTTGTCTCCAGTGTTGGTCAGCATACAGGTTTAGAAGTTTTCCCTGTGTCTTGAAAGCAGCTCTGCTATCTTTTGGCAGAGCTCAAGACAAGTGTGTCTCCAAGTTCAGCTCAGGTGTCAGAGCTAAGGAGTCAGTCACTTCCTGTCTCAAAGGCAGGCTTTTTGTAACAATCTAATCAGGCAGGTGATGTTTAGTAATTAACTACCACACTGCTAGATTAAAGGAACATTACTGAACAGGGATAAGTCCCCTGTTACAGATGTCTTAATATCAAGCTATAATTCTCTAATATCTATCAATTAAAGTTAATTGTTACACACATAAGCCTTCATGCTTTATAACGACCATAACAATAAGTCTATAAAGTTTGCCAAAGTTCATACAATATTCATGCAAGCTTCCTTAGATTTGTATGTTTCCACGTAAATGCTCACGTGGTACACATATTCAACCTAAACCAGCATGTTTGGTATCTCTAGGAACAGGTAGCAGTTTAGGAAACTGCTCGTTTTTCTAATAATAATTAACGTCATATATTTTGTATGTATTTCAAGGGCGGACAAGTTCAGCATCAAAAAAAGAAATGTGGGAGCAAATAACATTGGCTGTGTCTGCGTGTGGGAATCATGTCAGGGACCGGGCGAATTGTCGGAAGAGATTCGATGATATCAGGGCAAACTTAAAGAAAAAAATCCAAGCACAACGGATGCATGCTTCTGCCACTGGAGGTGGGCTGCAAGCACAAGCTCTAATCTTAACTCCATTGGAGGAGCAGATGCGGGAAAAATTTCTTCCTGTCGTCGTGGAGGGTTTGGCAGGGGACAGAGATATCGGAATTTATTCGGCTCAATTTCCACCAGGTGACAAATGTTACTGTACTACGCGTGTCGTATGTTACAGTTCTTATCTATATTTCCGCTGAAACATAATTTTTCCCAATATAAGCATACCTACATATATATCTGTATATATTCTCCTCTCTCTATATATATATATCTATTTATCTATCTATATATATATATATATATATATATATATATATATATTTATATATAGTAGTCCTAAAAAACAAAATAATTTTATATATATAATATCTATATATCTTATATATCTATATATATATATATATATATATATATTCTATTATTATATATTCTATATAATATATATATATTATATATTGTGTGTTTGGAACATGTATTGGCTCAGCTATCGTGATGACATCATTATGAGTAAACATACACAACTTGACCTGCATGAAGGGTTATGTGTAATGATCTTCCAAATAACACACTGCACCTTCTACCTTACAAAGCATTCACACTCGGCCCTATAGTTGAAAGCTGAATGTATGTGTGAATCTTTGTAAAACAATATGTTAACATGCATAACCACAAAGCACACCCGCACTCATTCTTTGTCACAGTAATGTATAACTTCGTTATACTGTGTCTGTGCACACAAATGCATATTCACTATTTCATGTATGTGTCGATACATATAAACATATTTACATATAATAAATATATATAATTGATATTAGTTATAATCTATGTTACACCTATAAACAGGCCATTACTGCCTAATCAAGTCTTGCATGGAATATTGTGCATTCAAAGGCGAACATAAATATTTTGCACAAACAAATTTCGTTATGTTTTATTAAAGCTCTTTTTTCGCTTCATGTAGTATAATGTGAGCATAAATAGGAACATGTACCATATGGTATTTTATTGTGTTCATATGTAGCTCACTTCATATTTGTATTTCGCACATGTACCGGTGTGTGAAACCAGCTGCAATTAATATGTAATCACAGCATAGAGATGAACAGAGGGGGTGGGGTCGGCCACAGAGCCAGATCACAGGGTCATGGTAGGGTCAAGTCTTGTGGGACGGCTTACAGGTGGTAGAACCAAATAAAAGGTCAGGGTGGTGTCACGTCTTGGGGGAGGGACTACTGTTGTTAGAAGCTGACAAGGTGAACAGAAGTTCATCACATTCATTTGAAATGGTAATTATCTGAATACTTTCACCCACCAGTCCACTATATATGAAAACGTACGTTAGTCATTTGTTCACTCATATATTCTTTTAACGTTATAGATACGCCACCTTATCACACCAGTACCATCTGTGAGCGACACACTGCATGTGTTGCTGAGAGTCAGCCACATTGAGCGCTACACCTGCTTCTCTTAAATGTTCAGTCAGATCTCTAAACACATTCATACACATTTCCACAATTAGGTGCTGAATTCTAAGCAGAGTCAACTTTGCTTTCATGGTAGTAATGTACATTATTATAGTTAGATTAGTACACAACATATGCAGTGTATGTACAACAGAACACTTCATTTTACAACGCATTCCTGCATGAACATTGTATGGTGTTGAAAATAAATGTGCCGATTAGGTTCACATGTACATTTATGTTAAGATGGATAATATACAGATTGGCCGAACCATATCATTAACATTTCGTTATGTGATGCTGATATGTAGCCATAACTACTCCACTACAGATACTTCATGTTAATTATGTACACATGACAATTAAATTCTGATGTTATTCTTCTATATAGTTGCTCCTGCAGCTCCTGTGTCACCTGACATTGAACATGTCTCATCACCTGTCTCATCAAGGTCATCATCAAGAATGGAAGGTATGAGGTGCAGCACATATATAATGTGTACATTTGAAGAATTTCATTTGCCATGCAAAATAAATGCCTTTCACATGTAATGAACTTCACATCAGTTATTGTCACAGAAGATGTAGTGTTTCCTGACAACATGTATTGTGTGTGTTTTGAAGTATCAGCTAGGAGTTGTGATGTTACAACAACCTTTCATTCATTCTTCTTTCACACTGAGTCGAAACATCATTGTTACTTCAAGCATCATCTTTTAATTGGACACAAATAAAAAATTATGGAAACATGTTATGTGTTACACTATGAGAACAACTATCATTATAGTGAAAACAAAGGGAAAGTTCCATGGCAGTTAATAATGTCTTTCTTTATTTGTAGAACCAGATGTTGCCGCTCAAGGACAAATTCACTCAAGTGACCATGAAGATGTTGACACTCCTGGATTAACCCAGCATTCAAGTCCTCCTGCTCGTGACACCTACTCAGCTATTGCAGCTTCTGAAGAACGAATCTTGGGTGAAGAAAATCGTCGCCATTCAGAAATGATGTCAGTGCTTGAAAGGATGCTGTCACTGCATGAAAGGATGCACGAAAGGTCAATATCAGAAATGTCACAAATTAAAAAAGTCATCATCCAAGTTCCTAAAGAAATCCAAAATGTAAACAGGACATTACAAGCACTAGTTCTGAATGTAAGCCAAGCAAATTAGTTTCGAAGTATAGCAAGAGAACAACAATTCCACTTTACCCCATCAGAGGATGGATCTTTACATGCTGCTACTTTTTCTCCTGAGTCATCAGTTCTTCATTCCCCAGTTCTGGATGATACCGGTACAGTAGGTGCAAGTTCTGTGCAGGTCCCTGTCAACATCCAACCTCTTACATCATGTGTTCAAAATATGGAACCGACACCTACAAATGAGACACGCAAAAGAAAGTTAGGGCAACAATTACTAATAACCAGCTTTTGGAAAATGATTAAAACACAAAAACAAGGAAGTGCTCCACCATCACTCTTGCAATGTTTATCAACTGTTTCACAACTGCCACAGCCCACACCCAGTGCCCCTGAACTGCCACAGCCCACACCCAGTGCCCCTGAACTGCCACAGCCCACACTTAGTGCCCCTGAAGTGCAACAGCCCACACCCAGTGCCACAGAACTGCCACTGCCCACACCCAGTGCCACAGAACTGCCACTGCCCACACCCAGTGCCACAGACCTGCCACTGCCCACACCCAGTGCCACAGAACTGCCACAGGCCAGTACAAGTGGTACAGTTAAGGCCAGAGTACTTGGCAGAGGGAAAAGGCAAACACAACAGCCAACAAGCAGGCCTGTGACTCGCTCTCTAAAGGATAAACACAAATAAATAATCACATTCACTAAATTTGTTGGTGTACTGGTGTTGTTTCCTGCAGACTATTTCATGCATAGTGTATGTCTGATCATGTACAGATGCTTGATAACATTAAAGTATGTCCTTGTACACATGAATGTTTATAAATGCTCACTGACTGAATGAAGGCATATTTTATAACATATGAATATCTATTAATCATCAGTTGATTCATGGTACAACATTATTACACATGTAGGCAGGACCCCGTTTTTTACCAAATTGGATGAAGGGGAGGTGCACCTAGGGAACGCTCCGATAACGGAGGTTCCGCGCAAGAGGGAGCCGCCATGTTGGGTTGGCGCCAGCGTAGAATTGGTCCGGCCAGAGGTTGCGCATGCGCAAGGCCGGGACAAAAGCCCACGAAGGAGGTGAGCTAGGGGAGGAGAGGAGTTAGGGGAATAGGGTTCCAGCAGCCCCCGTGTTTCCCCCGTGACGCGTCAGAACCAATCAGGTACGGGAGGAGGGAGGAAAAGGAAGTGGAGGGACGCACGAGTGTTCAGAGCTAGCTGATGGAGGAAGGCGAAGGAGCTCCAGTGTAGGGAGGCTGCCGCCCCTACCTAGGCCGCATGCCCCAGGCCCAGTTAGACCCTGAGCCCCAGTAGTGTCCAGCAGAGCTAGGGACTGGCCATAGTCAGGTTCCGTATCCCCTTATTGTGCTACGAGTCAGCGCTGATCCGAGTACTAGTAGACGGTATCTACTCCTCGGCCTTGCTGGATCCAGGATCCCAAGTAACCATTATATATATTGAGGATTCTACGATCGACACCTACAGAAGCGTCCTCTGAAATTGGCCGGGCATATCAAAGTAAGAGGGTTGAGCAATGACGACTACCCTATTGATGGCATAGTGACCGTGGACTTGGAGATACAACAGCTCAACACTGGGAAGTCGCATCCCATGAAGGTGGACGCCTTGGTGTGTCCGGAACCCAAAGAGACACCTAAGTATCCCATCATCCTGGGTACGAATGCTGACATTGTACAAGCAGTCATCCGGGCCTATCTACACGAAACTAACGAACTGCCCATGTCCAGTCTACAGCTACAACTGGTCCAGGTGGAAGCGGACTCCCCTCCGGCCCCCGCGGAGGACCACGGACTTTTGTTCTGCGGACGGGCAGGGCTGACCCGGCTCTTACCGGGAGAAACGCAGAGGATACCCGCCTGGTGTGCATATGCGGAACGAGTAGGCAAGGAGCAGCTCTTTTCTCTCGAAAATACGCCCGAAGAAGATGCCCACCGAGGGTCTCGGCTAATACTGGAATGTCGGGATTGGCCGACCGCCATTCCCCGTCGAATTTATGTGATGGTCCAAAATCTTTCGCCTTTCTCCATGGCCATCGACGCGGGACAGAGGATAGGGAGGATTTACCCCGTCAGCTCGGTGAATGAAGCCGTACAAGTAAAAGCCGCCAGAGTGGACAATCACAAAGCGCCGCTAGACTTCGACTTCGGCTCGTCTGGATTGTCGGATACCTGGAAGGAGCGGCTGTGAGTACAGCTGGAGGAGAGATGACCCGTATTCTCTACTGGAGAGATGGATGTGGGATGTAGCCGACACGCCCAACACACCATTCGGATGACTGATACCAAGCCCTTCATCGAACGTTCCCGCCGGCTCGCCCCCATGGACGTGGAAGATGTACGCACGGTCCTCCATGAAATGGAAGAAGCCGGGATCGTTACAGAGTCACGAAGCCCTTACGCCTCGCCCATAGTGGTAGTGCGCAAGAAGAATGGGACGGTGAGGTTATGTGTAGACTACCGGACCCTTAACAACCGAACCGTACCGGACCAGTACAATCTTCCCCGTATAGAAGAAATCCTGGACGCGCTACATGAGAGCAAATGGTTCAGTGTGTTGGACCTACGGTCCGGGTACTATCAGGTACCTATGAGTCCGGAGGATCAAGAGAAAACGGCATTCATTTGTCCCTTGGGGTTCTACCAATTCACCCGTATGCCCCAAGGCATATGTGGTGCCCCCGCCACCTTCCAGCGGCTAATGGAGAAGACTTTAGGGGACCTGAACCCCCGAGAATGTCTGGTGTACTTGGATGATATCATAGTCTTCGGGAAGACCTTGGAGGAACATGAGGCTCGACTTCTGAAAGTACTTGACCGATTAGCGCGAGAAGGACTTAAGCTCTCTTTAGATAAATGACATTTCTGCCGAACCTCGTGACTTATGTGGGACACATAGTGTCCGCTGAAGGTATCGCTACGGACCCAGCCAAAATAGAAGCCATCGTCAACTGGCCCCGTCCTGACAATGTAGGGGAGTTACGATCGTTCCTGGGATTCTGCGGATATTATTGCAGGTTTGTGGAAGGGTACTCCCGACGGGCCAAAGCCCTCAACGGCCTCCTCAAGATATATCCGGAAGACACCGGCCGGAAGGCTACGCCTGCCCGATAACCCTTCGGGGACAAATGGACGACAGAGTGCGAACTCGCCTTCCAGGACCTAAAACACAGTTTAACCGCGGCTCCCGTGTTGGCTTATGCAAATCCCGAACAACCATATATCTTACATGTGGATGCTAGTCTGCATGGGGTAGGGGCGGTGCTACATCAAAAATATCCAGAGGGGGGCGTGGCTTGGAGCCGAAACAAGATGGCTGTGTGATGCTGTAGCTCCACAAAGAGGGAATCAAACATCTATATCCATCCTGGCCCATACTACACCAAAATAATTGATCTTGTCCAAATCCGAACAGCCCACGAGGCGCTGATTATTTCGAGGTCATAAATACATACATACGACATTAATTGGACATTTCACGAATAACCTGGTGTTCTGAGGCCTACCGGGCAGAACAGCAGCTGCAGCCCCAGAGCAGAGCTCCTTCAAGGATCGCGGCCCGGTTTCAATCTCTCCCCTGGCTTCCCCTGCCCACGGAGAGCAAGAGCTATCATATGGGCAAACTTGCAGGAGGGAGAATTGGGTGAGTAGCCCATAAACTTTCAGCTTGAGGCAGCACGAGGCTTAGGAGAGGCTGGGAAACATCCAAAATGGCCGCCACTGCCCTGTAACGGAGAGCGAGCGGAGCTCCGGGCATACCTACCCCCGACCGGAGAGCGCCTCTCTGTACCTCCCTTCATCTGTCCACTCCACTCCGCTGTGGGGGGGGACTGGGGCTACCGGCGGCGCATGCTGGGGTGGTGCGGGGCTCTGGTGCAGCTGCTGGCTGGATAAAATGGCTGCTCGGTAAAGGAGAGGGGGCTGAGTGCCGGAATTTATCTTCTCCTGGCCGGCGGCCGCTCGGGGTGAGCCGTGGGCCATGCCGATCTACCCCCTGCCTACCTGCGTTCCCTCCGCTTCCCTCCGCCTTCCTGGGCCTCCGCAGTGAAGACTGGGCACAGCTGCTGCAGGGAGTGGAGCCGCCTGGCTCCTTGCGTTCCAGCCTGCGTGTCGGCAAAATCCAAAATGGCCGCCGCAGGCTGATTTAAAGTCACAGCTCCCCACAGGACAATAAATAAATAAATAAATAAATAAATAAATATACAAAAAAAAAAAAAAGCAGCATAACCAAGTCAAGGGACTGTAGAGACTGTAAAATCACTTGCAAAAACAGGTTTACAAGACACTGCACTGCATACCACAACAAACTGGTTCCCTGAAATCAAGAGAGGCAGACTAGAGGGGCTGAGTGAGAGAGGGAGAGGTGCCCATGCGTTCCAGCCTGCAACTCAGAGGAGTTCCAAAATGGCCGCCGTTGGCCAGAGTTAAAGGCACAGAACACACAAACATATGCAACCACTGAAAAATTGAAAAACAGGGCTCTGAGTTGTTCCCCAATACACTCTCTCCCCATCCCTAATCCTAATAATAAAAAAAAAATGTGAATGATCATGGTGCTTCAGGAATGAGGGGGTTTATGTCAATGTAAAAAGAAAAAACGAAACTTACATCACCCAAACAATATCAGCTTCAACTATATGCCAACGACCAATAACAAAAAATATGCCACCTACCAAAACACCAAAAAAAAACCCGCGGGAGGCCGCACTCTTCTTTAAAAAAACAAAGACAGGAACTAAAGATCAAGACGCGTCTATCGCTGGCGAAGACGCAGAACCAGAACCTGACTCCAAAGAAGAGACAGATACTCTGCTTACTCGCAAAGAAATGTTGCGGTTTGTCCAAGACATTAAAATCTCCTTCCGCTCCGAGATGCAGAGTTTCCGTCAGAGTGTCAGAGAGGAAATAGCGTATATGGGAGACCGTATCGTGGACTTGGAGGAGAAAGTGGACACCACCGCCTCTGCCCAGGAGACCCAAGCCCAAGACATCCACGAATTAAAAACACAAGTTAAAACAATTTTCGAAAAATTGGAAGATTTCTTGCTTCTGCGTCTTTTCAGACCACTGTTGGCATAGTAGGCGGGGTCTCACAGAGAACATTCTCACGGGCCCTTTGCCAGTTTATATGTGCACTGACTGCATGCGCTAGGAATTATATACATTTTCCTAGAGAGCAGACAGAGGTGCAGGCACTGAAGACTGCATTTTATAATGTAGCAGGGCTACACAATATGATGGGTGTTATAAATTGCACACATGTTGCGCTGACCCACTATGTGAAGGCGAGAGGCGTTTCCATAAAAGGAAACATTACCACTCGCTTAATGTGCAGGTCGTATGTAATGCGCACATGAAAATTCTGAGTGTGGTAGCCCTATTACAAGGTGCCTGCCATGATTCCAATATCCTGCAGAATTCATCAGTCTTCCGTGCATTTGAAGCAGGGGAATTCGAGGACGGTTGGCTTTTGGGTCAGTCAATGTTATACAAACTGCACTTATATGTAAATTTCATGTAGAGGTTAATGTTTCATTGTGTATTGCTAACATATAATGTAACAAAACATAATTTTTTACATTTTAACATTTTTAGGTTACATCAAAAATATATAATCCAGGTGAAGCAGCTTTCAATTGTCTTCAATTATTAATCACACAACAGGGAATTAGTGGCCAATACACACAGTCATTGCTTCCACATTGAAGTAGTAATGCTATAGCCATCAAATGTGTAATTTTATGTTTATAATGTTCAACGAATGTCATGATTACAGTACGTGGAAGCTAAATATTCAAGAATATTGGATTGTAATGGCATATGTGGTACATTCTTCAATTTCTGATTCATGTACTAGGACATTGCAATAGGCAATGTTTGTAATATTTCTTAAATTTTATGTTAACATTCATGTGTTTTAACTCTCTTATAGGTCACTCAATAAAAAACACCCACACAAATCCTCTATTCACACCCTCTATCTACTCCTTCCCACTGCTGGGGATCTCCTCATAGCCTGAAGTCAGACATACACACCTGATCTCACTCATGCGTCCCTGCCATCTCTTCCCCTGTAAATGATGTAAACCTTTTAATTTAATACTGACCAGCCTTAAATCTCATCCCACAAATCAAGTATCCCAATAGCCTGCACTCATGGCTATTGTCCCACACTCAGTCACTCCTACCACCCATTGTGACCAAGCACTGCCATCTACAGCACTTACTCCCTCACCTACTGTCTCTGTAAGTTTCCCATTAAACCTCTTAGATTGTAAGCTCTTTGGGGCAGGGTTTTCCTTTCCTATTGTTTGATTTTTCAGCACTTATTGTATAATTATAATTTCCTGTACTGTATTCTTTGTGAAGCGCTGAGTACATTTTTGGCGCTATATAAATAAAGACATACAATACAATACAATACAATACTCAGGATATGGAAGCCGACCATGGCTTCTGACCCCAGAGGGTAATACTCAAACCCCTGCAGAGGAACAATATAATGCGGCCCGCGTATCCACCCATTCGTTGATTGAGAGGACATTTGGAATGTTGAAATGTCAGTTCAGATGTCTTGATAGATCTGTTGGGGCCCTACATTACTCACCACAGAAGGTTGGTGACCGAGGGATTTGTTGTTGCATTCTGCACAACATTGCACTACATTATAATCTTCAAGGCAACATTCAGGAATATCTAAAGGAGGATCCTCCTGTGTCTCCTGCAGGGGTGAGGGAGCATACAGCCAGTGGGGTGGAGACTCACCAGACTTTAATACAAAATTATTTCACATGTAAGAATTTAATTTACATATAAGATAATATATACTCATGTCGTGATGTGTGGCACCTTTCCTTGTGTGTATCTAATCATAGGATCCTGCTCTTTCAAAATTTGAGTGGACATTTTATACTGAATTATCAAAAGTTCATTTGACAATGGTATGTTAGTGTTTAACACATTGGTCATTCTCTAAAGCTTGCCCCCTCCACCTCCTCTACAATGTGTGCATCATACAATGCTGAATGTTGTTCATTAAGCTAAGAGATATTGCTGTAGTGATGAATATGCAGAGAATTAGTTATATTTATACTTGCCAACTACTGTACTATACATTCAAACATATAATGTTGTTATCCCCTTTACACTTCATTATTACCGTTAAATACTTCACTACAATTTGTTAGGAGGAGTTTTGATAGCAAATAGTTATATAAATGTTATTGTTCACATTCCTTACTTAATTTTTAATTAAGTGTCAATTGTACAATTACAACATACATTATTTAACTATGCCTGCAGGAGTATGAGCTGATGACATGGGGATATCTTGTATCAGTAACCTGGTATGTGTCCTAGCAACAGTTACATTTGTTGTATGGCAACTTGACAAACTGCAATAGTCATATTTCATGTCAATGCTTCATACAATTACACTCATGTAGAAGTTTGATGAATACATGGAACTTTGACTATATAAAACAATTTTTTTGTGTATTTCTTCACACAATGTAGTAAAACATTATTCGTAGTATTTATATGACTCATGTAAAGGGTCATGATCATGAGCTATCTGAAACATGGCAAACCGATACAATGTATATAATTCAAAATGTTATTGTCGTGTTAACAACCTTTTGTTTGCTTTTCTAATTAATTATAAATGAGGTTAATACATTTAATGTAAAAGTGAAAATGCACAAACTGCCTGTACTACAAATATTTGTTGTGCCACACATCCTATCACTGCAACAATGTTATATACCCACTGCTACATAACATGAAATAGCCGTCATAATGTTACATATTAGCTGTAAATCTGCAGCATTCCCTGTCATTTATCTAAGTAACTAACATAGAATGAGTGGCTCAAACACATCATAATGTATCCATATGCAAAGTACACAAATAATTATGAATATATGTACTGCATTGCTGCACATATTACAGCTGTGGCCGCCTTTATCCAAGTGCGGCCGTAGCGGCGCAACTCTAATATCCGCGGGCAGATGCAGTATGTTTTTTTTTCCGGAGTATATTGCGGTATCTTAGCGCTCGTGATATTAGCATTTTATTAGCGCTGTCTGCAATACTGCAATACCGTCTAAAAACTCAGGGGGGCGTTCGCGAGCTGTTGTCTTCAAAGTCTAATACTTTAGCAGTTCAATCTACGTCAGTACACAGTCTGCGTGTGCGCACGCAGTAATTGTAAATTTGCATATTTATACATGCATGTGCAGTGCTGTATGCCTCATTTGAAAATTGTTGAAACGCATAGGCGTGTACTGTAACAGTATCACATTTCAGCATATACAGCGCTCTCCCCTCGCTCGCCCCCCCACACACACAGGCTAATTTACTGCACTGCAGTATTTCAACTTCTTATCTTATCTACAGTACAGTACACCTCTCCCACACCATTCCTTTGAATGTGTGTCTTTCTGGTTTCAATCACATTCCTGCTTGATAGCTGATGATTACTCTGCACGTGTCTGTAACTTCACCACTGCTTGCTTGCGAAGTTCAAGAGTGAGTGACCAAAAAAAAAAAAAAAAATTCTCCTTATTTTTTATTTGTATTTTCTCCTCAAGCCTGCCTAAACCATCTTGATATTACGATATTCAATCTGTGCTGTAGATTTTGACTGCAACACTGTGCGTTTGACTGCACATGGTTGATTTGTGTGCTTTTTATGTATTTGGGGGTGTAGGGATCAAATTATTATGATGACATGCCTTTTGAAAATAAGTCATTTCTTTGAACTACAGTACAGCTAATCCTTAATGCAGCTGTACCCTGTACCCCCCACCTCCACGCACACACACAAAGCTTGCTCAAGGATTTGAACCTCTTATCGACAGACACCTCTCCAGAACCATTCCGTTTCTAAAGCTTGTCATTGTGTTTTTAATCGTCCGTCCCTAGCCGAGCATCACCTTTCTGTGCCTGCGTGTAATCCTCTTTGGGATGGGAGCTACAGTACATAGCTGATGATTACTGCGCATGTGTCTGTAACTTCACCACTGCTTGCTTGCAAAGTTCAAGAGTGAGTGACCAAAAAAAATATTTCTTTTTTTTCTCCTCATTTTTTATTTTTATTTACTCCACAAGCCTGCCTAAACCATCTTGATATTACGATATTCAATCTGTGCTGTAGCTTTTGACTGCGACACTGTGCGTTTGACTGCACATGGTTGATTTGTGTGCTTTTTATGTATTTGGGTGTAGGGATCAAATTATTTTGATGACTTGCCTTTTGAAAATAAGTAATTTCTTTGAACTACAGTACAGCTAATCTTTCATGCATCTTTCATGTACCCCCCCCCCCCCATGCACACACACAAGGCTCGCTCAAGAATTTTACCTTGAAACGACAGACACCTCTCCAGAACAACTCCGTTTCTAAAGCTTGTCATTGTCCCTAGCCGAGCATCACCTCTCTGCGCCTGCGTGTAATCCTCAAAACCATTCATTAATTTTCCTATTGTTGGCTTTGAGTCACCTCTCTGTAATCCTTTTTGGGAAGGGAGCTAGCTGATGATCACTGCGCATGACTCACCCATCCACCCCCCCAACCCTTTGAGGCTTTGTTTACGGTAATGCTTGTGATAATGCCCCCCCCGCCCCCCTCCTCCCCAGAAAAGCCCAGGTTTAGGTCCCCCTCATCACCCCAGCTCACATACATACAAAAAGCGTAATTATATGACTCTGAAACTGCTAGCATACAACCAGACTCCACCCGGCCCGCACCCCAACCACCCATCCCCATACCCACTCCCCTCACACCCTTTCCCCTTTCCCCCCCCCACAGTCCACCCCATCTGCAATCCGCCGCCCCCACTCTGCACAAGGGACTATTCAGGCCCCAGCTTCTACCTTGCCAACAGAAGGTAAAGGTTAGAACCGGAAACACTTGGCAAGCCACACAGAGAGCTCATATACACCAAATATGAAAATGTCTTCAAATGTGTAAATATGTTGTGAACTAGCCCTCCCCCCCTCCCCCCCACTAGGGCAAACGAAATTTTATTTTGTGTGATGTGAATATGCTATAAATATGTGAATATGCAGCCATAAATCAATGCAGCCTCTCCCTCTCTCCCTACCATCCCCCCTCCCTCCTCCTCCCTCCCCCCCCCCCCTCCCCTCCCCCCCTCCCTCCCCTCCCACCCCCCCCCCCCCCCCCCTCCCCACAAAAGGGGCAAAGTAACGTACTGTATCAACGCTGGTTTTGATAAAAGGTATTTCGTGACATGTGAATACATCATAAGTGATCATGTAGTCAAGTAGCAACCTCCTTCCCCCCTCTTCCCCTCCCCCCCCCCCCCCCCCCTCTCCCCTCCCACTACAGACCTCTAGAGGTTGGCAAATGGCTAACACAAGTGGTAAAGACTATGACTAAGCTGTAATGTACTGATTAAAACCTGCTCAGAATATGCAAACAATTAACCTATGCAGAAAGAACCGGTACATGCTATACCAAGATCTGAAGGGTACAAGAAATCTATCCCCTTTTTCCCCTTTCCCCTTTCCGCCCCCCCACCCCCCTCCATGCTCTATATCACTCCACCTCTCAGATCAGCCCCAAGTCCATATCAGCCCTGCACGGCCCAAAGTCTGCCAAATGGCATAAATTCAGATGAACGACAGCTCTCCATCACTAGGTCTTAAACAAGTGTCGTACGTTTTGTTTCTTGGAGGGTGTCGAGCCCTATGCCCTGTTCCCTCTCCTACTCCAGGTTTGGTGTCCTGGAAGGATCTCCAGGAGTGTTTGACTCCGTTACCTTTCTCACTCTCGTGACTAAGGTTATTTTCCTAGGACCTGGCAAAGGCCCGTCTTCTCTCTCCTTCCCTATTGTGTCCATCCTCCCCTCCCCCCCGCCCTGAGGCATCCACTCCATCTTCCTCCATATCGTCTCTGGACCTACGTCCTATAGCTAAAAATGGGGCTCTTGACATGGGAAATCCAAGAGCATCAGAGCCTGAAGCTCTGAGAATGTCTCTCATAGTATAATGTCTTCCATCAAATTAATCTCGCTTAACGTAAAAGGCCTCAATTCAGTAAAAAAGAGGAAGCTAGTTCTTCAGGACCTAAAAAAAATCAAAGGGTGACATTATTCTCATCCAAGAGACCCACTTTAATTCCCTGACGCCCCCCAATACATTCAAAAGCGTATTCCCCAGGCATATTTCGCATCCTCGCCAAGCAAAAAAAGAGGAGTAGCCATCCTTATCAGAAACGGTGTCCCTTTTGTTCTAGCCAAGGCACTTCCAGACCCAGATGGTCGGTTCCTGGTAATCCAGGGCACTCTATCTGGCACACCAATTACACTTGTTAATGTATACGCCCCCAATGATAACCAACTCCCCTTCCTAAGAAATCTCCTTGAGTCATTGGAGCAGCAATCTCTCTCATCCTTGATTATCGGCGGAGACTTTAACATGGTGGCCTCACATGCACAAGACAAATCAAACCCCGCCCCTACCTATTTTTGCGCCCTCTGTCTATATTGTATTGAACGCACAGCGTACACATCGTTTTGCGCATGCGCTAAGACTTAGTCCACACATTCGTGACGTGCGCGCGCAACAGACGTTGTGCGCGCACATTATTATGTATACAGGCACCGGAACAAACATATCAGTAGTAATGCCCGCAACACCATTTGAAAAATGAGATAGTTCAGTATCTGTAGTTTTATCCTTGCTGTTTAAACATATACGTAACTTATGCGTGAATATCCACAATCATATAGAGATGTGTTAAGCGTTGTCATGCTGAAACATAGATAAATGTGGCATCTTTGCACATCATGTGTTTGCTGTATTTCACAGTTGTCGAGGATGAATACATGGGACCAATGTATGATTTCAGATGGGCCAATCGTTATATTAGATGATTGTGACGACTAGCGAACAACTATTATAATAAATATGTAACAATGCTTTCAATGATTGCTGCGCAGATTAACAATCACTACATAATGTTTTCCTATAGTGCAAATATTTACTATGCACTTAATTTTCATAATGATGTTGCTAAGCACTAAAGTTACGTCTGTATAAAGTTTTGAGGCATTGATGGTCACGTGATGACGCGTCACGTGATCGCGTGAGAAACGTGACGTGATGATGTCACGCGGGACCTCTCCAAGTCCAACCACAAGATGGTGGACTTACATGTTAAATATAGGGCAAAGATTGGCCGGAGCCAGCGACGGACCCGCCGGGAGAACGCGAGGGTGGGGGCTAGTGCATAGAGCAGTGCGCTGTTCCCTGATGCGGCCGGTTGCCGGGGACGCGAGCGGCCCGTTGTTAGGGCCGCGATCGCGTTGCCGAGGTCCCGGCGGCTGGGGGAACAAGGCGCCGCCATTGCGCGATAGTTCGCGCATGCGCAGGGACAAGCAGGAGCAGAGAAGGCCCCAGAGAAGTCGCGCGAAGGCAAGGAAAAGGTTGCGGCGGCCATTAGGCGTTCGCGCATGCGCAGGGCAAGTGCGCACGCGGCCCCAATGCACAGACAGCCCCCTGGGAACTACAACTCCCAGGAGGCATAGGGAGACAGGCACCAGGTGCCTGATAGGAGCCAATAGGGCTGGAGGATTCCCAGACAGCCCGATTGATACATTTCGCGGGCTTAGTGTCACGTCAGTTGGAGCTGGGAGCTACTAGGGGAAGGAAGGGTGCAGGGAGCGAGTGGCTCCTGCACCAGGTAAGGTTCCCCAAGTCCCAGGCAGGCCCCAATCCCTGTTAGGGTAGGGGGTAATTGATAAGAGACGGCCCGAGATAGGGAGGTCGCCCTTAGGTGTGAGAGGGTGCTGGCTTGTTAGTGGATCCGGCTGGTGTTGCTGTGAGCGCTGACAAGTAAGCACAGTGTGTGCAGAGTGTACAGTGTGTTGCTGTCTGCAGGTTGACTGCGTGTGTTGCTGTCTGCAAGTTGACTGCGTGTGCGGTGTGTTAGTGCTGCATGTTGTTGCTGCAGGTTGTTCCTGCGAGGCTAGTTACAGTTAGGATTGGGACTGAGTTAGTTAGGGGAGTGGGACAGGTATTACCCCTGTAGGCCCCTAGGAGTTTCCCCAAAGACACCACAGGTTGCTGTGCTATAGGGACGGCCTATAGTATAGCGTGCGTCACTTAGATAGTTAGGGAATCAGCGGCTGCTGCAGTTCCGTGACAGAGTTCGGATCCACGTTGGGGTCCACGGAGAATATCACCTGACCCTTTGTGAAGATCGTTGCAGGCCCGAGAACCGGAGTGCTCGGCAGGTAACTCTGAATCATAAGTGCACCACCGGGCCCTTAGCTTAACTGTGACTGCGCAGTCACCCACGATCTCTGCGAGAGTGCGGGACATTGGGTGGGGGATTACCGAACACTGGGTGGGATCGCCGGTGATGGTGGAAGAGTTATGTGCCAGGTCATTCAGTGTCTCCTCTAGAGAGGGACACCAGATATCGTGTATAAGGTGATACAGTTATAGCATAAGGTTATGTCGTGTTATGTTTTCTATGTTCTTAAGAAAAGTATTAGTTATTATATAATCACTGTGTATGTGTTTATTGAGTGTCCTGCGAGGAACCACTCCCCCTTTGGAGGGAGCCATCGCAGGTGGAGGCGCTGCGCTATGTAAATATGTAAGTGTTACCCCAGGCTCCCAGCTAGCGGAGGCTTATATCTCCTGGAGCCGCAGGTGTTATACAGCGACCAGTAGTCCCTTAGGAAGGGGTTCAGAAAAAGGGCTACATATGTATATACGGTATATAGTTTTTTTTTTGTCTATAGATTCTACTTTTGTGTTTGCTGTTCAGGTTGCATGGAGTGAGCGATAGCTCTGATGCTGGCACCAGGGTCCCTAAGGGGAGAAGGGTGGGAAAGACAAAAGCATGCGGAGAAATATCCGTTTAACAAGTGTACTGTCCCTTTAAAACATAGCCTCGCCCCTCCTCCCTCTTCCCCCCTCCCCCCTCCAGGTCCCAATAGCATCCTACATAACCAGGAAGTTTGAAAAGTGAATGGAGTGCAGCCCTAGTGCGGAAGGGTATAGGCTGTTTGTATGCAGAGGATTTCAGGCTGCGTGTCTTATAATGCAAACCCCAACATATGCATCATTTAATAGACTGTGCATGGGGTTATTTCAGGTACACAGATCCTGAGACTTTCAAGGACAAAGGGGGTCACTCAGCATATCAGATCATCTCCCCGTGACCATATTAGTGAGTATTGCAGCAATTGTGTTTTGTTTTTCTTAGTACACAGGTGTATTGTAAACCTCACATTTCCAGGTGTTTGAGTGTGACTTGCCGGTCACACGATTCCTGCACGTTAACCGTATTTCGATAACTAAAATAAATCCAGGAGACGTGTATTATACGGCATGTTAAAAAAATTACGTTGGAAAAGGGGTTGGAGGAGTGGCACACCGTTGTTTACGGAAAATATATATAACAGTACTTCCCTCCCTGGTGCTCACCGTCCGCTGATCCCGGCGTCTCAAAGCTGGATCCAAGTGGACATGTAGAAATTTGAATGGTGGAAGAAGCACACAGGAGCCTTTCTGTAAATGAACGTACTTTGTATTTAAAGCATCAGAGCAGGTGTCATGATAATGTCATGAGATATTGGGTATTTTTAATCCCTCTGGTGCTTAAGGGGTTAATGAGCTACACTGAAGAAAAATACAAAATGCTGAGTCTGAAACAGGTCAGAACTGTTTCTTTAAACTGCTCTGAATTTCAAAGGGATTTACTTGGGGAGGGGGGTCCGTGTGGATGGCCCACTCAAGGTGTCAATTGAATTAATCAAGGTCTACAGACAGGGTTGGGGGAGAACAGCTTCAAGGTATTTTGTAGAAGGGGTGGGCTCATGAAGGTTCCCTAAGAAAGAATTGTACTTAAGTCTGGGCCAGGTTGTAAAACAGCAGATCTGACTAGGGTCATGCTTGGAAAGCAGGGCAGATCTCATCTTTTGAACCAGTGCCTCTCTGGGAAAATCCATAGCATGTGGTAATGTACTGTATAGGATTTTCTGTTTTACCCCTTTTATTTTAAGAAGCTGTTCTGCCTTATATTGTAATAACTGTATGTTTATTTTGTAATACCTTTTCTGTAATCTAAGCACTGTATTTTTAACGGGTTTCCCCCCCCCCCCCAATCGCAGATTATACTGTGGGAGCGGAGAACATACGGTGTTACCATAGGTGTGGTGCGTTACCTGTTGGCTCACAGGAGGGCTGAGCTTCCGCCACGGGGAACCTGGGGCACTATATACTAGGGGTAACCACTTACTCAATTCAGCGCCTCCACCTGCGATGGCTCCCACCATAGGGGGAGTGGTTCCTCGCAGGACACATATTATATCTCACCGTGTATGTGATTATTAGTAACTAGTGACTTTACTTCTCCTGCAAAACAACATATCACGGCAACATCATATAACCGGTGTCCCTCTCTAGAGGAGACACGTACTGTGTCGCGCAGGACGCTTCCCCAACACTAGGTGATCCCACCCAGTGTCCCGAGAATCCCACCCAATGTCCCGCACTCTTGGAGAGAACGTGGGTGACTGCGCAGTCACAATTTACACTAAGGGCCCGGTGGTGCACTTATGACTGTAGGTACCTGCCGAGCACTCCGGTACTCGGGTCAGCAACACTTCACAAAGGATCAGTCGTGCGATGACTCCTTCTGATCCTCCAACCGAACTCCTGGCACGCGGACCGCCAGGGCGGTCCCACTCTGGAATAGTCTCTGTGGACCCCAACGTGGGTCCGAACCGCTTCACAGGAACCGCAGCATCCGCTGAGTCCCTAACTAATACTTGCCACTAACGTGACAGGATCCCTAACCTAGGGCCTGTCCCTGTAGTACCACAAACTGGGGGGTGAGAACCTATGTGGGACCTAAGGGGTTAATAGCCTACTCCGCTCCCCTACCTCTTCCCAGTCCTGACTCCCACTAACAACTGACTAATGGGGCAGCTACTCGCTACCATCTACTGAGTGCGTGCAGCAACCGTGCTGCACAAAACCTTTGCCTTCTTGTCAGACTCCACAGCACTGACAGCCGTGACTCTGACAAGACAGCACCATCTACTTCACTAAGGGCAGCGTCCCTATCTTGGGCCGTCCCTAGCAATTACCCACTACCTATGGTGGGGAGTTGGGGCCTACCTGGAATGTGGGGGGACCTTACACGGTGCAGGAGCTTCAGTCGCTACCTGCACCCTTCCTTCCCCCTCTGCTTCCCTGCTCCAACTGCCAGCCTGGGCTCAGAGCGCAAAATGTATCTCTTTCTGGCCCAGTGTAATCCTGCAGCCCTATTGGCTCCTCTGGGGCACCTGGTGCCTGTCTCGCTATGCCCCATGGGAATTGTAGTCCCGGGGCGCCTGTAAAAACATTGGGGCCGCGTGCGCGCCTTCCCTGCGCTTGTATTAGCCCCTAATGGCCGCCTCAACATCTCCCTACCTGTCCCTACTCTCGCGCGACTTCTCCCTGACTCTCGCGCTCTTCCTGCGCATGCGCGAGCCCTGTGACGCGCGTGCGGCCTTGGCAACCGGCCGCACGCGTCCCCGGCAACCCCCGAGCCGGGATCTGACCGCCCTCACCCCTGCAATCGCCGGCCGGCGCCGCCATTGGACGCGGCGGCCCCCGCGATCGGCAGCTAGGTGAGGGGGGCACGGACAGGCTGGGGAGACCTGGCTACAAGTGTATAGTTTTTCCTATAATAAACAGGGACTTGAGGCCCTGGCGGATATTTTAGTCTAAGATCTTTTATCATATCTGCATAACCTCAGGTGGTGGCAGTGGATGGTTATGATGTGCAATTGAGTGGGGGGTTAATACTAACTCACTGGTTCCTTGCAGAGGAGAAAGGGGGGTTGCTAGAGAAGCCTTTGTGTAATAACCCTGGTTGCATATCTAAAGTCACGTGCTCACTTGTGTGCTGTTCGTGGCGGTGATATATTGGGATGGCTTGAGGAGAGATACAACTCATTTGAGGGACCCCTGAGTGGGTGAAGAGTGGGGCAGCTTGCGGGTTGTGTATTGATCCTTGATCCTGTAAGAGGGGATACTGTCCATTTGACGGACCTTTGCGGGGGTGAAGAGTGGGTACGCTTGCGAGCGTCGGTATTAACCCTTGTCCCGTATGCAGGTCGAGTGCTAGCAGGGGGTCGTACGTGACAGCAGGTATATGCAACAAATGTGACAATGCAGGACAGACGAGTCCTGTCCTCAGACCATACACCTTCGTATTACGTTGCATATTTATCTCGCATCCCTCATTACATTAGAAATATGTTTCACCTGACCTTTGCAAAACACAAGCTACCAGTTAGCAAGTTGTATGTTAATCGGAACTACTGTTATCTATGAATGTTGATGTGATGTAACCCTTCATTTTTATTTATTTTTTCGTATATTCCTGTACCTTTCATACCTTCCTTTTGAAAGTCTGTACTTACCATAATAAAAATACAAAACGGATACATTGCAAATACACGTGATCAAACCCTCTGAAATGCTTTCCGCAGACAGTCAACAAAGTTTGTTGTTTTTATCTTGGGCTGTGGCCACGCTGGTGCTGACCGCGCTCATGCTTGGAGAGCGGTGACGTCACCAGCTCTCCAAGCATGAGTGCCGGGTGTCCTAGCTATTTCACAAGCGTGCGCGTGGGGGCGTTGCAGGCAAGCTGAGCACGGTTCAAAGTCACTTCATTTTTGTTTATCTAAGCGCACAAGCGTGGGTGAACATGGGTGCCGGCGCACGAGCGCGCACTGCGTGAGCGGGGACGTCAAAATTTCAATTGCGCGAAGTAACCTCGCCAAGCACCGCGCGGTCAGCGGCAGCGTGGTCGCAGCCTTGGTGTTTAACCCATTCAGCGCCATAATGATGTGTACGGCTCACTTCAAGAAAAATGTGGCACCCCAGGAGCCCGTATGTATATCTTGATTTATGTAGCGCCATTCATGTACACAGCGCTTTACAGCAGTAACACAGGCGACATAATAGGAATAAGTGCTTCACACACAAAAGTAACATTAGGGAAAGGAGTCCCTGCCCCAAAGGGCTGACTCTCTAAATTGACCTACACCGTAGGTCATTGGCCTCTGCTCGTTTGTTTTAGGAGCTGTACCACACTGAAAGGGGACCCCCTCCCCGTCACATACGGCCCAGACAGGCGGAACACAAACCTCATCACGCGTTAGCTTCGAAGAGAAGGTTGCGTGATGGCAGGGTCCGTGGTCACGGATTTGGCACGAACGTCCGGCACTGAAAGGATTAAAAGGTGCCATGAGTTATACGCATATTTTTGGGCGCGATTGCTACTTTAAATGTTATTTGCCGCTAAATCACAGGTGTTAACAGCTACATCCGTGTAATTAATATTAGTTCAGCATATAAATACCAGAAAAGCGATTGATTAAATCGTAAAGGTACCATCTGCTGCATAACATTGATTAATAGAAATTTAAGATAAGTGTTATTCTCCATGTTTTCAAACTATGGTGAAAAAGTTAGTTTCTTTTAAAAAAATAGAAATAGCAACATTTTGGGGGGGAAAATACATTTATTTTGGCGCAAAACCAAACCACTAATTTTGGGCACATTTTTTATTTTTCTGGCAATTGGACAATTTCGCAAGAGGGTGTTTTAGAATTTTCAAGGGAAAACAAAAAACGACAGAATTTGGGTAAATTAGCAAATTTTTGTGATATCATGTATCAAAATCTAATCTAGTGTTTTTTCTTTTATAGTCGTTAACACCCTGGGGCCTTTGTAGTAAGCGTCGCAAATGGATTTTATGGTGCATGGAAATCTTATTTTAATCTGGACTTTTGTTTTTATTATGATTTATTTGGGCGCACAGAAATGGCTAGCGCTAAGCGTACAGATGTAAATGGTATGTACTAAAAAAATATTTCCGTGCGTCAAAATCGTCCGCCAAATTCAACTTGTCATCAACCCTAAAGTCTGTTTTATACTGTTAGTGCAAAATGTATTTGCTATGTATCAACCAAAAATGTTTTTGACACAGCACAGATGTTTAATTTTATAGGTTAACGAGCTGTATTCTTTTCACATATTGCCTAATATCTTCACTTGTCTATCTTTCCATCTATCTTAATCTGCCAGTATCTTTTTTGTTTTTATTGATGCCTTTATGTTTTTGCTTTCTCCATCAAATCAAATATCTCACCTTCCCTCTCTCTCTCTCTGATGCCCCTGGTGCAGCTGGCGCCTCCTCTGTGCCGGGCGAGCTGTGACATGCCTGTGTTGCCGCGCTCAGACAATGCGAGATGGAGCATCGTTGGGACCCCCCATGGGAGGGAAGCAACACGGAGGACCCAGCCTCTCCCATACCGCAGCTCGCAGACAACCGGCTCAACCTGGATGTCTTCCCGGATGGATGCAGATGGTTCCTGCAGCTGACGGAGGAGAAGGGACTTCACCTTCTGCAGGTGGAATTTCTCAGGCTTAACAGCAATGACAGACTGATCACCCCAGCCCTGGCTGCACTTCCCAGCTACAGCCGGCTCAGATCCTTGGTCCTGAAAGGTGAGAATAACATTTAACGTAGAAACAGAGACTGTCGCTGCCAACTATGTCAAGGGTTTCAACAAGGTGCAGAAAGGAAGCATATTTCAGAGCAGGAGAAGAACTAGAACAAGAGGTCACGCTAAGATGCTGGAGAATGGGAGGCTATGGAAATGCCAGGAAGTACCTCGTCGCAGAAAGGGTAGCAGACTCGCCGAATACTCTCTCAGCAGAGTTGGTAGAGGCTTATGGAGTAAGGGAATTCAGAAATGCTTGGGACAGGTATATCCTAAATATTAAAGAAAGATGATAGGAGAATGGGCAGACTAGGTGGGCCAAGTGATTTGTATCTGTCGACATTTATGTAAAAGATATATTCTAATGTCAAATATGTGTGGGGCTACCTAACCCTTTCTTTGCCAGAAGATAGATGCTATGGGATGTCTGGCTTCACAGATGCATCATGCCTTGTGGTCGTCATAAGGAACAATTAACAGGTTTATATTTGCTGTCTTCAACTCCGCAGGTGGGTACATGCTGGATGAAACTGGTGTTCCCAAACGCGGCCTGCTGACCTCCCTGCCCCAAGAACTCTGCGGCCTTTCAAACCTCTGCCACCTGGACCTCAGTTTCAACCGCCTCACAGAGCTGCCGTCCTGCATCACATCACTCTCTTGCCTCTCCGCACTCCTCCTCTGCTATAACCAGCTGAGGACGCTCCCGGATGCCATCGGCAGTCTGAAGAACCTGACGTTCCTCTCGGTCACATCCAACTGTCTGACGGAGCTCCCCGCTAGCATAGGGCAGCTGAGGAGCCTGGAGAAGCTGAACCTGTCTGAGAACGAACTGGGGTCTCTCCCAGAGGAGATAGGGGGGCTGCAGGGATGCATTGACCTGGACCTTTCAGGGAATTGCCTCAAGGAGCTGCCAGAAACACTGTGTGAGTGTCCGCTACAGACAACGATTGATTTTAATGACTGTGTTATATAATCGTATTGAATACGTAAATTATAATAACAGTGTGGTAAAAGAAAGGTGGAAAAAAACAGGGTGGTGGGGTGTGGATATCACGTACACCTCCCTCAAGGCATTTTTTAGCCGTGATGAGTGAGTTATTGGTGCATATTAAAAGAAACCAAGATAAATCAGGCAAAGAGAATAATCACATTAGTATAAGTTTTATATATAGGGGTGAAACTTGGAACAGGTATCTTCAAAGAAACTGCTTTGCTTTTCCATGGGCCTTCACATTTTCTTGATAAGGGTAAGGAGCACAATGTTGCTTACGCATCGCTGCAAGAAGGAATTTAATTTACTTGGCAGTTTATGAATATCTGGTATAGGCAGTAAAGGTAAGATGATAAATTCTGGCCCAGGACCTCATAATTAGGGAAAGACATTTTCCCCAGTTGGGGATATTTGGGGACAGGACCACTAGGTATGCAGAGTATCACCTTTAAGGCCACAACCACATTAGCACTAAACTGCTCCCTCAGATAAGGCGATCTTAGGATATTTACAGTAGACAAGTGACCTGTTTCATGGGTTAAAGCAGGAGGGAGAAGACTTTTCCTGCTCTCGAGCAGGTGGCTATTATGGTTTTCTGATGTAATTTAAGCATTATCTTGCATAGCTATTTCTATCCCATGATGGTCTACAGGGACAAATCATTTCTTGTAGAGGGGAATCCCGTTGGGCTTCCCAATTGCGAAGGGGCAGAACCGGGACATCTCTGCACTATAACGGTGGGAGAAGAGATGCAGGAAAGCTGTCAGGTTATGCTGTCAAACACTTAGGTGATGTGCAAAGCATTATGGGGCACGAATGTGCCAAGTTCAGCACCGATTGACAGCACAGTCTCAGCCGATGCGGGCTTTTGGTAGAAATCAAGTTATGTGGGTTTGAGATGACGAGTGGGGGGGGGATAAACACCTCATTGCCAAACACAACCTCTTGCCCTTCTTACAGGTCACTTGCTATCCCTACAGCAGATTCATCTTCATAGCAATTTACTTGCCGCCGTATCAGCGGGTCTGGCCGGACTACCTCACCTCTCTCGCCTGGATCTACAGAACAACCAGTTGCGCCACATACCCCCAGAAATAATGCAGTGCCCCTGCGTTCATCTCAGAGGAAACCCCATTGGGAGGCCAGAGCCGTCTCCTCCAGCTGAAGGCAAGTCATTTTATCACACATTCAATTGTTTAACTCAACTCCCCCTTCAGAGAGACCAGTAACACTTGGGATACTATAGTGGGTGTAGCGTCTCGTGTGGGAGTATTGGGTGTCTGATTATTTATATGTGATTATTTACTTCTGGCGTCTCTTCTACAGACAAGATCCACAGCTCCGAGTTAAGTGAACTGCACCTGAAGCCTGAAGAGGACAGGTAGGGTCTGGCACTATAAAGATGGAAGGCGCACTAAAGGTTGAATGAAAGTCACTTAATGCTGGCCTTTCTGGCAAGGAAGAGGTTAAGAGCCTTCACGCAATCATGCTGGGTGTGGGGGAGCTAGTGAGAGAACATGTACACATTGAGGGGGCAGCCTGGTACTGTCACTGGCCACGCTGTACCTGTGCTGTGTTTTGGTGTTGGGTGTGTGATGGGGAGGCTGGCATTGCCCATGTGCTTGTACTGTGTATAAATGTCAGCTTTGGAGTGTGAGAGGCTGGCACTGCCAGCTTTAGATATGTACAGATCTTCAGTGGAGTGCGTGAAGGGGAGACTGGCACTGCCCATTTACTTTGCAGTATGGTAATGAGTTTAAGGGTTTGCACACTCTCTTCTAATCCCTTTCTGACATTCCTTCTTTCAGTTTCCTCATCTCCCCTGATGGGTGCTGGGTGTTCCTGCCCTGTGGTGCCCGCCTCTGCTTCCCTCGCGGAGCCGTCTCTTCTGCTGTCACTATCCATTTTCAAACTCTGGCGCCTGACCGGCATAGCGTGAAGCTGGGGCACCATGACGTCCTGCTCAGTAACATTCTGGAGCTGCAGCCTCATGGCATCCAGTTCCACCAGGTGAGGGAGCTCCAGGGGAGCCAGGGTACATGCAGGTTGGAAACGCTTCTGGTGCAAAACTCTAACCCCCATAAAATGATTGGGGTATTTTTGTCTAAACCAATATATATTGAAGACGATGGGAGCGGAGCAGGGTGGCACAGGAGGAAGACAGTTGGCGGCGGGAGAATAGGACCATGTCAACGGAGCAGGGCAGCAGAGGATGAAGACAGCGGCCGTGGGAGAAGAGCACGGAGGACCATATGAGCGGAGCAGGGTGGCACAGCGAACGGCCGGGGAAGAGCGCACCTCAGCGGTCCGAACCGGAAGTCTTTACTGACTTACCGTGTCTGCAAATGCTACAACGCAGCTCCTCCCCGGGCCATTCTCCTGTGCCACCCTGCTCCGCTCATATAGTTCTCAGTGCTCCTCTTCCACGACTGCTGTCTTCCTCCTCTGCCCTGCTCCGCACCTGTGGTCTTCAGTTCCCTTCTTCCACTGCCGTCCAAAGTCTTCCTCCTCTGCAGGAGGTGAGAAGAGGGCAGTGAGAGAGGCAGCCCACGATCATTGTACAATGCCATTAAGGGCGAGTCCCTTTCTTGTCTGGCGAGTGGTCTGGCAAGTAGCGTTTTGCATAATTTGTCGATATAGATAGATCGGTATATGAATAAAACGGAAATAGCCGTGTTAGTCCAGTTGCGATAGTGCAGAATAAATGGGTACTTCAGTATTAGGTGATACCTTTTTTATTTGGACTAACAATTGATATCGTAGGACAAGCTTTCGAGAGTTCTTCTCTCTTCCTCAGGTCAGCAATACTGGTTTACAAAGGACTCTATGGCCAAAAACTTCAAGGCAGAATGAATATGCACAGACACTCTATACTACACCACGAAGAAGGAAGATACTACTCACCTGTGGGACATCATTTCTCACAGCCAGATCATTCCATAAATGGTTTAAAATCAAAATCCTCAATGGAATGTTCAAACGCACCCAAGAACGGAAAAGATTTAAACTCGGAACGATAAGACTCTTTGGCACCAAAACAAGAGGAATTAATGCGGATATGGGGTTTCTCACACACTATCACAATTGTTTGTAATTATCCTGCCTGCCTCTCTGCCAATGTTCGTATCCACACCTTCCCCACCCCCCCTCAGCATCCTCTTCCCCCTCCATGCTGTTCCTTGTCACTGTTTTATTACCCTTCCAATGTCTTCAAACATCCTTTTCTCACCCTACCTTATCTACATCTTTTTTTTTTCTCCTTTCCTAATCTCAGTTTTACCCATAGAATCCTTTGTAAATCAGTATTGCTGACCTGAGGAGGACCACTCTCAAAAGCTTGTTCAGATATATAGATATCTATATCTTGACAAATTATGCAAAACGCTACTTGCCGTGTGTGTGTGTGTGTATACACACATACACACATACACACACCTGGCAACTTTAACCCATAACTTTGGAATAGTTATTTTCTGGATGTGAACCGTTTTTTTTCCTTGTACGCCAGGATGTGGAAATCTATATCCCTTACAAAACGCCGAAGGCTCTGCGGAAAAGGGAGGCAGTGATCAGGACTTTCAGCGGGCAAATGTGGGACGACCTCGACACTTCTGTGAAGCGAGAGATGAAACAGGCTGGTGCAGTATTGTCACTTGATAGGGAATGTGTAGGGAATGGGCTCTTCTGCAGGTATCTCTGGCTAAACCTGCATTATATGGGCCATATTAAAGGTTAGTTTCCCCATCCCACCCCCATCCTTTTTTTTTTTTTTCTTGGGTGTGAAGCAGGGGGTCTCTGCGGAGGTGAACCGCAGGCACACCCTGGTTCCTGAAATACTTACCATGAAAGGTGCTGCCGGTAGCATCCCCTCGAGGGGGGGGGGGGGGGGAACAAAATGTTTAAATCTCCAGCGTCATCCATCGTGGCTTCCTGTTGACACGCGGGGTATGGAGATTTTAACACCAGGAAGTCTCCTGTGTCACCTTTTTGGGGAGGGAAGTATCTCGGGAACCAGAGGGCATCCGGAGCTAAAATTAACGTGGTCCTGCTCCGGATACCCGCTTCTCACCTTTGCAAAATGGAAACAAAAGAGGAAGACAGACATGGATTGCTCTTTTTTGAAGGTGCAATTGCTCCCAATATGACCTATTGGGAAAGTGAACCCAGCGTGATACCCTTTAAATATTTGGGTGCCTCAAGACGTACCCTGGACATCACAAAGGCTGTCACTTTGGTACCCTATGACGTACATGGTATGTCATGCTTGAAACGATCGTTGCTGGGGGGAGATACATTCACTCCATTGGATTCTCCACTTTTGACACGATGTGATAGCAACATCAAGCATTTTATTTATCCGAGCAATGCAGTGAGAGTAAGAGGGTTTACCCTGCGTATGAAGCCCTGCAATGCATCCACTACTCTAACCGTTTGCTGTCCTATCGCGTCCCCCGCAGAGACTGGCTGCCTGCAGGGTACCACACTTCTCCTGGTTTCTGGTGGTTTTACGTTTGGTGGAAGACCGCTGTCGGGTCCCAAAGGAAGGGGCGCTCCTCTTTTCCAGTGTGGAGCCCCACATTCGTGTTGAGTTTCCAGCAGGCGCTACAGGAGAGACTCGAACCATCAGGATGCAAGTAAGTGACCCCCTGTGTGCAGGGTGAGCACATCAGAGGGGACAGATATCTAATCATCAGAGGGTCACTCCTCTGTTGTCAATTTATTGACCCTTGGTGCATCCCGTGACGTTAGGTCAGTGTCATACTAAGGAGCACCCTGGAGGCCTTTTGCTGCTGCCCCATCATCAGAGAAGTTGTCCGCTTCTAGGGAAGATCGCAACATTCTCACTGTGAGGGGGCGATCAGGGGTCACGTGATCGCTACACTAGCCATCACATGACCTCTGAGCCAGAAAGTGCGCTGAGATCGTATACAGCCTTTTACAGTAACAGCAGAGAGAAAAGTAAAACTACAGGGGAATACATACACGTCCCCAGATGTTTTAGAGGAGAATGTGAAAAAAGGTTCAAATAAATTCTTACTTGTACTTAAAACCTTTTTCCTACTGTATTTGAAATACCGTTTTTTTGTTTCACCACTTTAGACATCGTTTAGTGATGTCTATAGGAGTTCTATCATTGTTTTCACGTTGCATTCACCCTGAAGAAGGTGCTTGTATGCACCGAAACATTGGATGCTACTATGACTTCCATAAGTAATTAAATGAACTTTTTTTTTGCAGTCTATTGGAATTCCTTTACGTTTTTGGTGTGCTTGACGGTGCCTTTCTGATGATTAGTGTGCCTTGGCCAGATACTTTTGTCTTGGCACCCAGCTATATTACATGTTACTTCTCCAGACCCCAGTTTGGGGCGTCTCAAGTTGCTGATTCTGAGATTCTTTTTTGCTAATAAAATAATTTTAGCCCCGTAACTCCTCCTCTAACTGCCCCACAACTCCTCCTCTAACTGCCCCACAACTCCTCCTCTAACTGCCCCACAACTCCTCCTCTAACTGCCCCACAACTCCTCCTGTAACTGCCCCGTCACTCCTCCTGTAACTGCCCCGTCACTCCTCCTCTATCTGCCCCACAACTCCTCCTCTATCTGCCCCACAACTCCTCCTGTAACTGCCCCGTCACTCCTCCTGTAACTGCCCCGTCACTCCTCCTCTATCTGCCCCACAACTCCTCCTGTAACTGCCCCGTCACTCCTCCTGTAACTGCCCCGTCACTCCTCATCTAATAACTGCCCTCACAACTCCCTCCTGTAACTGCCCCGTCACTCCTCCCTAACTGCCCACCTATAACTAAAAATGTAGATCCTTTCTGGTTAGTAGTTTCTAATGAAGTACTGGGACAGATTTCTTTCTTTAGCCGGTCAATATTTAGGCTTTGGCTATTTGTGATGAGAACTAAGACACGTGTGAACTATTCACAGTGATTGAATAGCTGTTTACTTAACTATCATTTCTTACAGGCTCAAATACTATTTTTGGCTTTATTGCTTCGCCATTATTTGCCGCTGTTTTCTTTTGGTGTGTCGATAGATAGATAGATAGATAGATAGATAACCTGCACTCCTATGGTAGAATAGTATTGACTGGTGCTATTGTCATAAAATACACAGCATACAATACCTACACTGGGAGGTATAGAGACAAAAGCACTCAGCAGTGAAAAATAAAGGCACCCCCTTGATAAGATCCTCTCGGGATCGAAACGTTGATGATGATTGTGCAAGTATTTGTGTATTTATACAATCCTTTATTTTCAACTGCTGAGTGCTTTGGTATCTATACCTCCTCATTGTTGTGGTGTGTGTGGTGTGTGTGTTTTATTTTGTATATTAATATAATATTATACACGTCAACAGTTTACAAATATTCAAAATCACACGTTTATGATGAAATTCACCTTGCATTTGTACAATGATAAAACGCTTCACTCACTGCCCCTTATAACCGCTTCCACTCACTGCCCCTTTAGAACCGCTTCCACCACTGCCCTTATACCGATTCCACTCAACTGCCCCTTATAAGCGCTTCTACTCACTGCACTATAGCGTTCTATCGCTGCCCCTAATAACCGCTTTCTACTCTCTGCCCCTTATAAACGCTTCCACACTGCCCTTATAACCGCTTCACTCCTCCCCTTATAAACCGCTTCCACTCCCTGCCCCTTATAAACGCGCTTCCACTCACTGCCCCTTATAAACCGCTTCCACTCACTGCCCCTATTATACACGCTTCCACTCACTGCCCTTATAACCAGCTCTTCCACTCACTGCCCCTTATAACCGCTTCCACTCACTGCCCCTGAAACTGCTTCCACTCACTGACCCTATAACCGCTTCCACTCACGCCCCTTAAACCGCTGTCCACTCGCTGCCCTCTATAAAACCGCTTCCACTCACTGCCCCCTGAGACTGAAACTGCTTTCCACTCATGCCCCCTGCAAACTGCTCCACTACATTGCCACCCTGAAACTGTTCCCTCACTGTACACCCTGAAACTGCTCCACTCCACTGACCTTATAACCGCTTCCACTCACTGCATCCTTATAACGCTTCCACTCAATGCCCTTATACCCGCTTCCACTACACTGCCCCTGAAACGCTTCCACTCACTGCCCCTTATAACCGCTTCCACTCACTGCCCCCTGAAACTGCTTCCACTCACTGCCCCCTGAAACTGCTTCCACTCACCACCCCCTGAAACTGCTTCCACTCACCGCCCCCTGAAACTGCTTCCACTCACTGCCCCTGAAACCGCTTCATCTCGCCTCCCTTAACCCCTTCCTATATCCTCCTCCGTGTGTCTTGGATGATTTTTTTTCACTTTGGTGACATCTGATGTAAGGGACATTGTGTGTGACTCTCCTTTTACCTTGTTAGGTGTTACCGGTGAGCATGGTGGAGCTGCACGAGATAATGGGGGAATCTGCATCAGTCACCAGCCCTCTCCTGTGTCTCTCACAGAGCTCAACTGCCAACTTCCTGAGTCCTGTTAAAATCCAGCTGCCCCTCCCACCGGGAATCACAGGTCAGGAAAACCCCTTTGCTGCCACATATGTCCCTTCTGTCTGAGTGCCCGTTAGGCACCGTCCGAAGACTCCCTACTCTCTCCCTCTTCTTTGCAGGGGACACCATTGAGCTCTCCCGACTCTACCTTTTGCACGGAGACCCACAGGCGCAGAACTGGACTGACATTACTGGTCAGGTGGTGCTGGAGATCACTCATATCTACGCCCGCTTCCAAGTCGATCATTTTTCCTGGTGAGCAGCCAGTGACAAAGGCTCTGTCCGATCGCCTCCCTCTGAGGGGTCCCATCTAAGTCACTCGATTTGACTTATTGACAGAGGTGTTATCCTTCTTTGCCTCTTATTGCTGTTTCATGACATGTTTCACCCTCGCCTCTCTTGCTGCCTGTCTCTATCAGTCTTGCTTTCTGTGTCCCTGACTGCCTTTGTTTCTCCATCACTCTGTATCCTCTGTTATCTCTACTCTAACCTACCTTCTGTTACTTGCTCTTTTTTTATTTCTCTTTTCCTGTCGCTCTCACACCCACAATCATCCATTTAAGTTAACGCCGGGTTTGACGAGCCGTTCATTGTCATAGCTAAACTTCGCGTTACTCACATCCAGACCCTGAAGTCTGGGTTTTAGATTGAGGGGTCTGGATTGGAGTAATGCCACCTTTAGCTAAAACCAGTAATCTTCACATAAACACTTTCCAGTGCACAGACGGCATAATGCGCATAGACTCGCTCTCTCTTTTTGTGCAAATCAAGAATTCAATCTTCTTTATTCATCTAGCACATAACCACACATGTGGATTTACAGGAACAAACAAGTGAAGCACCCTACGCGTTTCACACCCATAAGGCACTTCGTCAGGACAGCCCTTGATGAAGCGCCGTGTAAGCTTGGAACGCATAGGGTGGTTTACTTGTTTTGTTCCTGTAAATACACGTGCGGTTGTGTGATTTGAGCTTTGAGGTAGTGGATTTCTGCAGATCTGGGGCTTAGTCTCTCTCTCTTTGTGTCTTTCTGTCTCGGTCTGCGTATCTCAGTCTATCTTCCACCCACCCACCCACCCCTCTTTTCTGATTGTCCGTTCCACTTCCCAGGTACTGGCTGTGGTACACCACCAAAACCTACGTGGAGGACGTCGTGAGGACCGTGTACAAACGCCTGCGCATGTACCATGTCAACTTTGTCGCTCTGCAGAGAAAAAGGGACCCAGAGCAATTGCTGCTGCAGTGCATTCCCAAACACAAGGTGCGTCCCCTGGAGACCGGGCAGTGAAGGGATCAGGGCCTCCGTCTTAGCTGGGTCACACCCAAAATGACCAATATAGTTTAACTCTTCACTACCATGGGGACCTGCAGCACATTGCTCTGCATGTTATTATATCACTTGGCTTAGTCGTATGTTGCACTTTCACTGTCTCTCCCTTCTGCTCTGAATAGGATACAGGTCTTTTATATCTTATTTAGTAGAATCCCAACTCCCGAATGACAGGATTTTCGTGATCTCTTCTCCCTCCCCCCCCCCCCCCAAAGAAGGGGGAAGAATGTTGTTTTTTTTTTTTAACTGTTTATTTTCTCCTTTTTTCCCCCCCCCCCACCCGATGCCCTTTCTACAGTTTCAGGACACGTTACATGAGAAATCTGACTTTCTTCCAGCTAAGTAGCGGCATGCAAGAGTTGCCTGTATATCTCCTCTGCCTGGCGTGCGTGGTTTTCCATGTGCTTGTGCTGTCACGTAGGAAAATGAGCCGGCAGAGAGACGGCTGTAATTCCCCAGCAGAAACCTTTCTCCGCTCCGAAAGTGGCTTCATTTTATTTGTAAAGGATAGGCGATTCATTCAGATATTTTCAGCTCCCGGGAGCCCTGGTGTAGGGGTTCAGGGGTTGGTGTCCTAGACACGGGATTGTGGGTTGAATTCCTAACCTTCAGCAACTTGCACTTCATCCGTGTGATCGTGGTAAACCCACTCTGGCTCCTATTAACGATGGGGAGAAGTGGTAATGCACAGTTAACGATTAAGTAACTTCTTTTCACATTAAAGCAACAATATTGCTTTCCCCCCCCCCTTATTTGTATATGTGACAATGTATAATTCTACATTCATACCTAAGCTGACCATCGTTTGGTGCCCAAAAATCTGTACGAATCCTGATTGTGTGCCTAACATAATGGCCACCTTTTCAGTTTCAATCAATCCTTCAGTCAATGTAACTCAGCAGCTACAATGTATCTTTTATATTACTATTGTTACAGCTTGCAGCTCAAACTGCTGTGAACATTGGCAACAAATGATCACAAACAAGAAACGGTTGCAAAGATCTTGCACTGCCTGGGAGGTGGGCGAAAGCCTGCTATAGAAATCAAAGGATGCTTTAAAACTCATTAAAAATGGCATCAAGAGTTGAAGTAAAAAAAAAGTCACATCTAATACTACAGAACTGATTTATTTAAAGAAAAAAACATAAGATTTCACATTTTGCTGTTTTAACATCAATGCATCAACCCACTTATCTCTATATTAAATAGGAACCTTTGGAGTTTATTGTATATCCGGCTATAGAATAAGCCCATTTCTCTCTGCACCTTCTAAATTCCGACTTGGGGCTGAATGAATATGCAAGAGTTACTGGAATTTTACACTCTATTTGTCTGTTAACACATTTGTTACAAGATTGTAGATATTTCAACAATCTTGTTTTATTTTTTACTATGTTGTTTTGTTTTTAATCCGTGTTGTGATGAAGGCATGCTGTGTCGCACTAATCCTGGATTTAAAACAAGTTTACAACTTCCTTATTACAGTTCTGTAAACGTAATAAAGCCATTACTGTAAGTGTTAATTACTTCTCATTTGTATACAGTGAGGGCTGAGGCTAATTACAGAGCACTTTGTCTTTCTTTCGTGCGCATGCGCAATCGGCAATTGCTGAGTGTGCGTGTGTGATCAGCACTTGCCGACTACGCGTGCGCAATCGGCTCTTGCCGACTGCGTGATCGGCTCTTGCCCGATCGGCTCTTGCAGAACGGGCTCCCAAAAGAGCGGGCACCTGGGCTATAGCTACACCCCTGATTCTCGCTCTCTTTTCTTCCTTTCTCTTAGTGCAGAATAAATGAGTACTTCAGCATTGGGTAATTCCTTTTTTTAATTTGGACTAACAATTGCTATTTCTAAGACAAGCTTGCGAGAGTTCTCCTCTCTTCCTCAGGTCGGCAAAACTGATTTCCAAAATATTCCAGATATGAAATCCGAAAACAATCTAAAGCGGACGAGGTAGAGAAGTCATGGCAGAGGGGGTAGTAAATAAACAGCCGGGGCAATAAGATGGATGAAAGGGACTGTGAGAAATGTGTGGAGCATGTAGGACCATCCATCAGCTGTATGAAGCAGAGTGGGGGGGGGGGTAGGGTTGGATTGAAAAATGAATAGAGAGGCAGAGAGAAATATTACACCAATGTATGATAGTGTGTGAGAAACCCATCTGCCTTCAATTGTTATCTTAGATTTTATAGTTGGGTTAAACTCGTGGAATAATTTGTAAATCAGTATTGCTGGACCTGAGGAAGAGAGTGAATTGTCGTGCTGCAATATCAATTGTTAGTCCAAATAAAAAGGTATCACCTAATACTAAGAACTCATTTATTCTGCACTATCGCAACTGGACTAACTCGGCTATTTCCATTTAAACACACACACACACACACACACACACATATATACACACACATACATACATATATACACACACATACATATACACACACACATACATATATACACACATGCATACATACATATGTATATACACACATACACACACTCTTACATGCTCTTCATTTGACTTCATTCTTCTCTTTTCTTGCAGTACTTCCCCATTCTTTTCATTTCTCTTTGTCCACCATTTCCCCGCCTTGTTCTTTTTCTCCCGTTCACTACCTCGCTCTCTCTTTCCTTCGTATCGGCTTCTGTTTCTCGCTGGGATTCACTAACCTCCGATAACCTTTATCTCACAGCAATCCTGCCTTAACTGCCATTAAATGACCGTTGTGCGATAACCCCAATCGGAGTTTAGGGAATCTCCCTCTTTCCTGCACTCTTCTCCCTATGATGATGCCCATGTTCTCTCCCCCCCGTTCCCTCGCAGGTGGACACCACCGTGAAGAGGCTCCAGGACAGATACAAAGGCCCGGAGCCCTCGGACCTGGTTGAACTTGTTGAGGGGGAGCAGTTCTTTGCAGCTTTTGAACAAGGCCTCCAGCTCCATTCAGGTATAGTGCCAGGCTCCCCCTCTCCTTCCACCATTCAGACTACCATTGGAGGCTTAAATAACTTATCTGTGTAATAGGCTTCCTTATAAAGAGTCACCCTTAACCCTTTTGAGTGTCAGGGACTCCAAGGGCCCCATGACGTAGTGGCTATGTCATAGGCTTTGTTCCTCATTTTCTGGAGGAGATGTAGCCAGCAGAAGACTACAGATGGACCAAGATTTATGATTTCCTTTGAAGCAAAGGAAACTGCAGCTCAATGGAAGCTGACCGAGGCCCGACTGCAGTTTCCCAGCACCCAAAAGCCTAGTACACTAATTTCCCATCAGGATTAACACAGCGGGGGTCCCTGCGTCTGAATGGGATTCCCGTTGCATTAGGCCTTGGCCATATTTTCCGCTTGCTGGTGGAAGCTTGCTGACGCTCGCTCCCGCTCAGCACTGAGCCCCTACAGTCGCAATTAGAGCGGCTTTAGTAGGAGCTCAGCTACGCTTCCGCAAGCGCGCGGAAGCGTAGGTCTTAGGGGAATTTAAAATTCCCCCGCTTGCCGGCGCAACAGGCCGGTCATGTGAGCGGTTCGCCCAATGAGGGCGAACCAGCTCCGTGACATCACTGGCCCGCCCCCGGCCAATGACGCGCCCGCCCCCTGACGGCCCGCTGACAGCGCGTGCGGTAAGCAACCGCAAGGCCAGGGAAAGCACCCGCTTTCCCTGAGCCTCAGCACGCCTCAGCACGCCAGCAGGGAGCCTGGCCGAGGCCTAAATCCTACCGGGCCGCACCAGGCTGGAGGAGCTGCACAGAGAGCAGAAGGAAGCGGCCCCTCTCCCTGCACAGCTCTTTCAGCCGATCGCACAGTTTCTATTTTATTTTTATTACACAGTATTGAAGCAGGGGTCTCCGGAGCTGAACCGCATTCATTTCAAGTCTGGGGACCCCCTGCTTCCCGAGTTCCAGGCCTCCGTATCGGGTGCCGGTATCTCCTGCTAGTTTAAATGTCCCGCGTCACGGTCCACAATGCCATCGTCTGTAAGAGCTGCGCAGAGAGCGCGGCCGCTTCATCTGCTCTCTCTGCGCAGCTCTTCCAGACTGGTAGTGGCCCGGTTGGATTAACGCAGCGGGAGTCCCATTCGGAAGCCGGGACACCCGCTGTCTTAATACTGATGTGAAATCCCCCCCGCGCTGCCCTTGGCTGTGATTGGGCTGCGGATCACCCGCTCCAAGTGCAGGGCGGTGATAAATCATGTTCCATCTGCAGGTGTTCTCATCTTCCAGTCCCATGATCAGAGACGCCGCGACCTAGGAGCGGTAAGGTCATCTCCTTGTGCCGGAGAGGTTGCTGCACTCAGTATTAAAGTAACGGCCGTGCTTATTTCTGTCTTGTGAAAAATGAATATGAATCGGTTCTTGTCGGGAACAGTGTAACCGCACCTAGCAACTGCTCATGTCTATCTTTCTGACTAATGATGCCACTGTAATTACCTGGTAAACCAAAGAACAGAGCTGAGCTAACAATGTTAATGACTATACAGTGTATTTTAGTGATATCATTTCCCAAACATCGTAAAACAATTTTTTTTATTTTTACCATGGAACTGTTAAAAGTTTAAAAATAAGATAAATACGTGTGCAATTCTTGCCCGTGTCTTTAGCTCACCTTCGGCCTAGATTACACTGCTCCTTTAAGCCCAGACATAAAGTTTCCTAGACATATCTTTGCTGCTGCATATACGTGACCCATTCTGCACCCCTTGCTATTTGTATACTGATGATCTCTGCATGCACACAGCCTCTGCAGTTGCAGCACTGGCCCCCCTCGCGCACACCCCTCTATCCCTGCACCTCAGTCCTGCTCCCTGCAGTGGGGATACCGCGAGGCTGGACTCCAAGAACCAAAACGGCAAACTTACTGTAAATCAAATACAAGAACAGTGGGACGTCCTGTTACTTTACAGTCCACAGTCACAGGCCTCCCACTTCAGGTGCTGGACCCTGACAGCAGGGCACAGATACTGCAGTGTGGCGCATACAAACCACTCGTCTGTAGTTATAGCAGCAACGGGATGGAGTTCATCTCTGAGCAGACGTGTAGGGCAGCAAAACCCTCCACGTATGGAGCGAGAGAGGCAGACTCCTGCACACACCCTGTGTCCTTTCTAGTTCACCTCTAGGCAAGAGTACAGAGCAGCAACACCCTCCATGCAGGAGGAGGGAGGACTCCACAGCTGGGCTTCTACCACAGAGAGAGAAACAGAGTGCAGCTCTCTCCCCCCTGGATAGTGGGCTTCTGGGCATCCCCCTTATATAGTGCTCTGTGTCCTGCTGAAGGACCGTGCAGCCCACCTGTGTTTCAATTAGTCAGTGCAAATCCGATAGCTCAATACCTGGACGGGATGAAAGTCCTGGAGTCAGACGGCTAGTGTAATTTCCAGCCAAGGGTACACAAAGATGCCTCAACGTGGGGTAGTTATTGGTGACAGGTGACCTTTTCACACTTTCCAACATCCCCTACTGTTAGTGTTGATTTAACAACACGGATCTGTGACTGCTCCTCTACTCTACCCTGCAGCAGACACTACTATTCCAGCACCGATCCCACACATGCACAACTGTTGTAATTGATCCCACCTGCCCTCCTGCACTTTTTGCTATTCCACCAATATCCCCACGCAAAGCTGTTACTGCTTCCCAGTCATGCTCTCTCTTTTGCCGAGTGAAGTGATTGCACAGCGCCCCCTAATACTCCAGCTCCGACTAACCACATATACACAGGTGTGTGTGGTCAGGGCTGGAGTGAACATTTTAGAGTGTGTAGCCGCAGGGTAAGTGTGTTCCCATTCTTGTTTGAAGAGGATGGAGGGTCACAGTCCTAAGTTTCCTCCTCTCTCATCAGACCGTCCTGACTGTGTGGACGGCAGAATATCATTTGTCTTCTACTCGCGCTTGAAAAACATGAAGGAGGTGTACGTGACATCATCTGCTGACAGGAAGGAGAAGGACGTCAAGGGACAGGTGACGTGTAACCCCTCTAACTGCAGGGTGACCTTGACAGAAGGGAACCATGGTCCATCTAGCCTACGTTCTCACTGCAGGGTGATGCAGTGACACGGACAGAACTGATCTATGGGCCATGGAATCTGTCACTGCCACCGTCGGGAGACATGAATAGACAGCACCTATGGCTCATCCATTCTGTTCCCTTCACCACAGGGTAGCACAATAACATGGACAGAAGGAACTTAGGGGTGTCACTTTCACAACATGGTGACAAAAGGACACAGACGACATTTGTAGCACATGGAACCTGTCCTGTCCACTCCAGACTGACACAGACAAAAGGGGCCTATAGCCGATGCCAAGTCTCAAACGGAGAGAGAGTGTGATGCTCCCAGGAATCCGTGCAGGATGATCTCTGACATATATCTGTTGCTTCCTCAGGTTTCTTTTTACCGCGGGTCGGTACCAGAAACTTTCCCAGAGGAAGCCACAAAGCACAGGAGGCGCACGGATTCCGATTGGATGGCCACACTGCCAATCAAACTACCCGTGAGTGTCATTTTACCTTACTTGGCAGGCTGTGTGTGTTAGGAGAGCCTGGCCAGCTGTTTTTATCAGGGGGCCGCTGCTCTGATTCCCTGTGGGTGTCATGTACCTCCAGCGCAGACCAGTTCTTTTTAACACCATTATGTTTTCTGTGTGTTCAGAAACTGAAGGGACGGGACCGGGAGTCTGAGACAGGGAGGGATGGCTACACCTTGCGCCCTCTTAATTTAGGCAACGCTGAGACGGGTTACCTGACCGAGACCAACCTGCTCATCATCGCCAGACGTATCGGGGCAGATTGGAGAACCATTGGCATGAACCTGGGCCTGTCCTATGGGGAGATAGAGCGTATTGGATATAACAACAGGTGAGAGGGGGGCAGTGGTTATTAACCGTCCTCTCAATCCAGACACTGACCAATCAAGGAACAAATCAAAATGCTCAATTCACCAAAGCTCATGGACTCTATTATCTACTAGAGAGGTCTCTACTCTGTTTTTTATTTCCTTCTCATTG
Source organism: Ascaphus truei (assembly GCA_036426205.1). NCBI lineage: Eukaryota > Metazoa > Chordata > Amphibia > Anura > Ascaphidae > Ascaphus > Ascaphus truei. The sequence goes on along the minus strand of CM071579.1, from coordinate 3,471,508 downwards.
GCTTAGACAATTGCCATGGATACACGGATATTGTCCCCTCCCATCTGTTCTAAGAATGTTCCATTTGCCCATATTTCCTGGGGGGCTCAGCTTACATAGTCATGTCCAACACTGACTTTGCCAGATACAAAGTTGCAGAGAAGCTGTGGTGCACTATTAAGCTTTTCACATTCAAGGCCACTTCGCAGTATAGTATGTCCCTGAGCTTGAAAATTGCTGGACTGTGAAATGAAATATTTTTTTGAAGCCTTCTATGTTGGACTGTGGCTTTGATATTAGAGGCAGCCAACTTGCACACAGTTTCCCCCATAGCCCTTGGAAGGATTACCCTCTTTCAAGCCAGGACCAACTTCTTCCGCACATTAGTTGTCAGCAAGGGATAAACCTCTTAGAAATTAACAAAAACAGAAAGGCCAGCGCAACGTACAAAATGACACAACATATAGTACAATACTTCAGTGTTTATCTGCTCATGAGTAAGCGTCATTTAGTTAAACCTTTTGGTCAAAAGGTTATAAGCCGGCAGCCACTTCATGGCACGACCAATCTGCAGGTCCTAACACTACCTGGCACAATTCTCATTTACCTCTCTCTTCTGCTGGAGGGAGACAGACCACACTGGGTCTGTGATACACAGGATCATGATAAAAACTGCTACAGTAGAGGCAACGTTTATTCTAACATTTGCCGTAAACTAGCCGGGTTACATTCTGGGTATGTGCTGGGTATGTTCTGGGCTAGTTTAAGGCATTTCTGCATTGACTAACGACCCATAGGATTAACACAGCAGGGGTCCCTGGCAGTCCAATTCAGTTTGAATGGGACTGCCAGGGACCCCCGCTGTTAATCTGATAGGCCATTAATCAATGCAGAAATGCTGGGGCTAGTTTAAGGAAAGTTTAAGGCATGTACCCAGCATGTACCTGGGTGTTTCCTGGGTATTTTGGGGAATTGCCACTGGTTTTTGTTCGAATAAGAGTTGCCTCTACTGTAATTGGAAAGTGGGGTGAGCTTTAAACCATGGGGAGGAGGGCCCACACCGCCAAGCAATCTTAGAAATGAAGATCACTTTCCCCCCACACATTTTCAACGGGATCCCTCTATTGAAAGTAAGGATCACCCTCACACCTGAGTTGCAGCTTTTGACTTTAATTGGATTACTTTAATTAAAAGAGAGTAATTTCCACCCGTAAAGGCCCTCTTAATCGTCAGAATCACGCCATACCCTTTGATGTTGCTCTGTTTAACCACTTGGCTGCCAGATGGGCTAGCGACATTTAGCTTTGTAATTAGGGTTGAGCAGACGTCCCGGTTTAGCCGGGACAGTCCCTGATTTGCAGCGCATGTCCCGGTGTCCCGACAATTACTTGAAAAAATTTCAAATGTCCCGGTTTGGGCTGCAGAGAAGGGGCGGGGCCAGGACAGTCTGGGGGTGGGGCCAGGATCGGTAGGGGGCGGGGCCAGGATCTGAGCTGCTGTGCTAGAATATGCAGAGAGAATGGAAACATGCAGTTACAGCCACAGGGGGGCGCCTGCATGGCTGCTCCTCCTTATAGGGCTGGTTCATGTGGGACAGTGTGTGATGGACAGTCACTATTTGTATATGGTGTGTGTGTGTGTGTGTTTGTGCATGTCAGTGTCTTGTGCAGGTGAGTGGCTGTGTGTCTGTGCAGATCTGTATGTGTGAGTGTCTGTGTAGGTCAGTGGCTGTGTGAGTGTTGTGCAGATGTGTGTGTGTTTTTTTTAGTTGTAGTTAACGGTGTGTGTGTGTGTGTGTTTATTTGTATGGTGGATGTATCAGGTGTGTGTGCTTGTGTTTATCATGCCTACATACAGATATAGCCGATGTTATTGCATCCATTACTGTGTGATAACTGGTGCAATAATGTTGGCTATAGATGTATGTGTGGGGGCCAGTGGTCCCGATATCAGGACTGAGGATGCACTTGCCCCCCAAGTAAAAATTCACCAGCCAGCCCCTGGGAGGGTGCTGGGGGGGGAGAAGGGAGATAGAATAGGGAGTGCGGGGGGGGGGGGTGAAGTATGAGAATGAGAGAGAAAATGGTGGGAAGGAAGAGAGAGAATTGAGAGAGGTGGAAAGAATAATACAGCATTAATGGTGACGCAATTAGAAAAATATCATATTTATTTTTTAGTGATGTCATTTGATGTATAAATAATTTTGTTTGTGTCCCGGTTTTTAATTTTGAAAATCTGGTCACCCTATTTGTAATTGAATACTGACCGATCTGGCAGTGAGGGGGTTTGGTAGCCCAATGTCTCTTTTATAAGAGAATCAGTCGTTTTAGAGCTTTGTTTTTAGGCCTTGAGGTCACGTTTAGTTCCTCGCTGTCTCCCCAGGGAGGATCTGGACAAGCAGATCCTTGACATGCTGTTCTCGTGGGCCCGGGAGAACGCAGCTCAGCAGGACTGTGTGGGGAGGCTGGTACAGGCCATGCAGGAGAGCGGCCGACAGGACATTGCAGAGGAGATACAGACCGTGGTGGAGCTGGGGAAGCAGAAGTACTCGCAGTCCATCCGTAGGCTGGGTCTTGATCAGGGAAACAGCAGCGAGGACTCTGCCATCGCCATGAGCCAGTCTTGAGGCCACCTGGAGCATATGTCCAGTGTCCATGTGTGTGTCTAGCATGTGTCTAGAGAGGCATGTTTTATGGCTCTCTGTCCAGGCTGAGTGTCTGGGCTTTGACTGGAAGAGAGAGACCGTCCTTGAGTATCACTGTTCCTAGGTCTACACTATTGGAGCAGTGTGGCCCGGCCTGGAAGAGTGTGGCTAATAGTGTTTTTGGCCATTAAAAAAAAGCCATGTTTAAAGGAGGTAGGGGAAAAAATCAAAGAGTATTTTCGGGAGAACGAGGGGAGTGTGAACACACACTCCACACTGTGGGAGGCCCATAAGGCGACCCTCAGGGGGATATTAATGAATTTGGCCGCCAAACGAAAGAAGGGAAAGGGAAAAAAAGATAAGAGAGTTAGAACAACAATTAGCAGGCCTATCAGCCAGGCATAAAGAGAGCAAACAGGATCATATCCTGAAGCAATTACTAGACACCAAAACAAAGCTCAATCTCCTGCTCTCCTCCCACGCAGAGAAGGAAATGACTTGGTCTAAGCGCAAATTTTATGAAAAAGCTAACAAGCCAGATACCCTACTTGCCAAGAAGCTAAAAAATAAGCTTCCAAATTCCCACATTCACGCAATACGAACACAGAGTGGTGAACTGACATCCATTCCTGGGAAAATAGTAGAAGAATTTAAAACCTACTATGAAACATTATATAATGGAGATAAAGTCACCCACACTCGAAAAACACAAGAGATGTTACAAACATTTCTGACAGAGGCAAAACTACCCACATTGAGCAGGGTTGAGAGTGAGGCGCTACAAGCTGACTTCACGCTAGAAGAGCTGTCAGAGGTGATTAAAAACCTCAAACCAGCTAAGGCCTCGGGGCCGGATGGCTTCTCGAACCTGTATTACAAAAAATATCTGAAATTATTGGCCCCTCACATGCTACGACTATTTAATGAGATTCTAGCGGGGGCCTCCTTCCCAACTCAAATGCTACAGGCCTCAATTTCAGTGATCCACAAACCTGGAAAGGACCCGGCAGACTGTAAGAGCTACCGGCCTATATCTCTGATAAACTCCGACATTAAAATATACTCCAAACTCATAGCCAACAGAGTGGTTAGCGTCCTTCCCAGGTTGATTCACACGGATCAAGTAGGGTTTATCGGGGGCAGACAGGCGGCAGACAACACCAGGAGGATAATTGATTTGATTGATCTGGCCAAGCGGAAAAACATTCACTCCATGGTGTTAAGTCTGGACGCAGAGAAAGCCTTCGATAGAATAGACTGGCCCTACCTAACAGCAACGCTTGGGGAGTTTGGTTTTGAAGGATGCCTCCTAAAAGCCATTATGGCTCTGTACGAGGGCCCAACGGCTCGGGTGAGGCATCAGGGATTCCCCTCCGAGCAATTTAGCATTAAAAGTGGAACAAGACAGGGGTGCCCGCTGTCCCCGCTGTTGTTTGCCCTTTGTATTGAGCCCCTGGCAGCCCACATCAGACATAGTCCAGATATTACAGGAATTTCGATTGGTGATCAAACACACAAAATAGCCTTGTATGCAGATGACGTCATTTTGACGCTGTCAAAACCTCTCACATCTCTGCCCAATGTATTTGGTGTACTAAGTAAATTCAACCAAATTTCGGGCTTTAAAATAAATCAGGCCAAATCAGAAGCCCTCAACATAAATCTACCCAAAGAGGTGGAGAAATTGATAGAATTAAACTTTAATTTCAAATGGCAACCCTCCGCAATCAAATATTTAGGGGTATATATTACACGGGACTACAAAACGATATACAAAGCCAATTTTCCCAGGTTAATTAAGACGTTGAGAGAGGATCTCCGAACATGGATGAAAGGTGGTATCTCATGGATCGGGAGGATTCATAGCGTGAAAATGAACCTCCTCCCGAGGATGTTATATCTTTTCCAGAGTCTACCTATACCTTTAGTAACAGCGGACATCCTCTCTCTACAGTCCCAAATTATGAAATTCATTTGGAATAAGAGAAACCCAAGAATTGCAAAGGGGATCTTAAAGAGACCCTCCATAAGAGGAGGACTAGCGGTACCTTGCTTGATAGCTTACTACAAAGCGGCCCAACTAAGTCAAATTACACAATGGCACATGGACCCACAACTAAGGAGATGGGTTGAATTAGAGAAACAATGCTGTGCACCTATCGATATACATAATGTGATTTGGATACCCAAGAGGGGATTAAATAAGATGGGCATGCCACTTCAGACCATAGTCAATTCATTAAAGGTATGGGAGGCCACTAAATTCAGATGCAATCTAACCTCCAAGGACTCACTTGTGACACCGATTATTGGCAATCCAGACTTCGCTCCAGGTCTGAATAGAAATAATTTGGTAGCTTGGGAACAGTCGGGTATTACACGGCTCAAAGATCTGGAGGATAACAAATATACACAAACCTTTGACCAAATTAAGGCCACAACGGCGATATCAAATAAGGATTTTTTTAGATACCTCCAGGTCAGAGACTTCTATAACAAAACACCAATTAGACCTGTAAGAACAAATTTTGAGCAGCTGTGTTCCAGGGGTACGGACACAAGGGGACTAACATCTAGAATGTACAGGGAAGTGATCTGTCCAGAGACCCCCAAGGACCACCGTCTCACATACATCAGACAGTGGGAAGCAGACTTAGGCGAGACGTTAGAGCAGCGGTGCGCAAACTGTGGGGCGCGACCCCCAGGGGGGGCGCGAGACTGCCGGTGGGAGGGCGCGGGGTTTACAGAGGCCCCGCGCGCTTCCCGAAGGGGGAGTTGCAGGGCCTCTGTCAACCATACTTACCTGTGACTCCGGCGGCTTCCTTCTTGCGTCACCATGGCAACGCGGCGTCAAAATGACGCCGTGAGGTCATGTGACGTCACGTTGCTATGGCAACGTGACGTCATGAAGCCGGAGGGCGGGTAATTGGTGGTTAGGGTGGGCGTGGAAGAGAGGGGACCGCCGGCAGGGGGGCGCAGGGAAAAAAGTTTGCGCCCCCCTGCGTTAGAGGACGAGGAATGGGACAAGATCATACAGGGAGCGGCGAAAAGCTCAATATGCACCACACTAAAGGAGAACGCATATAAAGTCCTTATGCGCTGGTACTACACCCCGTTAAGGTTAGCTAAATTTGTTAGGGGCCACTCCCCTCTGCCCAAAGCAGTGTGGGGAGGTGGCAGACTTGCAACATATGCTGTGGTCCTGCAGCAGAGTGGTCCCGATTTGGGAACAAATTAGAGATTGGCTACAGAGGATTCTCGGTTTAGAGATCCCCCTGGACCCGTGGCTGTTCCTACTGGGCAGGCGGATCCAGGGTATATCAAATGCGTCACATAAATTGATCGCGCATTTGGCAACCGCCACAAGATGCGAGATCGCAGCATTATGGAAGCAACAGGAAATACCAATCATCCCCACAATTAGAAATCGGATTTGGCATGTCTGCCGGATGGAACAATTAACGAATCTAGTTAATGACACCGGCGAAAATTTTCTAAAGGTCTGGACGCCATGGCTGGCACAGACAGACATCCCAGGGGTAAGTACCACAGCAATTTTCCAATGATAGCAACAAATGCGTTCTCCTTTGAGGGCAGCGAGACACGACATCACATAGCGACGGACAGGTAGACGGACATTAGACGACGGTCTCGACCACACTTAGGGGAGAGATATGGCGGGCTCAAGCTAAAACCCCTCCGCGAAACAGTTGGAGATCCCACAGGAACCCAAGACGAATCCAAAGAAGCCTCAGCGGTCGACACCGTACCTCTCACAACGACTCCTTAGGCCCTCCCCCCTCTCTCTCTAGGCAGACAATAATTAAAAGATTAAATGGGGTTAAATTAATGGAACAATTGTCAGCCCAACTTAATCAAAAGTTAGATGATTTCCACAAGGTTTGGGACACTTGAATACCCCCGTAGTCTAAATAACAATATAAAGATATACTATTAAAAACAAAAAGGCCAACCACCCACAAGTTGAGATCTACTCCCCTGACCCGCTCCAGAGGTGCCTCGCCCCACCCCCCCCACCATGCCCCTCCCAACCCCTCCTCTCGCCTGATCCCTTCTTTATCTCTTTTCTTGATCTTTCCTATTTTATAAAATAAGATATTAATATAGATTGGAAAAGACACAAAGGAAAAAATAAGATTTGGCTCAACTTAATCTCCCAGGGTTTGTAGAAGTAAAAAAATTTATGTAAAAATCTTAGTTATGCGAAGAAAATGTTATGTATGTTAATGTATATTTGCCAATCTTCTGTTATAGATTGATTTTGTAAATTGTGTATCATTCTATGCTAAACAATAAAAAAAATTGAAACAAAAAAAAAGCAATGCTTTACTAGCTTCTAAGGTAATGAAGGAGTTAACCCTTCCCACCAACATCATTGCCATCATGTTTGGATTGAGTTTTTTTTATGGTTGGGTTCTGCCGGGCCCTTTATTGGATTTTTTTGCCTGGTGCCCATGAAGATCAGGAGAATGGCCTCTAATATTTTTTTAAGAGCCTCTTTTAAAGCAGCAGTCTTTTTTTTTTTTTTTCTTTAATATTGAGCTGTTCGTAATCGATCGGCAAAGATTCAGCTCAGGGATTCACTAAATGGCTGTCAGTGCAGCAGAAGAGGACCAAAGATGGCCACCGGCTTGGCTCTAATTGGCTGCTGAGAAAGTTCCCACACAATGATTGGCTGCTAAGTTTCATGATTGAAACTCAGAATACTATAAGAAATGTCTGAGCCAATGAGAGGAGAGATTCCCAGTAGTAAGAGTGCGGGCGAGCTTTTCAAAGGTGCTTCTGCGCGAATAGCAAAGCAACCGGCTTCAATTTCAATCCAGAAAAGCCTGCCTGCCAGTCCCACTTTTTGCGCCCAAGTTCTCAAAATTGAACGTAGCGGACGCGGCTGGTTTTTGACTCCGGTTCCATAGAATCAGTGGTAGCTCGCTGTCAAAAATCCAAGTTCTCAGAAGAGAAGGGAACGGTTGCGTGTGGAGATTCCGGGCTACGTCCCGGTCAGGGTAAAACTCTTATTTAGTATTCCCTGCACCTAGGAAAGTCTAGTTTTGGACCCCAGACCCCCAGTAAGTGTGTTTTTCGCCTGTAGTTTGTGTATCATAGTGTGTAAGCGAATTTATGCGAATAAATGACAATTTATTTCATTATCTTGTTTTGCTCAATGAATGATCCTGGTAAAAAGGTGTAAACTGCCTGGTCTCCCGTGACATTATTATACAATAAAAATGTAATTCAGCATTGTTTAAAAAAAATGAATGCTACAAGTATTTTCTCATAGTACAGAACTGGTTTATTTAAAAAATACATACTTAGGATACTACTTTGGTCTGCAGCTTTAAAGGCTCCGTCCCAGGTAGGACCAAAGTGATCAAATTGCAAAATATTTTCAACAAGCTACACCTAGGCATTTGAGGCCTTCTATAGAGACTCCTTGAAATGTTAAGTATATTTCAATTATGTTTTAAACGTGAAGTTTAGACTGTATGTTACTGCTCATATCCGTCCCAGTACCAGCTCCTTGTGACCTTAGGAAAGTCCTTTTACATTTTAGATTGGAACAGTATTCTTTCCTCGGGTGTATAATAATGTTGTTTGCTGCTCTGTGTGTTACATGATAGTACTATCATTTTATTGTGATATATAGTGTAGTATATAGTGAAGCAGGGTTTCCCCACCTGAAAGACCTTACAATCTAATGTTCGTGTCTGTGGAACAGGCAGATAAGTTAGAAAAACAGGTGACAAGCAGGCGCACTGAGGGATAATGTACTTTATTATTAAAAAATGGTGATAAGACAGTGGACAAACAAGCTCCACTGATATATATGGGGAAATAACAGAACGAAAGTAAAATGTGTTAGAATAACTGGTACATACACCAGTACGATCGGGGGATGGCACCGGGTCAAAACTAAATCACACTAAGGCTAATCACACTAAAGGAACAAAGTAAGAATCAAATATCCAGCCGCTCCATAATACAAAAAGTAGGCACTCACCAGCAAAAAAGGGGTTAAAAAGGTATACTTTAATGAACTACATAAAAAACAAAAAAACAAACAGTACTAACTACTCTCCCACATGTTTCACGCCCACTGTGGCGCTTTTTCAAGGAGTCACATCGAGCTTTGGACGAGATTTATTGACGATGTGTTCCTGAGATGGTGTGGCCCTATGGACAAGCTCAGAGTATTCATTAATATCTTGAACACAAACTCACTTAATTTGAAACTGACTATGGAAGTTGATCCTCAAAGTATCTGTTTTCTGGATATTAAAATATCAAGAGGAGTCAGGGGTGATTTAAACACTATACTGGACACCTAACTTGCTTGCTTGCAGTTTGGTTGTGACAAATCTGATGTAGAGTGCTTTTCCTGGCAATGTACAGGTTATTAAAAGCTTCAATCAGACTTAGAACTTTGCAACTAATATTGACAGATTTATTATAAATCATTCTTCCTAGTATTATACAGGTTATTAAGAATTTATATTAGTGTTAGGGACCCCTGAAGAATGTGGTCTGCCGTGCAGTGGCTCAGGGGCTTACAACAATTTTGGCCAAAAATGTTAAATTAAAAGACCATTTTATTTAATAGATATTTATACATATATATTTAGGCACTGTACCGTGTATGGGTTTCAATGGATGTGCACTGAGCTCTGTCTGTGTTTTATGTTCTGTCTCTGGTTTAAAATATATATTGCCATGATCAGTAGCACTCCTCTGTGACACTCATATGCTTATATATATGTTGTGGTTATTTTGGGGGTTCAATAGGAGCTTGTTAGGTGTCCAGTATGTTTTACAATTCCTGTTCAACTAGTCTTAGCTGATTGGAGGGTGGCAACCTCCTACCTAATTGAAGCTTACCCCCTCCCACATTTAAATGGTTAAAAGCTCACTGCATAGCATCTCCCACTCAGGGGAACTTGCTTGCTTGCAGTTTGGTTGTGACAAATCTAATATAGAGTGCTTTTCCTGGTAATGTACAGGTTATTAAAAGCTTCAATCAGACTTAGAACTTTGCAACTAATATTGACAGATTTATTATAAATCATTCTTCCTAGTATTTTACAGGTTATTAAGAATTTATATTAGTGTTAGGGACCCCTGAAGAATGTGGTCTGCCGTGCAGTGGCTCAGGGGCTTACAACAATTTTGGCCAAAAATGTTAAACTAAAAGACCATTTTATTTAATAGATATTTATACATATATATTTAGGCACTGTACCGTGTATGGGTTTCAATGGATGTGCACTGAGCTCTGTCTGTGTTTTATGTTCTGTCTCTGGTTTTAAAAGTGATTTAAACACTACCATCTACAGAAAACCTACGGCTACTAATAGCTTACTCCAGGCGACAAGCCATCACCCCAAATTACTGACTGGTACACGGTATACCAGTAGGCCAATTCTTAAGGTTGAAACGTAATTGCAGCAACGACGCTGAATTTGAAGATCAAGCAATACTGATGACCAAGAGATTCACGGACCGTGGGTACAGCAAGAAGGTGGTTAAAAGAGCCTATAAAAGAGCTAAATTTACTCCTCGGGCTGATCTCCTAAAAGAAAAAACACCACACATGGAGCAGAAATGAATACGCTTTATTGGTGGATACAATATCCAGTGGCATCAGGCTTGCAGTATTTTTCAACGCCATTGGCATATACTAACAGCGGACCCAGATATACAGGGGGCACTGTGTAGTTATCCATCAATGGTAAGCCGCGGAGCTAGAAACTTACGTGACTCCCTGGTACACAGCCATTATGTTGAACCTCAAGCAAGCAACTGGCTTACATGTAAACCAGAAGGTACTTTTACCTGCCAGAGGTGTAAAGCCTGTAAGAATATCAGTCACCAAGACCTTTACCAACCACGATGACACCAGAAATTATACTATACGTAAGTTTATTAACTGTGTCAGTACTGGATTGATCTATATGGGCACCTGCCTGTGTGGGAAAAAGTACGTTGGAAAGACCAGGAGACTGTTTAAACAGAGTATTCTCGAGCACCTCGTTACTATCAGGAATAAGAGTGACACACCCATAGCCAGGCATGTTAATTTCTGCCAAAATGGCAATACAGACTCTATTAGTTTTACAGGCATTGATAAATATTCACCAGGAATTCGGAAGGGGGATTGGGACGTGGACCTCCTGAAGAAGGAGGCGAGGTGGATCTACACATTGGGCACCATGTCCCCTAGGGGTTTGAATGAGGGGTTCATGTACTCTCCCTTTATTTGAGAGAGCGTACAACGACCATTATACCACTATAACCCGCAACAACCCACCCCTATTCCTTTCTGGGAATTCGCTTTCTGCCTCTCTCCTGATCTCCTACCTTGGACATAGGTTTTGCCCTAGGATCTATGTCCCAAACTGATCATGTACCATTAGTACATAAGAAGGATGTAACGAACACACTGAACTAGTATATTCATACATAGGATTACTAGCACTTACCCACACAATTCACATAGGACTTTTATCAGGTCCTCAGTACACCCTTGTGCTAAGCCAGCATTATTGTATGCTGAATTAAGGCTTAAGCACTTTACCTTCAGGTACTGTTGTGTTATCACTGTGGTTATACAACCCCGATCTATGCACTGACTGTGCAGTCAGAGGATCCTGACGTCATGCACAGGGTGTTGTACTAAGTGCACGGGACGAAATTTACGTAAACGCAGGGCTATATAGCCACTCACCTTTCTGGTGTGTCCCTCCCCCCCTTGTACTGCCTTGAGGAAGCGGCTACGCGAAACGCGCGCGTCGGCAGATGGGTGCACGCGCAGGACTCACTTGCCTACCCGCGAGTCAGCTGGCAGTGTTCGCCAGCAACTGCAGCGCGCTATTTTTCATTGGAGCTTCCCTGTGATCGGACGATCTGTAGGGAGCTCAGTTCACCAGGCACTGTCTATCCTACTGTCACACAGTAGCAGTAAGCTGTTTATTACTTTTACAGTGTTACCATGTATGTACACCGTCTATCTCTCACCTAGTACTGATCCTTTAGAGACCAACTCTGACAACAGAGCTGGTGTTGGATCAGTACAGTTTATTATTACACGGTTATCCATTTTAGGTTGAAACTACGACCATATACATCAGCAGACCTAATACTTACCTGAGAGACTCTGAAAGACTTTACACTGAACCCATGCCTGTTCAGTCCTACCTGTGTACTAAGTGTGTTTGTCTAGTATGCTATGCCCACATAGTGAATTGGGACCAATTGTTGAGCTCCCCCATACTCAGCTTCACTGAATCTGGGGTTTAACATATAACCAGTGGAACTGAGCTGACCGTTTTCAGACCCTATATTTTAGGTAATTTCTACCTACAGCATCCTTGAGCTACAACTGAGTGTCACATTATTAAGTGGCCAGATACTTTGCCCCATTGTTTTTTGGCAGTCCTGGCTAGGGTCCATCTGATCATGTCAGTGTGCTGTACACCTTAACATTAGGGTCTATATATACTAGCACACACCGCTACAGTAGTGTTTATTCACGGTATCTTGGTGACATTGGACAGTGGTCTACCATACCCACTTGTTCATACTGCAGCACACATTATAGTGGTTAATTACAGTTTACCTTCTAATTGATCCAGAACACTTCATGCAGTGTTCATACCCATAGGATCTAAGCGTTTAATTATCGTTTTAATACCCATTATTTTAATTTGTTGTAATAAAGTGTATGTTTTAATGTGTTCATCATATCACCCTTAAGGTGTTTAGAGTGCCCATACTAGGTTTCTTTTCTCGGTCGCTACTATTCACCATTTGCACCAATTTATATTCTGTTTTGTAAAAAATCTGGGGAAGAGTATTGGGAGGGAGCGCCTTCCGAGGATTGTTTTAGGAAATAGAATATGAAATAGTGCAAATTGGTGCAAACTGGTGCACGCTTGGAGTGAAATTTAGAACACATGACGTAACGGTCAGATCATTTATAAATAACTGGCCTGCAGTCATACTGTACATGGTGAGCAATACTGATCTTACTGCTCCTTCCACACATTCCAAGATTTTTGCAACCCTCCTCATCCTCTCTTCCCATATCCTCTCACCCTCCCACCCCCCTCCTTTCATCCTCCCTCCCTTCATCCTCTCACCCCTCTCCCTTCATCCTCAGCCCCCTCCCTTCATCCTCTCAGCCCCCTCCCTTCATCCTCTCACTCACCCTCCTGGTCACCGTCGCACTCACCACAGACGTGAAGCGACGCACCCAACGAACGGAATACTCCAACCACGCCCTGCATACTCTCCCTCACCCTCCCTTTAATCCGATCACCCCCTCCCTTCATCCTCTCACCCCCCCCCCTTCATCCTCTCACCCCCCCCTTCATCCTCTCATGTGACGCGGGAGCTTTACACTTTAAAGCCGTGCTTGCTCAGCCGGAGCTGCTACCGGCAACTACTTCAGAAGTAAGTATCTCCGGGAGCAGGGGGTCCCCAGAGCTGAAACGAGTGGGGTTCAGCTCTCGAGACCCCCTGCTTCAATTCTGAAAAAGACAAATAAAACATTTGCAAAAAAATTTAAGGGTTGGATTGCTCCTTTAAACTTGTGATGGTACGGGTAGATGTGGCTGCTTTTAATAAAGGTTAAGCCCGCCATTACCCCTACCCGTCAATAATATATCTGTGTTGTGTAACCTGGTTCCAGCGCTGCAGGGAGCAGGGGTTAACTCTGTGCTCAAGAGGGAATGTTGCAAGTTTCATGTAACACTTTTCATGTTGCAGTTAACCCACCAATCAGGCAGCCAAGTAATACTGGAGGCACCTGCCATTGACCCCCCCCACCCCCCTATGAATATCTGTGATGTTACCATGGGATATAAAAGGTGGGGAGGGAGGCCCCAATTAGTTTTAGCTTAAGTCATGAGGTCCAGTCTGGTTAAGTTCCTGTGAGACACTGCATGGGAGCAGAACGGCAGAAATCTCCTCACGTAGGTCCCAGCACCTAGGCCTTTAGGGTGTTCCCCAGTTACCCCAGTTGGGAGTGTGTGTTTCATGTCTGTGACTGTTGTGGTTATTCTTTTCCAATAAATTTTCCCCTATATATATTCTATTTAGGAGTATAAAAGATAATTAAATATAGATACACACACCAATTATGTCTTCTATGAATTACAAGGTTTTCTAATTCTGTCCCAGATTTTAGATACTGTACCATTATTATTATTATTATTACTTGTTATAATGTTGTCATTAAGTGTTCATCTATTATCATGATACTTTTGTGTTTTTAATACAGTACAGTGTCTCTGGGAGGCTGCGATTTATTCATCAAGTTACCTGTTTGTGTTTTCTAATTAAGTATTGTTCTAACTAAGTATTTTGCTTTTTTATCATTGGTTTGATTTTTTTTGTTAATAAAGTTGTATGTTGATAAAAAAATGTTCATCACATGATCTGTCCGACCTATGGGAACAGACGTGACGTCAGCGCGACTCCGTCCTTTGACGCGCGCTGATGACGTCATTCCTATGACGCGACGGACATCTAGTGCCAGTTCCTATACATTACCTGACTTACTCAGCCTCTGGGTGTATACGTCACACCACCGCGACTCGTGGCAGACGCTGGTAATGACGCTACACCCTATTGGACCAGAGGCAATCCAGATCAGTATAAAGAGGCAGTGTTTACATCTCCTTGTCACCTTGATAAAGTACTCTTTGTACGAAACGCGTAGGTGCGTTCATTCAGTCCCTTTTTTTCTGTATGTTTAGTCAGCAATAAATAACTTATTTTTTGTTAATCTCGGAGTGGCCTGGTCCTTTTTCCTGGAGGTTTAATACAGGATGTCTGGAGCTCTGCTCTATCTACGCCCATTTCTTTCTTACTGTAAAGAACCCTTTCCTTTGTTGCTGGTGAAATCTTCTTTTCTCCAACCTTAAGGGATGCCCCAGAGTTCTTTGTACTGTCCTTGGGATAAATAGTTATTTTGAAAGCTCCCTGTACTGTCCCTCGTCATGGGAGAGGGGGTTTGGCCCGGTATTAAAGGGGTTACACCCCATTTGGCCACCCCATGCTCTCACTAGGGAGGCAAGGGGTTAACTGGACTGTGGTCCAGAAGTGTCGGTTTACCTTGCTGCAACATGAAAATATGTGTTCCCCTGTTACAATGTATTATCACCATGTAAGTGTCTGCACCACACACACACTGGGGCTTAAGGGGTTAATGAGCACAGTTTTAGGAAAATACAAATATGTGTGGTGTCTTTTCAGAAATATCTGGGCTTCAAAAGGCTTGATTGAAGTTGGGTGTGAAAAGTACAGAGGGGGGTTGGTGTATGTTAATACCTAAGTTGCAGGCCAAGGCAATATTGCTGTTAGAGACAGCTAGAACCCAGGTCTGGAGCATTGGGTGTGAAATATAGCACCTGTGACAAACGTTCTCTAGACAGGGGGCCCAGCTTCAAAGCTTTTCTTGACAAGGTGTTTTATGGGGGCCAGGGGTGCGTCTACAGAAGGGGATATCAGAATGAGTGACCTTATTAAATATAAAAATACCATGAGATGTCCTCGGCTGAACATGCTAAAAATTACATATGTGTAACTGGGGGACCGAGTCGCAAATAACGATTACAGACACATGATGTCTAGCAGGTACTAAGAGACAGATATTAATATCTCTCTTAATTTTAGTTTTGCACGGTAATATTTAATCTCATTGGGAGCGTCATGCGTGCCGTAATGTATTAATATGTCTCGCGTGCCAGTAAGTAATACTGAACTGAAGTTATGAAGTTATTTAGATAGGAAAAGCAGTTTTGTAAACGTCCTGGGGTGGGAGGAGTTTTACTCTGGAGAAGACTGTCAACCTCACCACTGATTTATGAGAGGGGCTGGGTTTAGGTTGTGTTCAATGGGAAATAATTGCATATAAACGAGGCTCAGCCTATACTCTGGGTCTTCATGTATTTTCGTGATGTCTACATCTGAACCTGAATTATGGAAGAAATGGCCCATCCTGTATCCTTTCTTGTCCAAACCTTTAAGTAAGTGTCTATATTTTGTCTGTTATTTGTATATCTTGTGTGTTCACTTTTTCAAGGAATAAGCTATATTTATTTATATCTTAGTCGTGTTCAGTTCAACCCAGGTATTTTTGGTGTAAATTATATCTTGTCATAAGTTACCGTGACATCCCTGAATATATTTGTATGTAGTTATCATATCCCCACTTAGACGCCTCTTTTCTAATGTAAATAAATCTAATTTAGCTAGCCTCTCCTCATAAGTTAGATTGTTCTCTGCACTCTCTAGTTCCATAATGTATTTTCTAAGGAGTGGTGCCAAAAATTGTACTCCATATTCAAGGTGTGGTCTTTCTAATGCTTTGTAAAGGGGCATAATTATGTTTACTTCCCTTCCATCCATTGTCCGTTTAATAATGCAAGATAAGATATTGTTTGCCTTTGCAGCTACTGCATGACTTTGGGCAATATTGCTAAGTCTGCTGTCTACAAGCACATCAAGGATTCCCCTAATTTATCCCCATTTAATTTGTAAGTCACCTGTTTATTCTTGTTTCCCAAATGCATAACCTTACATTTATCTGTATTAAACCTCATCTGCCATTTACCTGCCCACATTTCCTGTCTCTCCAAGTCCTTCTGGAGAGAAACTACAGCCTGCTCTGATTCTATTACCTTACACAATTTAGTGTCATCAGCAAAACTGGAGACTTTGCTCTCTATGCCAACCTCACGGTCATTAATAAAAAAAAAGCTGTGTGTGCTGTGCACGCACATAGTAAGTGAAACATCTTTGACTTTTGTCACAGAAATTGTATTTGTATTGGTGATGTTTTAATTAAAAATCAAAATACAATTTCATTGACAAAACGCAAATACATTTGACTTATAATGCGCGTGCTCGGCACACATCCCCTGTATTAGTTATTTGCACTGAGTGTCAATATGTGTGTCAGTGTGTGTGTGTGTATGTGTGTCAGTCAGTGTGTGTGTGTGTGTTTGTGTATGTTTGTCAGTCAGTGTATGTGTAAGTCAGTCAGTCAGTCAGTGTGTGTATGTGTGTCAGTCAGTGTGTGTATGTGTGTCAGTCAGTGTGTCAGTCAGTGTGTGTATGTGAGTCAGTGTGTGTGTGTGAGTCAGTGTGTGTATGTGAGTCAGTGTGTGTATGTGAGTCAGTGTGTGTATGTGAGTCAGTGTGTGTATGTGAGTCAGTGTGTGTATGTGAGTCTGTGTGGGGGTCAGTCAGTGTGTGTGTGTGTGTGGGGGTGTGTGTGTGGGGGTCCGTCAGTGTGTGTGTGGGGGTCCGTCAGTGTGTGTGTGGGGGTCCGTCAGTGTGTGTGTGGGGGTCCGTCAGTGTGTGTGTGGGGGTCAGTCAGTGTGTGTGGGGGGGTCAGTCAGTGTGTGTGTGGGGGTCTGTGTGGGTGTCAGTCAGTGTGTGTGTGGGGGTCAGTCAGTGTGGTTGTGGGGGTCTGTGTGGGGGTCAGTCAGTGTGTGTGTGGGGGTCCGTCAGTGTGTGTGTTGTGGTCAGTCAGTGTGTGTGTGGGGGTCCGTAAGTGTGTGTGTGGGGGTCAGTCAGTGTGTGTGTGGGGGTCAGTCAGTGTGTGTGTGGGGGTCAGTCAGTGTGTGTGTGTGGGGGTCTGTGAGGGAGTCCGGGAAGGAAGACGCTAGCGGCGCCGCTTTGAAGTGAGACCCGCTCTCCCCCTGCATAAAAATAAGGTAATAACCTGACCAGGGGACTTGTTGAGAGGGGAGAAAGCCAGGAAGCCCCCCCCCCCTAATCAAGGGAGACATAGGCCCTGGCCACGTGGCTGGTGGTGAGGAGGAGGCCATCTTGAGGGGAATAACAGAGTCACCAGCACACAAAAGTGACTAGAGAGCGGACGCCCTGCCTGTTAAGGATCCTGATCCTATTGACAGAGCATCTGAGTTACATACCCCCACACTACCCCAGCAGTCTGGACTGAACGAAATAAATAACTAGCGGCCTAAAAATAGTGCCAAGTGGGGCAAAAAAATCAATAAAAACTATCCGGTGCAGGCGCAACTCCCAGGGGATGAGTGGAAGGCTGAAGGGACCCGCGCAAACAAGTTTAAAAAGCTTCTTTATGCCGTCGCACAAAGCCCCAGCTAGAGACAGCTCGGCCCAAGAGGGCGGCCGGACACCCTCTATGGAAATGCCCGACAACATACCTGAGCAGGGGAGCAGGGGAGAACAACTAGAGGTAACCAGAGACTACCTAGAAGCTTTATTCCTGAGAATGAGATAGGGATTCCAGGACGATTTTAATAAAGCCGTCTATTCGCTCAGAACTGACATGAATGCCCTATCAGAGACAACTGACACTATACAAAAGAAAGTGGAAGATACAGAACATTCCTGTTCCCAAGCGGAGGACGAAATAAACAGGTTAAATTACGAAATTCGCTCCCTAAAAGAAAAAGCAGAGGAACAGGAAAACAGAGACCGACTCCAGAACCTCCGCGTGAGATACACCCCGGAGGAGATAGAGGCTACCCACTTACAACCATATCTGAAAGACCTGTTTACATTCCTAGTCCCTGACCTGCAGTAGGAACAAATGGAGCTGGATAGAGCACATAGGACATTGGGCCCGAAGTCACAAGACCCTAAGAGAGCCAGAGACGTCATCATACGCTTCCATTCCTATACAACCAAGGAAAAGGTGCTCACAGCCAGCAGGGAAAAAGGTGAGGTTCAGTTCCGTAATACCCACCTGGAAATCTACAGCGACCTATCTAAAGAAACAGTGGACAGGAGAAGAGAAATGCGGCCCCTTACACAAAAACTAAGGGATCACAAAGTAAGATACAGATGGGGATTCCCCTTTAAGTTGGTGGCGCAGGTTGGAGGGAAGATGCACACGGTGTCCTACATGGAAGATGCCCCCAGATTCTTAAGGGCCCTGGGGCTCCAACATACAGATGAGGATGTGGCGTCGGGGAGAGCAGAGGAAGAGCTGCCCAGTCAAGGAACGGCGAAGACACCAAGGACATCCCAACGGCTGGCGTCGCAAAGGAACCCGACGCGGGATGAGTAAAGAAGAGCAGCTGACGCAGGAGGTGTAATACAAAGAGAAACAGCAGAGAGACAGACGGTCGTTGTCTCCCCCCCTTCCCTCCTTTCCCTCCCCCCCCCTTTTTTCTCCCCTCCTCCCCCTGCCCACCCTCCACCCCCCCTCCCTGCCCCCCCTCCCCCAGGTATAATCTACGGTCCTAGAAAAAATAGAGAGTGATCTCCAGTGTTCCAATGCTGCAAATCATATATAAACAAATGTAATCACTGTCCAGGAATGACTAGGAAAGGTCTCAATGCAGGTGTAAGGTAATAAATGTTAAAGAAATGATGACATCCGTAGTGGCTATAAGGTATAAACACACCAGTCGGGGGTTAATGAGCAATTGTGGACCAGAGGTCAAGCGTAATGAGACCAGGGCCCCACTACCTGTGACTCTATAATAGTCCCGATAATGCTAACCTGACCCGACTGGTAATCCTGCCACCTTGTCAGCCGCGATGTGCAGTGAGGCAAAGGCCCATCCAACCTGTATATGGTACGGGGACTCACAGCTGTTGGAAACCGGAAAGAAGAGGCGCTCCCGTGGTAGCTGCAGACGGAGACTCACGACTGCTCTGCTGTCTGGCGTGTATGCCGATCCCTCAGCTCACCGGGTCTAAATGACGTGGGAGCTGCGTCGCAGAAAACACCGGCTGCGCTGGACTGGGGTCCCGAAGGTAGTGCGCTCTAGCCCATCGATCGTCTAAGGGCTGACGTCCAGAGTGCAATCATCCGTGCTGTGACCAGTACAGATGACGTAGAAACTGTGTCACAGACCTCACCGGGTGTGCTAAACTGGGATCCCGAGGTAGAGCGCTCTAGCCCGTAGGTCGTCTTGGGGGCCGCATCCAAAGGCAATCAGCCGTGCTGTGACCTGGGAGAACCGCTTGCAGGGTGTAACCGGCGTGCAGACCAACGGGATACCGCCTCTATTCAATGTCAATGATGTACACCTGTTGCAATAGAAACTGGAAACGATACAATACAATACTCTCCAAGCCTTTGCAACTAGAGGAAATGTTTTAGCTCCCCGTCACCCCAGGGGAGGCAATAGGGAGAATCGATTAAATCAGAAAGAAATGTATTGGATATATACTCTCAATACTCTCCATCCCTTTGGAATGAATTCCGATTGGGAGCTAAAACATTTCCTCTAGTTGCAAAGGCTTGGAGAGTATTGTATTGTATCGTTTCATTATTGCTATCTGTACAAATTAATTTATATATTTTGTATTCTTATTATGTGTTTAAAGTTCAATTTCATTCTATGCTATATTCTAATTGATTACATTAATAATTTTTCTTTATTTATAATCCATTATTGATTGCTTCAATATCGTTTACTTCCATGATTTTCTTTATTTATATAATATTAATAATGTGCTTGACATCATGTTCTGTTTTTAATACCTTTTTTATCTTCGTTGTTTGTCTATTATATGGTTAATTCTATATATATGTGTTGTTTGTTCTATTTCAGACATGTTATAGTTAATATGCTTCAATCTATGAGTTTATTTTTGTCTGCTGTGTCTGATTTGGAGTGGTCCAATCAGATTTCACTTACATCTATATTAGACATGTCTGTTATCTTGAACCATGTACTCTTTGATAAAGTCCCAGTTTGGGATGAAACGCGTCAGAGTGGTTCTCACTGTGATGTCCAGCCGTTTTTTCTAATAAAGAATATTTTTATTTTATAAGCTTGTAGCATTACTAGGAGTAGTGACCATTCGTTCCTTTTACTTCTAATCTACGGTCCTGTTGCAGAGCCAAGGGGCGGGTAGAATACCCGCGAGTGATTTGAAGAATGGGCCTCAGTCTCAGGCGGGACTTGTGGGGGGGGGGGGGGGCTCGCAGAGGTTTTTTCTTTTTTTCCTGAACAAGACCGGACTTAAACTGAAAATGTGATCAATACCATCCCTGGAGTGTGGTAAATGGGACAACTCCTCTATAAGCTGTTATGTTATACTGTTTTCAGGCTGTAATCAATGTTAATGGTAAAATTCAGGTATAGATGTTGTCTAGAATTAATCCTCTGGCACCACCTTGTGGTGATATCTAGAAATGTTCGTATGGGAGGGATAGTGGTCATATAAAGTGTTAAAATGTTGATTTACAGTGCCTTGCATGGTTTTGATTGATTCCTGAATACTCCAGAGGGGCTCCGGGACCTCCTTGGTGGATTCCGGAGCCCGACTCATCGAGAAGTCTCCAGAGGGCAATATGCCCACCTCCCTCACCCTTAGCGTGGTGGGGGTTACTATGTTAGGGCGTTGTTATCGCCCACTTTCTCTTTTCTTTTTCCTCTCTTCTGCCCCTCTGTCTCCCCCTCCCCAGGTGCCCAATCAACCCCTCTCCAAGCCAACCCGCCCCAGCACAGAACACACAGAGTACAGAAGACTCAAAACTACTGACGCCAAAAAGACATATGGACTTCGCCTAGATAGACACGCAACGGAAGAAGGTAGGTCGCCCCACCACCCTGGGAAAGTGGAGGGATTGCAAGGCCCTACCCAACTAAAAAAGGAAAAATGGCTAGTAAAACACCCCTAAAGATAGTGTCCCTTAACGTAAAGGGGCTAAACTCAGTAATAAAGAGAAGGCTTGCCTTGCAGGAACTCAAAAAAACAAAAGGAGATATATTATTCCTTCAGGAAACCCATTTTAACACCACATCTCCCCCAAACACCTTAAAAAAAGACTACCCCCTAGCATATTACGCGTCTTGCACAACAAAAAAAAGAGGGGTAGTGTGGCAGGACGGCCTGTAGCCGAGGTCAGGGAACAGTCCACACGTGTAGTTTCAGGGTAAATGAAAACGTTCAGTGGCTTTATTTCTCCACAGCAACATAACATGCGGGTACACTGTCCCTTTAAACAAACAAATCCTGCTCCACACTGGAAGGACTGACTAACACAGCAGGCCTAGCTAGCGGGCTGGCTGGCTAAACCAGAACCAAACCATAAGAGTCTTTTAAGCAGTTAGAAAAACAAATGAAAACTCTTACTTTGGTTGCAGTAAGCAGTTTGATGTATCTGTCTGGCTAACAGCACATATCCATGTGCTCTGGTCTGAGAGAGAGAGACAGCTACTGCCAGTCACAAGATCCTTTTCTACCTTCCTGGCTAACAGGTGTCAGCTTGCCTCCTGATTTCCTAACTTCCACCTGAGTTAACCCTTATGAGTGCTGGATGAAGCACTCAGACATATGTCTCCCAGGAGTAACTGATAGGAGTTGACTTCACTCTGTCACATACCTCCCCTGTTTGTGTGTGGCTAGTGTCCCACACGGCTGAAGCCCGACCCTCCACTCCTTCTCTTGACAAAAAATCAGCATTTCCATGGTCCTTTCCAGGTCTATGCTGAATATCATAAGAGAAGGGTTGGAGGGCCATATACCACCTGGTCAACCTTGGATTCGAGTCCTTCATGGTGTTTAACCACTTCAAGGGCGCATGGTCAGTGACCAGGGTGAAGTGTACTCCGGCAACATAATGTCTGAAGGCCTCAATTGACCATTTTACAGCGAGGCACTCCTTCTCAATAACGGAATACCTCACTTCCCTTGGGAACAGCTTCCGGCTGATGAACAGTATGGGGTGTTCAACACCATCAAATTGCTGAGACAGCACTGCTCCCAGTCCTACCTCTGAGGCATCCATCTGGATGATGAAGGGCTCTTTAAAATCTGGGCTCCGAAGAGCGGGGCCCTCTGACAGGCACTTTTTTAGCATGTCAAAGGCGTCTTGGCACTCCCAAGACCATTTAACTTGGGTCGGGGCACTCTTTTTTGTCAGATCTGTTAGGGGTGCAGATATTTCTGAAAATTGGGGATAAACCACCGGTAATACCCTGCTAACCCCAAAAGGGAGCGGACCTGTGTCTTTGTCTGTGGGGTGGGGACTTCCTTTATGGCGGCCACCTTGCTAGCTAGTGGCCTTACTATCCCTCCCCCAACGGCATAGCCCAAGTACTTTGTAGTGGATTTACCCAGGGCACATTTTTTTGGATTTGCAGTGAGCCCTGCTTCTCTTAAGGACGTTAGGACTGCCCTTAATCTTTTTATATGAGACTGCCAGTGTCTGCTATAGATGACAATGTCATCCAAGTAGGCCGCGGCATATGCCCTATGGGGTCGTAGTACATTGTCCATTAACCTTTGGAACGTGGCTGGAGCCCCATGCAACCCAAATGGCATAGTGACGAATTGGTATAAACCGAGAGGGGTGGCGAAGGCAGTTTTGCATTTGGATTCTTCCGCTAGAGGTATCTGCCAATATCCTTTCGTGAGATCTAGGGTGGAGATATACTCTGTTTTACCAAGCGAGTCAAGCAATTCATCCACCCTAGGCATTGGATATGCATCAAATCTGGATACAGCATTTACCTTTCGCAGATCCACGCAAAACCTCACCTTCCCATCTGGTTTAGGGACCAACACGATAGGGCTACACCATTCGCTGTGGGACTCCTCGATCATGCCCAATTCCAACATGTCTATTATCTCCCTCTCTACCAGGTCTTTTCGGCCCTCTGGCAAGCTATAGGGACAGGACCGTACTTTTACGCCAGGTTCTGTCTCAATCCTATGGGACACTAAATCAGTCTGCCCTGGCAGCTCCGAAAAAACATCTGGGAACTGGTCACATAATTCTAGTAGGTCTGACCTTTGTTCCCTTGTTAACTGCCCTCCCATGGGAACCTGATAGTCATTGTACGTACTACCCTTTGGAAGCTGTGGACCCAAATCCGTCTCTCCTTCCCGAGGGTGGATGAACAGCGATCTCATCGTTTTCCAGGGTTTCAGGAGGTTCACGTGGTAGATTTGTTTACCCTTCCTGGACCCTGGTTGAGAGATCTCATAGTTCACCTCCCCGGTGCGGCGGAGAACTTGGAAAGGACCCTGCCACTTAGCAAGGAGTTTACTCTCTGATGTCGGTAGTAGTAGCATCACTTGGTCCCCAGGTTGGAATACCCTCAAGCGAGCATTTTGGTTGTACTGCCTCTCTTGACGTTCTTGAGCAGATTTGAGGTTTTCCTTAGCAAACCGACCTATCATGTCTAGGCGGTTTCTAAGGTCTATGACATACTGAAGGGTATTCTTGGAGGGGGAGGGCTCCTCCTCCCAGGATTCCTTCAGTAGGTCGAGAATACCCCGAGGTTGGCGTCCATATAGGAGCTCAAACGGGGAGAAGCCTGTGGATGATTGGGGAACTTCTCGTACCGCAAACAACAGGAAAGGGAGAAGTTCATCCCAAGCTCGCTTTTCAGTGTCCACAAACTTCCTAAGCATGGTTTTTAAAGTACGGTTAAACCTCTCTACCAATCCATCAGTCTGAGGATGGTAGACTGAGGTCCGGACGGATTTTACCTCCAATAACTTCAGGACATCCTGCATTAACTTTGCCATGAAATTTGTTCCCTGGTCAGTTAACATTACTTAGGGGAAGTCCTACCCTAGAGAACAGTTCTAACAGCCTGTGGGCAACCTGTTTAGCAGTGGCTGATCTCAGAGGGAAGGCCTCAGGATATCTGGTGGCATAATCTACAATAACGAGTATAAATTTATGTCCCTTCGCAGAGGGTTCTAAAGGTCCGACCAGATCTACCCCAATTCTCTCGAATGGGACGGCTACCAAGGGCAGAGGGACCAAGGGAGTCGGCTTCTGTCCCTTTTGGCTAGTTAACTGGCATTCAGGACATGTCTCACATAGTTTCATGATGTCACCATGTATGCCTGGCCAGTAAAACCGGGACGAGATGCGGTCCGTGGTCTTATCTCTGCCCAAATGACCACCCCATGGGAGAGTATGGGCTAGGGTGAACACTGTTTTAATTAACCCCTTAGGGACTAGCATCTGTCGAATGACCTCCCCTGTTTGTGTAACCTTATTCACACGATATAGGATGTCATTCAACAGTTCAAAATGTGGAAACACTCTTACACCTTGTTCATCCATTATCTTGTTGTTGACCTGTACCACCTTCTCATATTGTCTAGCCAGAGCTGGGTCTTCCCTCTGCCTCTGACGGAAGTCAGGAAGATCCAGGTCTGGCAAATTTCCCGTATCTATCTGTTGCCCACCCTGGTCATCCCCGGCCATGACCTGCAGTCCTTTGGGCTGACTAATGTTACCAAGAGTCCCAGCCTTTTTTAACCAGTCCTCTTTTTCCGCACGTCTCTGTTTACGTGTCTTTGGGACGTGGTGTCTATGGGGGAAAATCTCTGGGGAAAAAGGAAACAAGTCTCCGGGCTTCTCTGGTACCAGAGAAGTAGGCTCCGTAGGAGTAGGGGCCAACAATGTTTCAAAGTAGGGCCAGTCTCGGCCAAGTAGAACAGGAGCAGGTAGCCAAGGAGCAACTCCCACTAGTAGGCTAGCCTCTTGATCCTGGATACGCAGTAAAACGTTCGCCGTCGGGTATCTCTTTGTATCCCCATGGATACATTCGATATTCCAAGGAGAGTCATAGGATAGTCTGTTGCTTGGAATTAGGCCCTCTAGGATCAGGGTTTTTCCAGATCCCGAGTCCAGCATGGCTTTTACTATTTTCCCCTCCAGAGATGCTGGGACTACCCACGGATTGTGGTCCCCTCGAAGACAAGCTGTGGCAGTGGTTCTGCCATATGAACAGTCCATCTCCTCATCTCCAGAGTCCGCAAACTCGGTCGTCAGCGGAAGCTCTCGACGGGGCTCGGTGTTTGGACCTCTCCGCTGTTGGATGGGATCCTCCCTTCTGGTTGGTGGTGGTATCCTCTCCACCGGATGGGTGACAGGAGTCCAGGTTCTCGGGGAATACTGTGGGTGGCGGCCTCCCTTGAGTGATCCAATGACCTCGGACCCGGGACGGGCGTCTCTGCGGGAGTTTGTACCAGGAACCCTCCGAGATGGGAAAGGGTCTTCCGATCGGGTTGACTTGATCTCCCGAGCTGGCGGGTTGTAGACCCCTCGATTGTCTGCTCTCCTGCCTCTAGCATTACCGGAAGCAACTGGTGTTTGCACAGACCGTTCCCAGCTATCCTCTTGGGTGTCGTCGCCCAGGAAGTTTTCCACCAAGCGGACCGCTGAATCCAGGGAAAATGCAGCATGTCTTTTTACCCAGGAGCGGGAGGAGGGGGCAGTATCTGTATGAACTGCTCGAGCACAAACTGTTCAAGGATCTCTACCTTGGTATGCTTCTCTGGTTGTATCCACCTGGTACATAAGTCTACTAAGCGGTGGGCTACGACCCGGGGTCTGTCTTTGTTTGCATATTTGACTGTCCGGAACCGCTGTCGGTAGGTCTCTGGAGTGAGGCCTAGGCGATCCAGAATAGCAGCCTTTAGTTTCTGATAGTCCATGGCCTCGTCTGCTGGAAGAGCCTGGTAGGCTGCCTGAGCTTCCCCATGAGGAGTGGAGCCAGAGTCGTTACCCAGCGATCAACTGTCCAGCCGTGGGCCGTGGCTACCCTTTCAAAAGTGAGGAGAAATGCCTCTGGGTCTTCGGTTGGCTTCATTTTAGGCAGCATAACCGGTGGGTTATTTGGAATAGCTGGTCTGCCTGGGGCTGGGCCTTCAACTAGCAGTTGGAGTAGCTTTTCCTCCCGCCGGGCCTGTTGCTCATCTTGCTGGGCCTGTCTCTCAGCTTGTTTCTCTGCTAGCTGGAGCTGTTGCTCAAGGAACTGAGAAAAAAATTTCTCCATTTTTTTTTTTTTTTTTTTGTGGCCCTTCAGATACAGGGGCCGTCCAATATCCCACTTCTGACACCACCTGTGGCAGGACGGCCTGTAGCCGAGGTCAGGGAACAGTCCACACATGTAGTTTCAGGGTAAATGAAAACGTTCAGTGGCTTTATTTCTCCACAGAAACATAACATGCGGGTACACTGTCCCTTTAAACAAACAAATCCTGCTCCACACTGGGAGGACTGACTAACACAACAGGCCTAGCTAGCAGGCTGGCTGGCTAAACCAGAACCAAACCATAAGAGTCTTTTAAGCAGTTAGAAAAACAAATGAAAAAGTCTTACTTTGGTTGCAGTAAGCAGTTTGATGTATCTGTCTGGCTAACAGCACATATCCATGTGCTCTGGTCTGAGAGAGCCAGCTACTGCCAGTCACAAGATCCTTTTCTACCTTCCTGGCTAACAGGTGTCAGCTTGCCTCCTGATTTCCTAACTTCCACCTGTGTTAACCCTTATGAGTGCTGGATGAAGCACTCAGACATATGTCTCCCAGGCGTAACTGATAGGAGTTGACTTCACTCTGTCACAGGTAGATATTATTCAAACATAATGCATCATTCACCTTAAAAAAAAAGCGGTATCAGACCCAGAAGGCAGATACTTAATTCTATATGGGTCTCTCACTGGGGTAGAAATAGTCTTAGTGAACGTATACTCCCCAAATGACGGGCAAGCGAAATTTTTAAGGGACTTGTGTGATAACATATCCCCCCTGCCAAGAACCACACTACTGATAGGAGGAGATATGAATATGATAGTCACCCCAGAACAAGTGCACAAGGAACGTCCCACCCACGCATCACTGAAAAAAATGCTAAAGACTTTAGAAACATCCTAAAAGAATACTCGCTTATAGATATTTGGAGGGCACAGCACCAGGGCCAGAGGGACTACACGTTCTATTCACCCCCGCACCAGACCTATTCAAGGATTGATTATTTTCTGGGAACCAAAGATGTTCTCCAGGCATCCTCCCAGTCAGACATAGGGTCGATATCATGGTCGCACCACGCTCCGGTCTCACTAGTACTCTCTCTCCCCTTCAGTAAAAGCATTCAATATAATTGGAAACTAAACGATTCTCTGTTGACCCAAATGGATGTAGAAATAGACATTAAACAAAAACTCAGAGAATATTTTACGCTGAATAAGGGCTCCGTAGAGTCACCAGCAATGCTATGGGAAGCCCATAAGGCTACAATAAGATAGCAGCGTACAAGAAAAAAGCTAAGCAAAAATTATACAATGAATTAACGGAAAAAGTGCAGCTTTTGGAACAGAAACATAAAAATAACCCCTCAAAAAAAGTTATTTAAAGTACTAGATAAAACTAGATCTGAATTGAAACAGACACAACTAGATGAAGTGGAGAGGGCGTTAAGGTGGACCAAGCAAAAATATTATGATAAAGGTAACAAAGCCGATCGACTATTGCGTCCAAACTTAGAGGACTGAGAACCAAAACGCAAATCACAGCTATTCAAACTAGCTTAGGAACAAAAACATACAACGAGAAACAAATCGCAAAAGAATTCTCGGAATTCTATCTTAAATTATACAACTTAAACTTCACAAAGAATAGATCATCTGGATCGTAGGCTATCTCTGAGTATTTGGGGAAGTGTAAACTCCCAGAACTTACAGAAGAAAATCATCTAGAACTAAATAAGGATATAACACAGGAGGAACTTCTAGAAGCCATTGCTCAATTAAAAGCTAGTAAAACGCCGGGCCCGGATGGCTTTTCAAACCAGTACTACAAAAGATTTAAGAAGGTACTAGCCCCATATATGCTGGATATGTTTAATTCGTTCCTAGGGGGAGCAGATATTCCGACAACTATGTCTAAAGCAAATCTAGCAATCATACACAAGGAAGGGAGAGACCCATTACAATGCGGTAACTATCGCCCCATAGCCCTCCTTAATTCGGATTTAAAACTCTTTAGCAAAATCTTGGCAAACCGACTCACCCCAATATTGCCCAGTCTAATTCATATAGATCAAGTCGGGTTTGTCTCGGGAAGACAGGCCTCTGATAATACTAGGAAAATTATCAATCTTGTAGACCATGTACACCTCTCAAATACGAAGGCTATCCTGTTGAGTCTAGATGCAGAGAAAGCATTTGACAGGCTACGGTGGGATTTTCTAGATCAAATTTTGATCAAATTCGGATTTAGGGGCCAATACTTAGAGGGGATCAGAGCCCTATACAAAACTCCCACAGCAGTCGTGAAACTCCCAGGAGGAGACTCAAGCCCCATAAAAATCACTAATGGTACCCGACAAGGATGCCCCTTATCTCTGCTTCTATTCGCCCTCTCCATAGAACCCCTGGCAGCGACAATTAGGGATGAAAAGAATATCAAAGGTATTAAAATTGGAGAGACAATTTACAAAATATCCCTGTTTGCCGACGACATTATTCTAACCCTGTCCAATCCACTGATGTCCCTCCCGAATTTACAATCCCAATTAGACCAATTTAGTAACATTTCGGGATATAAAATTAACACGGACAAGTCGGAGGCACTGAACCTTTCACTAACAGCACCAGAAGTTAAGTTGTTACAGGCAAATTTTAATTACAAATGGAGCTCGATAAGAATTAAATATCTGGGAATACAGATAACGAGCTCTTTTAAGACCCTATACCAACACAATTATCCCCCTCTCTTTGAAAAGATTTAAAAAGATCTCCAGAGCTGGAACGAATATCAGATCTCTTGGCTAGGAAGAATAGCCACAGTTAAAATGAATATCCTGCCAAGACTCTTATATTATTTCCAGACGCTTCCAATAGACATTCCACTAGCAGAACTTAAAAATATCCAGAATAGAATTTTTCAATTCATCTGGAAAAACAAAAGACCAAGGGTTGCTAGAACAATTTTGCAAGCTCCAAAAGATTGCGGAGGTCTGGGAGTCCCGGATATCACTAAATACTATTTGGCGGCCCAACTAAAAC
The DNA here is from genome assembly GCA_036426205.1 of Ascaphus truei. Lineage (NCBI taxonomy): Eukaryota > Metazoa > Chordata > Amphibia > Anura > Ascaphidae > Ascaphus > Ascaphus truei. The sequence goes on along the minus strand of CM071579.1, from coordinate 3,442,088 downwards.
AAGTAATAATGTGGAACAACGACCCAACTACAAGTTGCTGGCTGGAGATTGAGTCTTCCTATGCAGGACCTCCTTCTCTTCCGGCAACCCTTTGGACCGGGGGAGGAAGGGAGAGCCTAGCAGATAAATTAAAACTGGGAGCAATGAGGTGTACATGGAAGATATGGATAAGAAATAAGGAGAAATATCATTTGGCATCGTCCCCCACTCTAATGACCCCCATATTTAGCAACCCTGAGTTTATTCCAGGCTGTATCCCAAAGGGACTTAGTAAATATAAAGAGCTACGGTTGGTAATGGCCGATGATTATGTAGCCAAAAATAAGATTCTTACACTCCCAGAGTTGGAGAAAAAACATAAAATCACAAATCTATCGGTGTTTGGTTATTTACAAATTCGACATTACCTACAAACAGTCTCAAAAGACACAGCGTTTGTTGCTATGACAAAATTTGAGAGATTATGCAGAAGAGGCTGTTATTGCAAAGGTCTGATTTCTGAGGTATATCTGGGCCTGGCGTCAACAGCGGTACAATCTAAACATAGCTACATGCTAAAATGGGCAGAAGACTTAAACCTAGACTTAGACAGAGATGACTGGGAAGATATCTGGGAAGCGGCCTCTAAAACGTCAATTTGCACAACTATAAAAGAAAACATATACAAAATTCTGTTTCATTGGTACCTAACTCCAAATAGGTTGAGCCAGATCTTCCCCGGGTCCTCAGATTTGTGTTGGAGAGGATGTGGGCAGAAAGGGGACATGGCTCATATCTGGTGGAATTGTCCAAAAATTCAGGGGTTCTGGATCATGATACAAACAATGATACGAGAGCTCCTGGGGCTAGAGATAGAGGTGGACCCAATGGTCCTGGTGCTGGCTAAACCAATAGAGGACCTACAACCCCAAGAGAACAAAATGATAAGCCACGTCCTCACAGCAGTTCGCTGCTCGGTAGCCGCGGCATGGAAAAAAATAAACGCCCCCTCCAAGCAGACAGTACTGAGACGGGTCAGGGAAATAAGACTAATGGAACTCCTCTCGGCACAGCTGAGTCAAAAGGTTGATAAATTCCATAAGGTTTGGTCAGTATGGCCAGACAATTAACAATATAACATAAGGGGCCATACAAGACTGGAGTTAAAAAGGCACCCCCCACTTTCCCCCCCTCCTCACATTTCTCCTCCCCCACTCCCCCCCCCCCCCTCCCTCTTCTTTCTTGCTTCTCTCTCCACTATCCTTGATTTTCTCCGAGAGAGATGTCCGGAAGCGGCTGCTTCCTTAATAGGATGTTAAAATTTCAAAATAAATAAATAATAACAAATGTTTTGTAGAATCTTACGGATGTAAGCTAATATATAAGAAAAGAAGACAACAAGAGTATTATTTATGTTGTAATATAATGTTTAATATTTTCTCTTTTTATACACTGTGAAGTTGTAACAGATGTATGTTAAAACTTGTTATATGATGTCATTCTCTCAAAAAAAAACAATAAAAAAATTGAAACAAAAAAAGCAGGAGTCCCAGTACCGATCATTGAGGCAGGGCCGGCTTGATGGTACACTGAGCCTCGCAGTTACAGAGGCCCCTGTAACCCTCTTACCTGTCCGGCAGCAACACCTCCCTCATTATAATGGCGCCGCGACATCAAATGACATCATGTTGCCATGACAACATGATGCTGCCACATTGCCATGCCAACGTGACACCATGACATCACGATATCATAACGCCGCGTCGTCTGAGGAGATGCCGCGCCGGACCAGATAAGAGGCCCCAAGAAAGCCCATGCACCGAGCCCCGCAAAAGACCCAGCCGGCCCTGCCTTGAGGTACTCCACTTACAATTTTAACCCAACCTGAAAAATGTCCATTTATTACAACTCTCTGTTGTTTATCCTTCAACCAGGTCCAGGTGCAAATATTTTTACAGAGCCCAATTTGCTTTATTTTGTACACCAACCTCGTGTGGAACCGTATCAAACGCCTTTGCAAGTATTAAAATGAAACTCCTCCCCAGGGTGCTCTATCTCTTCCAGACCCAACCGGTACCGTTGGTTAACGCTGATGTCCTCTCCTTACAGTCTCGTATATTTAATTTTATTTGGAACAACAGAAGCCCGCGAATTGCGAAGAGCATATTAAAAAGGCCAGTCACAAAAGGGGGACTAGCGGTACCTTGCTTGTTGGCATATTACAAGGCAGCCCAATTGAGCCAAATTGTCCAGTGGCACGCAGACCCGTCTTTGCGGAGATGGGTGGCACTGGAGACTGCTGTGCACCAGTTGAGCTGCACGATTTAATCTGGCTTCCCAAACGCTGTGGAAACACAATAAAGATGCAGCTGCAGGCCGTGGCGAACTCTCTGGCGGTGTGGGAGAATTCCAAATTTAGACATACGCTTACCACTAAACAGTCTCTGATGACCCCATTATTCAAGAACCCAGATTTCGCTCCGGGGATGCTTAGTAAAAACTTTTTAATTTGGTCTCAGTCGGGTTATAAGCGACTTAAAGATCTGGAGGGGAGTAAATTTATTAAAACATTTGAGCAAATAAAATCGGAAAAAGGTGTACCAAATTCGGAATTATTCAGATACCTCCAGATCAGAGCTTTTTACAATAAATTCCCAATTCGACCCCCAAGAACGAATTTTGAGCAAATGTGTTCTAGAGGAACGAGCACAAGGGGACTAACCTCTCAGATGTACATGGAAGTGATCTGTCCTGGAAAGACTGACGAGCCCCGACTCAACTACACGACGAGATGGGAGACTGACTTAGGGGAGACACTAGAAGACGAAGACTGGGATCATATCCTTCAGGCCGCAGCCAAAAGCTCGGTCTGTGCCACGTTAAAGGAGAACGCATTTAAGGTCCTCATGCGTTGGCATCATACCCAACTTAAACTATCTAAATTTGTTAAAGGGTATTCGCCGCTCTGCCCAAAGCAGTGTGGGGAATCAGCGGATTTAAAACATATGCTGTGGTCTTGTCCGAGGGTGGTCCCGATTTGGGAAAACATTAGGGAATGGTTACAGAGGATCTTGAACTTGGAGATCCCCCTGGATCCGTGGCTGTTCCTTCTGGGCAGGCGAATCCAGGGACTGCCAAAAGCGGCACGCAAGCTGGTTGCGCATTTCGCAACCGCCACACGATGTGAGATCGCAGCAGTATGGAAACGAGATGAAATTCCAGTTATCCCCAGAATTCGGAATAGAATTTGGCACGTGTGCCAGATGGAACAGTTGACTAGTTGGGTCAACGACTCTGGCCCAAATTTCCTAAAAGTATGGGCGCTTTGGATTGCCCAAACAGACATCCCAGGGGTAGATGCCGATGCAATCCTGCATTAATAGAGTTGATTGCGTTCTCCGATGACGGGGCAAGACTCAGGCACTATCAATTAGGGGACAGGTAGGACACGCCCCGAGACTAGTTGACAGAGCAGTGAAGCCTCCAAGCCTAGGAAAGATATAGCCGCAAAGAAGAAGTCAAGGATGTCACATCCATACAACAAGTTCAAGGCCGTTCCGCCCCCACCCCCCCCCCCCCCCCCCCCCCCCTCTCCCTTCCTTTCTGTCTAAACCTACTGTTGTCTTGTCCAAGTCATGTGGGTTAGGTTTGTCAAGTCTAGTGTGTAAATGTTGTAAGTCAAAGTTGACAAATGTTGGTGCTCTATCCCTGCACATACGGGGATGGAGGCTGTACTTATATGGGTAATGTGATACCAAAATATGGAATGTGGCACATTGTATGCATTGTAAAACCCAATAAAAACTGAAGTTGAAAAAAAAAAACCGCCTTTGCAAAATCTAACCAGACCACATCAACTGCATTACCCTGGTCTAAATTCCTACTTGCCTCCTAATAAGAATACCACTTGTGGTGCATTTGCGTGTCTGATGTCTTTTAGTTTTTAATGTCTGGTTCAGGGACAGATTATACTTACCTGCAAAGCCTGGGCGATTTCCTTAAAGAGCGGCCCGCCTCCTGCAGCGTCCCGGCGTCATGACGTAACATCATGTTCTCATGGCAACGCGTCATCATGTGACGTCCTGACGCCAAGTCGCCGTGACAAAGCGACGCTGTTGGAGAAGGTAAGACTCCCCTCTCACTCACCCCCCTCTCAACACACAGACACACACTCTCTTACCTAGGAGGTCCTGCCTGCCCGGGGACTCCCCAGCTCCCTCCTTCAGTTGGGCGAAAGTTGGGTCTTGGCGCCGATAGGACAAGGGAAGGGTATTGTCAGAGAGCTGGGGAGCTGTAGCACAAGCCCAGATGCCCACTACACCACTGGGTCACTGGGGCAGCACCGATCGCTCAATGGAGTAATCCACCCCTAGTCTGGTTATACTTACCTTGTCAAAGAAACAAATAAGGTTAGTTTGGCTTGGCCTATCCATCATAAATCCATGCTGACTATTACTAATAATTTTGTTTTCCATTGGGTATTTCTGAATATTATCCTGTACTAAACCTTCAAGCAGCTTCCCCACTATTGATGTCAGGCTTACAGGTCTGTAATTCCCCGGTTGTGATCTAGCTCCCTTTTTAAATATAGGCACCACATCTGCTTTACGCCAATCTTGTGGTACTGAGCCTGTGGAAATGGAGTCCTTGAATATTAAATGTAATGGTTTGGCTGTTACTGAACTTGGCTCCTTAAGAACTCTTCGATGTATGCCATCATGGCCAGGTGCCCTATTTACTTTGATTTTATGAAGCCGCCTATTCACTTCTTCCTTATTTAACCAAATGTTCATTAATATAGAAGTTGTGGCTTCCCCTTGTGACACTATTTTTGCAATTGATTCTTCCCTGGCAAATACAGAAGCAAACTGCTTTTTACTTATCTCCAATAATCTGCCTGCCCCTCTCACACTGAAAAGGTCCTATATTTTATTTTCAATTTTTTTTGTTATTAAAGAACTTGAAGAACTTTTTAGGGTTGATCCTCCTTTCTATTGCAATCCTTTTTTCATTTGACATTTTTGCTAATTTTGTTACATTCCTTATAATTCTGATATGATGCCTCCAAACCCTTCTGAGTTTAAGACTCTAAAAGCCTGTCTCTTCCTTTCCTTTTCCTTTTATTACCCAAAGTCACACACTGACAAGTGTACTTTTCCAACAATGTTTTAAAGCAGCAGTTCAAGTTCAAAATGTCCATTCAATATGTGCATCAATACAATATATACACTGACAAGTGATTAGCTAAGTTGCCGATCGATCTATTCTCCTGTGATCGATCGGCGAAGATTCGGCTCGGGGATTCACTAAATGGCTGTCAGTGCAGCAGAAGAGGGCCCAAGATGCAAAGTTCTGTGGGGAAGATCATGTGACCAGGCAGTCACTAGATACAATTGGTTCACTGCTAGAGAGAGGGCAGGGCTCAAAAAGGGGTGTGCCAGAGCCTGTTTCAGAAGAGGAAGGGGATGTGACTTTGTAAATGGTTGCTAAAGGGGGGGATAAATGCTTGTTTCATTATTATACATTAAAAATGTCTTTCAAAATGTCTTTTTTTTTTAAATTTGATAAATACTACAAGTATTTTCTTATAGTACAGAACCGATTTATTAAGAAAAACACACATGTAGGATATTACTTGAACTGCAGCTTTAAAGACTGCTCATTTATCTTCCACATTTTCCCCTGCAAACATTTCATCTCAATTTATTCCTATTCCAAGATTATTCCTCAGTTTATACAAATCTGCCTTGCTAAAAGTTTTAAATCTTTGTTGAACCCAAGTAATATGTTTTTTTTAATAATTTATTTCAAATGAGAATCATCATGTTTTGATCACTATTTCTCAAATGTTCCTGGCCTTGAATATTAGATATTACTGCTACATTGTTTGATATTACCAAATCCCAGCATAGCCCCTCTCTTGGCTGGCTCCTCAGTCATTTGGGTCATGTAATTCTCTTTTAGCGCCCACACAAACCTGTTTCCCTTAGTTATAATGCTAATCTCATTGCTTCAGTCTGCCTGGATAATTAAAATAATCCATATTTTAAACATGACCTAGTTTTCATACCTTCTCCATCTGCAAAAGATTGCCTTCATCAATCACAGATAATTGGTGGTTTATAGCATATCCCTTATATTGATAATGTAAATATTTTTAGATAGTATAGAATTCATGACTAAATGTATACAGTACTTTGGCACAAAATGTTCTATTCCCATCAACACAGATTTAATGGAACGATACTTAATATTTAATATACTTACGGCGACTGCTATGTTTATTAAAAACTCAATTTTCCAACAATTTTACATTGCCTGAAATGCTGCCATTTTTGGGGAAAATGTGGGTTTGAATATAATTTTTCCCCCATATAATTTTTTTCAAGGGGACAGCCCTAGCACCGAAGTGTATTAACGGCGGTGACGTGTTTAACCATTTGGTTACCCTAGGAGGGAGCCACTACATTATGGGGTCTGGCACTCCAGGGGGTCTTTACTGCTCCTTTTCCAGGGGAGAAAGTGCTCCGGAACGCAATCTGGCACATAAGGAAACAGGACGGGTGCTCTTCCGTTTCCGGATTCAGTGATCGCAGTGTGTAGGAGGGGCTGTGGCCAGTGGTGGATTTACTATTTTGCCGCGCCCAGGCCCAAATCTTTTTGCCGCCCCTAAATTTTTCGTCTCGCTCTCTCCTCAATACACATAATATCTCCCTCTCCCCAATACACATAATACCGCCCTCCCCTCAATACACATAATACCGCCCTCCCCTCAATACACATAATACCGCCCTCTCCTCAATACACATAATACCGCCCTCTCCTCAATACACATAATACCGCCCTCTCCTCAATACACAGAATACCGCCCTCCCCTCAATACACATAATTCCGCCCTCTCCCCAATACACATAATACCGCCCTCTCCTTATACACACAATACCGCCCTCTCCTCAATACACATAATACCGCCCTCTCCCCAATATACATAATACCGCCCTATCCCCAATACACACAATACCGCCCTCTCCTCAATATACACAATACCGCCCTCTCCTCAATACACATAATACCACCCTCTTCTTAATACACAAAATGTAACCCCCCCCCACACACACCACACCCAATATTGCACCCCCTGCAGCACACACACTACAGAACCCCCTGCAGCACACACAATATTGCCACCGCCCCGCAGAACACACAAAATTGACCCCCCTGCAGCACACACAAAATTGACCCACCTGCAGCACACCCAAAACTTAACCCTACCGTCACAGCCCACACAAAATGCCCCTCCCTCACCCAACCTGGGTCCCCCTGTGCAGTACACACACAACATGGCACCCCCCTGTGCAACACACACCATGGCACCCCCCTGTGCAGCATACACTCACAACATGGCACACCCCTTGTGCAGCACACACACAACATGGCACACCCCTTGTGCAGCACACACACACAACATGGCACCCTTTGAGCAGCAAACACACACACACAACATGGCACACCCCCTGTGCAGTACACACACAACATGGCACGCCCCCTGTGCAGTACACACACAACATGGCACGCCCCCTGTGCAGCACACACAACATGGCACGCCCGGTGGGAGGTACAGACTGTATGGGTCCTTTCTGTCTGTGTCACTGTGCCACCATCTTGTCCGCAGTTTGCCCGCCAAGCTTATAAATGGAGGAATAGCTGGACTGATCGGAGTTACCTGCGTTTTCCCCATTGACTTGGCCAAAACTCGGTTACAGAACCAGCAAAATGGCCAGCGTATGTACACCAGCATGTAAGTATCACTGAGCAACAAAACACCCAGGAGTTGGGTTATCATCTTGTAATACCCAGGACGTTCAGAAATGGAGCAATCTGATTGGCTTTTGTTGTTGCCATGGATACACTCAACCTTTCCCACCCCTTGGAATGTCCCATTCCTCCCCAACTCATGGGGGGATCTCTGCTCATGTTGTAAGGTCAAACACTTCAGTAAAGCTGCGACTCTGAATTATAATAAGATTCCAGGAGTAGTGTCACCTCCTGTCTTTTGGGAAATGAGGGTTTCTCGCCTATGGGATTACTGGAAATGACCACATCCGAGCTTTGCTTCCCCTCCCCTCAAACCCAGAATTCCATGAGCAAGACGCCCTTAACCCGATTGGCTCAAGCAGGATGGTATTCCAGTGTCGCGGAATGGAACATTCTGATTGGTCAACGTTGTAACCCTGGTTATTTAATCAGGCTTGTTAGGTGTAAATTCCCAAAGCCTCCTAATGAATGGGGGAAGGGGAGTTTCTCTACTTCTCTCCCAGATGCTGACCTCTGTACTGTCCTTGTGGCTACTAAGGAGAAGTCATATGATGCCTCAACCACATCGAACAAAATATTGTTTGCTGAGTTTGCACAAAGGGGTCGGAAAACAGTACAGGGTCAGATTACTAGAGATGTGATTTAAAGTTGCAGTCCTGCTGAATATCAAACACATCACACGAAGAGTTTGCAACGACTGAAATATATTCCAGATCAATCTGAAAAAAATCCACAGACAATTGTAGTTCTATTGACTGCTGTATCAGGGAGACGCTGTGGCTGCTGTATCAGGGAGACGCTGTGGCTGCTGTTTTCTTTCCCAGAATCCTCTGCTTCTCTCGTCCTCACAGTTTATCAGCTTCTCTGTCGCATGTGAGGGCAGTGACACCACCAGCCTGGAATAAAAGCTGATTCTATCTGTCATGTTATTCCGAGTGATTTTACAGAATATATCATTCACTCTGCTATTATTATATGTCCCAGGACATACTTTAAAACGAGAGGTAACTCTCAATGTATTACTTCCTAGTAAAATATTTTATAAATAATAATTATTAGGGGCTCGTACCTCATTGTGCAGCTATTTCAAGGTGGTAGCAAGCAGGGTCCAATTATGAATCGTTTTTTGTTGTTTTTTTTTTTTTTTTAGAAAATTCCCAATAGTTGCCATTTTAAAAGTCCCAGCAAAAAATATATATATATATTTTTTTTTAAATAGAAAAATATGTTGTTAAAGGTACAATTGTGGAAATGGGCAAAAGTGATCATTGTAACTGCTCTTTTTAATAGCGATTCATTGCGTCTGTGTTTCATTTGTGCCGTCAGGTCTGATTGTCTGATAAAAACCATCCGTTCTGAAGGCTACTTTGGCATGTATCGAGGTGAGTGAAACACTGCCGCACATATACACAGTGTAACACAATTACACACGTGCTGGTCGACTCTGTAGTACAAACACACAAACTCACTAGTGCATTCAGAAACTGAGCACACACGTGCACTAGAAAATACAAATGCGCTAACATATGCAAAGCCCAATCACATGTCCAAAAACACTAAAAATACATGCGGTGTAGAAAGCTTGTAATTACTGTACATACATGCACACTGGAACACGTTAAAATACGCTCACACATATGTACAAATACACATTAAAGTATACACACTTCCACATGTTAAATTGCACACACATACACACTGGAACATGTTGAAGTTTGCTCATGCACACATACACATATGTACACACACACTTCCCACATGTTAAAATACATACGTATTCACACACTAGACTGCACCCATGAGTACGCTGTGACACACACACACACACACTCACACTAATATAAGTAAACTAAGTGGAAATCACAGGTGTATACCTTGGAAAACACCCTCCTAAATGGTAGAACATGCAAGCACACTTGATACAGACAAAGTGCATATCACACACACGGCACTATGCACATTAAACAAATGCATACACGGCAATGTATATAGTGACACTATCTGACATATATACACAAGCTCACTACACACACATACATATTTATGTATCAATATATATATATATCTATGTACGTATATTTAAATTGTGTGTCACAGCGTACATCATGGGGGCAGTCTAGGGTTTGTGAAATGTGTATTTTAACATGTGGGAATTGTGTGGACATGTACTGGTAGTATATATTATCTATATAGATAGTGTGTGTGGTGTGTTGTATGTATATATGTGTAATATATGATTATATGTATATGTGTTGTGATATAATATATATATATATATATATATATATATATATATATATAATATCTGTGTATATATATATATAATATATATATATATATATATATATATATATATATATAATATATAATCTCAAATTGGGATGTTTCTTATGACTTTGATTATTAATTTGATGAACATGTTCCTTCATGGTGTCCCTAATGTTTTGCACTTCACACTCCCTTCACGTGTTTGTTCCTTTGGGTGTTTTTAAACTTGTTGGTGTGGGTGTCTGATAGTGGATAGGGTGCGGCACTGACCTATATGCTATTGGTGCATGTTATTATATGTTTTTACATATGTGTTGTTGGCCCTAGTATTACCTGTAGGGTCAGTGATTAGTTACATACACTGGCACGTTATATTATTTATTGTTGGTGCTATTGTACACCTGCACTGCCTGCAGCCCAGTACAGTATCGCATTGCACAGTAGCTCTTTTTCAGTACCGATGCGTCCTGGCCTCCTGTGACCTGTGCCCGCGTTGCCGTGACAACGCTGGGCCGCTAGGGGTCTGAGGCTGCGGTCCCAGTCATGACTGTGACACGCGCGCCCGGCGGGGTGGGGGGGGGACGCGTGAAAGCGCTAAACGCGGTGAGGGGAGAGAGGGAGCTTGCGACGGGAGGAGGCGGGGTCGGGGGATTTGCGGGGGGGCGGGCATACGGTCACGCGGCTGGTACCGCCCTATTGGGTGAACCGCCGGTGGGGGCGTGGCCACGCCTCCGTCGCAAGTTATTAAACTCAATTTCATTGAGTTGTAAAAAACTGCAGCACGGCGCGGCTGCACCTTCAGCGCGGAAGGTGGACTACTGGGCCCCTCACATGAGGGCGGTGCTTACACGCACAGCGCACGCCGCGCCGTGGCAGTTACTGGGACCGCAGCCTTAGGCCCCACCCGTCGCAAGCTCCTTCTCTCTCCCCTCAGACCGCAGATCGCGGTTAGCGCTGTGCACGTGCCGCCCCCCCCCCCCCCCCCGCGGGGCGCGCGTGTCACAGTCATGACTGGGACCGCAGCCTTATTGTGCGCATGAGCACCATCGCGCGACATAGCTGCACATGCGCAGTCAGAAACATTGTCTTAAGGGCCTTGTAGCGCCCCCACGCTTGGGGCACATGCGCAGCACTAGGTAGCTGCGGTGCAAATGTGCATGACGGCCGCAGACTAATACGTCATCAAGGGACGCGACAGACATGGTACTGCTGGAATACTAATATTTCCAAGATGGCGGTGCGTTCCACGGCTGGGCTGCGGGTCACAGGCATCACACACACGCGGTTTCACGTGTTTTGTGGGGTCCCACACAGGTGAGTTGATTGTTTTGTTTGATAGTGGATATATTTGTATCACTGGCACTCATCATGCACATCCCTGAGGAAGGTCGTGTCTTGCTGACCGGAAACGTTGGATGCAGTGCCGTGTATTTCTTATGTGAATACAGTTCTTTGTACTTACCTGGTGTGTGTGTCTTATGTCCCAGACCAACATCTGGTAAATATTTTCAATTTTATGTGTGCATATGGGATAAGCATCAGTGGATCTGTAGTTTACAGTGTGGCCAACTGCCCTTGTTTTTTGTATTTGTGTATATATAAGCTTTTCCTCGTGATCTCTTTGTAGGTGCAGCTGTGAATTTAACCCTCGTCACGCCAGAGAAGGCCATTAAATTAGCAGCCAACGACTACTTTAGACATTTTCTGTCCAGAGATGGGTGAGTGGGGTGAGGGATCATAACATATGACCAAAGGGACCTAATGATAGTGACATGTTTAATGGGTAAAATGGTCAGTACCAAAGGGATCTAATGACACTAACATGGTTAGTAGGTCATAGGGTCAGTCCCACGTGACCTGATAGCATCATAATGTCCCAAGCCAATGAGAGTGAGAGAAGCTCAGAGGGAGAAGATGGAGAGGGATGGAACTTGGAAGGATGAGATAGATTCTGTTTGCTTATATCGTGTTACTGCTGTGGGAAGAGAGGGGTGGGGACAGGAGAGAGAGAGGACGATGGAGAAAGGAGGAGGAGCACGAGACGGAGACGAGAGGACGGGGAGAGATAGAGGACGAGGGGGAGAAGAGGGGAAAAGAGCAAAAGGAAAGGGGGGGGGGGGAGAGAGATTAGAGGCGATAGAAGGAGGAGGAAGAAAATGGACGCGGGGAGGAGAGAGAGGGGAGAGAGGGGAAGGAGGAGAGATCAGGAGAAGGGGCAGGAGAGGAAGAGGGGGGGGGGAGGAGGAGAAGATAAGCAGGAAGGGGAGGAGGAGGACTGGGGGGCAAGAGAATGAGAGGGACAGGGGGAGAGAGATAGGAGAGAGGGCAGGAGGAAAGAGCAAGAAAGAGTGGAGGGGAGATAGGAGGAGAAGAAAGTGGGCGGGGGAGAGAAGGAAAAGAGCAGGGGGAGGAGGAGAGAATGAGGGTGAGAGGTAAAGAGGGGTCAGGAAAGAGGAAAAGAGTGGAGAAGGAGGAGAAAAGGGAGGGAGACAGAAAAATGAAGAGGGAGTGGAGAGAAGAGAGCGACAGATGGAGAAAGGGAGAAAGAGAGAAAGAAGTAGATGGTGAGAGATGGGTGGGGCGGAGAGATTGTTAGGATGTGCTCACCACAAACGAGACGGGACCGCGGTGCTGAGGTGGGATAGGATATAACGCCACCCACAGCCACGAGGGCACGTCTTGATTGAAGAGTGGTCTGGGATTCCGGATCGGAGTAGGAGAGGTACGGTAGGTAGAGAGGCCGTTAGCCAAGTCCGGGGTTAGAGAGAGGGACGTTGTCGTTTACCGTAAGCCAGGATCGGGATGCCAGAGGTGCGGAGAGTCGTGCTGTTATTACCTCTGGGACATGTAATGTTGTATGACTCTGTGGTATTACCTCTACTGGACATGTAGGTTCGTGTTACCTCTCGGGACATTGTATGATTAGTATTACCTCTGGACATGAGTGTATCCTGGTATTCCCTCTCTGGACATTTGTATGTGTATTACCTGGTCATACCTCTTGGACAGGATGTGATTACTTGGTTGACTCTCTGGACAGTTGTGTACTGTGTATTTACCTCTCTGGGACATGTATGGGTATTACGTGTATTACCTCTCTGGTCATGTATGTGTATTACCTGTGTATTACCTCTCTGGACATGTAGTGATTACATGTGTGGATTAAATCCTCATGCTTAGTATTACCCTGGACATTATGTGATATTTACCTGTGTATTACCTCTCTGGACATAGGTGTATACGTGTTACCTTTGGACTCGTGTGTATACATTCTAATCTCTGGAAATGTTGTGTACTGTATCCCTTCTGAGTGTATTCGTGTTTCTCTTGGGACATGTTATGTGTATATACCTGTGTATTACCTCCTACAGGTGATACTGTACCAGGCATGTGGTGTATTACCTGTTGATATACCTTCTGGATGGGGGGGGCCGCGGAGATTCCCACCGAGCAGGGAGGAGAAGAAAAGGGCTGTGCTCGTGGGGGGCTAAGCAGCTTCCTCCATCCTGATTGGCTGCTGCTGGGTAATGCAGCCAATCAGAAGGAAGTTTCAGGAGCCTGGGGGGTGGAGCCACGGAGAGGTGGGAACAGCAGGGAGCGGTGAGAGGTGTGTGCGTGCGTGTGGAGACGCCACCTTCAACCCTATGCTACAGCTGCCTCCGAAGCGTTCAATAAGACTATCCTACTACACACATCACACTCTTACACACATCAGGTGCACCACCATAATTGAAATAGGAATAACCCTCTTACCAACACACCAGGTTGCCCACCCATTATATGCGATAGGATAACCCTCTTACCACACCAGGTGCCCCCCATATATTGCGATTAGATAACCTTGACCACACCAGGTGCCCCCACATATTGCGATAGGATAACCCTGTTACACACACCAGGTGCCCCCATATATTGCGATAGGATAACCCTCTTACACACACCAGGTGCCCCCATATATTGCGATAGGATAACCCTCTTACACACACCAGGTGCCCCCATATATTGCGATAGGTAAACCCTCTTACACACACCAGGTGCCCCCACCACAATTTTTTTTTTTTTTTTTTTTTTTTGATAGGATACCCTGTACACACACCAGGTGCACCACATATATTGACGATAGGATAACCTCTTACACACAGGTGCCCCATCATATTGCGAGATAGGATAACCTCTCTACAAAACACAGGTTGCCCCCATATTGCGATAGGATAACCCTCTTACACACACCAGGTGCCCCCAATATTGGCCGTAGGATAAAACCTCTTTAAGACAACCAGGTGCGCCCCCACAATTATGAGTAGGCAACCCTGTTACACACACCAGGTGCCTCGATAGACGCCAGTAGCATCGCACTCATACATTAACTGACATCTTAGACTTCAGTTAGATCACTCTTTGTACAGTAGCCCATAGACGCGCAACTTTCAAGAGGATCGCATCCTGCCTTGTTTTTTCAAGGTACCTACCAGCAGTGGTTTTAGAGCCTTTGTGTTGCGTTTAGATTTTAAATGCTCAGAAAATCATAATCCATCCCACAAAAGGGAATCATTTCTGTCTAATAGCTAAATGTAAGCGCATCGTTTAAATACAAATTATCACTTTGAGATGGCATCTTAGGATGACTTCCTTTTCAAAAATGGCTGCCCTCCCGCTCAGCTTCCATGTTTAACGTACGTGTTTCTGCTGTCAGGTTTGGAAGCTTAAACAGGACAGAAATGATCAACGTGGGATTTTTATCTTCACTGTTTTGCTGTAATCCTTTTTCGTCGGCTTTAACCTCTTCTGCCCCAGAGGGGCCTTCAACGCTTTGCTCTGCCAAGCATGGGGCCACCGGCCAAGAAGTGTTGTAACTATAGCTAGTAAGACGTATATAGAGAGGGGAAGAAGTTTTAGTAACGGCAGCACTCGGTCAAAGTCTCCAGGTAACACAGATAGCACGAGTAGAAGGGGAATTTATTTGCATGCATTGCTATTTTTTTTGCTTGGTGTTTTGCAGAAACTGCCAGGCCGCAGGGAGGTGACAAGCTGAGGGAACAGGAGGACGGAGCTGCGATTTTATCCCGGTTACGGTGCAATTAAATGGCTGATAAACCAATCAGGTAAAGAGAGTGTGGTCTGTATGTGTGATTGCGTCCATACAGGGGCAGACCGTGCGGACGCGATCAGACTGCCTAAAGGCAGTGATCACGTTTATACAGCGTGTGCGCGGAAAAGCGGCGCGCGAGTCATGCGCGTGAATACGGGTATCCTCAAACTGATGTCCTCAGCGACCGTAGGCGCTCACGTGAGCAGTTAGCCAATGAGGGGCGAACCAGCTCCGTGACGCCACTGGCTCCAGCCCACAGACACGCCCGCCGGACGGCCTGCGTACTAAGGCCAGGGAAAGCACCCGGCTTTGTGCACGGCTGCAGTGTCTATAGACGCAGCATGATGAGGATTTCTGGGTGAAATGTGCGTTTACATGTGTGAGAGAGGGGGGGTGTCACATTGCAGTGCGAGGGATAGATTCAGGTGACCTTCTGGTCACGTCCCTTGCAGTGTAACTTTAGTGTCAACTCTGTATGCTGTAGTGGGAGAGACTGTACGAGATATAGGCGTTTCTGGGTGTCACTATGTCACTTTGCAGGGGAAGGGAGGCCCTTCTGTCTTTGTGTAACTCACCTGGATGTGGGTGGACAGACGACCATTATGGGGCATCTTTAGCTCTGCTCATGTTTATCCCTGAGGTATGAAGGACAGAATGGTCACAGTCGTCTGCTGTGTCACCTTTGCAGTGGAGAGACAGGGACTGTATGGGTCAGCGACTGCTGGGTCACTGTGTACCTGTGGAGATAGACAACTCAGGTGTTGTGTACACATGGTGGGGTACCATGATGGGATCGTATTCAGGTTTCCTGAGTGGGAGGTACACGGGATGGGACTCACATTTCTCGTAGTGTCCAAATGAGGTGGGATGGTACAGACTATGGGTCCTTCTGTCTGTGTCACGTGTGTCCCCATGACGGTGGGAAGGTACAGAGGTATGGGTCCTTCGGCTCTGTGTCAACGTGTCGTCCCCATGAGGGGGGGAGGTTACAGACTGTACGGGTCCTTTCTGTCTGTGTCAATGTGTCCCCAATGAGGTGGGAGGTACAGAACTGTCTGGTATTTCGTTGTGTCACTCGTGTCCCCAGAAGGTGGGAGGTACAGGAACTGTATGAGGTCGTCTGTCGTGTCACTGTGTCCCATGAAAGGTGGGAGGTTACAGACTGTATGGGATTTTGTCTGTGTCACTGTGTCCCCATGAGGGGGGTGGTAGAGGTAAGACTGTATGGGTATTTGTCTGTGTCACTGTGTCCCCATTGAGGCGGGAGGTACAGACTGTAGGGTCAATTTCTGTCTGGTGTCCACTGTTGTCCCCATGGAGGTGGGAGGAAGACTGTATGGTCCTTTTCGTCTGGTCATGTGTCCCCATGGAAGGGGGGAGGGTTACAGGACTGTATGGGTTCCTTCTGTTCTGTGTAACTGTGTGTCCATGAGGAGTAAGACTGATGCGTTGTTGTTGTACCCCCAGGGAGGTACCAGATGTATGTCCTTTTTCTGTTTGTGTACACTGTGTCCCAATGAGGTGGGAGGTAGGTACGACTGTATGGAGTTCCTTTCGTCTGTGTACTGTTTTCCCAATGGAGGTGGGATGGTACAGTACGTGTATGGGGTCCTTTCTGTCTGTGTCACGTGTCCCCATGAGGTGGGAGGTACAGACTGATGGGTCCTTTTCTGTCTGTGTCACTGTGGCCCCATGAGGTGGGAGTACACGACTGTATGGGTCTTTGTCTGTGTCACTGTGTTCCCATGAGGTGGGAGTAGACAGATGTAGGGTCCCTTTCTGTCGTGTCACTGTGCCCCCATGAGGGTGGTGGAGGTACAGGATGTATGGGTCTTTCTGGTTGTGTCCACTGTGTCCCCATGAAGGTGGGATGGTAAGACTGTAGGGTCATTTCGGTGTTCACGTGTGTACCATGAGGTGGGTGAGGTACAGACTGTAGGGTCCTTTCTGTCTGGTTCACTTGTGTCCAGGGGCACTTATGCTATTTTTCTTGGGTAGGTCCCTGATGGGAGGGTACAGACTGTATGGGTCCTTGTCTCGTGTCACTGTGTCCACATGGGTGGGAGGTTACAGAACGTATGGGTCTATTTTAGAGGTCACTGGTCCCATGGAGTGAGGTACAGATGGATGGGTTCCTTTTCGTCTGTGTCACTGTGTCACCATGAGGGTGGGAGTACAGACGTATGGGTCCTTTCTGTCGTGTCAACGTGTCCCCTGGGTGGGAGGTACAGACTGTATGGGTCCTTTTGTCTGTGTCACCTGTGCCACCATCTGTCGCAGTTTGCCCGCCAAAGCTTATAAATGGAGGAATAAGTGGAATGATCGGAGTTTACCTGCGGATTTTCCCATTGCACTTGGCCAAAAACTCGGCACAGAACCAGCAAAATGGCCAGCGTCTGTAACCAGCATGTAAGTATCATGAAGCAAAAACACCCAGGAGGGGTTATCATCTTGTAATACACAGGACGTTCAGAAATGAGCAATTTCTGATTGGCTTTTCGTTTCCATGGATTACACTCAACCTTTCCCACCCTTGGAAGGTCCATTCATCTCCAAAACTCATGGGGGGATATCTGCTCATGTTGTAGGTCACACTTCAGTAAAGCTGCGAATTGAATTATAATAAGTTCCAGGAGTAGGTTGTCACTCCTGTCTTTGTGGAAATGAGGGTTTCTCGCCTATGGGATTTACTGGAAATGACCACATCCGGAGCTTGCTTCACCCCCCCTCAAACCCGAATTCCATGAGCAATGACGCCCTAACCGATTGGCTCACAGCAGGATGGTATTCCAGGGTGCGGCGAATGGAAAAAATTCGATGGTCAACGTTGTACCTCTGTATTTAATCAGCGATTGTAGGGGTGTAATCCCAAAAGATCCTAATGAAGAGGGGAGGGGAGTTTCTCGACTTCTCTCCCAGATGTGACTCATGTATGCATTGTGGCTTACTAAGGAGAAGTATATGATGCTCAACACAGCGAACAAAATATGTTTGCTGAGTGCACAAAGGGGCGGGAAAACCGTACAGGGTCAGATTACTAGAGATGTGATTACAAGTTGCAGTCCTGCCTGATACAAAAACATAACACGAAGAGTTTGCAACGACGAAATATATCCAGATCAATTGAAAAAAATCACGACAATGTGGTTCTATGGACTGCGTACTCAGGGAGACGTGTGGCCTGCTGGATCATCGGGAGAGTGTGGCTGCTGTTGTTACTTCCACGAATCCTCTGCTTCTCTGCATACACCAGTTATAGCTTCTCTGTCGCATGTGAGGGCCAGTGGACACCACCGCCTGGAATATAAAGCTGGAATTCTATCTGGTTGTTATTTCCGAGTGATTTACGGAATATATCATTCACTCTGCTAATATTATATGTACCCAGGACATACTTTTTTAAAACGAGAGGTAAACTCCAAATGTTTACATTCTCTAGTAAAATCATTTTATAAAATAATATTAGGGGCTACGTACCTCATTGATGCAGCTATTTCAATGGTGTGGTAGCAAGCAGGGTCAATTATGAATGTTTTTTGTGTTTTTTTTTTTTTTAGAACAATTCCAATAGTTGCCATTTTTAAAAGTCCCAGCAAAAAATATAATATATATTTTTTTTTAAAAGAAAAAATATGTTGTCAAGGTTACAATTGTGGAATGGGCAAAAAGTCGATCATTGTAACTGCTCTTTGTAATAGCGATCATGCGTGTGTTTCATTCTGTGCACGTCAGGTCGTGATTCCTGATCTAAAAACCATCCGTTTCTGAAGGCTAACTTTGCAGTATCGAGGTGAGTGAAACCCTTGCCGCACATATACACAGTGTAAACACAATACACAATGCTGGTCGACTCTGTGGTACAAACACCAAACTCATAGTGCATTCAGAAATCTGAGCAAACACGTGATAGAAAATACAAATGCGCGATAAATATGCCAAAAGCCCAATCACTGTCCAAAAAACACTAAAAATCAGCGGTGTTAGAGAAAGCCTTAGTATGTACTAGACAGACATGCACATGGACACGTTAAAAACGACTACACACATAGTACAAATACACAATAAAGTATCACACACTTCCACATGTTAAATTGCACACACATCACACTGCGAACATGTTGAAGTAAGTTTGCTCATGCACACATACACATATGGTACACACCCACTTCCCACATGTTAAATATACGTATCCACACATAGGACTGCACCCATGAGGACGCTGTGACGACACAACCACACACACATCACTCACGAATATAAGTAAACTAAGTGGAAAGGCAACACAGGTGTATACCTGGAAAACACCCTCCTAAAGGGTTAGAACATGACAAGCACACTTGATACAGACAAAGATGCATATCCACACACACGGCACTAATGCACATTATTAAACAAATGCAAATCCACGGCAATGATAATATAGTGACACTATCTGACATATTACACAAGCTCACTACCACACACATCACATTTTATGTTCATACTGAGACTAGATATTCTAATCATGCGTTTCTTCATATGGTCAGTACTTAGGTGGTGATCGTGTCCTTTGAATGTGGAAGGTATGGGGTATAGTATAGTACCGGTGACGAGAGGGGGGGGGGGGGTGCGAGAGTAAGCGGAGGAAGTGTGTGGAGGGAGAGGGATGAGAAATGTGGGATGTAGTAGGTAAATGTGAGTATGGATAGGAGTATGTTATAATATGTTGGGGGAGTATGAGATTATATTATAGGAGGGAATATCTTATATTATATAATATATATATATATAGTAGTAGTTATATATAGATATATAATATCTTTTCATAATTAGAATACATTGGGGATGTTCGATGACGTTTGATTTAATTTGTTGAACATGTCTTCATCGGTGGTCCCTAAAGTTTTGCACTTCACACATCCTGTACGGTTCTTGTTCCTTGGTGTGATTTTTAAACTTGTTGGTGTGGGTTGTCTGATTAGTGCGAATAGGGTGCAGGCACTTGACTATCTTGTATTGGTGCAGGTATTATATGTTTTACATATGTTGTTGTTTTGCCCTAGTAGTTACCTGTAGGTCAGTGATTCGTTACTACTGGAAGCGTATTTATTTATTGTTGGTGCTATTGTACACTCTGCACTGCAGGAGCCCAGTCAGTATCGATTGCAACAGTAGCTCGTTTTTCAGTACCGATGTCCTGGCATCCTGTGACGGTGACCGCAGTTGCCGTGACAAGCTGGGGGCCGATAGGGGTCGGAGGCTGCGTTCCAAGTCATGACTGTGACACGCGCGCCCGGCGTGGGTGGGGGGGGGGGCGCGTGCACAGCGCTAAACCGCGGGTTGAGGGAGGAGGGGAGAGGGAAGCTTGCGAGGGAGGAGCAGGGTGGTTCGGGGATTTGCGGGGGTGGCCAATCAGTAACGCGGCTGTCCGCCGCTACTTGGGTGAACCGCCGGTGGGGCGTGGCACGCCTCCGTCGCAAGGTTTTAAACTCAATCATTGAGTTGTCAAAAATGCGCACGGCGCGGCTGCACCTTCAGCGCGGAAGGTGACCTACGGGCACCCTCCCAATTGAGGGGCGGTGCTACACGCAAGCGCACGCCGCGGTGGCAGTTGACTGGGATCCGCAGCCTTAGGGGGCCCCACACGTCGCAAGCTCCTTCTTCTCCCTCAGAACCGCAGATCGCGGTTAGACGCTGTTGCACGTGCCGCCCCCACCCCCTCCCCACGCGGGGGCGAGGTCACAGTAGAATGGGACCGCAGCCGAGTGCGCATGAGCACCATCGCGCGACATAAAGCTGCACAGCGCAGTCAGAAAACATTGTCTTAGGGCCTTGTAGTGCCCCCCACGCTTGGGGACATGGCGGCAGCACTAGGTAGCGCGGTGGGAAAAGTGGCATGACGGCCGCAGACTATTACGTCATCAAGGACGCGGACGCGACATGGTACTGCTGGAATAACGAATATTCCAGAGGCCGGTGCCATGGTTCCACGGCTGGCTGGGTCACAGGCATCACACACACAGCGGATTTCACGTGTTTTGGGGGTCACCACAACAGGTGAGTTGTTGTTTATTGTTTGTTGTTTGGATAGTGATATATTTGATCACTGGACTCATTCACTGCACATCCTGAGGAAGGTCGTGTCTTGCTGACGAAACTTGATGGAGGTGCGCTGCTCCGTGTATTTCTTATGTGAATACAGTTCTTTTTGTACGTCTGGCTGTGTGCTTGTCTCTAGTCCAGACCAAACTCTGGTTAAGTAAATATTACAATTTTTGGGTGATCAATGGGATAAGGATCAGGATCTGTCAGTTACAGTGTGGCCAACGTCCCTTGTTTTTTGGATTGTGTTATTATAAGCTTTTCCTCGTGATCCTCGTTTGTAGGTTTGCAGCGTGTGAATTTAACCCTCGGCACGCCAGGAAGGCCATTTAATTTAGCAGACCATACGACTACTTAGACATTTTCGGTAAGAGATGGGTGAGGGGGGTGAGGGATACATAACAATGACCAAAGGGCCCTAATGATAGTGACATGTAATGGGTAAAAAATTGGTCAGTACGAAAGGTGAAATCTAAGACACTAACATGGTGTAGGAGGTCATAGGCGTTCAGTCCCACGTGACTGATGCCATCATAATGTCCCAAGCCAAGTGAGGTGCAGAGAAGACTCAGAGGGGAGAAGCTGAGAGGGATGGAACTTGAAGGATGGATGAATTCTGTTGCTTATATCGTTTACTGCTGCGAGGAGGGGGAAGGAGGCTGGGAGAGATGGATAGAAAGAGAGAATAAGTGAGGAGAAGAAGTGAGAGGAGAGAGAGGGACAGGGGGAAGAGATAGGCAGCAAGGGGAGGAGGAAAAGCAAGGAAGAGGGGGGGCTGGCGGGGGACGATAGAAGGAGGAGAAGAAAATGGACTGGGGGGGCGGAGCGAGAGGGGCACAGGGGGAGAGAGAGAATGTAGAGAAGGCAGGCAGGAGGGAAAGATGTGGGGGGGTGGAGAGGGAGGAGAAGGAAAGGAGAGGGGAGGAGAGGAGCGGGGGAAGATGACGAGAGGGGATAGGGGGGAGAGAGTATAGAGAGGCTAGAGGCAGGGAGGAAAGACGCAAAGAACGAAAGAGTGGAGGGGAGATCAGGATCGAGAAGAAAGGGGGCCGGAGGGGAGAGAAGGAAAAGAGCAGGGGGAGGAAGGATCGGAATGAGGGTGAGATTGAGAGTATAAAGAGGGGTCAGGAAAAAGAGGACAGAAGTGAGAAGAAGGGAGAGAAAGGGAGGGAGACAGAAAAATGAGAGGGATGGGAGCGAGAGAAGGCGAACATGAGGGAGAAAGGGCGCAAGAAGAAAGACGGAAAGAGAGTACGTTGAGAGATGGGGGGCGGAGAGAGAGATTGTTAGGGATGTGTCACCACAACGAGACGGGGACCGCGGTGCGAGGTGGGATAGGATATAACGCCCACCAAAGCCACAGAGTGGGCACGCTTGATTTGAAGAGGGGTTGCGGATCCGGATCGGAGAGGAGAGTTACGGAGGTAGAGAGGCGTTAGCCAAGTCCAGGGGTGGGTAGAGAGAGGGGACGTAATGTCGTTCGAAGCCAGGTAGGGAGACAGAGGTGCGGAGAGTCGTGTGAGCCGTTATGCCGAGTTGGGATGCCGAGGTCAGGTAGACGTAGCGGAACAGCGGTTCAGTTCCGAGGAAGTTCGGCCGGAATAGGCCTAAGGAGGCCAGGACAATGATGGTGGAGAGAAACACTTGGTTCTATGCTCAGCCAACGAGTCAGTAGTGACTTGCAGGGTTATATATAGAGAGAGGAACAATAGCAGGCTAGCAAGGGTAGGGGTGTGTGAAAGGCAGTACCGCGGTTGTAGGTCAGAAAGCAGTACCAGTGGTGAAGGAGCCAACTAAAGCCAGCAGCCTGGCTATGTTCAGTGGTAGCCATCACAAGGGGCGATGTGCCTTGAAGAGGCGGGCGCCGTCAGTGTTGGCCGCCCAGCCATCCGTGAGGCGAGGCCATCCGGCGTGCGTGTGCGGCCCCCCGCCCTGCTTACTGAGAGTAGAAGAGGAAGGAAGATGTGCGCGGCGCGCATAGATGGAAGAGTGCCGGCGGCTTGCCTCCGGGTCCAAGTGTGCAGCGGGGACAGATGAGAGGCAGGTACAGAGGAGATGAGTCGGGGACGACCGAGAGCGGCGTGGCATCCAGAATCCCACAGTACCCCCCCATTCAGGGGTCGTACTCCGGCCGAGACCATGATCAGGCTTGGAAGGATTCTTGCGATTGAAAAGCCGTTAGAAGCACGAGGTGGTGAAGATCCCCGTAGGAACCAATGAACGTTCCTCGTGGTGACCGAACCCCTTCCAGTGAACAAGTTTGTACTCCTCCTCTGGAAATTCTGGAATCCAGGACCAAACTGCACCTCGTATTCCTGTTGACCTTGAATCATGATTCGGACGCTGGAGAGAGAATTCTTTATGAAAAAGCGAGGACCTCTGAAACCACTGGTTTCAAGTAAGGCACGATGGAAGACGAAGGGTATTTAGAGAAGGTGAGACGCTAGCTTGAGAAGACCACAGGATAATCCTCCGATAAGATAGTAAAGGGACAGAGGAACTTGGAGCACAAGCTTCAGGTAGGAACCTTTCAACGGAATATTCTGACGAGAGCGATCCCGTCTCCTGGGGCGAACTACCGGTTGACGTCGAAAGTCGATCAGACATGGAGTTTGTCTCGCCCTTGTAGCAAGCCTCAAATTCTCCTGAATCCTAGTACCATAAGACCTAGGCGAGAGAGGGAGGACGTGCTGTGTCCACTGCTGGCACCCCTAGGAGAGAGAGAGGATGAAAGGTAACCGAGAGTGCATGAAATCCAGGTTTATAAAAAATTGGAGATTCTGGCGTGTAGAACATTGCGATAGAGAGTTCAGAGAAAACTCGGCCCATGGGAAGACGATCCTACCCAGTCATCCCGTGGTATCAGGTTTAAAACATGAGGTATGGTTCCAGGTTTTGGTTGGCCCTCTCGTTTGTTTCCATTGGTCTGTGGATGGTACCCAGAAGAGAACTGAAGCGGAATCCCCAACTTTGGGAAAAAGCACGCCAAAACCTCGGACACGACATGAGACCCCACGATTGAGACCAATGGTAGATTAGGGTTACTCCTGAAGACGAAAAATCTCCTGGTATTGAAGGAATCTCGCCATGCATTGGCGGATTGGTAGACCCTAAAGAACAAGGTGCGGGATGTTTAGAAAAACGATTCGAGGACCCACCAGATGGATTCTTTCCTTTGGACTCAGGAAGCTCTATCAATAAGTCCATAGAAATCGTTCCAGACGGTCTGGAATGGGGTAACGGAAGTAGAAGCCAGCAGGTATGACACGAAGACACCTTGTTGCTGACGCGAAAAATTAAACGCTTTGACAAAACTTCCTACACGCTATTTAGCCCTTTCAGGCCACCAGAAGGTACGTTGAACCTAGATCGTTGGTCTTCCGCTATCCCGTGGGTGTCTTCGGCGATTTAGAGGACATGGACACCACTCGAGAACACTTCTTGCGGGTGTTAGTGTTGAGGTTGCCGTTGTATAGAAGTCTCTCCCTCCGGAACCTGTAGTCCTTAGGAATCCGTGGACTTTGCGGATTGAATTTGCCATGATCTCAAACGAATTAGCGAGAGGAGTACAACTAGAAGGGAAATAAAGACTCAGATGCTCCTAATTTGTCCTCCGCCAGGAACTGCGTGATAGGGCGTGCCCGCTTTTTAGATATGGAGCCGGATGAATGAAATGAGCGAAATAAATCGTTTGAAAAAAACAAAGCCACGGGCTTGTGCGAGGTTCACAACGTGTTGCCCTTCTAGGATAGAGGAGATTCTTAGGATCCGTCAAAATTGGTATGGTGTCGTTCAGTCCATCTAAGTAATGTCCTCACTAGCCTCTAAGCCAATTGCATCGCCACCAAAAGTCCCTATTCCCGACATCATAATTCCGTTCAGCGGCGGAATTTATCGGAAATAAAGCAACAATGGATGACAGTTGGCTAAAGAGAGAAGAAGTCTACTGGGACAGAACAAGCCCCAGCAACCAATGTCCGAGCATCTACCTCCAAGGTAAATGGGGAGTTAGGATCTGGGTGGATGAGGACTGGGAGCAGACACAAAAGCCTTTTTAGCCGATCAAATAGCCTTTATGGCGGGACTCCGACCAAGATGAAGGATATCAGTACCCTTCTGGTGAGGGCAGTTATGGAGGAGATACGGTGGACGAAAAAAATGCGGATGAGGTGTGGAAACGTCGATAATAGTTTGACAAAACCTAAAAAAACGTTGAATTGCACGGCTACTAAGAGTAGTCGGACGAGGCCGTCCAGAATAGCCTTAAGTTTCGCTGGATCCATATTGAAACCCGAATCCGAGATGACGTAACCCAAAAATGCAACAAGATTTGAGGTGGAACTGACATTTCTCCAGTTTCGCAAAAAGATGATTCTCCCGAAGAACGGAACAATACTGTTGAACAGTTTGATGTGTTTGAGTGGATAGAAAAAATGAGGATGTCATCCAAGTAAACAATAAGAAGGAGTTCAGAATGTCCCGAAAGATCTCGTTGACAAAATCCTGGAAAACGGTGGCTGGTTGCACAAAACCGACGGCATAACCAGATATTCATAGTGGGTCATGGGTGTTAAAAGCAGTCTTCCAATCGTCCCTCTCGTTATCCTTACTAGATTGTAGGACCTCTTCAGATCCAGTTTTAGAAAAGATATTTGCTCCTGGAGACGATCGAAGAGCTCCGGTTATATTAACGGCAGAGAGATAGACGATTTTTACGAGTGAGTGATATTGTTAAACCCCGAGTTTAGTTATGCATGGAAGGAGAGAGCCGTCCTTTTTCTTGACAAAGAAGAAACCGCTCCGACGGGGAAGACGATTTTTCTACTGAAAAATCTTTCTAAGTTCTCCACCCCCGATGTAAGTGGTCATGGCCCTTGTCTTGGGAGGAGAGAGGGATAGGATCTTGCCCTGGAAGAGGTGCACTGGAAGTTAGGTCGATAGGCAATCAAAAGAACGGTGTGGAGGTTAGAATCTCGGAACGTGTCTTGCGACATACATCACGGAATTCCCAGTACTCAAAGGGTAAGGGTAAGGAGTTAATTTTCTCAGATAAGGTAGACAAACCACCAATTTCTCTTGAAAATTGGTACAGGTCTTAGCACAAGAAGGAGCCCACTGGATAGGTTTGATCCGTCCAGTCATGGAGGATTATGAAGTTGATGACAGCAAGGACGACCCAAAATCAACCCTCAGCAGAACGAGGGTGTGGGACATCGAGGGTTTAACTGATATACGTATGGACGTTAACGAATTGTAGAAGAAGAGGGCCACCGTTAGGTGCGTGATAATGTAGTTGGTTAAGGGTCGACGTCAATCGCCTCAGTCCTACCGGGTCTCAGTGACCAAAGGGATTTGTCGTAGAAAAAGTTCATCAATGAAATTACCTGCAGAACCAGAGTCATGAATGCTGTGTGCCGGAGTGTGAAACCCCTCCAGAAAGTGTAATCGGCAAGGTTTATATCCTGGTGGAAGGATGTGGCATGGGAGGAAAGTGTCTAATATTTCCCAGACGAACACCAACTCTCCTGGGAGACTCATTGGGAGTGGCATCCGGTGGTGAGGACACGGGGTACAGCGTGACCGGAATTGCCACAGTACATGCAAAGGCCGGCCTTGCGCGACGCAGTTTCTCAGCAGGAGACAGCCATTGCCTCCCAACTGACTGGGTTCTGGATGTCCAGAGAAGGATGGGTAAAGGAGTACGAAGGAGGGAGCAAGATGTCTCTGAGACCGTGGACGTACATGGGAACGCTCGTATGATCCGTCCAGCAGGACGCTATCCCACAGAATAGACTGCGAGAGCGATAACTCCTCCAGGTTAGTGGACGATCAAGTGCAGCAGCTCATCTTTTAGGGTTCGACAGGCTTGCCAGAATGCCGAAGATAGAGCTCATCATTCAACCGTTCAGCAGCAAGGGTGCGGAACTCCACTGCATACATGGCAAACCGACACGAGTCTCCCTGGATTATAGGTGGTGAGAGCAGGCAGAAGATGCCGTTAACACCTCCGTGCGGGAGTATCGAAGACTCTTCGATATTATCGACGAAGAGATCGATGTCTGTGTGATGGCACCTGTCGTTCCCAATGGGAGAGGCCCACGCCAGTGCCTGATCGGTGAGAACGGGAGTAGATTTGTAGCAGACCTTGGAGACAGAAGACACCAAGCGAGGGAGAGAGGAGAGGAGTTAATTAAATGGACGAGACATTGATAATGAACCCCGGCATCTGAGGATCCCCCGACATAGTGTCTGGGAGGCGGAATCCGGGGTTCCGGAGAGCAGACGCGAGACGGAGGTGTCGGAGCAGGAATAGCCGGTACAGGAGCTTGCCACGGGAGACAGTTGTCGATTGAGGGTTCGAACCTGAAGAGTAAGGGTATGGCCGCTTTGCGGCAAGGACTATCCGTTTTATCTGATTGGTCTAGGTAAGTTCTAGTCTGGTAAACGAGAAGCAGATGAGCGGTTATAGTGCTCGCCACCTCAGCGGGGCCATGTTTGTAGGGCTGAGCATAATGTTAGGATGTGCTCCACCACAAACGGACGGGACCGCGGTTGCTGAGTGGAGGGATAGGATATAACGCCACCCACAGCCACCGAGGGCACGTTTGATTGAAGAGTAGAGTTGTCTGGCTTTCCGGATGGAGGAGGAGAGGTACGGTAGGTAGCGAGAGGGCGTTAGCCAAGTCCGGGGTTAGAGAGAGGGACGTTGTCGTTTACCGTAAAGCCAGGATCGGGATGCCAGAGGTGCGGAGAGGTCGTGTAGCCTTAGCCGTATGCCGATTGGGATGCCAGAGGTACAGGTAGACGTAGCGGAAGGCCGGTCATTCATCACGAGGGAAAGTCTGCGAAAGACTAAGGGGCAGGAAAGGGTGAGAAACACTGGTTCTATTGCCAGCCAACGGTCAGTGACTCTGCAGGGTTCTATAGGAGAGGGAACCAATAGCAGAGCCAGCAAGGTAGGGGGTGTGTGGAAAGGCCAGGTTACCGCAGGTGTAGTTCAGAAGCCGTCCCAGGGAAGGAGCCATAAAGCCAGCAGCCGGCTAGTTTAGTGGTAGCCATCTCACAAGGGGCGCTGTGCCTTTTAAGAGGCGGGGGGCGGAGCGCCTCCGTGTGGCGCGCTCGTGGGCAGGGCCATCAGGCTGCGTGTGCGACCCCCGCCGCTGTCTGAGAGTGACGAGCGAAGGAAGATGTTGCGCCGCGCGCGCAGTAGATGGACGAGCTGCGCGCAGGCTTGACCTACGGAGTCCCACGTGTGCCGGGGAGACCCGTGGCACGGCAGGGTAAGTGAGGAGCACGCCGAGAGCGGCGTGGCTCCAGAATCCTCACAGAGATACAGTATAAGAGTGCAAAGGGAAAGAAGGATAGAGAGCAATGAGAGATCCAAAAAAGGAAGGAGACGGAGGTTGGGAGTAGTAAAGGAAAAAGGCAGAGGACTGGGGGGTATATGGGGTGCTCCATCTAAGGGTCAGGAGAGGGAGCACACATTTTATTTTCACAAGCCAGAAAAAGCATCTAGCCATCTGTGGTCTTCTAAGGAAGTGGCCATTTGGGACTCTGTGCATCAAGGCCAGGGGAGAGGGAGAGGGATATGGAGGGAGAGAGGGAGAGAGATATGAAGGGAGAGAGCGGAAGGGAGAGAGAGATATGAAGGGAGAGAGAGAGATATGAAGGGGGAGAGAGAGATGAAGGGAGAGAGAAAGGAGAGCAGAATAATGGTACAGAGACATAGGTACAACCATGATTGACAAGTTGGACGGAACATGAGTGATGCTTGACACAGACACACACAGACACCCTTAGTCTCTCTTCCTCCATGGTCCTCACAGGAGGAGTCCCGTCAGGCTGGTGCTGCTCCCTTCTCTCACTGCTTCGGGGGGGGACAGCTGACACCTCTCCCGTCCTCAGCTGCTCCGCTTAGAACTGTCAGCTGCCGGCAACATGGGGACCACGGAAGTGGGGGTCCCCGGCCCCCCCAGCTAAGTAAGAGAAGTTGGGGGAGGAGGGCATTGGAGGCGAGGATCCCAAAAAGCTGATTGTTTGCGCCTGTGTATAGAGGGAAGGAGACTGAGAGGGGAAAGGTGAAATGAGACCGGGAAAGAAAGTGGAGGATAATGCGGGAGAGAGAGGAGGATAGACAGAAAGAGAAGAGTAGGAGACAGGAAGGCAAAGGGAGAAAGGGGATAGGGAGAAAGAGTGAGAGACCGAGAGAGGGAGCTTTGCTGGCAGCTAACGGCTGGACTGGGTTATACCATGTGTGCTCTTGTCCGTTCGCCACCTGCTGTCCACTCTGAGTAGTGCACCCAATACATGACATTAGGTCATTGGTTACTGCAGGGGAGTGACTACCCCTCAATACCAGACACAGGAAAAGGAGTTATCCTTTTTTTGGATGTCCTGACTTACAGATATAACACGGGTAAAATGTATAGGACTCAAGCCAAAGGGAGCCATAAACAAAAATGCCATACACTTTTGATCAAATCATAGAAGATGAACCTCTTTGCTTCAACGCTTGTTAATTAAGTATTCTACTGTATATCTACTGCATATCATTAGCAGGTTTATACCTTGAACCTGAGGCATTTGTGACACAGAATATGGGAGACTAGTTGTAATATGTGTGTCATGTAACTCTCTGTAACTGCTCCTTTTAGCCCGTATAACTGCTCCCTATAATTCCTGCTGCTCCATATAACCGGTCTATATAACTTCTCCTGTTTGACCCATGTAACTGCTCCCTATAACTTCTCCTATTGCTCCATATAACCGCTCCCTATAACTTCTCCTATTGCTGCATATAACTCCTCCCTATAACTCCTCCTATTGCTCCATATAACCTCTCCCTATAACTCCTCCTATTGCTGCATATAACCTCTCCCTATAACTCCTCCTATTGCTGCATATAACCTCTCCCTATAACTCCTCCTATTGCTCCATATAACCTCTCCCTATAACTCCTCCTATTGCTCCATATAACCTCTCCCTATAACTCCTCATATTGCTCCATATAACCTCTCCCTATAACTCCTCCTATTACTCCATATAACCTCTCCCTATAACTCCTCCTATTGCTGCATATAACCTCTCCCTATAACTCCTCCTATAACTCCATATAACCTCTCCCTATAACTCCTCCTATTGCTGCATATAACCTCTCCCTATAACTCCTCCTATTGCTCAGCCATAAAGTAGGGCTCTTCAGATAAGTGACACTTGTCGCCTCAGTGGCAGTGACGCTCCTGTCCTTCCTGCAGACAGAAGCTGACGTTGCTGAAGGAGATGCTGGCTGGGTGTGGCGCAGGGACATGTCAGGTCATTGTCACCACCCCTATGGAGATGCTGAAAATACAACTGCAGGATGCAGGGAGACTGGGTAATATATGTGACAGTGACAGAGAGGGACAGGACCTGCCACCTATCCTGTCTGGGACGGTTCAGGGTGACAGTATGAGGCGACGTGTAACTTAAATAGCCTGTCCCTCGCACTTCAGGGTGGCACCAACGGCATATAATTGGTAATTATCTGCTGCACTTTAGAAGTGTATTAAGTATCTCTATATACACTTCCACCTCCTGACAACAAACACGCTGCACAGCATAATGATGCTGAGTATCCCTCTACATTTCCATCCCCTGGTAATGAACATGCTGTGTTGTATAATGTTGCTGAGTATCTATATACACTTCCACCTCCGACAATGAACATGCTGCCCTGTATAATGGTGGTGAGTATCTCTATACACTTACACCCGCAGATAATAAACACACTGTACAGTATAATGATGCAGAGTATCTTTGTACACTTCCACCCCCTGATAATGAACGTGTATAATGATACTGAGTATCTCTATACACTTCAACATCCAGATAATGAACATGCTGCACTATATAATGATGCCGAGTATATGGTTTTAACCTTTTCTCTCTGTAGACGCTCAACGAAAGCTGATGGCTGCCCAGGCTGGGGTGAGCAGCATGACTGCAGAGCCCGTCCCGAGGCGGACCACGGCCTTGCAGATCTCACGGGAACTAATGAGGAGCAAAGGGATAGCCGGACTCTACAAGGGCCTGGGGGCCACACTGATAAGGTGAGGGGAGCCGGAATTCAGCTGCAACATGTGGATCAACCTGCTCACTGTACACAGTATACACTGATGTGCGTACGCACACATATCCCGGCTTCAAATAATCCCAGTGTGTGCCCCAACACTATGCATGTATGTGTATCTTTATTTACATAGCGGCGCCGTCCGTGAACATAGCGCTTCACAGCAGTAATACACGTGACATAATAAGCGCGTCCGACATCAAAGTAACATTAGGAAAAGGAGTCCCTGCGCCGAAGAGCTTACAATCTAAGTGGTAAGTAGGGAGAAGTTACAGAGACAGCCAAGGTCAGTGCATATGAGATGTATAGTATCATCCAGCAGAACGACCCATATGCTTCGTTAAAGAGGTGTGCGGTGGAATCCGCCTACCATGAAATCAACCAACTTAACAGCAAAGGAAGATCGTTATGAGAGATTTTATTACAAAGAACGGGGCGCATCAGAAAGGAGAAGCATCAGGTGGTAAGTTTGGTTACGGGACCAGGAATGAACGGGGGGACGGATTGGTAGAATCTGCAGAATGTGAGAACTTCTACATCACAAATTCACTGTTGAAGAAGAATCAAATAGAAAATGGACATGGAATGGATCCAATGAAATCAATAATTTAAATTGACTATATCCTAGATAACTAGAAACACGATTGAAGACTGCACAGTCCTTGGCCATTTGCACACAAGGAGTGGTCACTGATTGGTTCGCTGCAAATTACATCTGAATGCGACGATGGAAAGATAAAAAGAAGGAAAAAAAACAATCCGCACCAATAACTTCAAGAGTAACAGCAGCAGACTTCCAGCTAGAGCTGGGAAGCGTGGAATAAACTGGAGGAATCGTGAATAAAAGAGACAGGATAAGAGAATATCAGATGAGCCAAAGCAGTTACTAAGGAGGCGACAAGAAATGAAGCAAGTACAAGAATTTAATATGCAGAGCTGTGCAAGACGATCTGCTAATGTATAAGGCTACGGCCCCACTGCCTGCGCTGCATGCGAGCCTGCTAGGCTGGCGGCGTGTGCAGCCGAGTCCCCCGGTCTGCAGTAAGCTGCAGGGGAAAGGATAGGGGGGGGTGACGGGTGCGCGGCCGTGACGTCACCCTGCAGGTTCGCCCTCATTGGCTGAACCGCCGGGGGCGTGGCCTAGCGCTCCGTCGCGAGTCCTGATCTCAATTCTCTTGCGAGCAGGAGAAACTGTCGGCGCAGCGCGGCGCCCCCCCCCTCGCAGGGGGCCCGGCCCCGTTGTAGGGTGGCTCTTGTCCCTGCAGCGTCCGCCACAGCAGTAGCCAGCGGGGACCTGGCCTCACTGAAGCTGTAAGAAAATGTGTGATCTGGTGAAGAAGACTGCTGAAGATAACCGAAGCTTAAAGAAGACAAAGCAGTGACTTATGATTGGCAAGAAGCACTCAAACAAGATAAAGACTCCACAATAAAAGACTGGGCACTTATCACAAAGAAAGTTGAGGACTTTCTCCATGAAATGCTAAGAGAGTGAAGATAACACAGGGCATAATCCAGCAGAGGAAGACCGGGAAGAAATCACCAATGATGTACCATGACGCCTTTCAGAATAAGTGGCAAAGGCAATCACATCCATGAAGAATGGGAAGGCTCCAAGGAAAGATGACATTGCAACTAAAATCTTGAAAGAAGCTGGGGAAGAGGTAGAGAAAATCCTTCCAAAACTCTCTACATGCTGCTTGAAGAATAGACAAATTCCAGAGCAATGGAGCAATGCCATAGTCATCCTCGTGCCCAAGAAAGGAGACAAAGAAGACCTCAAGAACTACAGACCAATCAGTCTACTTTCATGATTTGCACGTAGTTATTGTTAATTTAGCTGGGAACAAGTGGGATTTTGTAGTGGGTACATCACAATGGACCACCTCCAAGTCGTAAGAGAAGTGATTTCCCAAAGTAATGAATATGATGTACCACTCAGTTTAGAATTCGTAGATTATAATGAAGCATTTGATTCTGTCTACACATCGGCAGTTTTAAATGCATTAAGAAGTCAAAGTGTTCAAGAAGCGTACATTGATGTTATAGGGAACATTTACGAGAATGCCACGTCAACCATTAGATGACATGATGATACAAGCAAGATCAGGATCAGCAAGGGAGTGCGGCAGGTAGACACCATGTCGCCAAAGCTTTTCACAGCAACACTTGAAGAGTCGTTCAAGACATTGAACTCGGAAGAAAAAGGCATCCGAATCACCAGTGAATACTTGAGTCACCTACAATTTGCAGATAACATTGTTATTTTTGCCACAAGTCCAGAAGACCTCCATCAACAGATCAGAGAACTCGCCAAAGCAAGTAAGGAGCTGGGCCTCCATGTTAATCTCGGCAAGACCAAAGCGATATTCAACAAATGTGTCAACTCTGCAAACATCAAAATAAATTAAATAGAACTAGAAGTCGAAAACGATGTCTACTTTGGAAGGCAAGTAGCAATGGATGGGAACCCTCAGACAACTCAAAGAAGTATGGGGAGATGTATGTTGGGTGTTACCCAAGAGACAGGAAAAATGATAAACGGGTTCTACATCATCACATGGGTGAAGACATTATAATGGGAGTGGGCCAGACATATTGCAAGAAGACATGATCTCGTTGGACAAAAATGGTACTCAATTGGATTCCAAGGAAAATTGGAAGACCAAGACAACGACCGAAAGTAAGATGGGAGGACTAAATAAAAAAAAATGTGATGGGGAAATGTGGAGAAGAGAGGCTTGCAAGTGCATTACCTGGAAGATCATTGGGGAGGCCTTCATCCAGCAGTGGGTCGACAAGGGCTGAAGATGATGATGAAGATACAGCTCAATCCCGTTATAGAGCGGTCCTCGGGAGCCACCCGATCCGACCGCGCTAGAACCGGGGTCGCGCTAATTTTTTTTTTTAAATGGCCGCCGCGCGCCCGATCGGGAGGAGGGAGGGAAGAGGTGGCCGGAAGCCCTACACGTCCCCCAGCAGCCACCAGGCCCGCCAACAGCGGCCCTCCGAGTCCAGCCGCAAACTGCTCCTTACCCCCCCCATAGGCATCCACACGGTCTCTTCCCCCCCCCCCCCCACCACCACCACCGGCATCCACCCCCCTCCCCCCAACCGGCATTACTATCCCCCTCAACCGGCATCCACCAGGCCCCCACACCTACCGGCCCTCCGCATCCAGAGACCCTCCGCGCCCGGCCTCCACTCCTCCACGGCATAATCAGTTTTGGGCCTAGCCCACGCGGCCCCCCGAGCCGCAGCCTGCTCCTCACTCGAACCCCCCTCCCCCCCAGCATCCCCCCGGCCCCCCCTGCCCCCCCCCCCCCCCCCCCCCCCGGCCTTACCCCCCCCCCCCCCCCACACCACTCCTATGCGGCACAACCAGTTTTGGGCCTAGCCCACGTGGCCCTCCGAGTCCCCGCCTGCTCCTCACTCACCCCCCCTACCAGCATCCACACCACCCGCCCCCCCTACCGACACCCCCCCCTACCAACACCCCACCCCCTCCTCCTCTTCCTGCCACCTCCGCTCCGATCTCAGCAGCCGACACCAAAGGTAGGGAGGGGGAGTTGGAGGTGTGGTGTGAGTGTGGTGTGCAGAGTGCTGTGAGTGTGTGCAGAGTGCTGTGAGTGTGTGCAGAGTGCTGTGAGTGTGTGCAGTGTGCTGTGAGTGTGTGCAGTGTGCTGTGAGTGTGTGCAGTGTGCTGTGAGAGTGTGCAGTGTGCTGTGAGAGTGTGCAGTGTGTGCTGGTGCTGTGAGTGTGTGCAGTGCGCAGCGTGCAAAAAAAATGTTTTATTCGGGGTCCATGCTCAAACCGCGTTATAGCGGATCGCGCTATAACGGGGTTGAGCTCTATATATATATATATATATATATATATATATAATGTGATAAATATCTCAAGTGTGGTACAAAATGTTGACGTACACACACACATACATAAATGCACACATTCAACCCTAATATGCCCTGATTTATAATCCCTCTTCCTCTCTCCTATTTTTTTCTCCCACCACCTCTCACTCCCTTGTCTCTCCTTCCCTCCCTTTTCTCTCTTCCCTACCCCTCTATCTATGTTTCCCCTCTCTCAATCTCCTCTCCCCCCACCACCTCACCCCTCTGTCTCTTTCCCCATAGGGACGTGCCCTTCTCCGTGATCTATTTCCCTCTCTTCGCCAACTTGAACAAGCTCGGTCAGAGCACACCAGATGATAAGGCCCCGTTCTATGTGTCCTTCATCTCGGGCTGTGCAGCGGGGAGCATTGCCGCCGTGGCTGTTAATCCCTGCGACGGTAAGTCCTTGGGGAGGAATATGGTCGGGTTAAGGGGATCAGACACTAGTTCAACTCGGGGTCACCTTTATGCAGTCAGTCCTATGACCGGTGATGTCAGTGTCATCATGTCAACCAGACATTGTAGGGCGTCTGATGACACCAACCCTAATGAGGGTAAAGACTACAGAGTAACTTTAAATTGTCACTCTCCCTTTGATGATGTCATCTGCGCCCCCCCTGCCGGCAGTTCCCCTCTCTCCGCGCCCCCCTCCCCCCCCCGCTTACCTCGGCTCCGGCGTCATGACGTCACGACCTCGATGCCGCGTTGCCATGGCGACGCGTCTAAGAAGCCACCGGAGCCAAGGTAAGTCGGGTTTACAGAGGCCTTCGCGGCTTCCCAGGCCATTTAAGTGCCTTCAGACAGCGCAGGGCCTCTGTAAACCCCGCTGATCTACAGAACCGGTCTCTTAGATGATGGACAATCCTCTTGAGAACAGATCCACACACAACAGATTATTATTTTTTATCATGTCACATCCAGAACAATCCAATAGGATGATGTCGCCTCCAAACTAGGCTCTTCTCAATGACGACCTCCAGAATAGAGGTGTCCGATGATGGTCACATCAAGATCAGGTGCCCTTTGATAATGTCCCCTCCAGAACAGGCGTGTTTCATTACGTCACTTGCAAATTGCGTCTCCCTTTATGATCACAGGTCAAAAACAGATCCCCTTTGATGAGGTCCCTTCCGAAACGGGTCACTTTTTCCATGACGTCACGTGCAGAACAGGCCTGTTTAATTATGTCAATTGCAGTATACCCATCTCCCCATCTCCCCATCTCCCCATCTCCCCATTCTTCACACAGAGAAGGAGCGGCTCAGTGAGTAAAGACACTGACTGGCACTGAGTGGAACCTGGTTCATTTCCCGGTGTCGGCTCCTTGTGACCTTGGGCAAGTCACTTTATCTCCCTGTGCCTCAGGCACCAAAAACATAGATTGTAAGCTCCACGGGGCAGGGACCTGTGCCTGCAAAATGTCTCTGTAAAGCGCTACTTAAAACAAGCAGTGCTATACAAGAACATGCTGTTATTATTATTATTAAAACAAGCAGCGCTATACAAGAACATGCTATTATTATTATTCACAATTTGGTATCCCTTCATTATGTCAGTTGAAAAACTGATGAGCTGAAGATGCCACTTCCAAAACAGGTTCCCGTTGATGATGTCACTTCCAGAACAGCCCGTTTTAGATGTCACGGAAGGGTTTGAGTTTACTCGGAATATGTGCCAAGCTATTTCATTAAAATGTGAAGACATCAGACGACGACCCCACAGGGAATGAGCTTTTAATGAGCCATTTGTGGAGCCCTGTTTAAGTCCTGTTATTGTCCCTTGTAGTATTAACAAACCCACAGGGCTCCTCTAATGATCCTGAGCCATTTCCACTTCAGTGCCTGCAAATAACATTTAGGGACCTATGTAATAAGATCATATTTGAATTTTTATTGTGCGTCAATTTTAGAGCTAAAAAGTAGTACAAAACTTCATAAAATGTGCATCATATGTATGAAGCTGATTATGGGACTTCATACATATGACGCATAGTTTGCTGTTTGTAATGAATTTGGAGGCATTGCTTTATGTACAATTGTTTGATGCAATTTAAAGTGACATTTTACATTCAATTTCATTTAATACAAATGAAATTGAAAGAGAATCATGTGTATTTTTGTATTTATTACTAGCATTAGTGAATTAAGTAGGGTTACTGGGTCTGCACTTCTTTAACCCAGGCTGTGCTGAAAAGCTGTGTAATACGGCAGGTATAAGCTAATAGAGTTCCATGTTAAAATGGACAAGAAGCAAAAGGTGACGCACTGTGCATGTCATTACCCAGAATCCCTGGCTGCAGTGGAAGCACTGCATGCTAAGCGATAATGGGGATGGCTGCAGACCTGTCTGAGACGTGCAAATGCTCCACAAGTGGTATTTTTATTTAGTGAATTAAAGAGAAATAGCCGTGTTAGTCCAGTTCCGAATAAAATGAGTACTTCAGTATCAGATGATACCATTTTTAATTGGACTAGCAACTGATATTACAGGACTGGCTTTCGAGAATTCTCTGCCTTCCTCAGGCCAAGCAATACTGATAACCAAAATATTCCATGAGTTTAACCCAGATGTAGAAACTGGGACAGTAATCTAAGACAGATGACATATGCTGCGTCCATACTGTGGCAGACAGCATGGACACGTCCGCACGCTGAGCGATCAGACTGCCTTAAGGCAGTGTTCGCGTACATGCAGCGTGCGGGCGGAGGCAGGAGGGGGCGCGCGAGGCGCGAGAAAACAGTTCAAACTGATTTCTCGCCCGATAGGGCGGTCACGTGATCGGTTCGCCCAATGAGGGCGAACCAGCTCCGTGATGTCATTGGCACGCCCATACACGCCCCCGGACGGCGCTCATGCCATGTCCGGGGAAAGCACCCGCTTTCCCTCAAGCCTCCGCACGGGAGAAATGTCTATGGACGCAGCCATAGAGATGTCATGGCACAGGGGATAGTAAGTCAATAACTAGTATTAGTAAATATAAATTAGTAGCGTCATATTTATCATTTTGGTCACCTATATGATGAAACATCTGTGCTCTGTCAAATCCATGTTTGGTTGATACAGATGTAGCCATCCTTACCATCTTCGTCCACATGACCACACACAGTCACGTGACTGCGGCGGTCACAGCTCCGGCGGATTAACGCAGGAGGGTGGTCCCATTCAGAAGCAGGGGCTTCTACTGGGCTATCGCGGCGGACACCGTCTCCAGCACCGCAGACTTCTGCTTGGTCGTCTGCGGCGCTGTGGACAAGTAAGTCTTCCTACATCCGTAGCAAGATGATTCTGTGCTAACAGTATAAACAGGTCTTTTAGGGTTGACACCAAGTTGACCTTGCCGGACGATTGGGATCCACTTTTTTGGGATCCACTGAGATATTTTCTTTTTTTTAGTACTTACCCATTACATCTGTGTGCCTACAACACATACTGGAGATGCAACACAGGCAAGCCCTATAACGGGGTGGCCGAACGTCCTGGTTTTTAGGCCTTTGCCCCAACTTTTTTGGCCACTGTCCCGGTTTGTGTCGGCGCCGGACGTACATGCTGATCAGCACTTGCTGGCCATTCGTGCGCATGCGCGGTCAGCGCTCGCCATTTACGCACGTGCGAAATTTGGCACGGCTTTCCCCGGGACAAGTATGGTCACCCTACCTATAACCTCTTCTCTTCCAGTCCTAATGCTCGAGCTATAGCCCGTGTGCGTTGCAGGCCCCTCTGTCAGTAAAAGGGTTCAAATGCCTCTTCAAGAGTATACGGCACCGCGGAAAGCAGTTAGGGGCTCGTACTGTATCTAACAGAAGAACGAATTCTGCTTTAGCGGCCATTTTGTTTTTTTTTAAAAACCCACAAATCTTTTCACATCAGCTTTTCTCTAGCAATAGAAAATGTCACAATTAAAATGGGGAGTTGTGCAAAGTATTATTTTTGTTAAGAGTAAGTGGATGGCTTGGTCTTAAATATACATGCCTGGCACATTTACATTTTGGCATCTTCATCAAATCCCATGATCTCTCTGTGATTGAAAATAATAATAATAATAATAGAAATAGAATAAGAAGCTGCGCGTTATTTCTTACTAGCTATATTCCCCCCACTCTATACAATAAACTTAGGACAGGACTTTTAAAAGTCCCCTCACAACCTTATAGATGATTGGAGTATCCCCAGTCCCCTATACTGGTTCTGGGTGACCTGGGCTTTTACTGGGTATCTCCATTAACCTAGGGACCCCTTGACTGTTTCGGGGACACCTCACAGCCCTATGCCCCATTTATCTTTCTGGGCTGTGCTGAAGCAGGGACCCCTAGTGGTGAGTCGCGCAAGCGTTTTCAAGGGGAGATATTACTGAGACAATGTGTCTACATGCAGCCAGGCATCCGACCTGATTCCTGGGTACATTTTTAGGGGAACCAGCAAACCTGGGCCCTGACTATATAGACACAATCTGACACCACTTTCTCCGCGTGCCCCCCCTCCCACTGAAACTCATACCCCAGCAATCCCTGCTGCTGGCATCCCTGCAAAGGTAAAAACACAATAATTCTTTATTGTCACATAATTACAGGTAATGCTTTTACAACAGTTGGGTCCAAGAGCTGACACTCCTGAACCCCAAAACATGGATCAGAGGTAACCAAACGGGCTTAACCTTTATTAGTGACCCTGGCTGCCTCTTCACCGTCACAGAGGGAGCATACTATCCAAAAAGATACAGGAAAAAAAGGGACAGGCACTCCTATATGCAAAAAAGGGACAGGCACTCCTATATGCAAAAAAGGGACAGGCACTCCTATATGCAAAAAAGGGACAGGCACTCCTATATGCAAAAAAGGGACAGGCACTCCTATATGCAAAAAAGGGACATTTATTGGCTCAACGTTTCGGTCCCCACTGGGAAATGGTAGAGTGTGTTGGTGGTTGTGTGGCTTGTTGTGTGTGTGTGTGTGTGTGTGTGTGTGTGTGTGTGTGTGTGTGTGTGTGTGTGTGTGTGTGTGTGTGTGTGTGTGTGTGTTAAAAATGGGTGTAGTGTCTTAACATAAATATATAATCAGATATTTAAATCATTTTTGTTTCTAAGTGATGATTCTACTAGCAATCTAGGCAATAAAAGCAAAATAATGATTATTGTAAATCTGCATATTCTTTAATTTGTCAATGTCCTTATTTTTACTTGCAGTAATCAAAACGAGGCTGCAATCGTTACAGCGAGGGGTGAATGAGGATACATACTCAGGAGTTATAGACTGTACCAGGTAATTATGTAACTAATGCAGGGACACAAACAGAAGGGACCCATGAACTCTGGAGTATGTCCCTCCCGCTGGAGAGTGACACAGGCAGAAGGGACGTATGTCCCTCCCATTTCAGGGTGACACAGAGAAGGAACCTGTGTCCCACCCATGCTGTCCTCACAGCAGAGTGACGTAATGACACAAGAAGTAAGATGTATGGCCCAAATGAAGTCTATCCCCTCATGGTGACACAGACAGAACAGACTTGGAGTCTGTCCCTCACATAGCCCGCGGTCACACTGACAGGCGCAGGGGAATTTTGGCCCTTCTTGTTGACCCCCACCCACTGCAGGGTGACACAGGCAGATGCGACCTATCACATACTGTATGATGTATAGGAAACAGTATTTCTATGCACTGTATAATGCTGTTGAGTATCTTTATACTGTACACTCCCACTCCCTGATAATGGACACTCTGCACTGTATAATTATGATGAGTATCTATACATTTCCACCCCCTGATAATAAATATGCTGCACGGTATGATGATCCTGAGTACCTCTATACACTTCCACCCCCTGATAATGAGCATGCTGCACTGTACAATGATGTGGGCCATCTCTATACACTTCCACCCACTGATAATTAACAGTCTGCACTGTATAATGATGACGAGTATCTCTATACACTTCCACCTCCTGATAATGAACACGCTGCGCTGTATAATGGTGCCGAGTATCTCTATACACTGTCGCTCTTATTATATCTGTGCCCGTGCCCCATGTCTCTGCAGGAAGATCTGGAGGAGCGAGGGTCCTGCTGCCTTCCTGAAGGGTGCGTACTGCCGAGCCCTCGTCATCGCTCCGCTCTTCGGCATCGCTCAAGTTGTGTACTTCTTTGGAATCGCCGAGTTCCTCCTGGACCATTTACCTTCACGGCGGGATTAACGTCACCACAGTGACCTCCAAGCCACGCCCCCGTGCATCTTGTCTTTTAGGGGGTCTTCAAGGTACCGCAATTTCGGCTCCTTGTACCCCTCCTCCCCCTTACTTTACATGGCCTGAGTGGATTCTTCCTGCTCCTGTATGCATATAACAGGCAGGTTTCCAGGCCAGGGCGTCTCCGTTTCTCCCCCCCCCCCCCCCCTTTTTATAATGCAGTGGTATGGTCCAAAGCTGTCCTAATGTGCTGCACAAGCTTCTAGCCAATCAGGTAGCCCCCTTTACCTGCGGTTAGCAGAAGACGACGCCTTCTTAAAG
Organism: Ascaphus truei; assembly: GCA_036426205.1. NCBI lineage: Eukaryota > Metazoa > Chordata > Amphibia > Anura > Ascaphidae > Ascaphus > Ascaphus truei. Next base: position 3,400,363 of record CM071579.1, on the reverse strand, counting down.
GGGCAACGACGCTGCATAAACCTCATTATTTTATGAGGTCGAGGAACTTTTAACACCTTTGTTTTGCCGGAAGGTTATTATTATTTTTTTGCAGGCTAACTAAAGATGCTGGAGGTCACTAAGAAATAACATACCTCTTAACGTTAAGTTTTAAGCCCTTCTCTGCTGGAGAGCCGGCAACACCCTCCTATTACACAGGTTATAGGGTGCAGTTTGTCGGTTCGAATCTCATCTCGGCATCATATCCTCATGTTATGTCCCTGTACATAAATTGGGTAACTGGGTGATTTATAGTATCATTGATTTCTCCTGCCCAACAGAAACTGCCTTGCAGAGATCTGCTGGCAAGATTCCACCCTCGAGGTGGCTGCACTGTTGCGTCTCAACTATAATTCTAAAGCACATTGAAAATGAAATGTACCCATATGTGTATGTAAAGATATATACAATTTTAAATAGTGTGTGCGTATATGTATATATATGTAAATATATACACATACATACACATATACATATATATACATATATATATATATACATACATACAACCATTATTTTTATTGTTTACGTTATGTATTGTAACTTTAAATTTTAGATCCTTCCCCTATATACTTCTTTCAATTCCTTCTCATAAAACCATTAAACTAAGCTACTGTAGGTGTAAATCTAATTTATGTACACAATAAGTATGTTACCAAAGCCTATACGTATGGCCAAGTAGCCAACCAAACCTTGAATTTTAAGTATTTTAATTCTACTGTCTGTCATTTTAGCATTGCCCTGCTAAAGGGATCAGCAGAACAGCAAAGAGCAGCATGTTTTTTTTGTAACTGTTAGGAGGTGGGATGTGTTATAAACGTCTCTCGCAGTGAAGAGGGTTACAGGTCGTACGATCTGCTGGTTTATGAAGGGGACTGAGATTATTGGATGTCCTATAACTTGCTGTAATGTATTTTGTTTATGATGTGAGAATCGGGAGCAGCTAAATGTATGTAATATGATGTGTATATGGGATTTTATTTTTATTAACCCTTTTACTACCTGCGAGTAGGATTTGATGGATCTGTCCTAATGCTGGAGATTTGAGCCGAAACTGGATTTTTAAGAGGGGGATTCCATGAAAGTCTATGGGGACAAATCATTTCTTGTGGAGGGGGTCCCATTGAAGCATGTGTGTGTGTGTGTAGGCTGATCCTACTGCTGCCTATATATGTCAACTATATATTTTAAGTATTCTACCGCACGTGGCTGTCACTCTTCTACTTCTTTCAGCTTTAGTTCCAAAATATTTTGTTGGGGTGGTAAATGAAGTGGAACTGCAATTTTAGGAAAGCGGTTAAATGGAATGGAGAATTCCAGCAATCAGATTTATTCGGCGGAATCAGAATCTTTGAAAGCATTATAGCCACTCGCTATTGCCCTGGCAGATTGAACAATGCCTTATTACATCACAATGATGTCATCAAGTATTGTCAAAACGTGCCTGTCATAGCCGCCATGACACTGGCTGCCAACCAATCTACATGCTTGGTTCTCTTTTGTAGGGTCAGTCCTAAATAATACTGTTTTATAGGTTAATGTAGTACCAAAGTGACCTAATGACCGTGACATGTTTAATGGGTTAAAGGATCATTCCTATGTAGGACCAAAGTGACTTAATGGCAGTGAAATGTTTAATGGGTTAACGCAGTTTTTTTTTTTTCCAACCAGTGTTGCTAGGAGCCTTCGGGTTCCCCGGGCATCCCTAAAGGGTTCGCTGCAATTTTCTGGTCATTTGAAAATTGTATCAAATACAGAAGAATTTACAATGCATCTGATCTCAGACGCGCTATTAGAGAGGGTTGGGGTTCCTCACAATCTCACTTATCACAATTTCACCTAGGGTTCCATAACAGAAAAAAGGTTGGAAACCACCATGTTAAAGGGTCAGTCCTACATCGGACCAATGTGATCTAATGTAAAATCACTTTGGTCTTGCATGGGACTGACCCTTTAACCCATTACACACGTCACTGGTTATATCTGGAACACCCTGGGCATGCACCTTTAAGGCACACTTTGCAGTTGTAATACCACTTTCCGCTGCTGTTTTTCTGTATTCAGAGATTTATTGCATTCCCCTTAACCCCTCCAGTGCCAGAGAGACCTGCAACAAATTGCCGCCAGTCTGGCACTTGAAGGGGTTCGTTTTTAATTGTACTTTTATTCTGTCATTTTGCAAACTGAGCAACGGTCTTGGTTAACCTCGAAGTTTGTGTTGGGTCTGAAATTGTAACCTATCATATTGTGAAAAAGTACCATTCTCATCCGGACAATGAAATGTCATTTTAAATGCTGCTCTGGAAACAGAAACGTCATTTTATTCTGAAACGTTTTACGGAAAATAGATTGTATTTTGTTTGCTGTATTGTCATGTAAAATAAATATGAAAATACAAATATATTTGGGAAACTTATTCATTTATTTTGAATTCTCTCTTTTTTTTAATTGATGTGTGTGTGTGTGTATATTACAGGCATACAGTATACAGTACGCAAGAATTGTACAAACCGGTCAAGTGCTAAATTAATAATAAATGAAGACCACGTGAATAGTGGATTAGGTGCCAACAAAAGTGTGGCTACAAATGCAAATAAAAAGTGCAACATATAGTGATGAAGAAGTGATGTCACATACACATACTGTACAAACATCACTTGTATAAATAAAACAGAATACGGGCCCTGGAAAAGATACAGCTCGTGGTAAAAGATGTTTCCCAACCTCCAAAGGAAAATGGAGCAACAGAATCTCTAAGCGCAAAAAAATCCAGGGGACATAAAAGTAGAAAAAACAGAATATAAGCCCGGGTTATCTTTGCCTGGACCTCTGCACAACCAGGTGAGCAGCGCTGGTGATTCCTGCCCTACCCCGACTCTGATGTCACAACGCGGAAGTCAAGCCTCGGCGTGTAGCCGGAGGGAGTTGCGTCGGCGTCCGTCAACGGCTGCAGTGTTCTGTACCTACCGACCCAGTGTGTGCTCTAAAGCAGGGGTGTACAACCTTTTACCCCTGCACCCCTACCCCCTGCCTGCTCAGAAATCCCTATACTGTACAGTATGTTACCATATGTCATAGGTCCTGTCCTAGAGGGGTCGCTGGAGTAGAAGAGAATTCACGTGTTCTGAGCCCAAAACACACCTCTGTTGAATTTCAATTTTCATATTACCTTGGGTGGGACTTTTATATTATTTCTTCCCCGTTGAAACAACATAAGCCCACCCCTGTTGTAAACCAGCTCTGGCTGACAGTTTTACTTGAAAGAACACAAAGTAAATATATGAAAGACCTCATACCTTAATTTCTCTAATACTTATACACTGTTATGTTTGTATAGTTCACATACATGTCTACATATAAAATTTGACAGCCTAACATCTATTTTCGCAGGAGAAACAGACTTCTGTCTTTGGCACTGTGACGGTAGGGGTAAATATGGCTGCTGTTAATAAAGGTTACGTCTGCCATTACCCCTACCTGTTAATAATGCAGTGTATTATATTATGTGTTTTATCTAATGTATTATGTCTTTGCCTGGTTCCAGCACTTCAGGGACCAGGGATTAATTGGTTTGCAGTTGGAAAACTGCTAGCTTGTCTGCGACCTTTCCATGTTACTCTTTTATGTTGCTTTTTGTAATTTTGCATTCCTACCCACCAATCAGGGCTGGGCACGTAGCCAGCACCTGTCCCTGAATGTTGCAACCTGGTGGGGTAAGGGTATAAACATGTGGTGAGGGAGACCCCTAGTCAGATTAGCTTCAGCTTCATTCATAGCTCAGCTCAGCTTTGGCTATCAGCTCACTCTCTTGGCTGAGGGGATTCCAGCTGCAGTGCCAGTTTCTGTACCGGTTCCAGGCAGGAGATCCAGTCTGGCCAGGTCCAAGACCAGTTGCTGTAAGCACTGCAGTGGAGGATAGCAGGGGAAATCTCTCTAGGGAGTTCCCTGCGACTAGGTATCCTCAGTTGGGTATGTGTGTTGTGTATAGGTATAGTTGTGGATACTGTTTTTCCAATAAATTAATTTTATAAACTCTTGTGTTTCTGTCTGGCGATATTAATCCCTGGTATTAGTCCTTGTGGCCCGTGACAGGCACCTCTTACCCATGCTGGGTATAGTATGAATAAGTGGTCACCTTCCTGTGACGCAAATGGGGTATCCCAAGAATGTTACAGTTGTCTTTGAGGCTGACAGCCCAGGATCTGGCTATCGTCCTCAGCCTTCTAAAGAACACATATTTTCAGTTTTGTTGGCCAACAGTTATACCCCTCCCCCCACCCCCCCATTAATACCTCTTTGTAGATCAGCACAGATACAGGGAGGGTCTTGACCTGTAAAATACAATTTCTTGTATTTTTATGACAAAGTGCAACTACATTAACCCCTGAAGCCCCAGATTGATTGAAATACTTCATATTCCCCGCCGTTTTTATTACACCCACTCAAGGTAAAAACTCAGGAGAAACATTTTCCACATTGTAAGTGCCCCTGTCCGAACAAACACAACCTACTTTATGCAATTACCTGTTAAAACTGTAGTAACGCAAATATAATTTTACACGGAAATACAAATGTAAAATTACATTTTTTTATTTTTAAATGATTATTATGAAACCTTACAAACCTTGACAAAAGTTAAGTTTTTGGTTTGAGAGTCTACGTTATTGTGTCGATTTAAATATTCAAACCAGCAGGTAGTAAGATGAAATCAAACTCGATCCTTACACAGCCTTGGACCTGGAGAGCTTATGTCTGAGACTGTTATATTTTATTAACCTTTACAGTGCCCGTATGACATATTTGGTGTGGCATGGCCTCTTGTGACATAAAACAAGAAACAAAGAAGTCCAGAGCAACATCCAATGTGACAAAAATACACAGTGAAATACCTATACAGCTCAACCCCGTTATAGCGCGGTCCTCGGGGGCCACCCAATCCAACCGCACTCGAACCGGGGTCGCACAATTTTTTTTTTTTTAAATGGCCGCCGCGCTCCAGATCGGGAGGGAGGGAGTAGGGAAGGAAGGAAGGAAGAGGTGGCCGGAAGCCCTACACGTCCCCCAGCAGCGGCCCTCCGAGTACAGCCGCAACCTGCTCCTTACCTCCCACCACCGGCATCCATCCCCCTCCACCGGCATCCACTTCCTCCCCCCCCCGATGCCCCCACACCTACCGGCCCTCCACTGCATAATCACTTTTGAGCCTAGCCCACGCGGCCCTCCAAGTCCCAGCCTGCTCCTCACTCACCCCTCCTACCGGCATCCAAGCCACCCCCCCCTCCTCCCGACACCCCCCCCCTCCCGACACCCCCCCTCCTCCTGATGCCAGCTCCGCTCCGATCTCAGCAGCCGACACCAAAGGTAGGGAGGGGGAGTGGGAGGTGTGGTGTGAGTGTGGTGTGCTGTGAGTGCTGTGAGAGTGTGCTGTGAGTGCTGTGAGAGTGTGCTGTGTGCTGTGTGCTGTGAGTGCTGTGTGCAGTGAGAGTGTGTGCAGTGAGAGTGTGAGCAGTGTGCAGTAAGTGTTGTGTGCTGTGAGAGTGTGCTGTGAGCAGTGTGCAGTGAGTGCTGGGAGTGTGTGCAGTGAGAGTGTGTGCAGTGTGCAGTGAGAGTGTGTGCTGTGAGCAGTGAGCAGTTAGTGCTGGGAGTGTGTGCAGTGTGCAGTGAGAGTGTGCAGTGTGCAGTGAGAGTGTGTGCAGTGAGAGTTTGTGCAGTGAGAGTATGTGCAGTGTGCAGGGAGCCACGTGAAAACCGCGTTATAAGCGGATTCGCGTTATAACGGGATTAAGCTGTATATCTCTTGAAAAAAGGGTCATTTAGTTAACCCTTTGGCCAAAGCGTATAAGCATGCAAGCCACTTTCAAGGCATGACCATAATACCGCAGGTCCTAAACACTAACTGATTAAAATCCTTATTTACCTCTATAATTAGGGGAAGGATGGTCCTGGCATTGAACCTGTCGCAACCAGCTGCATGAAAAGAAAACCGTCTTACTTGGACAGTGGGGAGGGGCGAGCTTTAAACCTGGGTGGGGGGAGCCACTAACCTCCAAACCAGCTGGACAAAGCAAACAAACACACAGATACCCAGCAAGTATGGGGGGGGGGGGGTCTCTTGTGACATAGCAAGTACATAATAGGCTAGGCACTTACTCATTTTTCTAGGAGGTGATCAAGCTGACCGACCTGATCGAAACAGAAATGGAAACTCCTCTACATCTGTTTCCCCCATCCGGGCGCCAATCGCGGTCATGGGATTTTCTCCTGGAGCCATGACATGAACGGATGTCCTGCCACTGAACCCCCGACACTGTAAAGCTTAAAATGCATTCACATTGTGCGTTACTGTGCCTGAATACAGGCAAGAAGACATCTTGGATACTTCTTTATAGTAATAGTTTGATTTTCTAATAAAATATAAAATATAAACTAAGCAACTAAAAGGTAATGCTCAGTACTGTCACTAGCTGCTGCAATATCAGTTGCTGTAGACGACTTATAGAAAGGCTGGTGTTTAGTGGGTCATAAAACCTAAATAATTTTAGCATGGAAGAGACTATTTTAAAGCAGCAATTCCTGCAAAATGTATAGATTTTGTAAAATCTTACATGAACTGTAGGGTTCTCTGCAGCTCATCCACAGCCCCCCAGCGCCAACTGACCATCCGGTACCCCAGTTACTTGTATTTTTGTGTGTGCCGGTTTTGACACAAAAACCACAAATATAGCAGTTGGACTACAAACATGGCCCCAGAGTCGCCTATAGAAAGATGCAATGTCCTCTCCCGATGAGTGTGGACTGCTGCTTTTACATACAAGATAATCACCCTAGAAATACAAACATCATAACATCAATACAGACGAGACCACGACTATTCTAAAGCTTGCCTTAAACTAGCCCGGTTACATTCTGGGTATGTGCCTGGCTAGTTTAAGGCATTTCTGCATTGACTAATGACCCATAGGATTAACACAGCAGGGGTCCCTGGCAGTCCCATTCAGTTGAATGGGACTGCCAGGGACCCCCGCTGTTAATCGGATGGGCCATTAATCAATGCAGGAATGCTGGGGCTAGTTTAAGGCAAGTTTAAGGCATGTATCCAGCATGTACCTGGGTCTTTTTGGCGATTGCCACTGGTTTGTGTTAGAATAGTCGCAGTCTCTGCTGTATGTGCAAATATTACTCAGGGGGATTTAAGCAATAAACAATTGGGGTGTCCGTACTGCTCAGACTAATACGTCAATAGAAGTATATACTGTACATAACAGGGTGCAATAGGAAAAAACTGCATCATTTTAACAAGGTAGGTTCCAGAAGGACGTACTGAGGGAAAAAGGGGATGGGGAGGGGAGGGAAAGGAAGGAAAGGTAGCCCTCGCTACAGCTCATAAGGTGAGTGCTACTATCGCTTATAGGGGATTCTTTTCTCTTGTTTGGTTCCAGAAGGAGCCTGAAAAGATCCTATACAGTATATAGCACTCACTGTGGAAAGAAGGTAAGTGGACTGGTAGTACATGAGATTCTAAATATCTCCACAAGGTGGTCAATAGACCAAAGGCTGACCAGATATTGGCACATATAATATATATGTCCACATAGGACTAAAAAGTCAAAGCAATAAGATTTTAATAGTAATATACTAATCAAAAAGGGTGAACATATAATACACAGTATGATTAAAAGTCCTCATAGGAGGTCACCGCCTAGGTGTGTGAAAAGTATAGCATATAACATATACCTCTGTTCCATTTAATAAGGCCACAAAATGTAGTATATTCAGGAGGTGGGAGGTATAGCAGTATGGTTAATAGAAACACCCCAGCAGCATAATATATAACTCACAGGCTGAATCGTCCAATATAATGTACACATATCAATATAGCAAAATCAGATAGTAAAATTCCTCAATAGATATGTATTAATATACATTTTCATGCCACAGTAAGGATAGGATAATACTAAATGTATATGACCATAGTATAACCACATATGCTTGTATAGTATCAACAAAGGCCATACAAATAGCCACAGTGAATAATCTCTCACATATCCAGCATGGGTAATCCCATCAATGCAACAAGACACAAACGCAACTCAATATCAGAGGTGCAGCATGTAAGTACTGCTGTGTGGAATTTAATGCATGGATATATGTGAAGAGAGCAAATTGAGATAGCGCGGTCTCTATAATAGAATAATACAACACATATGCTGTATGGGCTATATGTATGGGCTATAGGATAAGGTGACAATAGTTGGCATATGATAGATCTATCAGATAGGATACTGATTTAGTAGGTCAAAAACCGCGATACAAGCCGTATATAGGAGTTTGCTGCTGCTGCACCAAGATGGCGACGCCTCGCTTCAAGACATCACCGTCGTGATGTCATCAATCCCTGACGCGCGTTTCGCGTGACACGGCACGCTTCATCAGGGGGAGGAGGAGTCAATATGACCAGCTAGCCCTCATTGAAATACTAGCGCTTATAAGGGGCGTTGGTATGACTAATGTGCATAACGCGAAGTAATAGAATATAACATCAGCAAATAGGATTCGAGGATGTCCGAGAATGTAAGCAAGTAGGTATCAAAGGACAGTATATACATAAAAATATAGTACCAGTACCCGGGCAATGGGCCAGATAAAGGGCTAGTAAAAAGAACCGTATGCCAGATAAGATAGACTACTTATCCACCCAATGTTGGAATATCATAGGCTGACACATACAAATTAAAAATACGTGTCAGAGCATGCAGACACATATTAAGGTCAATGTACACATATATAACAGTCAAACTATGTAATAATGGCAGGCAGGAGACCGAGAACTAATAATCAAGACTAGAATAAGTATATACATATAATATAATGATTATAATAATTACAACAGTATAACAATATAATTATATGAATTAATGATGTAGGATTGTGCTTAGTCTGGAAGATGTGCCCCGAAGGTCAATACAGATCTATAAAGGTTTAAGGCCAAAGAAAACAAACACTGCCTAAATTATAAAAACCATATAAACCTACATGAACTAATGAAATGTGCCTAAGATATTATACTTGATGAAAAAGGGTATGTAGGAATGTGAGCCCCTAGGTGATCTGCCCATAAGGTCAATACGGATCATAGTGAATATTAATAGCTATATCTCTGGATCCCCCTAAATAATAATGTGAATAACCTAATATAAGTTTTTTTTAGGGGGTGATTGGGCCCAATCAAAGCGGAAACGGAGCCCCTTCCACTGCGTCGACATCAGCCGCGAGTCATCATGTGTCACGGTTGTGCTCGCCACAAACTCGGGTCGGACCGCGTGGCTGAGGTAGGGTTGTAATAGCACCGACCTTAAACCTCGCAGGCTGATCCGGATTGCGCAGTTCATAGTCGTACGTAGCAAGATCAGGAGAGGAGAAGACAGCATCGTCGTTGTGCAAGCCAAGGTCAGGACAGGAGACATCAGGGTAAACGTTGTTCAAGCAGGAGTTCGGCAACAGGTAGTCAGGAGAGCCCCGTTTCAGCTTATGAGCGCGGGGTAGGACTCTGCGCGTGCGGCGACCATGACCCATGGTACTGGTCTCAGGAGGTGGTAGGCAGACCAGAGTAGCACACCGCCTAGCTGCACGGGTAAACCAGTGCTACGGCGCAAGAGTCCTGAGCGGGCTAGGGAATCCTCTGTAGCAGCGCAGGAACCAGGACACGGCCTCTCTAGATTAGGGAAAGAGTAGGCCCCAGGAACCAGGAAGCTGTAGATACACAGGGAAACCTCCGCTTCAGTGCAGGAATCCAGGAGACTGAAGGACGCAGGGGCGAAACCTCCGCTTCAGTGCAGGAATCCAGGAGGCTGAAGGACGCAGGGACGAAACCTCTGCTTCAGCACAGAACAAGCGGGAGCTTGAAGGAAGCTGAAGGACGCAGGACGGAACCTCCGCTTCAGCACAGGAGAACAAGCAGGAGCTTGTGGCAGAACAGGTGGTGACATCCGGTAAGGACTATGCTCGGCAGGGAGCATTATGGGAAAGCAGTACTTAAAGGCCAGCGGGCCAATCCCCAGCAGGGGTGTGAAGGTACTGCAAGTCTAGGTTGCAGTGATAGGCTGCACAGCTGCAGTAGATACCAGAGGGAGTGTGTATAGCTTTGGTGAGTGAATCCAGGCTGCAGCAAACATCAGGAGAGCTGTTCCAGAACTGCACCGGTCTGCAAGGTAAGGCAACCAGTAAACCGCGCAGCGGATTCCTGACAGTATCCCCCCCTTCACGTGAGACCTCCGGGCGAACATGAGCACTCATAGAGCTGGAGGACCGGGAATTGTTGCTGAACCGTCTAGGATTGGGGTTAGAGTCGTGGTCCAGAGACTCGTGGTTAGTCCTTAGTGTACCCCGACCCCCCGGTGAGAACTGCGGCCAGACAGGGCCATCCATGGGTTTTGGGGACATTGAGTTGTTCCTAAAATTCCTTAGGTGGAAAGGACATCCGTAAACGAGCAGTTCTTTGGTGAGTACAGTTCTAGGATATGAGATAGATGGAAGAAACATCCTTGGTACATGGCTCGCCTCGCAAAATGTCTTGGAAATCCAGGGGTGTGAAGAACCAGAGAGTTCCAGAGCAGAAACGGCAGAAGAACCCCCACTGAAAGCCCAGTCTTTAATAAAGGAATCGGAATCTAGGATCAGCGGCCCTGATAGTTGATCGAATACACCAGGAGGAACTTTGTAACAGAAAAAGTCTTGGCTGACCACTGCATGTTGGAATTTGCGAGGAATTTTTCCTCTAGAAGGCTCCCAGGTAATGGTTAGTAAGGGTATAGGCTGGTTAGAAGCATCTCCCGGTATTGGTATGGAAGGTGACAAGGCAAGCAGTAAACCAGGCATAGAGACCGAAATCTTGGGATAGGTACAGAGTATTTCCAACTGAGAGGAAATAACAGGGGCAACCGAAAATTCCGAGGGACAAAACCATGGTTTAGCAGGAGCAGATAAGCAAACAACAGTAGAGCTCTCCAATACTGGGAAATCTTCATTGGAAGATAGTATTGTCAGTGAATCAGGAATAGTCCTTGGAATTTTCTATCAGGAACTTGAGAAAAAGGCAGAGCCAAGGTAGTGGCGGGAGGGAAACTAACATCAGAAGCTGAAATCTGTACTCAGTGACAGGCCCTGAGAATCAACAGCAGAAGCTATGAACCTATGAAAACTCTAATGCAGGCACCTTAGGGTACAAGATTTTTCTCTGAAACTGCAATGGCCCTAACCACAGGGGTACCTAACCTGACAAACAACAGGAATAGGTGTGTTTTCTAGTGCAAAATCTCTGATCACAGGACTCCTAACCGATAGTGAGGGTGTCTGGGTTTGATTATAGAAAAAAATCAGATGTATTGATAAGTGACTTAGAATCAATTACTGAGGTTCTAGATTTGCTGGACATGTGAGGAAAAATACCCTTTAAGACAGGAGCTTTAATTTCTTCCCAGAGTAACCCCATGTTTGCTGGGGCTCATTTAGACACAGTCTGAGGGACTGGGTTTCAGCACAAGGCAGGACAGCTAAATAGCTCAGATTTAAACCCAAGACTTGTAATTATATCATGGTGACCTCAGACGTACTAAGGGAGGACTAACAGATATGCTGAACCCTGAAGGATTAGCCTGACAGAGAAATCAGGGGACCCCACCAGGATAACCATTGTAGGAAGAGATTCAGAATCTGAAGAGAATCATTCCCCTCTCAGTCTCAGGCCAGTAAGACACATTCAGCGAGAGGGAAACAGTGTGCAGGCTTCTTACTAGTTAATATGAAAGCGTCACTTTTAGAAAGCTGTGTCAGCAAACATTCCTGGAACACAAATGACCCCAGGAAGACATACAGACTACTGTATGCTTTTAATCCTAAACTTAGAGAGGAGGAGAACACAGACAGTCACGGGGGTTAAACCTAACTGGGTAATTTGGTCTTGAAGTAGTATTGTAGGATGTCTGGGAAACCAGAATGACTGCAGATTCCACATGTGGGGACATGCCGCTGAAGCAGGGACCACCGCTCTCTGGGCGACAGGCTGGTTCAGTGAAATACCCGGCGAGGAAACTCGCACCAAGCTTAGGAAAAACCTGACTCCTGATACATTTACAGAACCAGAACTTTCTGAAGTCTCCGGAGGCGAGACTGGCGGAAACTTGAGCTGAGCAGGGGATTTATAGCAAGAATTTCTAAGGAATCCGTAAGGTTAGGGGAGTCCTTCAATGCACCCTCTGCTGTCTGACTTGTGACTCACTCTCTGAGGCTAAAACAAGGCATTAACTTGGAGGCAGCAAGAATTACAGGGGTTATTCAGACAATGCCTGAGAGTAGAACATAGGGAGACTTCTCTCTGAATTGGGGAATACAGGATTTCTCCCTGAGCTAGCACCGTGACCATGGCTGACAGAAAGGGATTACCAAGGGAAACTCAGAGAGCTCCCACAGGGGTTGAATAACAGAAATGAACCCTGGGAACAGAACTAGGGATTCTTTCTCTGCCGGGGAAGCCTCACAGGCCTGATATTGGCTGGGTTACATAGACATATCATTGAATCAGGAACCCCGGGCAAACAATCAGGCTAGGTACCGTGTAGTTACTACTTGGGGAGCAATCTAGTGGGACAGTTTTGTCATTCCTGAGATGGGAGGTATGGTCTCCAGGTGTAGCGACAGGACTGCAAGCAGAGCGGGACCGCCAAGCGTCAGCGCACTGGCGAGGAGGAATCCTGTCTCTTATTATGCAAATTGTCCAATTTTATGGAAAGTATACAGATTTGTTTTGTGCGTGAGCCACATGAGGAGAGGGTCCTCTGGTACTACGTGAATGTCCAATGATAAGGCCAGGGCATGGAGTGTATACGGGCGTGCCAGTTTCCATTCCACAGGGTTCACATTATCCCAGGATAAGGGGAATCAGGGAAGTGAACACTAGCGGCCAGAAGCTGTCTTAAGTCCTTGAGTGCAGTAAGCCTTCATAATGAGATCCTACGGGCATTTTTTTTGCAAAGGGGTTAAACCTTCAAACTAAACGGATCTTCCATCCGAGTTAGTATTTCGCATAGGTACTGGGACTGGTCTGCAGGCCGGACAGGAGTTCAAACAGAAACTTCCAACCCTCACCACAGGACGGTCCAGTTTGTGGGGCCGAGCTACTGTCATGTGTTGTGCTCGCCACCAAACTCGGTCGACCGCGTGGCTGAGGTAGGGTTGTAAAAGCAAACCGACCTTAAACCTCGCAGGCTGATCCGGATTGCGCAGTTCATAGTCGTACGTAGCAAGATCAGGAGAGGAGAAGACAGCATCGTCGTTGTGCAAGCCAAGGTCAGGACAGGAGACATCAGGGTAAACGTTGTTCAAGCAGGAGTTCGGCAACAGGTAGTCAGGAGAGCCCCGTTTCAGCTTATGAGCGCGGGGTAGGACTCTGCGCGTGCGGCGACCATGACCCATGGTACTGGTCTCAGGAGGTGGTAGGCAGACCAGAGTAGCACACCGCCTAGCTGCACGGGTAAACCAGTGCTACGGCGCAAGAGTCCTGAGCGGGCTAGGGAATCCTCTGTAGCAGCGCAGGAACCAGGACACGGCCTCTCTAGATTAGGGAAAGAGTAGGCCCCAGGAACCAGGAAGCTGTAGATACACAGGGAAACCTCCGCTTCAGTGCAGGAATCCAGGAGACTGAAGGACGCAGGGGCGAAACCTCCGCTTCAGTGCAGGAATCCAGGAGGCTGAAGGACGCAGGGACGAAACCTCTGCTTCAGCACAGAAGAACAAGCGGGAGCTTGAAGGAAGCTGAAGGACGCAGGACGGAACCTCCGCTTCAGCACAGGAGAACAAGCAGGAGCTTGTGGCAGAACAGGTGGTGACATCCGGTAAGGACTATGCTCGGCAGGGAGCATTATGGGAAAGCAGTACTTAAAGGCCAGCGGGCCAATCCCCGGAGGGGGGTGTGAAGGTACTGCTCCAATGAGTGAATGCAAGTCTAGGTTGCAGTGATAGGCTGCACAGCTGCAGTAGATACCAGAGGGAGTGTGTATAGCTTTGGTGAGTGAATCCAGGCGGCAGCAAACATCAGGAGAGCTGTTCCAGAACTGCACCGGTCTGCAAGGTAAGGCAACCAGTAAACCGCGCAGCGGATTCCTGACATCATGTCACCGCAAATGCCGGCGGTCCAGTGTCACTCTGTTGCAGGCAGACCTTTGCCAGCAAAAAAAGTTAATAAACCAACAAAAACAACCTTACAGGACTTGTTGTGGCTGCTCTATGGGGTACTGCACCAATATTAAAATATGAAATTACAAAAGATGAAAAGAACAGAGAAATTAGAGAAAGTGTGACTGTAAAAAAATATATTTTTTTTTTAATATTTAATTAAAATTACCATCTATTGATATGGTCTACATTGTTACTATTATGATTTTTTTTGTCACCTCTTATCTTGCCTATTTAAACAGTACCAATGTTATACATAGGGCAACCTGGGGTGGGTAATACAAGTTGGCGTTATTTTTTGGAGGTAGCTCGATATTTCCAGCAGAGGATATTTGCATGTCACAAATAATTAATTAGAAGGCATGCGGGCACTTTGATGTGAATTGAATTATAAATGATATACATACAGTTTATATTTCAATTCCCTTTAAATCACAGATTATCTTTATACTTTATTTTATTTATTTATTTATAACATGTTTTACCAGGAAGTAATACCTTGAGAGTTACCTCTCGTTTTCAAGTATGTCCTGGGCATAGAGTTAAAATACAAATAATGACGATAATGAACCTGTCACTTACCCTAATTCTGTCCTTTACTGTGGCCTCATGTAAATACATGCCCTCCGACTTCAATCAGGAGTGGTCTCCCACAACCCCGAATCAATCCTGGAGGAATTTTACGAATATTACAGCTCCCTCTATGACGGGGAAAAAGTGAGACGTACGCCCAAGGCAACTAAAATAAATGAATCACACAAGTAGAGATTGCGGAGGTTATACATTCCATCAAACCATCTAAGGCCCTGGGTTTTGCCCTTTGGACTTTGTAATGCACCTGCGGTTTTCCAGGAGTTCGTGAATTAAATCTTTCGTGATGTCCTTAACATGTTCGTCATTGTGTACCTTGATGACATTCTCATCTATTCTAAGTCCCTCCCGGAACATATTCAGCATACTAAGTTAGTTCTCTCTCGCCTGCGCGAGAACCATCTCTATGCCAAGATGGAAAAATGTATGTTCCACCAGACCTCTACTTCATTCCTAGGGTACATTATTTCTGATACAGGATTCGCGATGGATCCTGATAAACTTAAAGCCGTCCTAGACTCGCCCCAACCCACTTCTCTCAAGGCGATTCAGCGCTTCCTTGGTTTTGCCAATTATTATCGTAAATTAATTCGTAATTTCTCCGCCACTGTGGCTCCCATTACTGCCCGCTCCCGTGACGTGCCCCGTGACACCACTGGTGACGCGCCTCACCCTAACAGGATTCTGCGTAGGCGTCGTTTTTCTGCTGTCAGGCAAAAGGACTCTACAAGGAGTAAAACTCTGACAGTAGGATATAATTTCATCCTCCTCACCTGCAGTGACGATCGAGTGGGCGGATATCACCACTTGCAGCCTTACCTCTGATTGGCTTATAGCCCCTTATATGCTCACCGATCCCTGCTCCAAATCGGCTGAGCATAGTAGTTCATATCTGAGACGAAGTGCTAACCACAAGCACCCACCACCTCTACTCCTGGACCTCGGCTACGCACAACAACCATTCTACCTCTCCAACCCTAGACCACGGCGAGTGTCATACTATTCTGCTTCTCCTACCCTGACCCAGCCACACGACTACGAATTTGCACACCGGACGCAGTCTCGCGGCTGCAGGTTGGTGTATACTCAAATCCCCACCTCAGCCTCGCGGTTCTGTCCTGTTTGTGGTGAGCACCCATCACACACGGGAGCCACGCGAGCACCCGCCCTTCTACCCCGCTCCTATCCCCGTGCCTGTGTGGGCACCAGGGAACGTGGGCACCAGGGAATGTGGGACAGAGGGGAAGCGCCATGGCGAGCCCACGCCGACGGACGCCCCAGAGCTACACGTGGAGCCAGTTTGCCGTGGTAGAGATGGACTGAGACTTGCCTCTGGGGGACTTTGATATTTGGGACTTGATTGCTGCCCTCACCGCACCCCACCTGTGGACCAGCTTCATCACTGTGGTGACCTGTGATTGTCCTTACCTGTGGAGCCTGATGACTGATGATCCGTGGTTGTCCAGATCTTCATGTTGGTGTGGTGTATGGGTAACTTGTCCCATGAAATGCTGTTTTACTATTTCCCTGATGTACGCACATTACCTATCCTTGGATATTTAATACATTTTTATCCTTGATTTACGTCACTATGAGCGTTGTGCGCTGTTTTCTTTTTGTTTCTCTGTTTTAGCTCCTGGTGGTGTTGAGCCACCCCTCATTCAGCTGCAGACGCTCTTTCACCAGTTCACGTATCATTTTGTATATTTGTTATCACTAATATTATTTTAGTGCACTTTCACACCCTTCACAGCACTGTTTATGGTTGCGCACTGATTACTCCTCTTGTATCACTCCACAAGCACCCAACCTGCCTTGTCCTGCTTTGCCTTGTGCAATCCTACTTAACCTGTCTTGTCTCTTAGTACCCTCGACCTCGGCTGTACCTGGACCCCCGCCTTCTTCTATCCACGACCTCGGCTTGTACCTGGACCCCCGCCTTCTCCTACCCTCGACCTCGGCTTGTACCTGGACCCCCGCCTTCTCCTATCCACGACCTTGGCTTGTACCTGGACCCCTGCCTTCTCCTATCACTATCCACGACCTTGGCTTGTACCTGGACCCCTGCCTTCTCCTATCAACGACCTCGGCTTGTACCTGGAACCCTGCCTTCTCCTATCCATGACCTTGGCTTGTACCTGGACCCCCGCCTTCTATCCACGACCTTGGCTTGTACCTGGACCCCTGCCCTTTGGCCCCCCCCCCCCTCCCTGCCCTTTGGCCCCCCCGCCCCTCCCTGCCCTTTGGCCCCCCTGCCCTTTGCCCTCCCCGCCCTTCCACGCCCCTTGGCCCCCCCCCGCCCTTCCACTCCATGCCCCCTGCCCTTCCACGCCCGGGCAACGCCGGGTATATCAGCTAGTATATATATATGTGTAACAGGTGTTCCCCCACCCCAATGAAGATTTCACTGTTACCTGTACTCTCGATGTGCAGTACCTGTGAGGGTTACGGGATTGCCGAGTGTCCGCCGATGGTAGTGGGGAAGACAGGACAGGCTTTCAGGATATTCTCAGATCTTTCTGGGTGCAGCGCCTCCATTCCCCGCAGGCCCCAGCAGAGCTGGGTGCAGTTCCTGCAGGAAACCCATCTTGCACCCCCCCTGATAAACTGCAGTCACCGGCAGGAGTATAAAAGCAGCAACTGGTCTTTATTAAGTACAGCCGTACACATCAACAATGCATTTCTTCTGGTCCCTGGGATCAACCCCAAGGGCTTGAGGCCCCAAAGGTCTATCCTTTGCTCCACTACTCCCTGGTGGAGTAAGGGGTAACAGCTCCCACTCCCCTGCGGGAGGGGATAAACAACGACCCCCTTGAGGAGAGAGGGTAGAACTAACTGATAACTCCCATCTGTCAATTCCCAACTGCCCACTCCCAACTGTTACCCTGAGCGGGGCTTCAGGTCTCAGCCCCGTGTGGGCGGCACCTAGGCCTCAGGCCACCCCCCCTGTCACGCTAGGAAGCTGCTTACTACCGCATGGTGAAGATTTAACCCTAACACTGCCTGCACTGGTACCAGGGATTATGTGTTAGGCAGGGCAGATTAGTAGCCAAGGGGATACATGGCTACATATACATACGGTGGAGGTTTCTTGTTGCCTTTTTCACCCACCATAACTTAAAATGTGTATGGTAAATCCTACAGCCTTGAAAATTGCAGACGCACTTACCAGAACGCCCTCCTACTGTCTCTGTACGTTCTTCCTACCAATTAGATTGCAAGCTCTTCGGAGCAGGGGATCCTCTGCACAATGTTGCATTTATGTATGAAGCACTTATTCCCATGATCTATTATTTGTAATTTATATGATTGTCACGTGTATTACTACTGTGAAGCGCTATGTACATTAATGGCGCTATATAAATAAAGACATACAATACATGCAATTGCAAAGCCAGTACAACCAACCTCACACTGATGAGACCCATTAAGGTTGAAACATGTCTGTGAATGGTTTATCTGGCTTTGCATCTGATTCCCATGCTGTGCTAAAAAGCTGTGTTAACAGTGAGCATTAGCTTATAAAGGTTCCATGTAAAAATGGATTTCAGGAAAAAGGTGACACGGTGTGCTCATTTGCATATCATTACCCAGAATCCCTTGCTGCAGTGGAAGCACTGTATGCTAGGTCAGCGGTGCACAAAGTGGGGGGCGCTGGATATTTTTTGGGGGGTGCGGGCACTTGCATTGGCCCTGCGCTCTTCCCCGAGGCATTTAAATTAAATGCCGGGGGATTGCGTGAGGCCTCAGCAACTCACTTACCATGATTCTGGAGATTTGCTGTGTCCAGCGCCATGGCAAAGCGGTGTCAAATGACGCCACGGTGTCATGTGGAGTGACGTCACATGCCCGTCTCCATGGCAACGAGGTCACGTGACGTCACCGCCAAAAAAGTGGAGGGGGGCGCGAGACTGAGGAGGAGCAGACAGGGGGGCGCAGCTAAAAAAGTTTGCGCTCCCCTGTGCTAGGTGATAATGGTTGAAAGGCAGGGTTGCAGACCTGTCTAAGGGCTGGGACCCGCTGCGCCCGGCGGCGCGGGCGGCTGCACGGGCTTTCCCCACCAGCAGGGGAATCCTCCCGAGCTGGTCCCGGTCCCCCCTGGCTGCACAGCGCACTACACGCTGTGACGCGTCAGCCGCTACGGGATACAAGAGAATTGTGATCCCTAGCGTTGACGCGTCACGTGGTGTGGCTGTGAGCCAATGAGGAGGGGAGGCTTCGGGAGGAGGAGAGGCTTCGGGGAGCAGGGAGGAGTGTGGAGGGAAAGCAGCGTGAGTGCCTGTCTGTGTGTGTATGTGTGTGTCTGAGTGCCTATCTGTGTTTGTGTATGTGTGTGCCTGAGTGCGTGAGTGCCTGTCTCTGTCTGTGTCTGTGTGTGTGTATGTGTGTGCCTGAGTGCGTGAGTGTGTGTGTGTGAGAGAGAGTGCCTGCGTGTGTGTATGAGTGTATGAGTGTGTGTGTGTGTGTGTTGCTTGGGATCAGCAGCTCCAGCAGGAGCCCGTGGAGGGAGGGGGGGGGAGAGTAGCGGGTCCCTCCGCTCAAGCCACGCCCCCCTCCCGCTCAAGCCTCCCACTCCCGCCCACCTCCCGCTCCCTACAGACCGCATATCGCGGTCTGTGTATGTCAGCGCCCCGCAGGGAGCGCTGACGGAGGGAGCGGGGCCTTAGCCTAAGACATGTGAATGTGCTCTTTTTATTTGCTATATGCAATACGGTGAAGGTTTCTTGTCGCCTTTTTCACCCACCATAACGTAAAGTGTGTGTGTGTGTGTGCGCGCATTCCCCCCTATACAGCATGTTGAAAGACACCCACCCATGACATCTTATACAGCAGTGATACCACACGCAGTATAATTTCATCTTTGCACTATACTCAGGCTTTGCTGACATCTTTAGGCCTAGCAGGTTCTATCACTAAGCAACCGTTTCCCGGGACACAATGATGTGCTGTGACACCACTGTTCATGAGTCAGCCTACTTTTCCCCTTGTAAACCAACAAGGTCACGTCCATGTTAAGGAGGGAGGGGAGGAGGCACCCGTCCACGTTATGGAGGATGGAGGTGGCACCCTGCGTGGGATATTATCCCTAGGCTTCTATAATTCAACAGAAAGCTCCTCTTTCATTTCTAAGGCCATCTACAGCCAGGGAAACACGTCACCTTCCCCCCTCAATCCTTCTGCAATGGTTAAGCCCAGAGTCCATTTCTCCACCGCGCTGATTGGCCGAGTCCTCACCCGCCCCTCCTTCCCTGCAGCAGGGAGCGATGCATTGTGGGAAACTCCCAGGTTGGTACCTGCAGAGCAGCCTCTGAACTGCAAAGACGGAGCTGCAGGGAGGTAATTTATTTATTGCTATAAATATATATATTTATTAAAATAATTAATATTATTTGTTTATACAACATGTACTGTCTATATATATATATGTATATATTTTTTTATATAAGCATCATTAATATTATTGTGATTATTTTAGATGTCATCCCCCCATATAACTCCTTATGACAACCAGCTCCTCCAGTGCAAGATAATGGCTTATTAACTATGACTACATTTTTATCTTCATTACTAGTAGTATGAATTACGATCATTGTGATTGTTTTAGAGGGAAAACCTCTCCCTTCTAATGCACCAAGAATGCCTCCTGCAACTAACTGACTTATCTAATGCTGGCGTGCTGTTTTACATTAGTAATCATTAGTGTTATTTTTTGTTGTCAACAATATTACATATTTTTACTGATACTGTGAATATTTTAGATGCAAATCCATGTTGGATATCAACCAACGTGCCCTGATGAAATCCAGCAAGTGGTAACCTAACTTCTCCAGTGCAAGTATACTATGCAAGGGCTTATTAATATTGCTAAATAAGTAGTTTACATTTAACAATAAAGCATTTTATATTTATACAGAAAAAGGGTCATTATGAGTGAAACTGATCTGCTAGTAACGCAACTCCTCAAGTGGAGTTTTTGAAACAAGAACAATATATATATATATGTTATAGATGCTACTCAGCATTGTGTACAATAGCAGGTTAACGCCATCCTTGCCAGAGGGAAATGGGTAATGGCAATAAGGAATACATCAAAGGCAATTGTACTAGTCCTAGTAGTTGCAGATAGCAGCTCAGTTATGGTGTTCTAGCAGACGGGAGAAAGGGCACCAGCAGAGGTGACGTGCTGCAGCATCTGCAGTTTTCCGATGCCTGCATAATGCACACCACAGCGACACGTATATTACAGCCACGATGGGTCTGAGTTCGTGCTGCCAAGAGGAATATGTGTAGAGACGGACGCATGAAAAAGCCCTTTATGGGGTTTCACAGTCACTCCATGCGCAGAATAATTCATGTTCCCCAGAGAGCGGAAAGAAATAGCCGGAGAGCAGCAGAATCCATAGGCATCTGTTCATGTACTGCAGAATATACTATGTAGGTCTGAATCTGCATGTTTAGAGGCTGGGGAGGGTGGTAAAAAAACTTCAACTGTTAAATGTCTGTCTGTCTATCTGTTTATCTATCCTTCTGTCTGTCTACATCTATCTCTAATCAATCTTTCTTTGTGTTGGGATCTATCTATCTGTCTATTTATCTATTAATTTCTGTCTATATCTATCTAGAACTTGTTATCTATCTATCTATCTATCTATCTATCTATCTATCTGTTTCTGTCTCGTTCTGTCTGCCTATGTTTCTATAACTATGTATTTATCGTTTATATTTATTTTTCTGTCTATTACTGTACGTATCTCTGATTATCCTATCTATCTGCCTGCCTATCTGTCTGTCTGTCTGTCTATCTGTTTCTGTCTCTATCTGTCTGCCTATTTTCTATAACTATGTATTTATCGTTTATATTTATTTTTCTGTCAATTACTGTACGTATCTCTGATTATCCTATCTATCTGCCTGCCTGTCTATCTATCTGTCTATCTGTCTGTCTGTCTGTCTGTCTGTCTATCTGTTTCTGTCTCTATCTGTCTGCCT
>CM071579.1:3353211-3378434 GCA_036426205.1 Ascaphus truei | reverse complement strand
TTATCCTATCTATCTGCCTGCCTGTCTATCTATCTGTCTATCTGTCTATCTGTCTATCTGTCTGTCTGTCTGTCATCTATCTCTATGTTTGTGAGTTTGAAAAGCTGATATATTACATATCTAGATTTATATCATTTCCACACGCAGAAATGAAGGATACACATGCAGACTCCTTCGATATTAAGAGGGTTAATCACCATTAGTAGAACTATAAATAGTGCTGTAATTATAGGAATGGTAAAAGCCCTGTGGGAGATAGGCAGGCAGTGACTGTAGAGGAGCATTGGGACTTTGCTACAAGAAAGGCATTACCAGGAAGAAGTTAAATAGTATCAGGATTTATGCTACTGAGGTGGAATAGAATGCTACACATTATCAGGGACCTCCTCAGTCCATATTATCAGGGACAGGCTCAGACAGTCCTGTTTAAAAAAAAATCTCATGTAGGGTAACCTCCTGAATCCAGATTACCAGGAACAGGCTAAGACAGTCCCGTGTTTATAACTAATGTAGGGTGACTTCTGGACTCGATATTAATCAGGGACAGGCTCAGACAGTCCCGTGTTTATATCTAATGTAGGGCGACCTCCTGACTCCGGGTTATCAGGGACAGGCTCAGACAGTCCCGTGTTTATATCTAATGTAGGGTGACTTCTGGACTTGATATTAATCAGGGACAGGCTCAGACAGTCCTGGGTTTATAGCTAAAGTAAGGTGACCTCTTGACTGTAGATTATCAGGGACAGGCTCAGACAGTCCTGGGTTCATATCTAACTTAGGGAAACCTTGAACCCTCAGGTAGAGATTGTGTGTTCAGAAGTAGGTTAGCAGGAAGTGAATGGATCTCATGTTCCTATTTTATCGGCGTCTGACTCATCCTTTCCATGAATTACGCTGCACATCTTGTGTTTTATAACAGGCAGCTGCTGAGGCCGGCAGAGACAGTGGGAGTCTCATTAGCAATTGTACCCAGAAGCCTTTGCAATGTCTGTAACCTTGATAACCAATTGCATCAAATTCCTTTCATCATGCTATTGAGGCTGATATAGTGACACCACTGAAAACACATACTACAGTACATACATTCTCCTTCACTGCCCCATATACCTCTTTTGTGACTGTTTCATCTCTATCTCATGACTCCTTCTGTGACTGTCCCTTTTCGGTCTGTCCTTGTTTCTGTCCCCTTTGTTCCTTTTCTCTGACAATGCCCTGTCCCTTTCCTGCTATATTTTAATCCCAATACATACATTGTCCATTAAATGTCCATGCTGACCTCCACATATCTTTTATTATATATTTCTTACAGGCGGCTTACACTCTAAAAATATTAAGTACTCTTCTTTTCCAAAAAAAAAACCCACCAACATTATTTTATGTTTTAAACCCTTTTTTTTTCATTGAAAGCATATTGAAAGTTACAGATTTGCATAGTCACGTAGTAGATGATGTTGAAAAAAGACATATGTCCATCAAGTACAACCTATGCTAAATTTAGACAACAGATACTTTATGCTATATTTGTACTTACAGTATATTGACCCAGAGGCAGGCAAACAAAACCCCAGTGACATATCATCTAATGATATCTCATAAGGGGAAAAATAAATTCCTTCCTGACTCCAAATGTTGGCAATCTGATTACTCCCTCGATCAACATCCTTCCCATGTTTACTTATTTGGTATATTCCTGTATACCTTTCAATTCTAAAAATATGTGCAACCTTTTTTTTAAAAAAAATATCTATCGTATCTGCCATCACTGGCTCCATTGGTAATGAATTCCAGATTTTAACTGTCCTTACTGTAAAGAACCCTTTCCTTTGTTGCTGGTGAAATCTCCTTTTCTCCAACCTTAAGGGATGACCCTGAGTTCTTTGTACTGCCCTTACAGTAAAGACCTTAAGGGATGACCCTGAGTTCTTTGTACAGCCCTTACAGTAAAGACCTTAAGGGATTACCCTGTGTCGTTTGTACTTACATTGGAATTAATAGTTCTTTTGAAAGATCCTTGTATTGTCCCCAAATATATTTGTATATAGTTATTATATCCTCTTTTCTAATGTAAACAAATCTAATTTAGCTAGTCTCTCCTAATAAATCAGATTATCCACCCCCTTTATTAATTTGGTGGCTCTTCTCTGCACTCTCTCTAGTTCCATAATGTCTTTTCTATGGAGTGGTGCCCAAAATTGCACTCCATATTCAAGGTATGATCTTACTAATGCTTTATAAAGGGGCATAATTATGTTTACTTCCCTTCCATCCATTGTCCGTTTAATAATGCAAGATAAGATCTTGTTTGCTTTTGCAGCTACTGCATGACTTTGGTCAATATTGCTAAACCTGCTGTCTACAAGCACTCCTAAATCCTTCTCCATCAAGGATTCTACTAATATATCCCCATTTAATGTGTATGTTAAATAGTTATTCTTGTTTCACAAATGCATAACCTTACATTTATCTGTATTAAACCTCATCTGCCATTTACCTGCCCAAGTTTCCAGTCTCTCCAAGTCCTGCTGGAGAGAAATTACATCCTGCTCTGATTCTACTACCTTACACAATTTAGTATCATCAGCAAAGATGGAGACTTTCTATGCCAATCTCAAGGTCATTAATAAACAAGTTAAAAAGCAGGGGTCCCAGTACCGATCCCTGAGGTACTTCTCTCACGGCCTTAGCCCAACCTGAAAAAGTTCCATTTATTACAATTCTCTATTGTCTGTCCTTCAACCAGTTTTCAATCCAGGTGCAAATATTTGCTTTTTTTTGTACACTAACCTCTTGTGTGGAACCGTATCAAAAGTATCAAAATGGAGACTTCCTGTTCTACACTATATAAATCTCCTCAGTGAAAACAGCATCAAATAGAAAAATGATTCAACCAATGACTGATTACGCATGGCTCATTACAACAGATATTTCAAGTAACACCTGAAAGCTGCAGACCAAGCAATATCCTACATGTGTGTTTAAAAAAAAAAAAATCAGTTCTGTACTATGAGAAAATACATGTACTGTGCCATTTTTTTAAAATGAACTCTAAATTACATTTTTAATGTATTATAATGTAACAAGCATTTTTTGTTTCTATAGCAACCATTTAAAAAGTCACATCCTCTTCTGAAACAGGCTCTGGCAAACCCCTTTTTGAGCCCTGCCCTCTCTCTAGCAGTGCACCAATTGTATCTAGTGACTGCCTGGTCACATGATCTTCCCCAGAGAACTTTCCATCTTTGGTCCTCTTCTGCTGCACTGACAGCCATTTAGTGAACCCCTGAGCCAAATCTTCGCCGATCAATCGCAGGAGAACAGATCGATCGGCAACTTAGCTAATTACTTATTGTGTGGATTGTATTGATGCACATTATAAAAGGAAAAAATAAATAAAAAACGTCACCTTGGACTGCTGCTTTAAACGACAACTTTATATTAACCTTTCAGACCTGGTTTATATCTTGTAATCTATATATCCAAATACAAAGTAATGTACATGACCGTGTACGCCAGGTCTGAAAGGGTGAAAATCACAACCTTTTCAAACACCCCTCTACTGCTGTCTCCAAATGGTCCCTGCAGAGCCATACATGACAGCACAAGAGGTAAGGCCAGGTCCCCACTGGCTACTGCTACTGCAGCTCCCGCTGTGGCGGGCGCTGCGGAGACAAGAGCCGCCCCTTAATGGGGCCGGGCCCGCTGCGATGGGGGGGCCGCCGAGCTGCGCGGCGAGTTTTTCAGACCTACATTAAAATTGTGATTAGACCTAACGACGGAGCGCTAGACCACACCCCCCCGGCGGTTCAGCCAATGAGGACGAACCTGCCGAGTGACATCATGGCCGCGCCCCCGTCACGCCCCTCCCCCGTCTTTTCCCCTGCAGCTCACTGCAGACTGGGGAACTCGGCTGCACGCGCCGCCAGCCTCGCAGACGCGCGTGCAGCGCAGGCACTGGGGCCGCAGCCTAAAAGTTGGACAGCAGAAAGACGCATAACACTGAACATGGCAGCACACAGAGGGAAATCGTGATGTCCATTACTTGGGATGGGTTAATTTAGTTATTTTATTTTAATATTTTGTCCTTTCTTGATATATTAAACACATACATTACCTGACATGAAAAATGTTTTATTTAAGTTTTTCTTAATTGTGGTATAGCCTGAATTTATTGTTTATTTACTCCACTCCACATATGTATGGTGTACAGAAACCGTTAAGTAACGCCCATTTTTACTAGCGAATTCTCTCCTGATCACCCTCATTATCCTTTGTATTCTTCCCAGATTTCCTACTGAAGGTGACCAGATTAAATCTCTCCAATAGCCTCAAAAAAGAAGATACGATTCAAGGTTCCCTACATTTCACACCACGCAGGACTGAGGAGCGTCTTAGGCCCACACACTATAGACCTAACGGGAATTCAAAATGGAGGCCAAGCCCAGATCTACCAGCGTCAAGGCCTCCAAAGCCGAGAAGGGCAGCCCAGCCGCGGGCGGAGAGAAGAAAGAAACTTCCAACAAAGAGCAGCCAAACCCCACGGCTAAGAAGATGGCGGGAGAGACAGTGCCAGTCAACCACGATGGCGTGAAACCCACCGGTGGAGTTGAGCGTCAGGATGCGCCGGTGGCACCGGAGAACAAGGGGAGCAGGGAGGAACAGGACGCCTCTAACGGAGCCGCTGAGGGGTCAGGTTTCGAGGGTCTGAAGCCTCTGCTGGTGGCCGCCGGAGTGGCAGTGGCTGCCCTCGCGGTCATCGTGGGAGCGGTGTTGCTGGCCCGGAAAAAATGAAGTGTTGGTGGGGGGTAGGGGAGGATGTGGTGGGAGATCCGAGCAGGGTCCGATCCGTACAGTTTCATCAGAGACCGTCGCATGCTGCAGAATCGTCACGTATTCTTCACACGCCGTCACACAGACGCCAATGGGAGGGGGATCAAGGTTACATGTGCTGTCGTCATTTTGTGGGGGACTCAAAATGGCTACTTGGCTTAATTTTGTAAGCAAACAAGGCACTGTGTGGGAGTGAGTCCACGTCTATCACTTCTTCTCCGTTCCTCTCCCTCTTTCAACACTTTTCTCTATATTGTCTCCCTCCATCACTTCTACTCTCTTCCTGTTCCCCCTCCCACCATCGCCTCTCCTCTGTACCTCTCATTCCTCCCTATCTCCGGCACCTCTCTATTACTCCTCCCTGCCTCCTTCACCTCTCCGATCCTCTCTACCTACAGTATCTCTATTTCATCCATTACTTCTTTCTACCTCTCCCTCCTTCCTTAGACACCCTCCTCCATTCATCACTTTATCCTCTAACTCTCTTCTGCTCCTTCAGTTTCTTTTTTTCACGCCGTGATCTCTGTTCCTCTCTCAACCCCCTAAACCAGTGGACTTGTTCCTCTCTCTCTTCCTCCTTCCCCACAGTCAACTATCTCCTACTTACCTCTTCTAATAACCCTCCCCTCCTACCTCCGTCACAGCACAAAAGCACCTTTGCTTTGATGAATTTAATAGCTAATTCACTTTCCAATCAACTATACTCCAGCAAGTAATATAATAATCTCACTAATGCTTATTATGTCGGCGCCAATACACATCATTGTGGTTTATAGGGCGAGACGGACAATACTCGTTAACCCTTATATGCTCTAGAAAATGAAGCCATAGAGGAAGTAATATAAAAATTGTCAGAAGATAAGGACTATATGGCCCACCCAATTTGTCCAGTACGCTACCTGCAGTGTCGCCTCAGGCCTCATTTCATCCCTGGCTTTCCCCATATTTCGGGTACTCGTGTCTATCCCAAGCAGAATTTCTTCATTGTATTATTCAACAACTCACCTGGGAGACTGTTCAATGGATCTACTACATTTGTTGTGATGGACCTCCTCATTTTTACCACGAGCCTCCTGCCCTCCCATCTTCCCCTCTACAGCTTCATAAACTTTCATGGAATCCCACTCTACAAAAAAATCCTTTGCACCCATAGATTTTCATGGGATCCCCCTCTAATAATTTGCTCCCATAGATTTTCATGGGATCCCCCTCTACAAGAAATTATTTGTCCCTATAGATTTTTATAAGATCCCCCTATACAAGAAATTATTTGTCCCCATAGATTTTCATGGTGTCTCCCTCTACAAGAAATTATGTCCCTACAGATTTTCATGGGATCCCCCTCTACAAGAAATTATTTGTCCCTATAGATTTTTATAAGATCCCCCTCTACAAGAAATTATTTGTCCCTATAGACTTTAATAAAATAGGATTCCCTCCCAATTCACAAGGATTCTGGCTGAGCAAAACAAACTAATCTATATAAATAATATCATTTGATATTGATTGATCATTACTTGAGCTACTGCCCCCCTTTCAGCAATATAATTCTGCCCCTATACACCCAATGTTCCACTGTCCCTCCCTATTTTCCTTTTGTCTTTATAATAAAAAATGAAAGCGTATATATGCAATAAAGCAGTTAGAATAGAAAAATACGAAAAGATCAAGGCCCATATTTACATAGTGGTCTTCTGCCAAAAGGCACCTTCCGGCGCTGGAAGACCCCTTACAGACCCCAAAGTGTCTTCCGGTGCCAGACGGTATCTTTTGGCAGAAGACTGCGTGGAAAATGTGGGCCAAAATCTTTAAAGTAGCGTTAGCTTTTCCCATCACAAGCGGAATGGGGACACTGATCCCTTGTTCGTCAATGCAAACAGCCCTCCATCTTAGACGCCCTCCCTCTGGTAGCTGCATCTAGTGTCTGTGTCATAACGCGGCTTGCGAGGGAATGAAATTGACAGAGAGGCGCAACTTGCCATTTTTATCACAAGAGCAGTCAGCGGGGTTTCTGCAAAACTTGAGGCAGGCTTCTTGGCCTACTCTGATTTCTTCTGCAGGGAGGGGAGGAATGAGGTAAAGAGAGTGACAGAGAAAACGCATTGGTCACGAGGGGGAGGATATGGGAAAGATGTCAACCTGGAAAACTCGAAAACGGTGACATTATCGGATTCTGGCCCCAAATAAAAGAGCATTGAAATCTATAAGACACTGATGCTAAAAATGTGTGAGACTCACAGAAAATCAGTGAGAGGTGGCAGATCTGGAATGGAGACCAGAGGGGATTGGGCATAGAGGAAAGGGACAGTCACAGTAAGGAGTAGAGGGGACAGAGACAAACGGGACAGCGACAGTGCTGTAATGTGGGGTATTTCGTTAACCTCTTCAGTACCAGAGCCCAAACACATCACTGGCCCCTCCGGCACGGAGTGGGGTTGATATATTTCAAGGTGAAATGTCTCTGATGTTTTTCAAAGTTTTTTTTCGGATTGTCAGTGCCCGGAACCTCTCCGACCCGCTCTCTCTGCAACAACCCCGGTGTCTCCTGCCCTGCTCACACTCCTCTCCACCTTCCTCAAATTAATTCTGAACGCAACAAGGCACTCGGCTGTCCCGGCCTTATTAAATAACCCAGTGGAAACCCAACTTCTGAGTGCCATAAATCATGGGAGTTTAAACAAGTGCCAACTTTAAAAGGTGATACTGTATTAGGAATGCAAATGGCAAAACCTAACCCCTTTCCCCACCACAGTGGCCTGAAACGCATTTGCCAAAGGGGTATGGTCTGAAATGCTTTTATCTGTTGCTATTCCTGCTTGGAAATAATATACATCACAATATGACGTTGCTCTTTGTTTACATTCTAACTTCCCATGATGACATCAGCAGCACAGCCAGTCGGATCTATGTTGTACCTATCTTTCTGACCTACAGGAAGTGGTGCACTAACAACCACAGGAAGTGAGCAGCTTGGCTGAAGTTCTCTGGTCAGGGTGCATTGTGGTGTTGGCAGCAGCGCATTTAGACAGTGGTAACATTACAATCATTTCAATTCCATGGTAGGTATTATGATGGCAAACCAAAACAGAACTGAGAAACCTTACTTCCCCACATAGGGATAAGTATCAAGAGTCACTAATGGGGTTTTGTGACACGTTTTATGTTGCGTCCATTCACGGCAAAGTATTAGGGTGCTTTTTATCTGTTGTACTTGCATAAACAGGTTATGGGAGCGCAGTTATAGGAGTTAGTGGAAGAGTTATTGGATCAGTTAGGGGAGGCGATATAGGAAGAGATTATAGGAGCAGGTATACGGAGAGGTTATAGGAGCAGTTGGGATAGGCAATGGTTGTAGCAGTTATAGTGAAAGGGGCAGTTAGAGGATCGATGGGGACCGATTATAGGCGCAGTTATTGGGGCTGTTACGGAGGGAGAGCGATTGTAGGAGCAGTTAGAGGAGGAATTATAAGGAACAGTTATGGGAGGAGTTATATGGAGCATTTATCGGAGTAATTAGAGGAGTTATGGGATCAGTTAGAGGAGTTATAGGGAGCAGTTATAGGAACAGGTAGAGGAGGAGTTATAAGCAGTAGTTCGTGGAAGAGTTGCAGTGTGTAACATTGATCTACATTTCCAACTGCTGCAGCGTTCCTTCCCGTGTGCCAGTTAAATGCTCCAGGCCGTTATAACGTCTGTGCCCAAGAGATCAGCGTTAGATGAAAGAAACTCAGA
Source organism: Ascaphus truei (assembly GCA_036426205.1). Lineage (NCBI taxonomy): Eukaryota > Metazoa > Chordata > Amphibia > Anura > Ascaphidae > Ascaphus > Ascaphus truei. Next base: position 3,369,875 of record CM071579.1, on the reverse strand, counting down.
TAAGTTTCATCCGGTGCAAAGAAAGAAAAAAAGAGGGACAGGGGGGGGGGGGGCAAACTGTGTCATCTTAATATACACCCCCTTGAAATGTAGGAAGCACACGATCCATCTTCTGAGTCTGCGCCTCCGTTAGTTTTTTCTCTCCGTCGCGTATGTGTCTTTTGATTCACGAGAAACTGTGTGGCTGCCACGCGTGAAACTGGTTCCCCCAAACACCCCTCCGATCTCTTAGCAGGAATGTGTGAACTTAAAAGCGTATGTACCTAATAAAACAAAATCCTAAACACTTCTGCCTGCGTATATATTTTAGAACATTTTGCAGCATCAGGTCTTTGATGACGGTGGTGCTGGGTAATGCGGTGGGGGAGGTGTGGGGAGTACGCACAGGAGTAGCAGAGTGTGCTAGGTTGAGATGCAGTGAGAGAGGTGTGTGGGCCTAGGAGTGTCCAGACTGGGATGGCAGAGGCAGTGACCCAGCGGTGCTTGTTGGGGTGGTCAGCACATGAGTAGCAGAGTGTGCTAGGTTGAGATGCAGTGAGAGAGGTGTGTGGGCCTAGGAGTGTCCAGACTGGGATGGCAGAGGCAGTGACCCAGCGGTGCTTGTTGGGGTGGTCAGCACATGAGTAGCAGAGTGTGCTAGGTATGCAGTGAGAGAGGTGTGTGGGCCTAGGAGTGTCCAGACTGGGATGGCAGAGGCAGTGACCCAGCGGTGCTTGTTGGGGTGGTCAGCACAGGAGTAGCAGAGTGTGCTAGGTGGAGATGCAGTGAGAGAGGTGTGTGCGCCTAGGAGTGTCCAGACTGGGATGGCAGAGGCAGTGACCCAGCGGTGCTTGTTGGGGTGGTCAGCACAGGAGTAGCAGAGTGTGCTAGGTGGAGATGCAGTGAGAGAGGTGTGTGGGCCTAGGAGTGTCCAGACTGGGATGGCAGAGGCAGTGACCCAGCGGGGCTTGATGGGGTGGTCAGCACAGGAGTAGCAGTAAATGGAGCTGCAGTGTATAATCAAGATCCTTTCCCGGAATAGCGGAGTGTTTATAAACATAATGTTTTATTATCAGGTCTCCTCAGCACTTAACTTCTTCTTTTCTTCCTCTGCCTTTTGCTGCTTCCTGAAACACGAACAGATTGAATTAGCATTTAACCGCTTCCTGCCAAAGGGGCTTGCTGAGGGACAGTGAAAGGGGTATATATATATATATATATATACCCCTATCTTTATATAGCGCCATCCATGTGCATAGCGCATCACAGCAGTAATACACGTGACATAGCAATATAACACATAATGGGAATAAGCGCTTCAGACATAAAAGTAACAATATGAAAAGGCATTCCTGCCTTGAAGAGCTTACAATATATATAAAATGCCATATCTATTTCCTTGTGTATGACTTTGTGTAAAGCAAACAAAATACATGAAATTGGCGGGGGGAGGGTGGTTAAAATACAAGAAAGTGTCTTCTAATGAATTAGACTGACTTCTAGTGCAGGGGTGCAAAAACTGGGGGGCGTGCCCCTGAAATTTTATGAGGGTGGGGGGCACGGCGCTTACAGAGAACCTGCGCTCTTCCCCACAACATTTAAATAAAATGCCGGGGGAGCACGTCAGGCCTCTGTATGTCTCTTACCTTGTCTCCGGCGGCTTCTGGCAACGCGGAGTCAAACGACGCAGTGTGGTCAAACGGCAACGCGACATCACATAACATTGTGACGTCAAATGACGCCGCCGATGCCGGAGAAAAGGTATTGGGGGGCGGGGGGGGGGGGGGGCATGAGTAGGGGGAGAGCAGCCCGGTTCTAATGACTACTTTCTAGTGAGCGAGACCCCCTTCTAACGAGTGAGTGGGTGGTACTGTATTTGAATGTGTGGGAATTAAGAGATATACTTACTTGCGATTCCAATGCATATAAAGGAAGTATGATGCTCCCAGCAACAAACTCAGTCCTAAGACCCCACCCATGGTATACTTCCAAACTGTGAGAGAGGGGGTGGGGTAGTAGAGAAAAGTGTGGGGGGAGAGAGAGGAGAATATTAGAGTGCGGGAAGGAGAGAAAGTGGGGAAGAGAGACAGAGAGGAGAGGGGGGAAGACATCTAAATTAATGCCATTCTGTAGTAAAAGCACTCACACATGCAATACCCTCTCATACTGCTATTTTACTATACGTAACACCCACCCTTACTGCTATTTTACTATATATAACACCCGCCCTTACTGCTATTTTACTATATATAACACCCACCCTTACTGCTATTTTACTATATGTAACACCCTCCCTTACAGCTATATTACTATATGTAACACCCTCCCTTACTGCTATATTACTATATGTAACACCCTCCCTTACTGCTATATTACTATATGTAAAACTCTCCCTTACAGCTATATTACAATATGTAAACACTCTCCTTACAGCTATATTACTATTTAAGCCCCTCCCTTACAAGCTATATACTATATGTAACCCTCTCCTTACAGCTATATTACTATATGTAACACCCTCCCTTACTGCTATATACTATATGTAAACTCACCCTTAGCAGCTATATTACTATATTTAATACCCTCCCTTACAGCTTATTACAATATGTAACACTCTACCTACCTACTGCTATATTACTATATGTAACACCCTCCCTTACTGCTATATTACTATATGTAACACTCTCCCTTACAGCTATATTACTATATGTAACACCCTCCCTTACAGCTATATTACTATATGTAACACTCTCCCTTACAGCTATATTACTATATGTAACACCCTCCCTTACTGCTATATTACTATATGTAACACTCACCCTTACAGCTATATTACTATATGTAATACCCTCCCTTACAGCTATATTACAATATGTAACACTCTACCTTACTGCTATATTACTATATGTAACACCCGCCCTTACTGCTATATTACTATATGTAACACTCTCCCTTACTGCTATATTCAACATCTCTACTCCTAATTCCTATATCACACCCTCCCTTACAGCTATATACTATATGTTAACACCGCCCTTACTGCTATATTACTTGTACACCCACCTTATCTATATTACTACATATAACACCCACCCTTACTGCTATTTTACTATATACAACACCCACCCTTACTGCTATATTACTATATGTAACACCCGCCCTTAATGCTATATTACTATATGTAACACCCTCCCTTACAGCTATATTACTATATGTAACACCCGCCCTTACTGCTATATTACTATATGTAACACTCGACCTTACTGCTATATTACTATATGTAACACCCTTACTGCTATATTACTATATATAACACCTTTCCTTACTGCTATATTACTATATGTAACACCCTCCCATACTGCTATATTACTATATGCAACACCCTTCCTTACTGCTATATTACTATATGCAACACCCTTCCTTACTGCTCTTTTACTATATGTTAAGTGACAACATTGCATATCTAAACCTAGAAGCAGGAATATTAATATGCCCTCCTTTATCGTATCATTATTTTTCTATGATCCCCGCTTTTTATTTCTCTACTGATCCATCTTTCTTTTTGGAAGACCAGCAGTGATGCCACTGATTCAATCTCAACGTATTAACACTATCCACTTATAAACACAATATATAAAGATATACAGGGGCACTTCCAATGCCAAGTGGAGTACAAAAAACATAAAGAGAATAAACCTTGGTGCATGCTATCCCATCACTGCCCCTATGTTCCAAATAGAGGGCTATAGTAACGTAACAGTGTTTCCCCCACCCTATGGAAGACCCCCCTGTTACCAGGTGTATGGTGCATGCTACCTGTTGGTTCACAAGAGGCTGAGGTGTCCGCCGATGTTTGTGGGGACTGCAGAACAGGCTTCTGGTGTACATACCCGACATTTACAACATGATACTCAGTGCCTCCATCTGTTGTAGGCTCCATATGTATGAAGGTAATCTCCCACAGTAGAACAGACTCCTCTCCCCCCGGAAAGATTACACACCAGGCGGGAGGTATATATAACAGGAACCGGATTATTCTTCTGCTCAGCACAGTCTCTAGGCAATTTTGCCCAATGCAGTCACAGCTCTGGTCTCCCAAACTTCAGATTGTCCCTGGACCTTCACTACAGGTCAAGGGCCCCCTGCAGCAGTCCTAGCTCTTCCCTGATCCTCTAGCAGGACCAGGGGTATAGGTAATCACTCCCACCCCCCAAAGGGAAGAGGACCTGGGCCTGCCAGTGCACAGCAGCCCGGTGTGATACCTTGTCTCTATCACGGTAGAGACCCAACTAACAATTTAGAGATGCAACCCCCTTAAGTACAGTTGGGGGAAGGTACCAGGTCTGAACCCAGGATTGGGTAGAACACAGACCTGATCCCACCTCCTCCCGTCACTTAAGGGTATTGCCTGAGTGGGGAAAACCCATGATTGGTCCTAAGACTGCCTGCTGTTACCAGGACTGACATGTCAGGATAGGGCAGAATAGTAGCCAGACATGGCATGGCTACAATAATGCTGCAAACATTGCTAGATTTTACTGCATAGTATCAGCAGATCTAAAGTAAAGTTTCGAGTACACAGCCCCTTCCTCAGAGGAAAGAAAATCACCTGTTATAAACATATAACATAGGCACAGCTGTTGTGGCTGCCTCCTTACTTGTCGCACCCCCCCGCTCCCCCGGACGTCATGCACGGTGTCACGTTGCCATGGTAATGTCTGCGGCGTCATTTGACGCTGTGGTTCAGAAGGAAACGCAGGGCAGCAGGCAAGGAGGTCGGCCGCAACAGCTAAGTGATTTCCCATCAGGCCTGAGTGCGCGGCAAAAGTATATGGGGGTGGACATTTTTTGCCGCCCAAAAATGTTGCTGCCCCGAGGCCTAGGAATAACCGGAAATCCGCCACTGGTTATTAACACAGGATGTGTGAATATTTGACAATAAAACATGAACTGAGTTCCCCCTGTGAGCTGTGGAAAAATGGAACATTCCAAGGGGTGGTTAGTGTACCCATGGCAACAGCTGTTTCTGAAATGTCCATGGGTGAGTCTGTGAGCTTTGCTAAATAGAGGGTTCCTATTGGTCAGTTGAGCCCGAATGAAGTATTCTTACTGGTCAGCTGTAAATTAAGGGTTCTGATTGGTCAACTGCCTGTAAGCCAAGTGTTCTGATTGGTCAGTGGACCCCGGTAATATAGTAACAGTTGGTATCTTACGTCCACCGAGGAAGGTGTCTCTCTTGATTCTTTGTAGAGCGTTCTGCAGCAAGCTGGACATTTCTACCTAGAATTCGCTGCAGTGAGGGGTGCTGGGTGGGAGAGGGGGCTGTCTCAGCCGCAACCTAAAATGAAGACAGAATAGATGTTTAATTATAGGCCTGGCTCATACTGCATGTAACTGAGGGGAAATGCAGCAGTGATTACAAAGTTGTTTAGTATCCTTTAACTAAATAACAGGGTTGTTACAAAACGTCAGAGGAATAGCTGACATTTAAAGGTGCATCAGAGAAAGTCCCTCATAATTCAGAGAGATTCATACAACCCGGTTTCAGGGGTCACTGGTATACACGGAATACATCTCCTGCGGCTGACGTCTTTTTCAGTGCGTCGCCCGAACCCGACGATCGTTTCGCGCCAAAACAGGAGCGCTTTCTCAAGGGGGAGGAGGGACTTTCTCTGACGCACCTTTAAATGTCATCTATTCACCTGACATTTTGTAACAACCCTGTTGTTTAGTTAAAGAATATCATGTTCATATACATAGCAAGTGAGGATTACCCACATTACTGAGCTATACTAATGTGTTTGTTTACTATATGGCAATGCGAGCTAGACATGTTGCAGGATATTGCAAGAGGATTGTTACATTGTAGGACTACATTCATGGGGTTGTCAGTTCAGCTATACTTTGTACAGAGCTAATTTGCTGAATTTAATTGCTACGTGTAGTGACAATTACTTCTAAAAATGTCATTTATTCAGCTGATATTCTGAAACAACCCTTCAGTCTAGCTTCAGGATACTTCATTCCTGCACATAGCAAGTGAGGGTTAGGCCTGTTATATACAGGATGCGGCCGTGCGTTCCTATGCGAACGCGCGTGCACGTGCAGCATGCTTTTCCTGTATATAGTGCCGGGTGCTGCAGGTAAGGTATATCTGTGTATGTGTGTGTAGGTGCGTGTATGTGTATGTATGTGTATGTATGTGTGAGTATATGTGTGTGCATGGGGTGTGTGAGTGCTAGATAAGATTTTTTAATGAAAAAAAACTTTAATATTTTTTTTTTTTAAACTTCTGCAATCATACACACACACACACACACACACACACATACACACACACACACACACACACACACACACACACACCTCCATAATACACATCCAGCGCATAATACATCCCACACCCCACCACACACAACACCCTCCACACACCCGCAGCACACCCACACACACACACAACACACACACCCACACACACACACACACACACACACACCACACACACCCATCCATACATACCTCCACGCATACTCACACACAACACACACACACCACACACCACACCACACACCCCACACACCCACACACACACACAACACACACCACACCCCACACAACCCACACACATCACAAACACATTTGAGCGCAGGCACGCGCACGAAAGATGAATTTCCTCATCTTCGCCGCTGTCGTCGGCTCCCTCTCCCTACCGTGCGCAGCCCTTGTATAGAAAGGCTGACTGATGTCACTGCCTTACCCACACTGCTAGGCTATACTCATGTGCCTATTGAGTACATGGCTATGGTAGCTAGACACTATGTGTAGCAGATTGCAATGTGATTGCTACATTGTAAGACAATACTAAGAGTTGTTATTTAGCAATGTTCTGAACTGAGTCTATACGCACAACATTACTGCTACTTATGGCAACATCCACTAAGCAATTTTAGTGATACTACAAATCATTTTGTGTATGCTAATTCAAATCACAATATGAAAATGACACTGATATTGTGACATAGAACTGCTTATGTGGATGTTTTCCTTTGTGTGCTCTACAACCTAAAGGCTACTTGTGGTAAGCCCACTTTGCTTATGGTTTATCTACAAAGTAGTTACCATTATTTTACCACACTATTGGTGCATACGAAGTCAGCATTATCTCATCGTGAGATATTTTATCCATATTTTATTTTTTCGCATATGATACACTTAGAAGAGTTTATTAATAAAATGTTATTATTTTTGGATGTTACCCCCCCTGGATATATTCATTACTGTTTCTCATAATTACTACCATTATAGGTGGTGTGCAAGATTTTGGGGGTTTCTTCTTGTGATCATCTCTTGATCATTTGGCAATATAGTTACTTATTCCCCATGCACCCCTTACATAAGCACAATATACAAATATTAAGGTTGAGCATTGTGTGATCCTGTCTGTGTAAGTACTATCACAGACATGTAACGCCATCACACAGCATTTACATACTGAGATGATGCTAAACAAGCCACGACTATGAGGGTGCAAAGAGAAGATATTTGTTTGCCACTCAAACTTACAAGTAGCCCTGTCCAGACTAATCTCTTTGCCTGTGGAAAACTCACCCAAAAGCAATGCGGTGGCTCACAATATTGTAGGAGTTACGGGGATAGAGTTACAAGATGTATTATGCTCAGAGACACTTTTAGATTTAAAAAAACTATCTTTTCTCCCAAGCGATAAAAATGGCATTAGTCAAAGTATTGTCTTTGGGCCCTAATTAAAGCTGTAGTTTAAGCTGTCGTTTAAAAAAAAATATATATATATATATATATATATATATATATATTTCCCATTCAATATGTGCATCAATACAATCTGCACACTGACAAGTGATTAGCTAAGCTGCAGATCAATCCGTTCTCCTGTAATCGATCGCTTGCTCTGGGTTATTTAATTCAGTCTTGCACAGCATTGTGGGCAATGTAGTTCCTGGAATATGATTGACTGGGCAGTTACTAGATACAATTGGTTTACTGCTAGAGATAGGGCGGGGCTCAAGGCCAGAGCCTATCAGAAGGGGAAGGGGACTGGCACTTTGGAAATGCTTCCTACATTAGAAACATTAAAAATGTCTTTAAAACATTCTTTTTGTTTTTAAATGCTACAAGTATTTTCTTCTAGTACAGAACTGATTTATTTAAAAAAACCAAAAAAAACCCACACATGTAGGATATTGCTTGAACTGCTGCTTTAAACTTTGCATGATGTGAAGAGAGTAACTGCTTTTTCAGACACATTTTGCTACAATAGGTTTTTGTGTATTGATCATATTATTTCCTACTAAATAAGGGACCAAGGATCCTAGCGCTTAGACATTTTTCTGTATCCTTGGTGGTGGCAGTGAGTTTAAGGTTATATTTGTGACGGATTCAGGGAAGATTTTGCTCATTTTATGGACCCCGTGGGGAGATAAATGCACCAGCTGGATAGCTGTGTATATTAACCCTTGTCACATACAGTCACATGCTCACAGGTGTGCCGTTCGTGACAACTGAGACAGAGCTTTGTTGCGGATACCAAGAGAGTTTACAATATGAAGGAGAAGGGACTGATCGACGCTATCGACGGGGGCAGAGAGATCGAGTAGGATAAGTGGGGAAAAATTCTCGTAGAGAAAATTCTCGTAGGAATTTGCTTCATGTAGATCAGGGGGGTACAAACCGTGGGGGGCGCAACATTTTCTGGGTGGGGGCGCGGTGCTTACAGGGGCCCTGCGCTCTTCTCCAAAGCATTTAAATGAAATGCCGGGGGAGCGTGCGAGGCCTCTGTATGTTACTGACCTTGTCTCTGGCGGCTTCTGGCGACGCGTCGCAATGCGGCATCAAATGATGTCATATGACATAAAAAAATGACGGAGAAAAGATAAGGAGGCGGGGGGGGGGGGGGGGAGGGGGGGGGGGGGGGGGGGGCAAAAGCAGGCAGGGGGGCACAGATAAAGACGTTTGCGCAGCCCTGATGTAGATCCTTGGCTACTTTAGTCAGCGCAGTCTCTGTTGAGTGAGCTGTACGAAAGACAGATCGTAAAAGGTCCAGGAGGGCAAAGGAATTAAGAAAGTTCAGCAAAAGGCAGAAGGGATACAGGGTGGTAGTCACACACACACCACTTAATATGAGTAATAAGCTAACTGCCAGGGTATAAAAAGATCGCCAGTGCATCATTAGCATCTATATTACCACGGACCAACCTCACAGTCGGGTCTCCTGCCTTGTCCCAGCACAGTCGCAGTACAATCTGTAGGATGATATCCGTGGTACCAAGTGCCTTGTCACTTACTCCATATGACAGCAGGCCAGGCTGAGAGGACTTGTTAGCTTGTTGGTGCCATTATGACATCGCCACTATGATGTCAGTGAGTCACTTAGGCTCTTAACATGAGTGATGCAACACAGTTGTCTCAATTCAAAAACCACTGTGATTAATGAGCAGTTATTACCTCTTTAACACGGATTGCATAGTGCATGGTGACATGGGCTCTCCTTAGCCCATAAAAGACAAAATATACAAAATATGTACTCAAGAGATGCTTACGAAAGGGTGATGTTTCATCCGAAACGTGCATCACCGCTTTCACCACGCAACAGCTACAACTCCTGCTTTTTCGGGACATTTGGGGCCACAACACCAGGGTGAGACCTACCCCAGGAGGTGCTCTTCCGACTCCATCTCCTCCATCCTCCCTCCCCCATCTCCTCCCAACTGGATACAAAATCACACACTCAAGCCATACCGTATGCAAGCTCTATCTCACATCTGTAATATCCTCTCCTCACACACAGCACGGCAGCATACTGTATGCAGGCTCTCTCTCAACAGCTGCATATCCGCGTCCTCAACAACAGCAGCGGCAGCATAAATGTAATGCGGCCTCTCCACATTCCACAGCTGCATCTCCTCAACACACACAGCTCGGCAGCATACGTACTTATGCAGGCTCTCTCTCTCACAGCTGCATAGCTGCTATCGCTCCTCACACCACACGCTCGCAGCATACTGTAATGCAGGCTCTCTCTCACACTGCTGCATATCTGCTCCTCACAAAAAACACAGCTCGGCCGCATGACTGTATGCAGGCTCTCCTCCCTCCATCTGCTATCCGCTCCTCACCAAGGATTTCACACAGCCGGCAGCATACTGTATGCAGGCTCCTCTCACAGCTGCATATCCGCCTCCTCACACACAATCAGCATCACATCACTTGTCTGCAGGCTCCTCTCACAGCTGCTATCCTCCTCACACAGAGCTCGCACATACGTATCTCGCTCTGCATCTCACACAAAATCCGGCTTCTCTCACTCTCTCCTCACACACAGCCCGGCAGCATACTGAATGCAGGCTCTCTCTCACAGCTGCTATATCCTCTCACTCCACACAACGCTTATGCAGCTACTAGTATGCCGGCTCTCTCTCCACAGCTGCATATCCGCTCCTCACACCACAGCTCAGCGAAGCCTATAGAATATGCAGCCCTCTCTCTCACAGCTGTATCCTCCTCACACACACACCGGCAAGCATACGTAATGGCAGGCTCTCTCTCCACTGCATCATCTCTCACACCACACGCTCGCAGCATACTTTGCCGGCTCTCTCTCACAGCTGTATACTCCTCACACACTACAGCTCGCAGCCATACTGTATGCAGCTCTCTCACTCACAGCTGCATATCCCTCCTCCGAATTCAACAAACCTCTTACACCTCACCGGCCAGCATTATAGCAGGCCTCCTCTCACAGCTGTATCAATCCGCCTCCTCACACCAACAGCTCGCGCCATACGTTTAATGCAGGCTCTCTCTCACAGCTGTCATCTCCCTCCTCCACCCAAAACAACAAAACAAGCAACGGAAGAATACGTTGCAGGCGCATCTCAGCTGCACCTCTCTCAATCCCAGCCTCTACATGTAGCATGGCCTATACCTCTCACAGTGTTCCTCACCACAGCACGCAGCATACTGTTGCAGAGCTGCATACATCTCCTCACAGCTGAAATCCGATCCTCACACAACCGCTCGGCAGCATACTGTAGGCAGGCTCTCTCTACGACGCTGCATACGTCATCCTTCACAGAAAATCACCCCAAAAAGCCAGCACAGGCAACACACAACTGCTTCTCGCCCTCTCCTCACGTATCATCCTCCCCCCCAAACAGCTCGGCACCAAAAATCATACTGTATGAGAGGGCTCTCCCTCACAGCTGCTAAATCCGTATCCTCACACACAAAGCCCTCGGACAAACATACTGTAGAAGGCTCTTACAGGCTGCATTCCTCTCAACACAACCACCTTGTATCGCTCTCTTCACACGTATCCCTCCCTCCGACCAGCTGCACTCTGATGCAGGCTCTTCAAGCTAGCTTACCCTCGGACATAGTATGCCAGGCTCTTCTCTCACATGCTGCTAATCGATCCTCCACAACCACGGCAGCAAATCTGTATGCAGGCTCTCATCTCAAACGATGTCGCATCTCACCACACAACACAGCTCGGACAGCATACGTGTGATGCAGGGCTCTCTCTCAAGTATATCCGCTCTTAACAGGATCTCGTGCAGTCTCTCTCACCATCTGCCCACAGCTCGGCAAAGGACATACACGGTATCAGCCTTCTCACAGTGCCTAGCCTCTCACCCGCTCCGGCCATCTGTATCGTCCTCTCTCACAGCGTATCTCAAACACACACAGTACTCGCAACGCAAACTACTTATGCAGGCTCCCTCTCTCACAGCTTCCATCTCCTCACACAACACGCTCCACTAATCTCATGCTAGCTCTCTTCACTGCAAATACCTCTCCCCCACGTCGCGCATACTTAGGCAGCTCATCCTCACAGCGCATCTCTCGGAAACAAACGAGCATAACTGTATGCAGGCCGTCTCTCTCTCCCGCTGCATTAGTCGCATCCTCACACACACACGCTCGGAGTCATACATGTCGCATGCACGTGCTCCTCTCCTACAGCTGATCTCCTTCACACACAGCTACGGCAGCATACTGTAAATGGGCAGGCTTCTCCTCACAGCTGCATATCTCAAATCCTCACACAAGACGAAGAAACGATATCGTACAGTCTCTTTCAAGCTACTCCCTCACACACGCACGGCAGCATACTGTAATGCAGGCTCTCTCTCACACTTATATCCTCAAAGCCGCACATTATGACTGGCTCTCCACAACCTACTCTCCACACACAGCCGAGCATACTGTAACAATAAAGCCCCCGCTTCTAACTTCTCACAAACAATCGGCACATACGTATGATCTCCTTAGCTTAGCTCCATCTCCATACCACAGCTCGGCAGCATACTTGTATGGCTCTCTCGTACTCACAACAGCACGTCGCACTTACAGAGCTCTACCCTCTGCAACACGCTGCCTCCCTCCTCACACAAAAAGAACAGCCGCGCACAATACTTATGCAGGCCTCTACTCTCAGAACAGCTGCATATAAATCCCCATCACTCACACACAGCTCCAAGCTACTTCATGCAGGCTCTCTGCATCATCAACACAATCTCACAGACTTGCTATCGTCCTCACACACATAGCTGGCAGCATCCTGTATCATGCTCATCTCTCACAGCTTCAATCTCACTCACACCACAGCCGCAGCATACTGTATGCAGGCTCTCTCTCACAGCTGCATCTCCGCTCCTCACACCAACACGCATCGGCAGCATACCATTACAGGCTCTCTCAACATCGCTCTATTCTCCAATCATCTCACAACCACAAGCTCGGCAGCATACATGGATGCCGGCTCTCTCTCACATCTGCATACCTCCTCACCACCTCTCGGCAGCATACTGTATGCGGCCTCTACGCTGCTCAACAAGCATGCACTACTGTATGCACTTCTACAGCTGATATCTCGCTCCTCCACACACCCAGATGGCCTCGCACAGCATACTGTATGCAGCTCCTCCCTCACGCTGTCATCGCCCTCAACACACGTCGGCAGCATACTGTATGCAGGCTCTCTCTCACAGCTGCTATCTGCCTCACTGCACCACAACAGCACGAGCAATACTGTTGCAGGCTCTCTCTCTCCCAGCTGGTATCAATCCTCACCACACATTCGGCACAGCATACTTATGCAGCTCTCTCTCACACTGCCATTCCGCTCCTCACACACACGGCAGCATACTGTTGCAGGCTCTCTCTCAACTGATTCGCCCACAAAACCTCACACATCTGATGCAGCTCCGCATAGCTGCCTCCGCAATCCATACTGATCAGGCTTCCGCACAGCTTATCCCGTCACAGCACAGATCTGTAATGCGAGGCTCTCTCTCACAGCTTTGGATCAACGCTTTCACCACAATCACAGGCCGGCAGCATACCGTATTGCGGCTCTCTCTCCGCTGTATCTACAAAGCCGACATCTGTACTCCAGCTCCATCAAATCCATGCATACGTCCTCACACAACAGCTCGGCAACGCATACTGTATGCAGGACTCTCTCTCACAGCTGTACCATCTCCCTACACACAGCACGGCAGCATATGATCAGGCTCCTTCACCAGCTAGTATCGCTCCTCACCACAGCGCACGGCAGCATAACTGTATAGCATGCTCAAACCTCTCTCCTCAAAGCTGTATCTCCTCACACACAAACATGTGCAGCCCCCACATCATCCTCCAGCACAGCACGGCATATGTATGCTGCCTCTCTCTCACAGCTGTATCCCTCCTCACACCAGCAAGCTCGGCAGCATACTGTATGCAGCTCATCTCTCACAGCGCGGTATCTCTCACACACACGACTCTACGCGCAGCATATGTATGCTCTCTCTCTCACAGCTGCATATGCTGCTCCTCACACAACGCAATTGCAAGCATACTGTATTCAGGACCTCATCTCCACAGCTGCAATCACGCTCCTCACAACACAACATCTCGGCAGCATACTGTATGCAGGCTCTCTCTCACAGCTGTACTCCTCACACACACAGCTCGGCAGCATACTGTATGCAGCTCTCTCTCACACTGTCATCTCCTCTCCTCACACACAGCTACGGCAAGCAACTGTAGGCCAGGCTCTCCTCTCACAACGCTGTATCTCCTCACACAACAGCTCTGGCAGGCATAACTGTGCCGGCTACTCCTCCCAGCTGCATTACTTCCTCATCACACCACAGCCGGCAGCATACTGTATGCAGGCTCTCTCCTCACAGCTGTAATCATCCTCCACTCACACAGCTCGATCACGCAGTACACTGTATGCAGGCTCTCTCTCACAGCTGTATATCTGCTCCTCACACACAGCACGGCAGCATTACTGATGCAGGCTCTCTCTCACTCAACAAGCTGTATCTCTTCTCCTCACACACAGCTCGGCAGCAATACTGTTGCAACACTCTCTCTCACAGCTGTAATCCCCTCCTCACACCACAGCTCGGCAGCATCCTGTATGCAGGCTCTCTCTCACAGCTGTATCTCCTCACACACAGCCTAATGCAAGCCATACGTACAAGTATGCAGGCTCTCTCTCACAGCTGTTAATCGCTCCTCACACACACCAGCTCGGTGCAGCATACTGTCATGCAGCTGCTCCTCTCACACATGCATTCTGCTCCTCACACACAGCACGGCAGCATACTGTATGCAGGCTCTCATCTCACAGCTGACTATATCTCCTCACACACAGCTCGGCAGCATACTGTATGCAGGCTCTCTCTCACAGCTGTAATATCCGCTCCTCACACACAGCTCGGACAGCATACTGTATGCGGCTCTCTCTCACAGCTGTCACATCTCCTCAACACACAGTCGGCAGCATACATGTATGCAGGCTCTCTCTCACAGCTTTATCTCTCACACCAGCTCGGCCAGCATACTGTATGCAGGCTCTCTCTCACAGCTGTATATCCGCTCCTCACACCCAGCTCGGGCAGCATACTGTATGCAGGCTCTCTCTCACAGCTGCATATCTCGCTCTCACACACATCTCGGCCGCATACTGTATGAGGCTCTCTCTCACAGCTGTATCTCCTCACACACAGCTCGGCAGCATACGTAATGAATGCCTCTCTCTCACAGCTGTATCTTCCCTCCCACACAACATGGCACGGCAGGCATACTGTACAGGCGCTCTCTCTCACGCTGTATCTCCGCACCCTAACACAGCTTCGGCAGCATACTGTATGCAGGCTCTCCTCCACAGCTGCATATCCCTCCTCACCCACATCTCGGCAGCATACTGTATGAAGGCTCTCTCTCTCACAGCTGCATATCTGTCTCACTCACACGCTCCGGCAGCATACTGTATGCAGGCTCTCTCCTCACAGCTGCATCTCCTCACACACAGCTCGGCAGCATACTGTATGCAGGCTCTCTCTCACACGGCGTAGCTCCTCACACACAGCTCGGCAGCATACTTTATGAAGCTCTCTCTCACAGCTGCATTCTGCTCACACACACACTGCCGCCATACTGTATGCAGGCTCTCTCTCACAGCTGTATCTCCTCACACACAGCTCGGCAAGCATACTGTACTGCAGGCTCTCTCTCCACCGTCTGTATCTCCTCACAACACCCAGCTCGCAGCATACTGTATGCAGTCCTCTCTCTCACAGCGTATCTCCTCACACACAGCTCGGCAGCATACTGTATGCAGCTCTCTCTCACAGCTGCTATGCCTCCTCACACACAGCTCGGCAGCATACTGTATGCAGGCTCTCTCTCACAAGCTGTATATCTGCTCCTCACACACAGCTCGCAGCATACTGTAGCCGCTCTCTCTCACCAGCTGTCATCATCCCTCACACACACTCGGCAGCATACTGTATGCAGGCTCTCTCATCACGCTGCAATCTCTCTCACACACAGCTCGGCAGCATACTGCTGTATGCCGGCTCTCTCTCACAGCTGTATCTCCTCCCACACAGCTCGGCAGCATACCTGTATGCAGGCTCTCTCTCCACAGCTGCTAGTGCATGTCAGGTCCCAACGAGGGGGGGAGAAGAGAGAGGTGAGGGGGGGGGAGAGAGAGACGAGAGGGGAGAGAGTTGAGGGGGGGAAGCAGAGAGGCGTGAGGGGGAGAGATTGATGGGGGGAGAGAGAGAGAGGTGAGGGGGGAACGAGAGGGAGAGGGGGTGGGAGACGAGAGGGAGATGGAGAGGGAGAGAGACGTGGGGGATGGACGGCGAATGAGGAGGGAGAGAGGGGACGTGGTGACTAGGTGGGTGTGGATGGCTGGGGGGCGCAGTGGGGGGGGGGGCGACAGTGATTTTAAACAAAACTAAATTAAAAAGCAAATTAATAGTTACTCCACGCACAAATATATCAAGTGTAGGAAAAAATATGTACTTTGTTGCAAGTAAAACCAAGTACTAATTGGCACCCCGCCAGCACTAGCAGCTGTGAGAGAGGGAACTGCTACCGTATGCTGCTGTGCTGTGTGTGAGGACGGTAGATGCATCTGTAGAGCCTGTCAAGCTGCGCTGTGCTGTGTGTGAGGAGATGCAGCGTTGATGCTCGATGAGACAGGCTGCATACTACTGCCGTGCGGTGTGATGTGAGGAAGAGATACACTGTGAGAGACAGGCTGCATATATCGCTGTCCTTGTGTGTGAGGAGGAGCGAGATACACGCACTGTAGAGAGCGCCGCTATGCTGGCTGTGCTGGGTGTGAGGAGAGAGTG
>CM071579.1:3036089-3343919 GCA_036426205.1 Ascaphus truei | reverse complement strand
AATTTAGATGAAAGAATACTTATCCTATATTTGTATTTCGTATATTGACCCAGAGGCAGCAAAAAAAACCTTCCAGTAGAATCTATCTAAGCTATCTTCGAGGATAATGGGGGACAAATAAATTCCTTTCTGACTTCCAAATGTTGGCAATACCGAATTACTCCATGATGAAAAATCACATTATTCCAGTTTGTTGGCATCTTTTGATCCTGGTTGTTTTTACTTCGTTGGTAGATTCCTGTTATACATTTCATTTACAATAAGATTGTCCAACACTTTTTTTTTGAAGATATCTATTGTATCTGCCAATCACAGTCTCCATGGGGAATGAATTCACATTTAACTGCCCTTACTTGTCAAGACGCTAAGGGATGACCCCTGTGCGTAATTGCTTTGTAAAGGGGCATAATTATGTTTATATTACCCCAGCCATTGCTTCCACGTAGAGGGAGACTTTCTGCTAGGGCAAGTTATCCCAAATATAATTGGACATGACACATCTGCCGTTTTTGGATCTTCATACCACTCTGAGGTGTATCGTGCATTTACCATATTTGTTAGCAATTTTCACTTCTATTGTAGCTCAGAGGTATAGTTAGCTACATATATCTTTACATAAGTTATTATAACTACTGGCTTGTTGAGGCAGTTAACATGACAGGCTAGTTTTCAACGTATTGGCCCCTTATACTTGATTCAAATAGGCTGTTAATTAAGTAATAATCCCGAAGAACAGGGCATTACTGGCCATAATGCCCTGGCTGGAAGAGTGGAAGGCCAGAGGCAAGCCGAGGGACACTCATTTGTACCAGCCAGGGATTTCAATGGCCCGAGTAATTTGCCTGGTTCGAGGGGATTAATCCTATTATAGGCTAAATTTAGACGTTTTTCATAAATGAATTAGACACTTTTGTATAGTTAATAGATTTTTGTTATTAAAATAAATGTTATAAATATATGAAACACTCTATGATACGCTTTACAACTGCATTATCTATATCCACACACTGGCCGCCCCCTCTGTGGGTACACACACACATCACACCACACACAACACACAAACACATGGAGTCTAAACACACAAAACAAGAACCCTCCTCTACATCACACAACACTAGCACTCCTTCCACACAACAAACTCAAACAGGCACCTCCTCTACACACACAACACAGCACCTCCTCTACACACAAAAACAGCACCTCGCTCTACACACACAATCACAGCGTTCTCTAGCTACCACACCACGAAACCAAAGCAGCCATACACACAAGGCTACATCCATAAACCACTGCTGCTGACACACACACACATCACAACCACACACACTGGAGCTCTATACACAAACAAACTGCTGCTGCTGCACCAACACACACTAAAAAAATTTGGCCGCCGCCACTTACCTAAACTTTGCACCTCCCCCACCGCTCTACAAAACAACACAAACTACACGCACCCTCTATCGCACAACACAGACCCCTCTTACTACACCCCACTTACACCGATATACATACCACAGAACCTCTACACACAACACACCCCAGCGACAAAACACTGCACCTTACAACACCCCATCTACACCTCTATACATAACACTGCCCTCTACACACACACCACCCACACACAACACTTGCACCTCTACACACAACACAGCACCTCTACACACACCACTACCCCACTACACCTCTATACATAACACAGAACCTCTACACACACACACCCCACACACAACACTGCACCTCTACACACAACACAACACACACACAAACACTGCACCTCTATACACAGCACCTCTACACACACACACACACACACACGAGCTCTATACACACACAGCACTTCTACACATATATACAACACAACAGCACACACTTACACACAAACTGCAGCCACAAGGAAACTGCAGACAGCCACTTACTTCTTTGCAGACACCACCTCTCTCTCCCCCCCTTCCCCCCAAATCAACTGAATCTGCTCAGAAAATCTGTCAACTCGGGAGGGGGAGGAGTCAACCCGTGGCTGATACATTCTGACCAATCCCCTGCCCTGTCTCAGATCTTTTACTTCAAGCAAACCAATCCCCTGCCCTGTCTCAGCTGTTCTGAAAGCTGATTGGCTGGAAATAAACCCATTGAAAACTGCACTTTGCAAGCTGCTAAATTGCGGGCATTACTGATTGGATAATGCCCGGAATTTTAACCAATCAGAGAGCAGGGCTTTCAATAATCCCCTGAAGTTTACTGCTTTAGCCTATAATCTACAGTATGGGATTTTGATTACTTGTCACATTATCTCCCATATGTACAATCAACAGAGCTGATACAGCAATGTTATTTTGATCACAAGTCACAGTCTATGCTGTTTGATCTGATTTTAAACCCCTTTATTTTATATTCATTGATGACAATAAAGAATATTTTAATATTATCATAACCCTCTTGCTGTGATTGAGTGCTCACATACTAGGTTTCTTTTCTATTCTGTATGCAATTCTACCCTACCTAGTGAGCACCTCACTGTTACTTCTCAGCTGTGCGGGGCTCCCCCTTCTGTGTGTACCGTTTAATGCAAGATAAGATCTTGTTTGCCTTTGCAGCTACTGCATGACTTTTGGCACTATTGCTAAGCCTGCTGTCTACAATACCCCTAAATCCTTCTCCATCAAGGATGATGTCATGACTTCAGACTTCTGATGTTTACAAGGCATCAATCTCCCAGATGTCACCCTTAAATATGTCACTGCCATTCATATACCTTTGTCCTAGTAGGCACTGACCATTAAATTAAACATAACACTAAAATGAGTACACTTTGGTCCCTGGAGGAACGGAGTCAAAGTACTGGGATTGCAGTATCCCTCCCACCCCATGAGGTCCGTTACTAAATTGATTGGATTATAATGATGCAACTCACCCAGGTACAGCCTGATGGACTCAAGAATCGCCATGATGAAGAGTAGAGCAAGATCCAGAGCTAGGTTGCTGTCAGGATAACTGAAGACCTGGCCTGAAATCAGGATACATACAGACACGTTAATAGGGAAAACCTATTGATCACAGAAATAATTATAAAAGCAACATAATGGGACAGTCCTTCTGAGGAGCAAAGTGTACTAACGGCAGTGACATGGTTAAGGGGTCAGTACCTCCTAGGAGCAAAGTGTACTAATGGCAGTGACATGTTTAAGGGGTCAGTCTCTCCTGGGAGCAAGGTGTACTAATGGCAGTGACATGGTTAAGGGGTCAGTCCCTCCAAGGGGCACAGTGTACTAATGGCAGTGACATGTTTAAGGGATCAGTCCCGCCTAGGGGCAAAGTGTACTAATGGCAGTGACATGTTTAAGAGGCCAGTCCCTACCAAGGACCAGTGTACCAATGTCAGTGACATGTTTAAGGGGTCAGTCCCTCCTAGGAGTAAAGTGTACTAATGGCAGCGACATGGTTAAGGGGTCAGTCCCTCCTAGGAGCAGAGTGTACTAATGGCAGTGACATGTTTAATCACATCTGGGTGATTGATGCATTAGAAAAAGAGGAAGAGCCAGAGGAAATCAAACCCTTACCAAAACTCATCATCAGCGGTTTCCATTTGTGTAAAGCACTTAAGTCCTACATGTGTACTTACTTTTATAAATGATCATGAGTAGTGGAGCTAAGAAATAAAAGATATAATACACAGCATTGAGGTACATCAGGATCTGGAGGGGTACGGATGACAGCTGATTAAGAAGTGTCAAGGAAGTTCTTAAACTAGATATATATTATACACACACACACACACACCACACACCCACACACACAACACACCACACAAACAGCACACATCACACACACACACACACAATCAAGGCTATATATCTATATCTGTAGGCAGGTAGAGAAATTGAAACACACCAGCTTAAAGCTGAAGACCAAGCAATATCCTACATGTGTATTTTTTATAAATCAGTTCTGTACGATGAGAAAATACTTGTAGCATTTTTTTAAAACTCTGAAATGATATGTTTAATGTATTATAATGTAACAAGCATTTTTTTGTTTCTATAGCAACCATTTACAAAGTCACATCCCCTTCCTCTTCTGAAACAGGCTCTGGCACACCCCTTTTTGAGCCCTGCCCTCTCTCTAGCAGTGCATCAATTATATCTAGTGACTGCCTGGTCACATGATCTTCCCCACAGAACTTTGCATTTTTGGTCCTCTTCTGCTGCACTGACAGCCATTTAGTGAACCCGCGGGACGAATATTCACTGATCGATCACACGAGAACGGATCGATCGGCAACTTAGCTAATTACTTATCATTGCATGGATTGTATTGATGCACATATTAAAAGGGGAAAAAAATAAAATGTAAAAATAAAATAAAAACCACTGCTTGAACTGCTGCGTTAATAGTAAATTAACAATTATCATGATCCTTTTCATTCTTTGTGAAGAGGTCCAGTTAGGTAGGTAGATAACATATTTCACCAATCATGATGATTTTGAGAATATATATATATACATACACCACAGTAAAAGAAGGGTGCTCTGGGCTAAAGTCAATGTACAATCGATGCACTCACAGGCCTTCCTTAAACAATCAGTTGTGCTTATTGAAAATACAGGATGAACGTGTCGTTCCGTTATCTCGATCCTGGATTTTGAATAAACACAACTGACTGTTTAAGGAAGAGCTGTGAGCACATCACTTCTGTATTGCACACACACACGTACACACACACTTACACACACACGTACACACACACCAAAGATCCCTGGTAATACCCATATGCAATCTTTGCTGCTATATTATTCATCTCATTCCTTTTATTTCATGAAAAAAGCTGGAAAAATGGAGTATAATTTGCAGTCCCTAATATCGGCCATATATTAAAGCAGCATTGCACTCTGCTTGTTTTTTACATTTATTTATCTGAACCGGGAGTCCTTTGGAGCTGCTCTGTGGTTCCCCGATGTCCGGGGATCCCCCGGCTCCAGCGATACCGGTCCCGGAGAGATGAGATATTCTGACATGCTTGTTGTTTTTTCTATCTCTCACCGACATAAAAAAAAAAAAAACAAACATCTCGAGAATTGGTTCGTCCTGAGATATTGGGGGAGCACAGAGACGCCCCCCTCCCCCCCAAGTTCTAGTTAGATTTTGTTTAAAAAAAATAAATAAATCAATATCGGGCAAGATTGCTGCTTTATGTGAATAAATACATAAGAGTGGAGGGAACTGCAGTGGTTGCAGTCGCTGAACTCATTCTGCTTCAGGAGAGGGCTACGGCCCTTATTCTGTAAGGTGTGATAGCGCAGGTGATGTGCTATCACATGAGAAGTCCCATTGAATGCGATGGCACGTCGCCTGCACTTATCACACCTTACAGACAGGGTTGCCACCTTTTACTGAAGACCAACCCAGAGGAAATGTAAAAAAAACATTCTCTCTCACCTGCTGCGGCGTGGTGCGACCCTCCTGCATCTCCCCCTACAACTCCTATGAACATGTCTGTGCGGCGTCAAATGACGCAGCGTTGCCATGATAACGGGACGCTACGCGACGTCATGACGTTATGCTGCGTTAAGTTGTCGTGGCAACGGGACGGCGCGTGACATCCCGTTGTCATGGCAACGCGGCATTGTTTGCCGCCGCGCAGCCATGCTCACTGGAGTTGCAGGGGGGGATGCAGGAGAATGCCAGGAGATGGCGCCACCCGGAGATTAAGAAGCTGAACCAGTAGCCCGGAGGTAAGTGCCCAAAACCCATAGTCTCTGGGTCACACCCGGAGTGGTGGCAACCCTGCTTACAGAAGAAGAGCCTATACCCGCATCACACAGAAGTGCAGGTCACATCCGGTTGGTGTAAAGAAAGGGAGATGAATATCCGAAGGAAGGCGTGAAAAGGATACAACCAATGAACGGTTTCCTGCAAGTCAAAAACAGACAATGTTTAGAGTAAATACTTGGAAAGTAACCCTTTAAAACCAGCTGCCCCTTTAGTATCTATTGCTGCCTGTGTGCGAGAGCAGAAGAGTACCCCACCGCCTGTCTCCCATTGGTGGACGCTGGGAACCTTCAGCTTATTACAGCAACTTGAAGATCATTGACTGATCTGATAAATGATAAGCGGGTTTTAGGAATTGATACCTACTCCTATGTCAGTTATATATTAGGGCAGTGGTGGCCAACTCTAGTCCTCAAGGGCCACCAACAGGCCAGGTATTAGCTTGAGCACAATGGTGGCTTAATCGGTGGCTCAGTCAGAATAACAGCCACCTGAAGCAGGGATATCTTTAAAACCTGGCCTGTTGATAGCCCGAGGATTGGAGTTGGCCACCCCTGTATTAGTGCATACAAATAAACACACGTCGTTATTGCTACGCTCTTTACATATACATAGCATATACATATCCTGTATCACCCTGACAAAGGAACTACAGCGCTCCTACTTTCGCGTCCCCCATTTTATTATTATGTTTTATTTGTATGGCGCTGACATATTCTGCGGCGCAGTACTTTATTGGAGGGAGGACAACAACATTGTATGACAAGAGCACAGTCATAGATGTGAAGTCAAACAGTATGAACACTACATTAGATTCAGCTATCTTTATTACTTTTTTTTAAATCTTATATATAGTTTTTAGTGCTGGTTTAGGCATTCATCTTGCCGAGAGACACCTAATTTAACGAAAAAGGCGATCTGCCGAACAGAAAAGCTCGGCTGCAGGTGTATGCCATGAGAAATATCATAGTTAATGCAATTTTTCCAGTCTATATGGGGTCCCGCGCCTTGTGGCAAAGGGGCTATTGTAGTAACCATGGCAACGCGTCGCCTGCTCACCTCTGGCCGTCGCCATCTTGTGCAAGCCGCTCGTCTGGAAGGTGGGGGGAGGGGGGAGTTCGGTTGCGCTCGGCTATTTCCGTCAGCGGCCCCGAAGCTAGAAGCCGCCGCGGTGAGCAGGCGCGTGACTGGAGGTGTCACGCCACCGGCGGCCATCATTGTTTTGGGCACCTTGCCCTCACAGCTTTCTGTTTGGGAGGTTACCAGCACAGGGATTTGCCGGAGACGTTCACACTTTAAAGTGAATTGTGTGTTTGGGTAGAAGCGTCTCTGATGGCATTCAACCTCTGCGGTATGACGATCTGTCCTATTTACTGAACAACAGTGACATTGACTGTTAATGAGTAATAAATCATATGATTGAATGAGACCCCATTGAAGTCATTGTAGAAACTGATGCTGTGAGTCAAGATTAATATTCTAATCTCTCGGCTATATATTATTTGATCTGTTAACCTGAATGATTAATTTGAAGGGATTAAAATTTAAGTGTGGTGTCTACCGATATTAAAGATGGCTGCCTCCCACCACGCTTTTGGCTTCTCTGATTTTGATCACCCTGCGGTGACACTGTAAAGAGGCGTGACCAAAAACAGCAAATCAACGTTTGGCAACCAATACGCATGCGCAATGCGCGCTCGCTCGACTCGGTTGCCCATCTTCGGTGCGGTTCGGCTGCACTCGGAGCTCGAGCTCTCGGCGCCAAGGGTATCGCGGTGCGCTCGGGTGTTTCCGGACACCTTCGTGTATTTCCGGAACCCCGGATCGAGTTCGGCCGAACGGGGTGCTCGAGGGTTTCCGGTGGCAGGGTTCGGGTATTTCCGGAGGCGGGGTTCGGGATATTTCCGGGAGGCGGGGTCGGGGTTCGGTTGTTTTCCGGAGGGCGTCGGTTGTCGGGGGATTTCCGATCCCTTCGGTTATTTCGGCGGTCGAGCGGTTCGGGTTTATTTTTTCCAGAGGCGGGGTTCGGGGGTTTTCCGGATCCCTTCGGGCTGGGCTTCGGGTTATAGTCGGGCGGGCTTTCGGGTGTTTCGGAGGCGGGGGCTGGGTGTTTTGGAGGAGCCTGCGGGTGTTGTTTTCACGGAGGGGCTTCGGTGTTTTCGGAGGGCGGGCTTCGGTGGTTTTCGGAGGCGGGATCGGGTGTTTTCGAGGGGGGGCTTCGGTGTGTTGTTTCGGAGGCGGCTTCGGGTGTTTTCGAGGGGGCTTCGGGTGTTCCGGAGGCGGGGTTCGGGTGTTTCCGGAGGCGGGTTCGGGTTGTTTCCAGGAGAGAAGATGGAGGAGCCCAAGCTGTCCAACTCGGTTTATCTGAGGCCGCGGCCGCTGTTTGCCGCGGTGGCCGGGCTGTCAGGGGACACCTCGTGTGACTGTAATGACGGGCCCTGAAACAAGAAGCTCCCCAGGAAACGGTTACACAGGTTAGGGTGTTAATACAATATAGTAATCCACTAGATGGAGATATATACTTCTCTATACCAAGTAGATAGAGCTTTTTTGCCTGTATACTGTCCTATACTCACTAGGGGGCCTTTAGAATGTCATATACCCCAGAGGGGCAAATGGAAATATTACTGTATGTTCATTTGCATGTCTTAGACAGGTCTGCAACCCTGTCTTTCACGCCATTATCGCCCAGCACTCAAGCACTTCCACTGCAGCAAGGGATTCTGGGAAATGACAGCAATGAGCACACAGTGCCACATTTTGTCTCAAGCTCATATACACGAGCAACCTTAAGCCAATGCATGCTGCTTTAAACACAGCTTTTAAGCATTAGGCGGGGCTGGTATCCGGTCACATACCCCCTATGGGGGTCTGAATGCTGCCATATACCAGTTTACAGCCTCTTTGAGCTGTGATTATAATGTGAGACGCCAAATCAAAGTAATGGATGCCAATTAAAGCGCGCCACACAAGAGCGTCGCGAGCGCGCACATTTGAAATAGATCGCAGAAATTGTGGTATTTCCTGGGTGACGGCCGCGGTCACATGAGGGTTCTCAGCCATTGAGGGCGATGACCGCTCACGTGAGTCAGGGCCCGCCTACCTGTCGCCACGTCATAAAGTCTGCGAGCATGCCCTGTAAACGCGGGCGTAAGCCAGGTCCATAGTAGGCGCACGCAACGTCACGCACGCTTGTACTTGAGGAGATCCGTGTCCTGCAGGGTCTGGTGGCTAGGGCGTGCCCTCATGGCTGAACCTGCACCCGTGACCGTCTGTCACGCGGTAAAAACAAATGTATTTGTCTCGTGAAGTTTCTGCAGCGCTTGTCTCTCACTTGCATGTTGCGCGCGACTATAGCCGTGCACTTGACTTTATGGATTTTTGCTTGCGCGTCGCCCCTACTATGGCTGCAGCCTTAAGGTATGAGACTACTATATCATACCTAGTGTTGACCAATATACTATATACTGTCATATGACGAGCGTATTTCATAGTTATTAGAGGTAGCTACAGGTGTTATACTTTCATATAACCTGCAACATGTGCTATTTACCTGGTGCAGATATAGCTGAACCTTTATAGTGTTGGACACAAATCTATCACCACCCCACCCCCCCCCCCAACTAGGTCATTATAGAGGTCACCGTGGCCAGTGTCGGAGCCTCGGGAGAAGAAAATGTCTACACCACTACATCCGTGGCTAGCGCCGCCTCCCTCTCCGATCACGTCCTGGTAAGTGTAGAAAAGATTGCGAGCTCTTCGAGGGCAGAACTTCGTTGCTTTTAGGTCCAGAGTGTCCCGGTGCATTGTTTAACCCTTTTGCTGCTAGGGCATACATTTAACATGTCGCTGTTATTAGGTCGCTTTGCCCCAATGTAGGACTGACCCTTTAACCCAGGGGTGCGCAAAGTTTTGTCTGCTCTCGCCCCCCGCCCCTCCCTACCTTTTCTCTGACATCATGGTGTCATGTGATGTCACGTTGCCATGGCAACATGTGGCCTTTTTGACCCTGCCGCGTTGTGATGGCGCATCACCAGAAGCAGCCGGAGACCTCTGTAAACGGTGACCCCCCCCCCCCAACTCCCCAGTTTGCGCACCCCTGCATTAACCCATTAAACACTTACAGTAGGTCCTACCTGGGACTGACCCTTAAACCATGTCACTGTCATTCGGTAACTTTGGTCCTGCCTGGGACTCACCCTTTCACATTGTCACGGTCATTAGGTCCCTTTAACCCATTAAACACATCTCTGTTATTCGGTCACTTCACACCTACATGGGATTGACCCGTTAACCCATTAAACTCGCCACTGGCGGGTCACTTTGCTCCTAAGTGGGACTGAGCCCTATACCCGTTATATGTACGCAGTCTCGTGTAAAGCCTGCGCCTCCCCCCACCCCCCCCCCCCCCCCGCCTCACATTTGTTTCCTCCTGAGCTCACAATAAACCCCGGCCGCATCTCTTCCCCTCTCCAGTCGGACAGAGCGTCCCTCCAAATGGAAGACAGCCTGGGTACAGAGAAAGCCACGCTGATTGTCGTGCACACAGACGGGAGCATCATGGAAGCCCAGGATCTGAAGGTGCCAACAGGCCCCATGACTCCAGGTATAAAGCTGAGCGCGGAGGTGCGAGGCTGGCGCTGCACGTTGGAAGCTCAGTGGTGGTGTCGGGGCTGGGGAAATGGGGGAACCTTGTTCCAATCCCAGTATCCGCCCTCCTTGTGACAATGAGCAAGTCTCTCTTCCTCCAGGTCTCGGGCATTGTGTACAGCGCTGTGGACACTGACAGAGTTACAGAAAAACACTAGTTATATGATGGCCGGTCACCATTAGGGTTGCCAGGTGGCTTCTCCAAAACTACTGGGCACAATAGTGAAAGACGCGCACACGCACCCACACACACCTCTCCGCTCCATGCTGTTTCCTCCTCTCCTTGGCCCCACCCCCAGGCTCCTGACACTTCCTCCTGATTAGCTGATGCTGGGTAATGCAGCCAATCAGGATAGAGTAAGCTGCTTAGCCCCTTAGCAACAGCCCCGATCTCTCCCTATTCAGGTAAATCCCGCGGCCCCCCAAGGCAGACAGGTCATTATGTCCAGAGAAGTGATACCGGACACATACATGTCCAGAGAGGTAATAGACAGGTAATACACATACATGTCCAGAGGGGTAATACACATACATGTGCAGAGAGGTAATATACAGGTAATACACATACATATCCAGAGAGGTAATACACAAGTAATACACATACATGTCCAGAGAGGTAATACAGGCATACCCCGGTTTAAGGACACTCACTTTAAGTACACTCGCGAGTAAGGACATAGCGCCCAATAGGCAGATGGCAGCTCACGCATGCGCCTGTCAGCACGTCCTGAACAGCAATACCAGCTCCCTACCTGTACCGAAGCTGTGCGCAAGCGGGGAGACTATAGAGCCTGTTACAGATGTGTTATTTATATCAGTTATGCACGTATATGACAATTGTCGTACAGTACATGCATTGATAAGTGGGGAAAAGGTAGTGCTTCACTTTAAGTACATTTTCGCTTTACATACATGCTCCGGTCCCATTGTGTACGTGAATGCGGGGAATGCCTGTAGACAGGTAATACATGTCCAGAGAGGTAATACTGTGGACAGGTAATACACATACATGTCCAGTATGACCTCTAATATTTTTATTGGACAGTGTCCAAATACAGGGCAGTCCGGTTCAATACTGGACACCTAGCAACCCTAGAATCTCTGTGCTTCCTGATAATTGGCCATATCTTTGTATATACACCATATAGTAAATGAAAAAATACCGCCTGTGAGCAGTTTCACATGTCTCAGCCAGGTGTGCCACCCTGTCTTTCCCTATTATCTCTTAGCAAACCGTGCTTTCACTGCAGCCGGGGATTCTGGGTAATGACATGCTATGGCAGTGAGTGACTCTGGGAGGTTAACATGGAGCTCTCGTCATGGTAACCTCAGAAGCTAGAGATTCCGAAAATCCTGTTTCTGAACGCTATCTTTTTTTATAGCATAAAAACACAGCAGGGCAAGAAACGAACATTATAAGAATTAAACTCATACAGGCTCCTGTGGGGTTCATGTATGTATGTATGTATGTGTATATGTATGTATGTGTATATTGATTTATAAAGTGCCCATAGTGTGCTCAGCGCTTTATGAAAGCAACAATGCAGTGCAGGGAATTATAATACAATAAGCACAGCAAGGTCAGGAAAGGAAATCCCTGCCCCGGAGAGCTTACAATCTATGTGGCATGTTGGGAGAATGACCGAGGCAGCAGGTGAGGGAGTAAGTGCAGTAGATGGCAGCGCTTGGCCACCATGGTTGGTAGGAGCGACTGTGCGGGTGGTAACACAGGTTGGTGTACACAGCCCAGCCCTTGTATACAACTGGTATCGGCTGACTTTCGCACACGCAAAAATCTAACTTCAATAGAGCAGGGGGGCGCAAACTGTTTTTTCCCTGCGCCCCGCTGCCGGCAGTTCCCTTCTCTCCGCGCCCCCACCCCGCTTACCTCGGCGTCTGCTCCTGCGTCGTGACGTACATGACCTCGCAGTGTCATTTGACACCGCGTTGCCATGGCGACGCGTCTAAGAAGCCGCCGGAGCCAAGGTAAGTAAGGTTTACCGCTCCCCTGGGCATGTAATTTAAGTGCTTCGGGAATGGCGCCGGGTCTCTGCAGTCAGTCTCGGGGCGCCCCCCCCCTCCCAATTTGCGCACCGCTGCAATAGAGAACAAGTTTCCTGTGTCACTCAAAAACTATGTGACAAAAGTCAGACATTTTAAAGTCTTTTTAGTGATGCAATTTGACTTTTGTCACATGGTTCCGAGTGCACAGGACACTGGTCTCTGCTGAAGCCTACGGAGCGATTTCTGCGGGGATTCTCGCTTCCCTGCAAGAGCGCCGACCACCATTTTTAAAACGAGCGGCGTGCGCTCCCGCCATCTTTGGATCCTTTGAAACATCGAACTCTTCCTTTCCCCCCCCCCGACTAGGATCAGACGAATCGCCACCCCACTGTCCCCCGGTCCGAGAAAAGACGGACTAAATACAAATGGGACCCAGTCGGTTGTACGACAACGAGCTGCCGGTGCGATGTCGGAATATCAGCGGCTTGCTGTACAAGAAACCGCCCTGGGATCAGGTACTGTACGCTGTTAAAGATTTCTCCTCCGTCCTGTACAACAGGGGTGCGCAAACGTTTGGAGCTGCGCCCCCCTGCCTGCTTCCCCCCCCCCCTAGTTCTCGCAACCCCCCTTATCTTTTTTGCCGGTGTCAAATGACTCCACGGGTTCATGTGACGTGACGTGTCCCCGCAACGTCATTTGACTTCTCACCAAGCCTCTGAATCTTGGAAAGTTGGGTTGGAGGCCTCGCGCGCGGTCCCCCCGGCATTTAATTTAAATGCCTCGGGGAAGAGGGCGGGGCCTCTGCAACTGCCGCGCCCAGAAAAATCTCGCACCCCCCTGGTGGGCTGCCCCCCCAGTTTGCGCACCCCTGCTGTACAATACAGGTTCTGTTTTCGCCTCTCATTATTTCTATGCTATTCCTACAAAATGGCGGCTTAACCGCTCTCACTTCGGGATTGGGCCTCAAAGAGTCTTATCAGAGGAGCTCAGAATAAGACGGCTTCTCTGGTAAATCTCGTCGAAGTCTGCATGGGAAAACATGCCTGTTCTGACTGGTGGAAATGTTCAGCTCCAGCATGTATGTATGGAGAGGGAGTGGCACTGAGAGTTTGAAGCGGGGGAACCTGGTTCAATTCCCGGTGTCGGCTCCTTGTGACCTTGGGGCAAGTCACTTTATCTCCCTGTGCCTCAGGTACCAAAAACATTGATTGTAAGCTTCACGGGGCAGGGACATGTGCCTGCAAAATGTCTCCGTAAAGCGCTGCGTACAACTAACAGCGCTATACAAGACCATGTTGTTGCTATTATTATTATTATTAATATATGTGTAACAGTGTTTCCCCCTCCTTGTGGGAGATTCTGCCATTACAGCATGTGTGGTGCATGCTATCTGTTAGTAAGCAGGAGGGCCGAGTCGTCCGCCGAAGTTTGTGGGGACACAGGACAGGCTTCTGGGGTACATACCCAGCATAGATCTCTAGTGGTACAGCGCCTCCATTTGCCGCAGGCTCCAGATGTATGGAGGCGACCTCCTACAGTAGAAACAATCCTCTCCTTCCCCCTGTAAGATCACACACCAGGCAGGAGGTATAAGAACTGGAGCGGTTTATTGGGTCAGCACTCAGTCACGGCAGTGGCCTGCCCAATACCGTTTCTGGCTCTGCTACCCAGCTGTAGGATGGTCCCTGGACCTGCACTGCGGGTCAAGGGCCCCCACAGCAGTCCTAGCTCTTCCCTGCCCCTCTAGCAGAGGCAGGGGAAAAGTGCACACCCACTCTCCCCCAAGGGGAAGAGGAACAGAGAAGGCCCAATGTTCAGGCAACCTGTGTGTCACCTGCCTCTCAAGTGGGCAGAGGCACTGGCTCAATTTGAGCGGCAATCCCCTTAAGTACAGCCAGGAGGAGGGCACCAGGTCTGACCCACGATTGGATATACTCAGGCCTAGTTCCACCTCCTCCCCTGTCACTCAAGGGTACTGCTGGGAGTGGGGAAAACCCATGATTAGTACTGGCAGACCTCTCTCACCAGGGCTTACTGCCAGGGAGGGCAGACTGGTAGCCAAGAACCAGTCCAAATGTGTATATCTTTATTTATATAATGCTGATAGAGTACTTGGTGCTTTACAAAGATAATACAATAAGCGCAGCAAAGTCAGACAATAGGAAAGAAACTGCCCCGGAGAGCTTACAATCTAAGTGGTATGTTGGGAGAGTTACAGAGACAGCAGGTGAGGGAATAAGTGCATTAGATGGCAGCGCTTGGCCACAGTGGGTGGTACGAGTGACTGTGGGACAGTAGCCATGAGTCCTGGCTTTTGAGATGCTTCTTTTGAGAGGTGGGTTTTAAGGTTGGTCGGTATTAAATTAGATGGGTTACCACCATTAGCAGGGAGGGAAGAGGAGGCAGGGAGGTGTAGGAGTGAGAATGAAAGGCAGGAGTTGACATGTGAACACTACTGCAGGCTTTGGGCCTATTGTTTTATTTTTTTGTTTCCAAGCAGACTTCAAAGAGACCCATCAGAGAAGCTGTCTTATCCTGAGCTCCCTGATAAGGCGCATTGTAGTCCAGTGATGTCACTTAGGCTACGGCCCCGCTGTCTGCGCTGCACGCGGTCCTGTCAGGCTGGCGGCGCAGGCAGCTGAGTTCCCGGTCTGCAGTGAGCTACAGGGGGGGAGTGACGGGGGGCGGGGCCATGACGTCACCCGGCAGGTTCGCCCTCATTGGCTGAACCGCCGGGGGGTTGTGGCCTAGCGGCCTATCGCTAGTAGCGAACTCAATTTTCTGCTCTCTTGGACAAACTGTTGGCGCAGTGTGGCGGCCGCCCCTCTCATCAGACCCGGCCCCATTGAGGGGCGGCTCTTGTCCGCTATGGCGGGCGCTGCAGTAGCCAGCAGGGACCAAGCCTAAGCGAGAGGGAATGACATTATTTAGGTTTGGGGCTCTCTTTCAGGACGAATACACCCAGTGAGCAGGGAAATAACTAGAGGTGAAAGCAGACTTCGTATAGTACGGTGAAAGAAATGTCTAACGAGCATGGGGGGAATGCAGCTTTGCTGTGTGCTTGAGGTCTGTCTGTTGATCTTTGCCCCTGCGTGTGTACCGGCAGGCGGGCGTGGGCGCTGCATGAAGCATGGAGAGGGCTGGTACACCCCCACTGAGTTTGAAGCCATGGCGGGCCGAGCGAGTAGCAAAGACTGGAAGAGGAGCATTCGCTATGCCGGGCGACCCCTGCAGTGCCTCATACAGGTCAGTTTCAGATCAGCGGCCGTGCGTACAGTGCCACCTTGTCACGGACAGTCTGCCATGGCCCAATAAGTCTCTGGCTTCGGCCACGGGGGGACCCGGTGACACAGAATTGACGTAGGTCGCTATGACACGGACAGCATGCGGACGCCAGATACGGCCCATCAAGTCTAACCCTCCTGCCTCGTGGTAACAGTGACACATACAGAAGGAGTCTGTCCCCTCCCTAAACACAGGGAGACACAGTGACGCACAGGGACATGTGGCCCATGGAGTCTGTCCCTCCCGTAACATGGTGACACACCCACACAGACACAAGGGAGCTATGGCCCTTGGCGTCTGTACAAACCACTGCTGGGTGACGCAGACAGAAGGGGCGTCTGTCCCTCCCGCCGCAGGGTGACGCAGACAGAAGGGGCGTCTGTCCCTCCCGCCGCAGGGTGACGCAGACAGAAGGGGAATCTATTAAAAGAATACGCAAAGAATATAATTCAAAAAAACAGATTGAGATCAAGCTGAAACTATATAAAGAAACATCAAAGAATCAAAATGCTAAAATGTGCTGACATATGCTCAAATGAGTCTAACCAACGGGCTCCACCTAACCCCGGCTGAAGTGTTAAATCGCACAAGAAAGTGAAACACGGAATTGGGGGGGGAGTGTCATGTGACACGCCTTGTGTATATTGGGGGGGGAGTGTCATGTGACGTGACTTGTGTATATTGGGGGGGAGTGTCATGTGACACGCCTTGTGTATATTGGGGGGGGAGTGTCGTGACACGCCTTGTGTATATTGGAGGGGGGGAGAGTCATGTGACACGCCTTGTGTATATTGCGGGGGGTTTCATGTGACATGCCTTGTGTATATTGCGGGGGAGGAGAGTCATGTGACATGCCTTGTGTATATTGCGGGGGGTTTCATGTGACACGCCTTGTGTATAATATAGGGGTTATATGCCTGGTATATTGGGTGGGTGTCATGTGACAACTTGTTTTATTTAGGGGGCCATGTACTGTGTATGTTGGGGGTGGGGGGAGGGAAGGGCTGACATGTCTGGTATATAATGGAGGGTATCATGTGACGTGCCTTGTGTATAATGTAGGGGTGAATTGCCTGGTATATTGGGTGTGTGTCATGTGACATAACTTGTTTATTTGAGGGGCCATGCGACATGCACTGTGTATGTTGGGGGGGGGGGCGAGGGTTGACATGTCTGGTATATAATGGAGGGTATCATGTGACGTGCTTTTTGTATATTGGGGGTCAAGTAATGTGGCTTTTGTATATGGGGGTCATGTGACATGCTTTGGGTATATTAGGGGTTTGTCATGTGACATCTCTTGTATATATTGCTATTATTATTGGGGGTCATGCATTGCATATATTGGGGGGTTGTCAGGTCTTGGGTATATTGGGGTGTCGCCATGTGAATATTCGAAGGTGTTTGTCATGTGACATGCCCTGTGTATATTGGGAGTGGGGTGGTCATGTGATATGACATTTGGCATATTGGAGGGTGGGGTCAGCTGACATTGCTTGGGTATATTGGGGGCTCATGCCTTGTGTGTATTGGGAGGTTGATCATGTGATATACCTTGTGTATAGTGTGAGGAGAGGTCAGGCAATATGCCTCGTGTATATTTAGAGGAAGGGTCAGGCGACGTGGCATGTTACATATACATGTGTATATTGGTGGGTGACTGGCAAGATGGCTTTTGTATAATGAAGGGTGTCTTCGGGGGGGGGGGGGATGCAACATGGCTTGTTTGCTTGAGGGGGAGTGGGTCAGGGGACTTGCCTTATATGGGGGGGAGAGGGTTAAATGACTTGCCTTTTTGTTTTTACTGGGGGGGGGGGTAACACACAACTTGGGTTGTCAGGTGACTTGCCTTGTGTATATTGGGGGGTATCATGCGGCAATGCCTTGTGTATATTGGGGGGTATCATGCGGCAATGCCTTGTGTATATTGAAAGTGGAGGGGAAGGTCAGGCTACAGGGCCTGTGTATATTGAGGGGTGTTAGGCGACATGGCTTGTGTTTATTGGGGGGTGTCATGAGGCCTTGCCTTGTCTGTGGGGTATCACGCAACATGGCTTGTTTGTCGGGGAGGGATTACATGATTTGCCTTGTGTTTATGCAGGATGTTCACATCCTGCCATGTGTATATTGAGGGGTGTCAGTTGACATGGCTTATGTATGATTGGGGGGTGTCATTTGACATGCCACGTGTTTAAAAAAATATATATTGGGGTGGGGGTCAAATCCCTTGCCTTGTGTATTGGTCGGACTTTTGTATATGGGGGCAGGGTCACCTAACAATGTTTTGTGTATATTGGGGGGGGGGGGGGGGGGGGTGCCATGCAACATGCAACATGCCTTGTGTATATTGGGGGAGGATATTGTGATGTCTATATTTGGTGGGGGGTGTCTTGTGTAGAAAAGTTGTCATGGGACAAGCGGTTTTACTGCTGGCAGCATTACTGCCCATAAAGCTTAGAGGGAGGATTATAGGGCGCATGGGTGGCAGTGCATTTTGTAGGGGGCAGACTGGCTCTTGGGTGGATGTGCAGGCGCTTGGCCAATCTTTGCCTTGGTTGCTCAAGAGACAAACTGCCTTATCCAATCTTAAAGACTGGCAGTCTCTTGGATTTGAGGGGCTGTCTTTTTTTTATTTTTTATAAATGGTCAGTCTGTCTGTCTTGAATAGGTGGAAGCCTCATAAGTCAAACCTCCAAGTTTCCTTCTCACCCCCGCTCTAACTTCTCTACTTTCCACACCTCCAGGGGTCTCGGCACAGTCATTCCATCACGCCTTCACTCTGGGAAGCTCGGCTTTCAACCTACAAGTGGCTACTCCAGGGGTGAGTGAAACATACTCTGTAACGCGGGGTTGGGGGACGCAGACACTCTTGGGAGACGGCCATTCACATCAGCATTTTTATTACCATATAAACGGCAAACTTTGACTTGATTAACTGTTTGAACACCTCTTCAGGGAAAGGCTCTGGATTTTGTGGGCATCACTGATACGGACCAGAGATGGGTCCAGGATTTCCAGCTTAAGCCCTACGCTAACCCGGCCAGGCTGGAGTCCATAGACGGTGAGTCAAAAAGTGCTGTCCAAATACACTATAAAATATACAGAAAGAAGCCTCATATAATCAACATGATTACACAGACGGGGACATTTAAAAGGATCAGTCTCGCATCACGGGCAAGAAAAAAGGGACATTTTTCTGACCAATAATTTAATTTCTCGTAGTCCCTCCATGACAGTGGGGAGTTACCCCACTACCAGCCACCCCTCCTGGGGCAAACTTAGGGATGTGACAGAGGTAACATGCGTGTGTGAGCAGACATAAGACCATGTTTAGTACCTGTACCATCCCATATTCTTAATGAGTTGGCCACAGTAGGTGGGAGTTCCGAATCCTACATTCTATCATTTTTTGGGAGCCATAGTAATGAACTTATTTCCAGAGACTTAATTAGTGTGTTTTCTAAATGTACCCACCTAATCATGGTACAGTACTTGGCACATGCCAGAGACACAGCCGAACTGCTTTCTAATGAGATATTAGATATGGTACCTGATTTTCTGGCCTGAACCTTTTGACTTATTCTCGGGTTTCCCCATTTCCAATGAAATGCATAGTTTTCTGTGGAAGTCCATCGATTTCCTGCATGCTAATTGGAATAGGGAGAGTTCTACACAGGTATACGATGTTGGATAGTAACATCATCTTTGCAGCGAAAATCATTGGATAGATTGTTCTATGATCTGGGTCTTGCAATTACTGTTATCCTGTTTTTGTTCCTATGGCCTGGTGAGATGCATCCTCTACGTGGCAACCACGACGGACTGGGTTGCCACGCCAATGTTACTCTTGCCTCCATGCATTAGGGATTAGGCTATGCTTGTAGGACAGCGACCGCGTGCCGTCGCCGTGGTAATAGCGATTCCTGCACATGGTGCAGGTGACGAGAGGGGAACATGGCGGACGTGTGGCGGCGAGCAGTTCGCCCTCATTGGCTGTGCCGCTCACGTCACTCGGCGATCGCCGAAAAAATAAAAATCCTTTGACTACCGGCGATAGCGACCGCTCCGTCGCTCTGCAACGCCGTTGCGTCCACTATGGGCACCCGCGGCGGACTGCATGTACTTGCTACGGCGCTGCGCGACGTCGCAGTCCGCACTATAAGCGCAGCCTTACACCTGTACTATTTCCATTGGTAGCCTCGGGGCATGACACGGATATCGCCAGTACTTTTCACGCCATTTCTCAGGCAGATCTGGATGGGCCCCGGCACTTACTCCGTATAAATGTGTTTTGGGGTCACTTTATTCTAACCGGAGGAATGGACCGGTCAGGGCCCTTTTTGGATACTTTGTCTTAATAAATAATTTCCAATTTTCTTCTGAATAGCGAGTTCAAGTTCTTCTTGGATGCACCACATTCTACGGGTTTTGCTTACAGTATATACTTAGTGTGAGCCACACTACTGTGGTTTGTAGGCTTGTATGTATATACTTAGTGTGAGCCACACTACTGTGGTTTGTAGGCTTGTATTTGCTACGGGCTTTGCTTACAGTATATACTTAGTGTGAGCCACACTACTGTGGTTTGTAGGCTTGTATATGCTATGGTTTTGCCCAACGTCATTGTGTATATCCTGTAAATTCCATCTGAGTGATCAGAAAACTACAAATGCATATATCCCATCCTTCAGATCCGTGGCAGGAAAAGTCCCAATCTAACTTTGCGATTGATATTTTAGCAGAACAAAATGTTCCTGTCAATCGCAGATTCAAACCAAGAGCCATTTGAAAATGCTTCTTCCAAAAGCACCTGACTGCCTGCCACATTTGATCAGTTTAGCAGAGTAGCCAGGAGGCAATTTGTCATTAGTTTAGCAAAATAAATGCTTCGCTTTAAGTACTTGTAAAAATAATACAATTTTTTTTTTTTTTTTTTTTTTTATTTATTTTTGTTTGTCTGGGTGGTGTAATCTTTTGTGGTTTCAATTTTAACCCTCCCAGGGGGAGGCTGGAGGCAAGGTTTAGGGGAGAGTCAAAGAAAGCCCTACTGTAAGTATCCTGTATACACTTGAACACTAACGTTCGGCTGGCTGTATGCATCAAAGCACACAAATATAAAGTGGAGGTTGTGTCAGTGACGTGAGTGAGGATGTATGAAGCAAGTGGGGTAGTTAGGGCGGAGTCATATTTGAATATTGGCGCAGTCTATGTATTAAGGAAAGTGCAACTTGCGTTACTTTTCTGATGTTTTTGCTCTGGTTGTTTTTTTCCGGTACGGTTTTTTTTTTTGCGGCGAAATACGCCACTTTTTACAACCGTAAAAATTAATTGTGTGCCCTGGGTAGGACATCTTTATCCTGTCTCTTCAACTCGCCTTTTTACTGTGTGCATGTTTTAGTCATTTCAAATGCTAAACCTGGGCAGTGGTGGGATTTTAGACATTTTATATGAACCGGTATAGCGCCAAATTCCAGCTCTCGACCTTCATAAGGGAAATCACAATGCTCCACACCCCACAGCCAAAATCACAACAGCGAAAGTCAATCGGAAGTGTCCTTCCCCAGTCCATTCATCATTCGATCTCCCTCCCCAAGGTCCAATTCATCATTCGATCTCCCTCCACAGTCCCCTTCATCATAGTCGATTTCCTCCCCAGCTCCCCTTCATCAGTTCGACCGTCCCCCCCTAGACCAGACATCAGCAGTCGATCTCCCACCCAGTCCATCACTATTCAATCTCAAACTCCCAGTCCCCTTCATCCTCAGCATCTCTCCCCCCAGTCCCCTTCATCCTCAGCATCTCTCCCCCCAGTCCCCTTCATCCTCAGCAACTCTCCCCCAGTCCCCTTCTCATCAGCATTCTCTCCCCACCAGTCCCCTTCATCCTCAGCAATCTCTCCCCCAATCACCCTTCACTTGCCTCAGCATCTCTCCCCCAGTCCCCTTCCTCTATAACCCAGCATCTCCCCCCACAGTCCCCTTCACCTCAGCATCTCCCCTTCCCTTCACCTCAGAATCTCCCCCCATCCCCTTCATTCAGCACTCTCCCCCCAGTCCCTTCATCCTAGCATTCTCCCTCCAGTCCCTTTATCCTCAGCTTCCCCCCCCGTCCCTCTCATCCTCAAGACGGAGGCAAGACAAAAAAAAGGAAGAAGAAGAGGAAACAAACACAAAGGAAAAGTATGAGAAGAAGAGGCGAAAAAAAACGTCCCCTAATCTCAGACTTTTCACAACCCCCGTCCCCCCCAGTCCCTTCATCCTCAGCATCTCATCTCCATCCCCTCCTCCATGCCTACCTGGGTGGAGACAGGCACTTGGAGATGGTATGCGACGACATGCCCCCGGCTTAAAGAATTAGCCGGTAGAAGAATCACCTGGAGGCGGAGCAGGAGCAGAGCAGCACGAGGAGAGGAGCGCGCTCTAGCAGCAGACACTGGAAGTTCCGGGTCAGACTGCTAGATGGCGCTCCTCCCCTGCAGTCCTGCTCTGCCTCAAGTGATTCTACTCCCGGCTAATTCTTTAACACCTGGGGCCCGCCGCTGTAATTGTAATTTTCACTGACCAGCCCTCTGCCCTCTCAACACTAAACTATCGCTACTATCACTGCCACGCCTCCTCTACTATTTATATTTGCTCTGGCCTCACTTCTTTTCAAACTACACGTTTCTACCAGCCTCAATATGGCTCTATCTCCATTCATATATCTCCATCTCTCCTTCCTTCTGCACTTATCAGTTCCCAGGAACTCCATTGGTATCTGCGCCCTTTAACACCACACAGCTATACCCCCTGCACTAAAACACACCCTTATAAATCCTCCTCATTCTCCTTTTTTCTTTCCATGCTTCTGGGGATATCTCTCCCAATCCTGGTCCCTGCCTTATCTCTACATGTCCTCTCCTTCCACATACAACTTCTACTCCTCCCTGGTGTAAACCCATCTAACCTCAAACCATCCCGTCACCCACCCTCCTCTCTACCTTTTTCTCATGTGACCTTTGGGGCATTTCAACAAGTTTCTCTCCGTGTACGACTTATTTTTATCTCACTCCCTGCTCCGCTTTGCTATAACTATAAGTCTTTGTTCACCCATTCTGACTGCACTGCAAACTGCCCTCTATTATGGTGGCCTTTCCTTCTCCCACACTCGGCACCCTGATGGCAGAGGTGGAGGCATGGGGCTTCTCTATCTGCCATTACCGAACCTTTCCTAGTCCTCCCTCTGTTTTCCGTCTTAAGGCTCACACTTTCCAGCTCTTTTCTCCTCTCCCTCTCCTCATGGCGGTCATCTATTGCCCACCTACCTCTACTCATCCCCCTTCTGTATTTCTCTCACACTTTGAATCCTGGCTCTCTCTCCTTCACGCATCCGACTCAAGACAAAGGTGGATTCCATATGTCAAGACATCCCCTCTATATCGTCCTCACATTCTACAACTCTTCCTATCTCTCCTGCCTTCCTCAACTCTTTTTCCACTGTCACAAAAGAGGATGTGTTGCTACTGATCTCCTCTTGGCCCTATACCACTTGCCCACTTGACCCCCTTCCCTCTCATCTCCTCAAACCTCTTGCTCCTAGTCTAATCCCTACGCTCGCACTTTTTCAATGCCTTCCTCTACTCTGGTACATTTACCTCCTCTTTCAAACACTCAACAGTTATACCATTACTCAAAAACAGCAAGCTTGACCCTATCTGTCTCTCTAACTGCTGTCGTCCTGTCTCCCTCCTGCCTTTTTTTCTCTAAACTTCTTGAACGCCTTGTATTCTCTCACTTGCTCCATTTTCTCACCTCCTGGATCCTCTACAATCTGGTTTACGCACTGCTCGCTAAAATAACTCATGACTTCCATGCTGCCAAAGACAAAGGTCATTACACCTTGCCCATATTGCTCGATATCTTTGAAGGCTTTGATACTGTGGACCACCATCTTCTCCTTCACATTCTCCATACTCTTGATATCCGTAACAAAGCTGCATTTCCTCTTACCTCTCCCATCGTACTTTCAGTGTCATATGCTAACACCTCCTCCTCCTCTATCTGTGGGGTTACTCCAGGGACCTCTTCTCTTTACTCTTTTCTCTAGGTCACATCTCTTGGGTTAAAATATAACCTCTATGCTGAAGACACACATTTACTTTTCAACCCCTGACCTTACACCTGCTGTACAGATCAAAGTCTCTGAATGTCTCTCCACATTTCATTCTGAATGACCCTTCGCTGACTCAAACTTACCATGTCAAAAACGGAGCTCCTCATACTTCCTCCTGAGACTGGCACTACTGCCCCCTTCTACATTACTTTTGGCAGTACTAACATACACCCAGTATCACAAACACACTGCCTAGGGGTCACATCTGACTCCTCCCTCACATGCAATATGTAGCTAAAACTTGTGCGTTTTTCCCCCCTCGGTAGCGTTGCAAAGATACGCCCTTTCCCCGGTTGCTATACTGCTAAAACGTTAACGCAGGCCCTCATTCTCTCCTGTTTCGACTATGTTGTGACCTTCTGTCGGGCCTTGCTGTCTCTCCTGCAATCTATGCTAAACACTGCTGCTAGAATCACTTTACTCTCTCCTGCTGAAATCCCTCTTCTGGATTCCTAGCAAATCCTGAATTACACACACACTTTCCCCTCCACTTTTAAGGCTATAAACTCTTCTGCTCCTCCTTGCATCTCAGCCCAAATTTCTCACTATGCACCATCCCGACTCTTGCGTTCCGCTCAAGAATGTCTTCTCTCTACCCTTTTTGTATCTTAAGCCCTCTCCCGCCTTAAACCTCACTGACTGCCCCACACCTCTGGAATGCCCTCCCCCTCAATATCTGACTAGCACACCTACAGTATATCCACCTTTAAGACCCATCTTCAAGCACACCTCCTTAAAGCATATGTGTAGCTCTGTGGCTTATACACCTCATACATCGACCTTGGCCCCCTGCAGTTGCACTTACCAGAACACCCTCCTACTGTCTCTATACGTTCTCCCTACTTACCACTTAGATTGTAAGCTCTTCGGGTCAGGGAATCCTTTTCCTAATTTTACTTTTACGTCTGAAGCGCTTATTCCCATTATGTGTTATATTATTGTAGTATTATGCTGTGAAGCGCTATGTGCATAAATGGTGCTATATTAATAAAGATGTACATACATATGTGAGGAGGACTTCTTCACGGAAAGGATGGTGAATATGTGGCCGTCAAATTCTATGTTTCTATGCATTGTGTTGGTGGCCCCTCAAAGGGGTTAAAATTGTACTAGATCACCTGGGTAAACTGAATCGTAGAAGGACTTGTATAGACGTTTTAAAATATTTTTATTTTTTATTATCTTATACTATATTAGTGAAAGCACTGTATGCCTGCCTGTCTGGATGTCCGGTGTCCCTAGGGGAAATCTCATTGGTCCCTTGGGCCGCCCGCCCCCACACACCTCTCATTGGCCTGAGGCGGAGTGACGGGCCCCACACACACACACACACACACACACACTAGGTAGGGGGGTTGTTACATACATTAGCTTGGGGTGCGCACGATTATGTAGGGGGGCGCGAGCAGCTTGCAGGGAAACCTGGGAGCGCTCCGTGCT
This sequence comes from Ascaphus truei, assembly GCA_036426205.1. NCBI lineage: Eukaryota > Metazoa > Chordata > Amphibia > Anura > Ascaphidae > Ascaphus > Ascaphus truei. The sequence continues at coordinate 3,318,623 of CM071579.1, read as the reverse complement.
GCTGCTTCTAGGAAACCTGGGGGCGCTCCGTGCTGCTGCTTCTATGTCTGTGTCTTGCAGAGGGGGCGGGGCCAGAAGATCCGTGCTGCTGCTTTCTTAGTCTGGTCTTGCAGAGGGGCGGGGCCAGAAGATCCGGCTTGCTCTCTATGTCTGTTGCTTGGCAGAGAGGGGGCGGCCTGCAGAGCGGGGCGGGCCAGAAGCTTCCGTTCTGCTGCTTCTATGGTCCTGGTGCTTGCAGAGGGGTGCGGGGCCAGAAGTCCGTGCTGCTGCTTCTATGTGTCTGTGCTGCAGAGGGGGCGGGCCTGCAGAGGGGGCGGGGGCCAGAAGATCCGTTGCTGCTGCTCTATGTACTGTGCTTTGCAGAGGGGCGGGCCGCAGGGGTGCGGCAGAGCTGCGTGCTGCTTGCTTCTATGTCTGTGTCTTGCAGAGGGGCGGGGCCAGAAGATCCGTGCTGCTGCTTCTATGTCTGTCTGCAGAGGGGGGCGGGCCTAGCAAGGGGGCGGGGCCAGGAAATCCGTGCTGCTGCTCTATGTCTGTGTCTGCAGAGGGGGCGGGCCTGCAGAGGGGCGGGGCCAGAAGATCCATGCTGCTGCTTCTATGTCTTGTCTTGCAGAGGGGGCGGGGCCAGAAGATCCGTGCTGCTGCTTCTATGTCTGTGTCTTGCAGAGGGGGCGGGGCCAGAGAAGATCCGTGCTGCTGCTCTTATGTCTGTGTCTGCAGAGGGGGCGGGCCTAAGCAGAGGGGGCGGGGTCCAGAAGATCCGTGCTCTGCTATGTATGTCTGTGGTCTTGCAGAGGGGCGGGCCTACAGAGGGGGCGGGCCAGAAGATCCATCGCTATGCTCTCTCTTCTTTCTTGCATAGGGGTGCGGGGCCAGAAGCTCCGTGCTGCTGCTTCTATGTCTGTGTCTTGCAGAGGGGGCGGGGCCAGAAGCTTTGTGCTGCTGCTTCTATGTCTGTGTCTTGCAGAGGGGGCGGGGCTTCTCTGCACACAGACAAGCCCTCCTTCTCTTCCTGTCTGCTTCCCGTTTTCAGCAGCATGGGGGGTTGGGGGATCGGAGCATGTCGCCCCCCCAGGTGAAATTGTGGACTGATTAAGTGTGTGTGTGTGTTGGTGGTGGTGGTGGAGTGATTGAGTGTGTGTGTGTGTGTGGGGATTGAGTGTGTGTGTGTGTGGGGGGGATTGAGTGTGTGTGTGTGGGGGGGGGATTGTGTGATTGTGTGTGGGGGGGGGATTGTGTGTGTGTGTGTGGGGGGGGGGATTGAGTCCCCCCTCCCTGCCCTTTGCCCCCCCTGCCCTTTGCCCCCCCTCCCTGCCCTTTGCCCCCCCTCCCTGCCCTTTGCCCCCCCTCCCTGCCCTTTGCCCCCCCTCCCTGCCCTTTGCCCCCCCCCCCTTCCACTCCATGCCCCCTGCCCTTCCACGCCCGGGCAACGCCGGGTATATCAGCTAGTTTATCATATAGTTGTGTGTTTTTTTTTTTTAACTAAACGTGGCCCTTCCTCCCAGGGTTTAAGCTCACCCCTCCCCACTTTTTAAGTAGCAGGTTTTCCCATGTACCTGTGCAGGACTGGTCCACTGCGGTCATTCTCCCACCACAGCAGAGGTTAATGAGGATTTTCACAGGTAGTGTTAGGACCTGCATACTGGTCATGCTGGGAAGTGGCTGCAGGCTTATAACGCTTTGGCCAAAGGGTTTAACTAAATGACCCTTATTCATGAGAATACTAACATTGAAGTATTTAACTATGTATTTTGTCATATTGAATGTAGCATCGGGTATTTTTGTCTGTTGTATACATTTCGCCACGCTCAGTAGCACTCCTTTTGCTGGGATTGTGTGTTCATTCATTTTACTAAACGTGCTTTCTCACTTTCTATTCCCTCTCCTTTTCTCTCTCTCAGGCGCTCGATACCACGCACTGCTGATCCCACACTGTCCAGGAGCTATGACCGATCTAGCAAACAGCGGCTATCTGGCCAGGATTCTGCAGCACTTCACAGCGGAGAAGAGTAAGTGGGACCACCTCCCCAGTTACCCATACAGTGTAGGACATTGGGCTTTGTACTGTAAGCTGCGATAGTGCCGATCTGGTGCTACCTATTTCAACGGGACTTTCCGTGCAATCGCTCTGGATCGTTGTTGCAGCTTACAAAATAAACCCAATTGTGTCTGTTCCTCACAATGCAGAGTTACACAAATAGAAAGAACTGATGTCCCAGTCTGTCCCTCTCACTACCGGGTGATGAGACAAAGCATTTTAATACAATAAACCAAAAACAAACTTGGATCGGTGGGTGAGAGTTCTGCTAGCTCTTCCTCCCACCTCCTGGAGGCCCTCTCTTTATAATCTCTCCCCTTCCCCCTTGCCATTTGGCTGTTAAAACCGGACTATTTTACCAAATGGGGGGGTGGGAGGTGGTGCGCGGGGGCTGGAGTTCTTTGCCCAAAATCGATTTTGAAGCAAAAGGTGACACTGGGTGCTCATTTGCATGTCATTTCCCAGAATCCTTTGCTGCAGTGGAAGTACTGTATGCTAGGAGATAACGGTGAAAAGCAGGGTAGCAGACCTGTGAGACGTGAATGTGCTCACAAGGGAAATTAAACCGCCGGGTGACAGGGTCTTTTAGACTTTATCAGCACTACTTTTATATAAACCATATTGATACTGTAGGTCAGCATGTCTATGAAATGGCATTTATGACGTATCGCAGTTGTATATACAGTAAGGAATTTAACCCTACTGTAACGTGTTTGATAAATACTTAATCGCCTGCTTTTATATAAAACAAATTAATGTATACAGTGTTTACGATGTTCAATTTAACAATATTTTTGTTCTACAGTAAATCAGATGAATATATACAGTGTGTGACAATTTATCACCATTCTTATATAAATGATAAGAATGTGATCTATAAGATTAACATAGCAGAGTCTATAAATTAGTTCATCATAGTTTAGCAGTGGGAGGGGGCTGGTTTATTAGAATGAATATCTGATATGTTATCATCATTTTACAAGTATACCTCCTTTCTGTGTCTCTCGTCCCTCCCCAGAACCTATCTGTGCCATCGGTCACGGGGTGACATCTCTGTGCTGTGCCACCAATGAGGACAGATCATGGCTGTTTCAAGACTACAGCCTCACCGGGGTGAGTAAGGTCAGATACCCCAGGATGGTCGGGTATCTTTTACAGACCTCTTTTTCTGCTCATCTCTAAGACTAAAGTATCCAAATGGCAACTCTGGTTTGCAATCCCACAAAGCCCACCCAAAAATTTTTGTAAATAAGTTAACAATTTAAATGTAATTGTCTTCCTTAAGTGCCTGTAGATCCGGCCACTAGTGCCGGCTTGATGGTGGTGCCAACCGGTGCCTCTGAACCAAGCCCCTTGGCTAGAGGCCCCACACTCTTGCCCACAACAATTAAACTGATTGTCGGGGGAGAGTGTGGGGCCTCTGTAACTCTTACCTTCTTCGCCATCTCTTCCTGCAGTGTCGATCATGGCACTGCGCAGCCGTGATAAGGGACCCTGCAGGAAGAGATGGAGAAGGTAAGAGGCGCAGCACCACGTCTGCACCGCGACTTGCAATATTCCCAGCCTGCCACCTCCATGGTCCTTGTCCCTTCCTGATCATGTGTTCGCTCCTGAGTGATCACATGATCTCAACGTCATTCTGGTGTTGGGTCCTCCCTTCCGTGCAGATCAGTCGGCGTTGATCCCGATCTGCCCTAACATACATAGCAGAGTGCAATTACATACGGGGTACATATGGGCCACTAATTAGCATGTCGTGTTTCCTGACATCTATAGGGCACTAAAGAGGTTAAACTAATCTAACTGTGCTAAAAGCAAAGCTTTGGTTGCTTTTGTGTCTCTAGAAATTAATTGCACATTTTTCTTCTGTGTTCAGAGGCCAGGAGTGTTTGTCAATGTCTCTTTTTTAGTCTTATCCCACCCTGTCATCAGAGACTCAAAGATAAGGGGAAGAGGAGAGGGGGGCTTTGCCTGTGTGAACACGTTGAACACGGGGACAACAAATCAGCCATAGGAAATCAAATCCCTCCCAAGTCTAAACTCGCCATGTTTACTAACTCAAGTATAAAAAAACCGCATCTGTCACCCAAGTGTGACACATTAAACATGTCCCTGCCATTACAAACATGTACACTTTGTTTCCAATACAATTCTCTCCTAGGACCAATGCTCTACGAGTAATGAGATATTGTGAAAAAATATAGTGTGTTTTTAATAAGAGTCTTGTGCCATGTTTCCTTCTCCAATGTGACATTGTGTTCCCGTACACCTTTCTATCCTCTCCCCCCAGCCGTCCGTATACGAATTGGTTCGTCAGGCAGATTATGCCAGCCTGCCACTGATTCTGGAGGACTTTGCAAAGGATTCTGGGGCAACCTTTAGTGGTAAGTTCAGAAATGTGTTACTTTACTCTCCCTTTCCATCCAAATCCCAGACAGCGGTGAGAACCTTGAGGTGGTTTTCAAACTCTGAGAAATATCAATGTAAAATCATTTCTGTTCCCTTAATTTTGTCCACCATTATGAATGTTCTTACACCTCTGCCCCGATCACTGTATCATTGGCATCACTGTAGCATATGGGTATACATGAAAATATAGTGTATGAAGAAGCAATATGGTAACCAGCAAAATCTGAACAGTCTTGCTCTGGCAGTGAGGGTGTTAACCTTTAGGTCACTGTGTTCTTTAGGCTAAAAATCCTTACAATGACTGCAGAAGGGCCAATTACATTTTGTTTTGCAGGTAAATTAGGTACAATTTGTGTTGTGGGGGTAAAGAACGGTCTATGCTTAATGGCACTAAAGAGTTGGTTGGGCTAACTCCAGGTGCCATGTTGGGGCTTATCTGGTGTTTCGCAACTTCAGAGACGGCTATAAAAGTTCATTAAGATCAGATTCCAAGTGGTACCTTAAGGAAAATGTTATACTTTTCATTGCAGGTCAATCACTACTATCTATATATTATAGTTACATAGATGAGGTTGAAAAAAGACATACGTCCATCATGTTCAACCTATGCGAAATTTAGACAGATACTTTATCCTATATCCGTACTTACAGTACACTTGTTTTTGTTCGCCCCTACGTGAGATATAGCTCATCGGTGACGTAATGCACATAGCCTGGGGGAGGTGTGGCGAGTCAGATGGCTATAAAGTTAACAGATAACAGACGAAGAAAGAGAAAGTCGGTTGACGTGAGGCAAAAGCAAGAATGCTGTAGCAGAGGGAAGGAAATAATTGATGACATCATTAGGTATTAAATGAAACTAGAGGGGATGGGAGGGAGAGAGAAGTGGGGGAAGGAAGAGAAAGTAGTGAGGTGGGTAAAGAAAGTTGAACCGTAATTTTGCAGAGGGCGGGGTTGGCACGCGAAGCGCGCGTGGGCAGTGTGTGTGGTTCACAGAGCTCAGTTGGCTTGCGCATGTTTGCAGTGTGCCTGCATGCACTGAGAGGTAACGCACGGGCTGATTTTGTGGATTCCTACTGCACCTGGTGCTGGGATGTCTGTGGAGCGTTCAGTGTCCTGCCGTTATTGATAACATCCTGGCTGTCCTTGAATAAGTACTTTTGGACACTGTTTTTTGGTTTGGGATACTTTCATCTGTCTGCACTTGGACGCTTGATAAAGTTCTTTGGAACGAAACGCGTAGAAGGTTTGCTGCTGCTCCCTATTCATGATGACTTACCAATAAAGGATCGTTTTTGCAAGACCTGCTCTTTTCATTCATTGCTGTGCGCTGCGCACCCTGGCTTTTGGGATCTTTATCCCACTACAGCTGCACGCTCTGGAAGGGAGGCACTGGGAGGAAGGAGAATATTGTGAGTACATTACCTGGGGGTAACCCAATGAGGAAGGGGGGGGGTGTCTTTGGGCAACCCACCCCAACCTTCAGGGTAACCTTATGCCCTCTTAAGGCTTAGTACTGTTGCTTTTTTTATTCATACAAACCCAGTTTATGCTCCCTTCCATCACACACGGTCCCAGCACTTTCTGAGTACCATTTCACAATCAAACTGCACTTGGACGCTCACCTGGTATTCGTGGAGCAATCTTTGTCTGGATGTTGCTGCTGTGGTGAATAGCTAAACAATGATGATATGTTGCACACCACAATCAAACAATGCATACAATATTCCCGGTGCTGCTGATTCAAGGGGTACCTGTCCTGGTAATCCAAATCTGAACTATTGATAAGGGAGATCCAACGCACAACGGATTTGCTAAATAGAAACATTTATTGTGCCACACAACGTTTCGACCATAAGGTCTTTTATCAAGTGACAGACATGTCACTTTATAAAGACCTTACGGTCGAAACGTTGTGTGGCACAATAAATGTTTCTATTGAGCAAATCTGTTGTGCGTTGGATCTCCCTTATCAATAGCTGTGGTGAATAGATCACACCCAAATGCTTTTAAATCTTCATTGTTTACAAGTGTAATCGATTACACTAATTTTATAATTAAAATGTCATACTTTTATGCGCTCTGGAACGTGTGCTCTCTTTCTGTGTGTGTGTCTGTGTGTATAAAAATGTATGCCTCCAGTTTCCTGGGTGACGGTAGCTCCTCTCCACCCCATTGTGATGGCATCTGGCTACATGACCAAGGCTGGGACAAACATGGTTTTGCTACTTACCACGTTTCACTGCTGTTGCAATTTCACCAGGTGTTTAACACTGATCAGTATGTCCCGGGAGGAGGGAGGGAAAGAGAGCGATGGTGGTGGGAAATAATTACAATAATGTGTGCATATTATTAATTGCATACAACCCTTAGTAATGTCACTTACAGGTTGTGAAACCATGACCATATTTGGTCGTCATAGGGCAGTAACTGGTATGACACCACTATGCCAATTAGCAGGTTATCCCTTTCACTCACAAGGTTCCAAAGAAGCCTATTAATAATAATAATAATAATATCTTGTTGTTGTGACGCCGACATGTTCCGCAGCGCAGTACAATGTGGGCGGGAGGACAACAACGTATGACGAGTACATATGTTACTGTATGCAGTGCAATGGCACATCTTGTGTACGACGGGGAAATTAGAATAAATATACATTTGGTAGTTACTAGGGCAGTTATTTTTTATTAATTTTATCTGATATTATATAGTACTCGAGGGATTGTTCTCTTCCAAATGCCAGGTTGTAAAACTGTCAAACAGCTTGAAGGAAGTGAGATTCAGGTCTGAGATTCTCATCTTTAGATTCATCTTGGGGCACTTAAAGTTTTAGACAGAACAAAATTTGACTCTATCTGCCACCAGGCTATGTGCACTGTCACGGATGAGATGTGTCTCACGGAGGGGCGGACAAAACTTTCTAACAATATTTTGTTGTTGTACTTTTTTTTCCGGAAAATATATTATTCCAGAGAGCCACAGTCCACTCCTGTTAGAAGTTCACATCACAATCTTTTTTTAGCGTCTAAAACGTGCAAATAGACTTTTACATGGAATCAAAAAGCTAATACAACACAAAGTTAGAAAGGCACTTACGATAAAATATGTATAAACCAGATCGACAAACTGGTAATATAACAAATCAAATATATAATAATCAAAATATAGGGAGGAAGTGCAAATAATCAAAATACTATACTGTCCTTAATCTACACTGCAGCTTTATCAAACTGATTTTATCCCTAGGGTGCCTTGTACAATAATTCATCCAACAGGAGCACGAACCTTGTGGGGGGGGAGGATAGAAAGGTCAAACGTTTTTAAAAATATTCCTTCTTCTGCACTCGTGTATAAAATGATCTTATGGGCATTGATCACCATCTCCCAGATGGTCCTCCTGTTGTTTATTAGTACTTATCTCCATGAGTGATATTAAACATGAAAGGAAAAGCGGAAGGATATCGTATGCTCATTTACAAAAAGGATTAAAAGCTTTCTTGGCCACACAAACCGTAAAGTTATTTTTAATCTCTGAACTCAACACAGTAGTGAGTGGTATAACCCAGGGCTGTGCAAAAATCTTGCGCTGCGCCCCCCCCCCCCCCTGCCTGCTGTCCTCCTCAGTCGTGCCCCCCCTTTTACCTCCAATGAAGCGTCAAATGACACTGCGGGGTCATTTGACGTCATGTCTCCATGGTAACGGGCGTCTCTTGATGCCCCATTGCCATGGAGACGCGTGGACTGAAGCTGGTAAGTAAATTTACAGAGGCCTCGCGCTCAGCACGGGGCCTCTAACCGCCGCGCGCCCCCAGTTTGCGCACCGCTGGTATAACCAGTACTCTACCCAGTTTTCATACTGTGGATTAAATTATCTCACTTCCGGTGAAGTCTTATGACGCGCTGATACCCAACGCATTTTGAGGATCTCATCAGATGTGTTGGTTCTGTAATCTACCTCTGGGATAGACAAAAAAACATGAACAGGAGGTTAAAAGCTCCCGGAAGTGACGCATCAGCACGCGGCACGTCCTCAGAAGTGACTTCCCCACAAGTGACATTAAATGTACAGTAGGAGTGCCGGGTACAGTACAGTTGGTATACCACTCACTCCTGGATTGGATTTAGCGAGGTAAAGCATTGTATTGCGCATGTGGTCAATAAAACTTTTGATCCTTTTTTGTAATTTAATAAACTATATCCCTTCCCTTTTCTAGGTTTTACATCGCCATGAATGAAGTACTAACAAACAACAGAGGACCGCATGGGAGCTGGCGATCAATGCCCAAACGGTTCATTTTTCAATAAACTACAATAGTGCCGATTGAGTTCCCATGCGGTAGGGCTCAATGTGAGGTTTTTGTACATTAGTGCCCCGATTGGCATGAACACCCCGCTAAAACTCACACATTTTATTCTGATAAGTCTAAGATAAAGATCGTAAAAGCCCTTCAAAATATTTAGTTAACATGGAAAGATTGAAAGCTTCAGAAATTCTTTTAAAATACTTATACTCCTGATTGACAGATTTTTTTTTTTACAAATCTCTTAATATTGACTCATTAGACATGTTACTGATGTAAGATCACTTTGGACCTACATGAGATTAATCCTTTAACCCATGAAACCTGTAAATTGGTCACTTTCGCATTTTTTAAAGCTAGAATTACTGTATATATGTACATACATTCCAAAGGTAGATAATTTAATGTTAAAATGTTATTGTTATGCAGGGATTTATAAAGCATGTGTAATGTTTGTCCTCAATTAATAGTGAATTGGCTATGCTAATAAAGTCCAGGACTCCAATCCTAACTGGGAAAAGCCTGTTACGAAATCTAATGGAATATACAATGCTCTGCTTTTTAAGCGCTGGTTATGATTTGAGGTCTATCTGTGGAAAGAATACAGCAGAGATTCCAATGTTGCAGTGCATAGGACAGCGTTATTAAGCAGATCTCAGAAACGGACGATAGTGGCCATCTTTCATTTGTCCCAGGAAAAATTACTTTTACCTCACAATTTCTCTGACGGAGCAGTGAGGGAAAACTAAGGAAAATATGACCAACTATGGGAAATTTCCAGATTAACGCCGTTTTTTTTCGGTTTAGCCAGTGAGCCGGATAGTGTCCACGTGGTGCTGGACAGACATCTAGTTACAGGACAGAATGACAATTCCACGGTGCCGGCTGTCCAGAACCTTATACTGCTCTGCAATGGGAGGTGAGTGCCAGCGTTTCCCAGTGCCATGTCTTGGCAGTCCGTGTGAGGCAAAGGACTCTTGGGGTTAGTATAGATCATGTGTACAGGGAAAGGTTTAACAAGGCAGGGAGGGAGGGCAGCAGGATGCTGGGGGGTAATAGGGGTATTACTTTCCTGTTCAAATATTTTATTAAAAAGAAAGTAATACTTTAAAACGAGCGGTAACTATATCAATGTATGTCCTGGGTACAAAACAGTAAGCCGACTACATAAGTTACAGTTATAAACCTGTTTAATCTAGGAAAGTGACTAATTTGAGAGACTCAAGTAAATTGTTCCAGAAGATGGGTGTTTGGTAATTGGCGGAAGAGCGACGGGATTCGTTATTGAACTATAAGCAGGTTTTTGGAGTTGTGGCTTCATCTCCTTAGATCAAAGTGCTGTGTACAGCAGGGGTGAGAACCCTTCTCAGATAGTTACATAGTTAGATAGTAGATGAGGTTGAAAAAAGACTTCCGGCCATCAAGTTCAACCTATGCTAAATTTAGACAACAGAAACTTTATCCTATCTCTATACTTACTTATTGATCCAGAGGAAGGCAAACAAAAAACCCCAGAGTCATATCATCCAATGATATCTCATAAGGGGAAAAATAAATTCCTTCCTGACTCCAAGTATTGGCAATTGGATTAATCCCTGGATCAGCAGCCTTCCCATGTTTACTTTAGATATTTGCCTAACTTGTCCAGAACGTATTTGAAGATGAGAAAGGAAAGATGTACGTTGCGTTTGGACTCGAGGGATAGCCAACATAGTCTAATTGGCATATCACAATGGTGGGTGTTGAAGTTACACGAGACAAAACGGCATATTGAGTTGTGAACAATGGCAAGTTTGCGGAGGTGAATTTGGGGTGCTGTGCAATAATTGGCATTAGCATCTGTTGTACAATGTGCTGTCAGACCAAGGCGCTTAGGCAGGCTGTATTTCTCTAGAGAACACCCAGTTTGCAATAGATTTTGAAAGTCCGTTAACAAGGCTGTGACGGACAGCAGGACATTTGGGTGTATAGGGTCGGGTATAACAACGTAGTGAGGAGGGTAGCAGGATTTTGGGGTGTGTAAGGAGGGGAATAATGAAGCAGTGCGAGTAGACCAGCAGCAGCATGTGGGTGTACACAGACAGACAAGGCCGTGAGCGGAGCAGAGATGTATAGTAGGGGGTATAACAATTCAGTTATAGGGCAGGGTATATAGGGGGGTGGGGTGGTAGCCAAGACCGTGAGAAGGACAGCAGAATGTTGAGGTGTATAGGGACTAGTATCTCAGGCATGATATGATGTAATTTGTATATCTGTTTTCTGCTGCAGGATATAAGGCATCTATTAAGATAGACAGCAGTGATGATCCCCTTTCCCATAATACAAAACAACACACAGGGGATCTGTTAATGGAAAAGAAGACCTGGAATAAGAGACAGATGGCAGGAACGTTCAGATATATCATTGATTGCACTTCAGCACCAAATGGTGCACCTGTAATACATTTGCTGTTAGAGGCAGCAAATGGGCTGACCACATTGCATACAAATTCCTCTGAGCTTTAAACTGATGGAACTACTTCAGGTGCTTTTGCACTTAGCAAAGTGTGCTAGAGTTGCAATAAAGTGAAAGAGTCTGACCTGTAACATTTGTACCAGTTGGCACAACTGTCTAGTCATTTTAATGTCACAAACTTTTCCTATTTGTATCATTTCATATTAAATGCCGACTGCACCACAATTAATAATCCCTGTAAATGAATGTTTTCATGCCAGGTAAAATCTATGTATCTATAATAAATAAGAATAAAACAGCCTGTGTGTCTGTCAGAGCCATAGCTCCTTGACGTGAAACTTTGCATGCATAGTAAGGCTGCGTCCATAGAACGCGCGGACGCGTCCGCACACTGAGCGATCAGACTGCCTAATGGCAGTGATCGCGTCTATATGGAGTGCGGGAGGGGGCGCGCGAAATCAGTAAAAACTGATTTCTCGCACGATAGGGCGGTCAAGTGAGCGGCTCGCCCAATGAGGGCGAACCAGCTCAGTGACGTCACTGGCCCGCCCATAGACACGCCCCCGGACGGCGCACGAACGAAGGGCAGGGAAAGCACCCCGCTTTCCCTCAGCCTCCCCACGGCTGCAGTGTCTATGGACGCAGCCTAAGGGGACACTAGGGGTGTGCACTTTGGTGGGTTTTTTCTTTTCTTTAAATGCATTAATTTAATGAGTGATTAACAACATTTCTCTTGACCAGCATGGCAGCCAGTGGGTGTTGTACCTGGTCAGTTATGTTTCTGATACATGACATCATAACGCGCATAGCCTGGAGACAGATAAGGACTCTGATTATTTATAACATTTACACAGAAAGCAGGCAAAGAAAGAGGAAGTCAGTTGACACGTGGAGAAAAAGCAAGAATGCTGGATGAGAGAAGCAGAAATAATTGGGGCGATTCTTCCATCCCAGATTATAGCGACACCCTCTTCACTGACACTCAGTGACCTTCCCCCTCAGTGACATGCACACCCCATCAGTGACCTTCCTAATGGAAAAGATGACTCCATAGTACAGCAAGCCAGGCACTCTGGCTAGTGTTTAATATATCCAGAAAGGAGCTAGCATGATTTGTGCAATATTGTCACATGTAAATATTACATTCCACTATATAGTTACAAGACACTGAGATTACACGGCACTTAAGCTCTCCGAAGTTACGCAAACCTTGGTTGTGCTCTCTGGGGTTCCGAGGGGGAGTGTATATTCCTATATTCTGCTTTTTTATCCCCTTTCTGTATTTATTGGGGTTTTTATTCCATACAGAGGTGCTACCTATGTCCTGTGAGTCTCTGCAGAGACCACATATCATAATGAGGTTTAAAGGCCTTCAGAGAAAGGGTCTCAGCAGTAGGTGTTGAAAACAGACCGAAAAGAGGATGTTACATGTAAAGAGGTTTATCAGGAAAACAAAAGGAAGAAAGTGCAGCAAAAATATAAATGCTAGGGATTTAAGTAAAAAGCAAATGGTGCAATGTAACAAACTCAATAATGAGATCCCAATCAGAAAAAGTAAATGTGAAAAATGCACATTAAACACGTGCACAGTGACATGTACAGAACCGTACACGCGAAAGGAGAACGTCTGCAGCTGTTGGTTAGAGATGACTCAACATAATCAAATGCCAGAGGAAAGACCAAAAACAGCACAAAGCGCTCATAGGGAAGTAACATTTGGTGCAATAAAATTGATGATAGAAAGGGTAAGTATTGTGCGTACATCAGAGTATTTCTTTTACACATTTCATGTTACAAGACATGGGTTACCACACTGGGAAAAAACGGGATGGGCGTCCGATCCCGCCTGGTCTCCTGGAGCGTGTTGGAATAAGGCTGGTTTAAAACTATGAGCGTTGTGCGCTGGTTTTTGTGTCTTTGCTTTATCAGGAAAACACCACATTTCTGAGCAGGGAGATTATGAGCGGAGAAATGGGACAGGACATGAATAGGTTTATACGGGAGGTGATGGATTGCTCTTGGACAAGCTGAGTCCCCGCTGGCGCTGAGCGCGCTCATGCTTGGAGAGCGCTCCAAGCCTGAGCGCCGGCTGTCCTCCGGTTTATGCAAGCGCGGGGGGAGGGGGTGAGAGGGGGCGGCATTGCAGGCCAGGAGAGCGTGGGGAAGTATAGGTTTTTTTGTTTTGGTAAGCGCCGAACGCGGGTCAGCCTGTGTGCCCGCGCACACCACGTGAGCGGGAACTTATATATAAATATGTTTGTAAGTTCCTCCCGCTCAGCACTGGCGGGGAAAGCAGCAATTTTCTTTTGGGCGGGGGTGGAAAGGGGATGGCCTGAAGTATAAGAAATTGGGGGGGTGGGTTCTGGTTCAATGTTTGCACTTCACCAAGAGAGAAACTGTGAAAAATACTGTTCGCTGTTATTGAAATTAAAAATACATCACATCGTATTTTTTATTTTAACATGTGTATATACAGTACCACAGCTTTATGATTGTCAGATTTAAGTGTTATTTCTTGCAGGAAAAGAATGCTTTTGGAAAAGGTTTTCTTTCACCTGAATATGATCGGGGGGCCTGGTCAGAGGATTGCTGGGGGCCAGGACTCTGCCAGGACCAGTTCTAATATGGGACTGGCTGATACGTTACGATGGGGGAGGGAGGTTGAGGACATTTGATGGTATGTGTTCTGCTGAGCCCACTAACCCAGAATCTTTGTGGGACAACTGTGTGTATCTGTATATAAAGTATGTGTTTGTACATAGGGTGTATGTATTCTTTTATAGCATCTTACAAAATGACAATACATAGAAAATAAATGATGGGAAATCGTAAAACAGATAAATCACAACATAAGGCAGCGGGAGACCCTGCCTCAAAGAGCTTACAATCTAAGGCTGCGGCCCTGCTGCACGCACGTCTGTGAGGCAGGCGGCGCGTGCAGCCGACTCCCCCTGGTCTGCAGAGAGCTGCAGGGGGAAAGACGGACGGACGGACGGCCGGGGGGTGCGTGACGGGGGCGCGGCTGTGACGTTACCCGGCAGGTTCGCCCTCAATGGCTGAACAGACGGGGGCGTGGCCTAGCGCTCCGTCGCGACTCCTGCTCTCAATTTTCTTGAGAGCAGGAGTTCCTGTCGGTGCAGCGGCCCCATTGTGCGGCGGCTCTTGTCCCTGCAGCGTCCGCCACAGCGGCACCTGGCCCAAGTAATCTGGTGGGAGACTTACGGGCAGTAGGAGTAAAGGTTGCGGGGCAAATAGAGGGTTGGATAGGGCACAAACGCTGCATGTATTACTCCTTACAGGAGCGATAGAGAGACGGTGCTGAGATAAACTGATCCTACAGTGCTCTGAAGGATATAGGCATTATTATTATTGTGTGTGTGTACTTTTTATTTTAGCTACCATTGTATATAAACTGAATTCTCATTGAAATCTGTTCCTATTAGCTTGTGTGTCCCTTTTCCCACAATAACAGTAATGTCATCATGCAGTACAACACACCACTACTGCCAAGGACCACAGGCCCGGGCATTTGTGGTTCTGGTGACAAATAATGACATTTTAATGCAATAATAATTTTCATGTATCTAAATGAAGCGCCCATGAGCTTGCTCTATCCATTGGCCAAGACTTAGTTTGCCCTAATTCCAGTTCTACTTATAGTGTCACTTGCACAGATGTCAAAGTGGAAATAGAGGATATAAACCAGTTGAGGGTTTTCACAGAGATCGCTCAAGTATTTGATATTGCACATCGACATCTTCTGAGCACGATACATCAAAGGCAAACAGAGAAGTGTAAACTCCTGAGATTTCTTTTCCCAGAGAGGGGTCTCTCCCGCTGGGAAGGTTTTTACTCAAATACTGGATTATATTAACATACTAGACCAACCTACTTCTCTTATTTGTATCATGACCAGTCAGAAAGTATAGGTCACTTTATCATTTCCATTCAGTTCAATGGAAGGGGTGTATTGTAAATGATGTGGTAACAAATCCTAATAATTAAGTAATAATGCCCTGCTCTGAGGGGATTATTACTATTATAGGCTAAATGTAGGCTTGTTTCCCCATAAATAGACACTTTTGTATAGTTATATAATTTTTAATTAAAATAAAATGGTAAGTACATTAAAGCACCTCCTACAGTATATACATGTAACGGGTTTCCCCCCACCCCCCCCCAATCGCAGATTATACTGTGGGTGTGGAGAAACATACGGTGTTACCATAGGTGTGGTGCGTTACCTGTTGGCTCACAGGAGGGCTGAGTTTCCGCCACGGGGAACCTGGGGCAATATATTTTATGGGTAACCACTTACTCAATTCAGCGCCTCCACCTGCGATGGCTCCCACCAGAGGGGGAGTGGTTCCTCGCAGGACAATCACAATAATCACATACACGGTGAGGTATAATAACTAATACTATTTACTTAGGAACATAAGATAACACATATCATGACAATACCAACATAACCGGTGTCCCTCTCTAGAGGAGACACTTACCACTGCGTCGCGCAGGACGCTTTCCCAACACCAGGTGATCCCACCCAGTATCCATAGAGTCCCACCCAATGTCCCGCACTCTTGCAGAGAGAAGCAATGGGTGACTGCACAGTCACAATTACACTAAGGGGCCCGTTGGTGCACTTATGACTGTATAGTACCTGCCGAGCACGCCGGTGCTCGGATCAGCAACAACTTCACAAAGGGTCAGACGCGTGATGAATCCGTCTGATCCCAACCTTGAGTTATTCTCTGTGGCCCCGACTTGAGCCCGAACTCCTTCCCTGGAACCGCAGCGTCCGCTGAGTCCCTACCTAACACTATAACAACATGACACACACTGTACTATAGGCCGTCCCTATAGCACAGCAACCTTAAGTGGCTTAAGGAAAACTCCTAGGGCCTGCGGGGGTGCCTATCCTATGCAGGTAGGTCCCTGCACCCACCATACTCGTAACACGGGCCCTGGGCCATGGCTCCCCGGATTGGTTACCGCTATGAACCCCCCAGTGGCCTCATACTACGCGCAACGCGGACCTGGGCTATGGCTCCCTGGACTGGGTACCGCTATGAACCCCCCCAGTTGTCTCACGTCGCTTACCATACCTACTTCCTGCAGCAACGCTCTGCAGGCTAACACTCAGCCCACTTGTCCCTTTCTATTCCCCAGCTCTAACTACAGCAAGTGACAGGGTCCCTAACCTGAGGCTATCCCCGGCAACACTCACTAACCTAGTGGGGAATCAGGGCTAACTTGGACCTTAGGGCCGCTGGCCTAGTGCAAGGAGTCCCTGACTCCTGCACCCTACCTCCTTCCCTGGGCTGCTCCTGACTCTCACTGAACAACGTGCTGCAAGCCCGCGAAATGTATCCTTTGCTTCGCCTAGAGATCCTGCAGCCCTATTGGCTCCTATGAGGCACCTGGTGCCTACCTCGCTATGCTCCATGGGAATTGTAGTCCCATAGAGCCTATCTGGGCATTGGGGCCGCGTGCGCACTTGCCCTGCGCATGCGCGAGTAATTAGGGGCCGCCTCAACCTTTCCCTGCTTTTCCCTACACTCGCGCGACTCCTTCCTGACTCTGGGGCCCTACCTGCGCATGCGCGACCACTGCGCATGCGCGAGCTAAGGGGCAATGGCGGCTCCCTTGCCGCCCGGCTCCCAGAGCGCCGGGATCCTCGTGACGCGCGTGCGGCCCCGGCAACCCCGGAGCCGGGACCTGACTGCCCTCACCTCTCCGATCGCCAGGCGGAGCCGTCATTGGGCTCGGCGGCACCCGCGAGCGGCGGCTAGGTGTTGGGGGTGCTGACTGGCTTGGGAGACCAGGTTACATACACTTACACTGCAGCTATCTATATCCACACACTGCCACCCCGTGTACACACACACACACACACACACACACACACACACACACACACACCATCCAAACTGCTGCTGCTATACACATACAGCACCACACACACTGCAGCTCTACACACACACAAACTGCAGCTAAACACAAACTCTGCAGCTGCACACACACAAAACACAAACTCTGCAGCCACACACACAAACTCTGCAGCAGACACACGTACACACACAAACTGCAGCTACAAACAAACTCTGCAGACAGACACTTACTTTGCAGCTACAAATACTCTCTCCCTCAACGGCTCTGTGCACGGAGGGGCGGGGAGGAGTCACTGCCTGGCTGCTGCTTCCTGACCAATCCCCTGTCCTGTCTCAGAGCTGTTCCTGCCTCCTGACCAATCCCCTGTCCTGTCTCAGAGCTGTTCCTGCCTCCTGACCAATCCCCTGCCCTGTCTCAGAGCTGTTCCTGCCTCCTGACCAATCCCCCGTCCTGTCTCAGAGCTGTTCCTGCCTCCTGACAAAAGGAAAAGCTGATTGGCAAGAAATAAAAATTCCGGCCATTACTGCCACAA
This sequence comes from Ascaphus truei, assembly GCA_036426205.1. NCBI lineage: Eukaryota > Metazoa > Chordata > Amphibia > Anura > Ascaphidae > Ascaphus > Ascaphus truei. The sequence continues at coordinate 3,300,991 of CM071579.1, read as the reverse complement.
ATTCCGGCCATTACTGAAGGAATAATGCCTGGAATTTTAACCAATCCATAAAAAAACAGGAATTTCAATAATGCCCGGAATTTTACAGCTTTAGCCTATAATTAATAATCCCCAAAGAACAGGGCATTACTGGCCAATAATACCCTGGCTGTAAGAGTTAAAGGCCCGAGGCGAAGCCAAGGGACTTTAACCCAGCCAGGGCATTATTGGCCAGTAATGCCGTTTTTATTAAAATAAAATGGTAAATACATTAAAGCACCTCCTATATACACTTACACTGCAGCTATCTATAACCACACACTGCTGCCTCCTCTATGTACACACAACACACACAACTGCTAAACAAACTCTGTAGCTACATGCAAACTCTCCTGCTGCTATACACACACACACACAACACTACAGCACCACACACACTGCAGCTGTACACACACAAACTGCAGCGTGCACACACACACACACACTCGATAGAATCTGCAGCTACAAACTCACTCTCCCCCCTCAATCTACTGTGTTCGTGGAGCTGTGTTCACGGAGGGAGGGGGAGGAGTCACTGCCTGGCTGCTGCTTCCTCACCAATCCCCTGCCCTGTCTGAGACCTGTTCCTGCCCCCTGACCAATACCCTGCCCTGTCTGAGACGTGTTCCTGCCCCCTGACCAATACCCTGCCCTGTCTGAGACGTGTTCCTGCCCCCTGACCAATACCCTGCCCTGTCTCAGAGCTGTTCTGACAAAAGGAAAAGCTGAGAAATAAGCATTGCAAGCTGCCAAAAATTCCGGGAATTACTGAATGAATAATGCCCGGAATTTTAACCAATCAGAGAGCAGGGATTGCAATAATGCCCGGAATCTAACAACTTTAGCCTATAATATAGAATAGTGCCCAAACCTCCACCAATCAGTAGGGCTAGAAGTTCAGTTGTGCACAGGTAATGATGACTTCACTTTCATACATGTGAAGGGAAGCTGGTACATTGTTACCGGTGTTAACAGTTTCTCATTTGATTGAATAGGAAAGAGTGAGACCCATATGAGCTAATTGATACAATTAATTCACAGGCATGCTACGTTCCACTAATTATCCTCATTCAACACCTGTGCTGCATCCCGATTGGTGGAAAGCTTGATTCTTTTTGGCTGAGGAAGACCCAGGTGACCCACAGGTGAGGGTGGTGCTGGGTATAAAAGGCTATCTTGCTGCGGTGGAGAGCAGTTACGTGCTAGTGTTGTAGGGTTCAAGTTCTTACAAGGTAAGTGCACTTAATGTCCACTCGTGTGCTTGCCGGCAATGTGACGTCAAACAGAGCTGGAAGAGGAGGGCGGCACCAGGTACGTGCCTAAGGGCGCCTTTATTTTAAAATCCATCACTGGGTATCACCTTATACTGAACTACTTATTTACTCTGTGTTTGGTACCATTTTGAAATGACCTGAAAATTGCAGGGATGCCTGGGGAACCCAAGGGTTAATAGGAACCCCTGTTGAAAAACACAGACCTTGACTATATAGAAGGCCAAGAAGTGTTCTCTTGTCACTAGGCAACAATACACTGTTTTGTGATGAGCAATGACTACTGTATTTAGCATGTAAAGGTGGGAAATGAATGCTGTGTATGATAGTGAGAATACCTTTGCATGCCCTAAAATGAGCTAATGGTGTCTCTGTGCTAGATCATGTTTCATTGTGAACAGGGATCATGGGTTGTATGTCTTTTACTACTACTGCCTGTGATGTTTCCTATATAAGAGTCTGCAGGTCTGAGATCTCATGTTTTTTTAAGCCCGATTTTTATTCTGACCTTGCGTTGTCCATCTGTTTCCATATTTGAGGGATAATGTACACTGGCAGCATTTTCAATCCTAAATTGGAGGTTCTAATACCCTTCCAGTTTGGGGTTAAAAGACATTGCACTTGGTTCACATCTGACGTGGGATTCATCAATGTGTCATTTGGGGTGTGGGAACATGTGTCCCCTGATCCAATTCAGCATTTACCTAACTATTGTTACCGTTAGCTTTGCTCTGACGCCCCCTCTTGTTACAGGTATTCCCTCTTCCTGGACATTGATGTCATATAGATATTCTTTAGGGGCAGATTTATGCCCCTGTCTCACTGCCTCAGTCCTAGCCTTGTTACCGGGAGGGGCCTTTCCTTTGTGTAACCCTCCCAGATGATGGGGTAAGGGCAGGCATGGGGCAGTGACACTTGTTAGAGCCACTCTGTGAAGAACCTTTGAATCCCATTTGTATCTCCATACTCTGGACTTCTGCTGAAGGAGAGGAGGCTCCTGGAGACATGGTGAGTTCCTGTCTGCTGAAGGAGAGGAGGCTCCTGGAGACATGGTGAGTTCCTGTCTGCTGAAGGAGAGGAGGCTCCTGGAGACATGGTGAGTTCCTGTCTGCTGAAGGAGAGGAGGCTCCTGGAGACATGGTGAGTTCCTGTCTGCTGAAGGAGAGGAGGCTCCTGGAGACATGGTGAGTTCCTGTCTGCTGAAGGAGGAAGATGCAGAAGGTCTACCTGGTTCCTAGTTGCCTAAATAAATGGTGCTTCTACATGCTTTGTGCCTGTCTGCTTTTATTGGGGGCTGGGCTGCCGTGGGCTCTGCTTCTTCTCAGCAGTTGCATGAGGGGGGTGAGAGGTTTCTGCACATACACGGTAGCAAATGCTAATTAACAGTTGGAGATGATGCTTACGACTGTTACAATGAAATTTAAAAATGCATTTTCACTTGCAAAGCTCCTGATCTAGTATTTTCAATGGACCTAATGTAAATAAGTGAGTGGGTAATGTGCTAGATCTACTGTGTCCATACTGCTCAGTGTCCCCGTTTGAGCAGAATTCAGGCTTTTCAGCTGCTGACTGAGTAAATCATGCAGAGATCTGAGATGGGGTGCTAGAGGGAACATCAGCACTTACATTACACTAGAAATGATTACAGAATGATTTATTGCCAGCGTAAGATCGGACCAAGTGTGTATTAGTGGAAGGGTTAAATATGGTAGTTCCTGTATTGGTGTACAGCGGAACATGCCTGTCCCCTGAGGCAATTGACTGCATAACACTGCAGTTATGGAGCTTGGAAAAGTGGTACTGTGGCACCATTCAGCCAAAGTGCCCTTGCACATGCTTAATAAAGGCCATATATGGGCTGGGTGAAGATATTTGCTGACACTGCCTCAGCAGTAAAAGGGATAATGCTGTTCAGTGCTGAGTCTAGGAAACTGTACACTGATGTTGAGTCCCACACCACCGTGGTTTTGACCTTGCTTGAGGTTTGGGTTCTACGCATTAGCCCTCATTTGTATTCATTAGGTAACGAGGGCTGTTAATCCCAGAACAAGTAGGGATGTATATTGATTTCCTTTTTCCATCAGTGATCAAGCTCATGCTAACACAGCAGCCCCATCTCTGACCTGGCAGAGCTCAATTTTATCAGTGGGTAACTAATGCAAAATATATAATGCATCAACAACATCCTATCACGAACTAAAGCCCTAGGCAAGCACGGAGGTGGGTCATCGCTGCACACTATTTATTGGAAAACCCTTAATTCATTCTTGGCAGTGGACACCAAACTTTCATTGGTATCTGATTCACTTTCAATGGCACTTATCTAGATAACCCCCAAAATTACACTATTTGTGCTCAGTCAGGCAAAGCCACATAAATCAAGCCCTGGGCTGCGTGGCAATCGTGTATAACCAGAAGTCGTTGGTCTGGTATGTGCTGTCTCTAAACATTGAATCATTCACACTGTATACAGCAGGAGGACCCCTACTTGACTCCCAGCCAACATATGAAGGCTCATTTTAGGGAGAGGGTGAGGAATTGGTAGAACTGCCATTGACGTACATCGGGAGAAGGTCTGTATAAAAAGTGTATCACGCCAAAGGAAAACTTGGCGATTTGAACCCATGACTCAATGACTTCGGGTGAAACAGTTACACCTCTGAGCCACCGGGGAAGACGGTCACATTGTTTTCTCACTGGGATATTATAATTTCTAAAAGATACAATGTGAGACTTTTTTCCCCCTAGTTTCTGACTATGAATAGTTACAGGGTGTATGGAACGCCTTACATGCTCCAACAACTTGTGGTATTTTTGTTCCTATAAACTCACTAATAAAATATGGAAATGAGTACAGCAAAGCCTCATGGGGCATTGTTTCTTCTCACCATAAACTAATACTGCGAGGAGCTAACAGAGGGTCAGGCGGAAATAGTCACAGCGATGGGCAGCAGAGCGTGGTGAAGAATGAGAAGCATTTCGTCATACTGTGCTGGTTTCTCTCTCCCTCAGTGGAACGGGCATGTCAATATGCTCCAGAGAAGGAGTCTGAAGACAGAAGCGCTGCATATGAGTTTTGAGCAATGCTGGTTTCTTCTGCTCTGTGTTTTATAAAGCCAGGGCCTGGAGTAGGGTATAGAAACTGGTACATTCCTTTGACACCCTGTATTTATTCATACCAACCCTTGCTGGTTTTATATGGTATTCTCCCAGCTCCTTCCAACTTGTGTTGAGAATACTCAATGAACCACAGCACATCCCTCATGTACATATTGTGTACATACAAATACCACTTGTGATACTGAGACCCAACAGGATGAAACAGCTGTCACAGACAGGTGTGCAACGCCTGCTTCTTACTATTATTGCACACAATGCTTCCACTGCAGCCAGGTATTCTGGGTAAGGACATGCAAATGCACACAGTGTCACCTTTTTGCTTCTTGTTCAGCACAGCCTTGGTTAAAGAACTGCAGAGCCAGTAAACCTACTTACAGCCATTTAGACCTTTTGGGTTTCATCAATGAGAGGTTGGTTGTAAACAATGTGAAGCTAGAAGTGGCTACAACCAGACACAATAAGTCATGACTGAGACACACACCGGTTACAGTTTATATAGTTACCGTTACAATCTCACAGTTTACACTGAAATGATATGCTACACAGCCCAGGGAGACGGTGATGTACCCACGTTTACATAACACTAGATCACATGTTTAACTACCACATTAAGGCAGCAATACAGTGCAGCTCCCTCCAGCACAGCAGGGAGTAAAGCAGACCTCCCCCGCTTTCCAAAATACAATTACAGACAAGTTCATATTCTGATGCTATTTCACAGTCCTTTTCTCGTTAATAATTTCTCGGTCCTTAAGTCTTAAAGGTTTATTTTTTCCCTAGTGTGGTGTATATGTTGTCGCTACGAAATTGCAAGTAGTCACTGTATTCCGTCCCTGGTTTTAGAGGCTTGGTATCTCAGGACTGGAAAGAGGAATCCGTACAATAAATGCTACATCGTGTGGATTTCTGCTTAAACCTCTTTGCTGCCTGCAAAGGGCTCAAACGGACGCCGATTCTTCCCTGCGTCACGCTCAGAGCCGGAGCCGAGTGTCCATGTCACAGGTCCAGAGAGGCGTTCCTCCGGCGCACGCCGCCAAAGGATTTTCTTACCAGCAACACTACCACGGCCACAACAGTACCCCCCAAAACCAACCCGATCACGAGCGCTGCGTAATTGGTGGCGGTTTCTGCAGAGAAATAAAGCACAAAAGGAGACAGACATGCTACAGGTGGAGCTCCTATTTACCTGACGTGTCACACTCAGCCTCCGGGGGTCAGTGGTCACATGATGCAACCAGGCCCCAGAAACAAAGGGGGCTTCATTTTCATCAGGTCAGCCCGAGAAGGGACGGACCCCACTTACACATAGTGCACTATCGTCCGAGGAGAGACCGATTCCTTACATTTGTGACTGCCAGTAAGTGCCCTTCGGTCCTAGAAGAGACTAACCCTTCACAACACATCGCTGTCACTAGTGCACTTTGGTCTTTTTTTGAGATATTGCTGCTTTCATATATATATATTAAAGTTGCAATTACGAGAAAGCCCATGGTTATAAAACATCTCGTTCTTCACAGCTCCCTCATTGTATAACACAAAACTCCCACAATCAAAATATATGATACAAATGTTTGGCTACTGGCTGCTATAACATTTGCCAACGTGTCAAGTAACTAGGAAGTACATAGTACCGCTACTGTGCGTAACTAGCCGACATTGAAAGATAAACAGTGTTTGGTCTACAAAAGATTTGCCCAACGGACAAGCATACTTGCCCAATGTACACAAAATGGCTACGGGGTCAGGGCGGCCAATAATAAGCTTGTATGTCATCGGGAGGTGACATTGCATCTTTCTATTGGTAACCCTGGCAGTCATGTTTTTAGTGTTTTTTTTTTTAACAGCTCCAGGAGACCTTGCAGTTGAGGTTACAAACAAAAAAAGAAAGATCATTGCTGCTCTAAGTCTTTTAATTCTCTCTTCGTTTCAGAGCATAGATATTGATTACCAAATGCCGTATTGGTCCCACAAAGAGTAAGATACTTTGTAGATGGTGATACCTTTTAATAGACCAACATATTAATCGTGCCAGGTTTTCCTACGCATGAGCTACAGCAGAGGTCTGTCCAGCAGCGAAGAGACCGGTGCAGTCTCGAGAGGTTGTGCACCAGGAAACCTTGTAGGAATTCAGATTTCGCCCTATTCAAAAGGTATCGCAATCTACAAAGTATCTTACATCTTCATATCGTACAGAGCGCAAAGAGCTCTTCCCAAATGTTTGAAGCAGCAAATACCGCCTTCTTAACCCCACAATGTTTCCAGATACGTAGCAGTGAAGGTGTTTTAAATCTCCCGCATAACGTTGTACAATAAGAAGCCACAACAGATGGTGTTGTGGCTTCCTATTGGTCAATGGTTGATTTAAACCACTACTGGCTCCCCTGGAGGGGGACTGAAGTGCCAGTGCCTTCACCTGTATCTCGGGCAATAGGATTCCTAGAGCTGAAAACAGCAGGGTTCAGCTCAGCAAACCCACTGGTGCCCATCCGGGGGGGGGGAAAAAAAGGATATCATCTTAAAAATATGCACATTGGAAAAAATAAACATTTGTCAGGATTCAAGTGGATCACCATCTGTTTGTTTACCAAATAATTATGAAGTCGTCATTAGTCAAACAAAGAATAGAGCACAGCTAATAATACCTGTGGTTTTGTTGGACTGAAACAGTCTCATCACCAAAACACATTGGCTAAAGATTCCTTACATCTGAGGTGGCCAACGAAGGCATTGGGAATGGCCCTACCTTCTCCCCACCCCCTGCCGGAACTTGGCCCCAACTTCGGCATCTGCCCACGGAGGCCCCAGCTCTGCTGCGGGACCAGAGGCCTTCCCCCAACGTCCAAGGTAAAATGCTTAGAGGGTGGGGGGGATTGAGAGAGAGGAGGGGGGAGGACAGGGGGATCGAGCGAGAGGGGAGAGGGGAAGGGAGAGGAGGATCGAGCGAGAGAGGAGAGGGGAAGGGAGAGGAGGATCGAGCGAGAGAGGAGAGGGGAAGGGAGAGGGGGATCGAGCGAGAGAGGAGAGGGATCGAGCGAGAGGGGAGAGGGATCGAGCGAGAGGGGAGAGGGGTCGAGCGAGGGGAAGGGAGAGGGGAAGGGAGAGGGATCGAGCGAGAGGGATCGAGCGAGCGAGAGAGAGAGTAGAGGGGGATTGGGCGAGAGAGGAGACGGGATTGGGCGAGTGGAAGAGGGGGAAATTGAGCGAGAGAAGGGGGAATTGCATGGGACGAGGGGGAAAATGAGTGAGAGGAGGGGGGGAATTGAGTGATAGGGGGGGGCAGAGGAGTAGGACAGTGGTGCACTCAAAAATGTGTGCCCTGCAAAAGAAGTTGGCCACCCCCCTGCCCTACACCATATGAAGTGTTTGCGGGCCCTCATTTTTACTTCCAGTTCAGTTAGCTTCCCTTTATATATTTTAAAAGGAACCGTTAAAAGGTTAAAAGGAGTCATCTTTACCCTTTTGCTTTTTTTATGAGGTGCCATTTACCTGAAGTAGAGACTTTAATGGTCCCGATGGCTTGCAATGCGCTTATATAACCACCAGTTGGCTCCTAAATTAACCAATATTAACTACTCCGTAAAGCCGAGCTCACAATGGCGGGGTCGCTTAGTGTGCACGCTTACGTCCGCGCGCACTTCAAGGACTCCTATCGGATTGCCTATGGTAGTTCCTCAAGTACACGCGGCGCAGCGACATTTTGCCGCCACAACAAAAATGTAATTTTCGCGCTGCAGTAGCGTGACGCCGGCATCACATGAGCTGGTTCAGCCAATGAGGGCGAACCAGCTCAGTGACGCGTCAGACACCCCCCTGCCACGGCCAATCTCCTGCAGCTAGCGCACGCATCGCTGGAGCTGCAGGAGTGCACGTGTGGGGTGCGCACATAAGCGCGCCGTCGAAGCAGGCACTGTGAGCTTGGCCTAAAACACCTTCCAGCGTCGGACACCCTGTGGCCCATTAACATTTTAGTAAACATGGGACATCCTTTTTAGTTCCACCATCAACGTCATACTGACCTCTCAACTCCCGGACTATGTGGATGGGTCTGGAAGTCACGTGGTGTGTCCCCGTCTCCAGCAGGGAGCGGATTGGCTGATGGTGGGGCGGGGTCAGGGCACAGTTAGAGCCACAGGGCTGCGATTGGTTAGTGGTCAGGCACAGCTTCAACTCGCAGGTTATCAGCACCTGGGGGAGGAGGGAATACAAGATAGTGAAGTGAGAGCCATTTATTTGCAGTGGAGCTAGAAATAAGAGAATTTCCAGGGGACATTACAAATAAAGAGTGCAGGGTTAATCTACTAATCTTCATTTAAACAGATGTAGCACACCCTTTTCACGCCAGTCTATTTCCCACAATCCTTAGGGCGTCCCCTGATGTCACCAGTGAACCCTGTCCCCCAGAGGGGAGAGGCTTCCACTTTGTTTGTTGTATGGGTTATCTATAAAATTCACTGTTTAATCTGTGTTCAGTTTATCCTGATGATGGTGTGAAAGGAACATCGAAACATTGACCTGAATAAAGCAAGAATCTTATTAAAACAATAAGACTGGTGAGCTACATCTGTATACATGAAGCTATGAGAGCAGTTGCAGCACCTGCTGGTGGAAGCACCAAACAGCTTTGCTAACAGAGCACTTATTTCGGGTACCACTTGCAACTGTTATAATCTTCTAATAATCTAAATGCTATCTCAATGTCTTGTGTAGCGTATACACAGAGCGAACCCTGCTTCTATGCGCTTTTCAAAATCTCCAGAGGTGGAGTCAAGTCTCAACGATTTCAAAGAGCTAAGTCTTGGGCCGTTTTCTGAAAGCGGGTTAGTCTTTGATGTTTCTGATGGATATGGAGTGGGCGTTCCATTCCCTGGCTCCCTGTGCTGAAAGGGCACGACCAGCTCGCCTAGTGAGTTTGAATCTGGGGACTTTTATAAATTGAAGGTTTTGGAATTGTACATTCAAGGTGGGTCTGTGGAGCTTACATTTTGTTATAAGGTAGAGGGGATGCTGTCCTGGAACAGGATTACACATTTTCTGTGTCTCTTTGCAGCTCACAGATTTCTGTCTCCCTAGTTCAGCTGCTTGTTAGTGCCCCTGTTCCAGCAGCTGGCTGCATGTGTTAAGATACATTATTGACACTTTCCCTCTTTACACAGCCACCAGTTGGTTGCCCTGGCAACCTCCCATTTCTCATTGCTATGAGAATGGTTTAGCCATGTTGTTCCCCTGCCCCTTTCTGTTTTATGGAATGGTCCTTTGACTCTTCCTGCCAGCCACAGGAACATGTGCTTTAGATCTAACTAGCTGGCTTAGTGAGTACATGCTTCCTCCATTTCACCCCTGCAAGGCCATCCTTTTTTACCGTCCCTCATAACAGAGCACCTTCACATAGAGAAGCACTCTCTCACCACTCATTACCATCTGCAAATACCCTTTATATTTGTTTTTGACTCCCCCATTAAAGTTGAAGAAAATAAAAGGACTCTGTGTGCTCTCAAAAGGGGATGAGTTAAACCACTGGACTCACTCACATCCCACATGTGATCCTGGTTCCAGAAGAGGTGCTGTGTCATGGAGTGCCCGGTGTACCATAGTGAGGAGATTAAACGTTGCTCTTTGCTTGGTAGGCAACCAGTGAAGTTCTCAATTGAGGGGCGATATGGTCGAACTTCCTGGTGACCTGGTTCTGGATCACTTCAATTTTTGACCCTCATTTTAATGTTTTTTGCGTCACATTGATTTATATTGATTTATTAAACTACCCCCTTTTTAATCTGCAATCTGATTGAAACGTTATATATATTATGTATCAACTTGCCACCAGATATACTCGTGGCTTAACACTATACCTATCAGGTTCTTCCCGTATGGAACGTACTTGACCACATCCAGATTTGCTCTGTAGATATCAGGAGGTTACATTTAAACCTCTAACTGGTCCATATACCCAGAAGCAGACCCAATAGGAGTGCACCCTTTGAAAAGGATTTTTCCTCTGTCTCTCTCTCTCCATGTCATTATTGTGAAGCTTTCCCTTGGAAGCTTACTGTATATCCTTGGGTAGCAACCTGTCAGTTTGAGTGCGTTTTCAGCATTGTACAGTGTTCTTAAGTTTAAGTAGGTTAGAAGTCCTCCATTTTTGGATGTCATTAAGACATTGAGTGAGCGAATTGGCTTGTACCTTATAATTATTGGATGCTTCGGTGTATATCTGAGTGTCATCACCATAAAGATGGAATCTTGTTCTAATGAGGTCTGCCAAAGTTTAAATGCAGATGTTGAACAGGAGGGGGGGAAGTAATGAGCCTGGTCGTAATCCACATGTAACCATGCTGTATGGTGCCATATGTTGTCCCATATGGGTGGATTGCGTGTGGTCTTTCAAGAATGAGGTGATCCAGTGAAGCACAGTATCTGAGGCCAGACACTTGCTTCATTCTAGTGGCAATCATGTTATGATTCTGCGTGTCAAATGCAACTGACAGATCAACAAGTACAAGGGCTATGTCATATCGAGTAGGTGTAGTATATCGTCCCATATAGTGAGGAGGGACGATTCAGTGCCATGTTGGGGTCTGAATCCCGACTGGTTAGCATCCAGTATATTATGAGTTGCAAGATGGCATTGGAGTTGGTAACGTTTTTCTTGATTATTTTAGCGAGGAACGGAATACTTGCTATGGGTCGATAGTTGGCAGGGTCTAGAGATGTTTTTTGTTTTAGCAGAGGTTTTGTGATGGGCTGCTTAAGGCTGGTCAGCACAATTCCTTTCTTAAAGGATGCGTTGACGATGGTGTGGATAGGATTAATCAAGATGGGAAGGCATTATTGTTGTAGACTTGCCAGGCAAGGGTCCAATTTACAGTTAGCGGGCCTGATGTTAACCACGATATTTGTAAGGTCTTCAGGGGAAGGTGTAATAAAGTGAGTAAATAGAGTGAAGTTATGGTGAATGTGTGTGTGTGTTCCTTCCTTAATGTTTATTGCAGTGATGTTATTGTAGATAGTGTTCATTTTATTAGAAAAGTGCTCCACTGTGGTGCAATCAAAGTCTGCTTTGGGTCAACTAACCAATCAGAAAGGTCCACTCAGATACAATTAACCACTCTGAATCCTGCACTCTGGGTCAATAAACCAATGATAACCTACTGCAATGATTTAATAGCTCAAGCAACATGCGTATATACCTAGCGATTTCTCTGCATTGGGTGCAATACATCATGCATATTAGGGAGAGCTTTGATGAGCACAGCACCTCACATAGGCAGCACATACCATGAAGGAGCCTGGCACCAAGGGCAGGCGGAAGAGATGCGGGCTGAAGACCACCTCCATGTCCTCTCTTCTCACCTCCTTGGCTATCCAGTTATCCAGACACCTGCACAGAGAGAGCAGTGCGAAGAAGTCAAACTTAAGAGTGACCTACAGGAGGTCATCCAGATTCAAAAGCAATATCACCAATGTCATTCCGTGTCACCAGGATTCAACCAGGAGTGTTTTCAGACAAATTCTTGCTCACAATGATTATATTTTCTTAATAATTATATAATGATTTATAAGAGAAGGCCAACAGTATAATAGTATTTGTTTCTTGCGTAACAGTGACAGTGTACAGATGTAGCAGTCGTCATTATCCCCTCGTATGGTGGGTAATGTGATATTCTGCACCAGCACTGCCATTGAATCCTATAGCAACGCGGCTATTCTGCGCTATAAACAGGAACACTGAATCTTGCTACATCTTGCTAGCAGCCATGCTTTTAAGCAGATATGCTTTTAAGTATATATGTTTCAAGTATTTATGAAGTTTAAAAAGGAAGGAAGACTATTGAATCACTCACTCATCTCTTCTCTTTCCTCAGGTAAAAACATATTCCAATTGTCTGTCTATCCTGATATCCTCCCATGTGTATTTAGTTCTATTTAGGTAAAAACATATTCCAATTGTCTGTCTGTAAATCATCCCCCTACTGTCTTAATTTAATTCAGCTTTCACACTTGTGCAAGGCAAGGCAAGGCAACACCCACCTTAGAAAAACCATTTGCTTTAACTACCCTCACATGTGCTAATTAAGTTTGTTGTGCCAACCAGGTGACTTTCTAAAAGTATATAAGTAAACTCCTAACAGCCATTGCTGCTAGCAGCCATGCTTTTAAGTATATATGTTTCAAGTATTTATGAAGTTTAAAAAGGAAGTTCAAAAAGAAGTGGAAAAGTGGACATCACCTACTGCTTCTGATTCCTGCTTTTGATCTACGTTGGAAAAGAGGATATCATCTATCTAAGACTGCACATCTCAACACTTAACTATTGCTGTGATGCCGCCTTTATTTTTTATATTTGCTGCAACCGCACTTATTTTCAAATTATGCACTTCCTTCCACCAGTCTCCTTATGTCTCTAACTCTATTCATATATCTCCATCTCTCCTTTCTTCCCCACTTCTCAGTTCACATGAACTCCTTTCTTACCTGCGTCCTCTGTCACCACACAGCTATACCTCCTGCACTAAAACACACCCCTACAAATCATCCTCACACATCCTCTTTCTATCCATGCTTCTCCTCCTTGCTTCTGGGGATATCTCTCCCAATCCTGGTCCCTGCCTTATTTCTACTTGCTCTCGTCCTCGCCTCCCACATACAACTTCTACTCCTTCTGGTGTTAACCCCTCCAACCTCATACCCATCCCCTGCCACCCTCCCTCCTCTCTCCCTTTCTCCTGTGCCCTTTGGAATGCTCGCTCCCTCTCTAACAAGTTCCTCTCTGTGCATGACTTCTTTCTCTCTCACTCCCTGCTTCTCTTTGCTATAACTGAGACCTGGCTCACTCAGACTGACTCTGCTCTGGAAGCTGCCCTCTCTTATGGTGGCCTTTCCTTCTCCCACACTCCGCGCCTTGAAGGCAGGGGTGGAGGTGTGGGGCTCCTGCTCTCATCTCTCTGCCGTTACCGAACTATTCCTATTCCCCCCTCTCTTGCCTTTCCCTCCTTTGAGGTTCACACTGTCCAGATCTTCTCTCCTCTTCCTGTTCATGTGGCGGTCATGTATCGCCCACCTACCTCTACTCATCCCCCTTCTGCCTTTCTCTCTCACTTTGAATCCTGGCTCTCTTTCTTCCTCTCTTCAGACTCCCCTGTTCTTCTCCTTGGGGACTTCAATTGCCACATTGATGACCCCTCTCTCCCTTGGGCTTCCCGCTTTCTTTCTCTAACCTCTTCTTTTGGCCTTCAACAGTGGACTGCAGCCAGCACCCACAAGGATGGCCACTACTTAGACCTGGTTTTCACTAAAAATTTCTCTCTCTCTGATTTCTCCATTTCCCCCTTTCCTCTCTCTGACCATCACCTCATCTCATTCTCTCTATCTCGCTTCTCAACTTCTCCACCTCCATCTACACCCCGGTTCTGCAGAAACCTGCGCTCTATTCACTTACCTGACTTTGAGTCCACGTTACACTCCTCCCTCTCCTCTCTCAGATCTGCTACAGACCCTGACAAACTGGTCAGGAACTACAACTCTGCCTTGACCTCCTCTCTTGATCTACATGCCCCGCTTTCTCTCTGCCGCACTCGCCCTTTTAACCCTAGACCCTGGCTAAATTCCCACACGCGCATGCTGCGTTCCTCCACTCGTTCCTCTGAACGCCTCTGGAGGAAATCTCATACTCTCGCAGACTTCCTTCACTACAAATTTATGCTATCCTGTTTCAACTCTGCCCTCTCGCAAGCTAAACAAGCCTACTTTTCTTCACTAATCAACATGCACAAGTCTAACCCACGCCGACTGTTCTCTGTCTTTGATACTCTACTCAAACCACCCTCCGCTGCCTCTCCTTCCTCCATCTCCGCTCAGGACTTTGCTGACTATTTTAAGGAAAAGGTGGAATCCATACGTCAGAACATCCCCTCTGTTTCTTCCTCCCATCCTACACCTCTTCCTAACTCTCCTCCTGCCTTCCTTGACTCTTTTTCCACTGTCTCAGAGGAGGATGTGTCGCTGTTGATCGCCTCTTCTCCCTCTACCACTTGCCCTCTTGACCCCATTCCCTCCCATCTCCTAAAACCTCTTGCTCCTACTATAATCCCTACGCTCACGCACATTTTTAACTCCTCCCTCTGCTCTGGAACCTTTCCATCCTCCTTCAAACATGCAACAGTCATACCATTACTCAAAAACAGCAAGCTTGACCCTACCTGTCTTTCTAACTATCGGCCTGTCTCCCTCCTGCCTTTTGCCTCTAAACTCCTTGAACGTCTTGTATTCGCTCGCTTGCTCCATTTTCTCAACACCTATTCTCTCCTAGACCCTCTACAATCTGGCTTCCGTACTGCTCACTCCACGGAAACAGCCCTCACTAAAATAACTGACGACCTCCATGCTGCCAAAGACAGAGGTCATTACACTCTGCTCATATTACTCGACCTCTCTGCAGCATTTGACACCGTGGACCACCCTCTTCTCCTTCACATTCTCCATACTCTTGGCATTCGGAACAAAGCTCTATCCTGGATCTCATCCTACCTCTCCCATCGTACTTTCAGTGTCTCTTCTGCTAATACCTCCTCCTCCTCTATTGATCTCTCTGTGGGGGTACCCCAGGGCTCTGTCCTGGGACCTCTTCTCTTTTCTCTGTATACACTCTCTCTAGGTGACCTAATAACATCTTTTGGGTTTAATTATCACCTCTATGCTGACGACACACAAATATATTTCTCAACACCCGACCTTACACCTACTGTACAAACCAAAGTTTCTGAATGTCTCTCTGCTATATCATCCTGGATGGCCCTCCGCCGCCTTAAACTCAACATGGCTAAAACAGAGCTCCTCATACTTCCTCCCAAACCTGGCCCTACTACCTCCTTCCACATTACTGTTGGAACTACGATCATTCACCCAGTAGCCCAAGCACGCTGCCTTGGGGTCACACTCGACTCCTCTCTCACATTTGCCCCTCACATTCAAAACATTTCTAAAACCTGTCGCTTTTTCCTCCGCAATATAACAAAGATACGCCCTTTCCTCTGTTGCTCGACTGCTAAAACTCTGACTCAGGCCCTCATTCTCTCCCGTCTTGATTACTGTAACCTCCTGCTGTCCGGCCTTCCTGCCTCTCACCTGTCTCCCCTACAATCTATCCTAAACGCTGCTGCCAGAATCACTCTACTCTTTCCTAGATCTGTCTCAGCATCTCCCCTCATGAAATCCCTCTCCTGGCTTCCGATCAAATCCCGCATCTCACACTCCATTCTTCTCCTCACTTTTAAAGCTTTACACTCTTCTGCCCCTCCTTACATCTCAGCCCTAATTTCTCGTTATGCACCATCCAGACTCTTGCGTTCTTCTCAAGGATGTCTTCTTTCTACCCCCTTTGTATCTAAAGCCCTCTCCCGCCTTAAACCTTTTTCATTGACTGCCCCTCACCTCTGGAATGCCCTTCCCCTCAGTACCCGACTAGCACCCTCTCTATCCACCTTTAAGACCCACCTTAAGACACACTTGCTTAAAGAAGCATATGAATAGGACTGTGGCTATTCTGAACACATGGCACATAAAGCTTGGCCCCCTGCAGATGCACTTACCAGAACTCCCTCCTACTGTCTCTGTACGTTCTCCCTACCTACCAATTAGACTGTAAGCTCCTCGGAGCAGGGACTCCTCTTCCTTAATGTCTAAAGCACTTATTCTCATGATCTGTTATTTATATTATCTGTTATTTATTGGATTACCACATGTATTACTGCTGTGAAGCGCTATGTACATTAATGGCGCTATATAAATAAAGACATACAATACAATCTCTACATAGAATTTAGCAGGAACAAGAAGTCACAGCTCTGAAGAGCTTACCATCTAACATTGGAGCCTGAGGCAAATGTAGCGACTTCCCCATGGTCAGATCACATAGAAAGCTAAAATTCCCACTGGGTGCTTCATTTGCATGCCATTACCCAGAATCCTTGTCTGCAGCTTAACTACTGTATGCCAGGACAATGGGGTGAATGAAGCAGGTTTGGAAATTTACAATACCCACGAGTGTATCTGTATCTACATCCCATTTCTATAGAATCGCTCCTGTTTGCCTCTTACCCTTCCCGGATGAGGTATGTTCTAGACGAGTTCTGACCGCTCACAAGCTGGCACGAGGTCGTGATCAGGATCGAGTTACTCAGATTGGTCTCCGCGGTCACGGTCACGTACAACTGCTCGTTGACGCCGACTTGCACAAAGTGTGTTATCGTCTCTCTTGCCTTCTTGCTACCCGCTTTGGCATCCTTGCTGAGTCCAATGCCAAACCTGAAGGTGCCAAATTGCCCTTCCGTTAAGGAATTTGTCCACACGAAGTTGAGCGGCCTGGGATACTGGCACATGGGACAGAGGGTTTGATTGTGGCGGACGGTCAATGCGCTTTTAACAATGGGAAACAAACTGTGCTCTTTTATAGACAGAGATTGACATGACAAAATTAATGATGCACATGTTTATACTGAACCTGCAAGGAAAGACTTAAACCCATTGAACATGTCACTTTGGATCTATGTGGGACTGGCCCTTTAACCGATTAAACAGGTCACTGTCATTACATCACTTTGGTTCTACATGGGACTGACCCTTTGGCCTAATGACTGAAATATTTAATCAGTTAAAGCATTTGTCCCATGTAGGACTAAAGTGACCTAATAAGTCATGTTTAATGGTTTTGGCCACGCCTAGATTTTGGTGAACATTCAATGCTCTCCCACCCTTACAGCTCATCTCTGATGTGTCTAAGCCTCTTGATGGGCCACAACACCACATTTCAACTGACCAGTCAAATAACACAACATTTCAAGAAAGCTCTCACCCAAACGGCTACTTAACCTCTTTACCACAAGAGGGACCTAAATTGCTTTAGAATTGCTCAAGATTGCAACAAGATAATTTGCCAATTTAGTGTAATTTTCTTGGTGCCGTTTATTGTCATAATAGTCTAATGTAATAGAAACAGAAATTAACGGCAGATATGAGCCACTGGGCCCAGCTAGCCTGCCCATTTCCTTGTGTGCTATAAAACCTCTAGGCCCCACGTGACCCTTGGATTTCTTTCGTATTTAGGGTAGCCTGGTGTCCACCCCACATATTTCTTTTCTTACTGTATTACCCTCCCCCCCCCCACCTGTGTTGGGACATCTATTCCACAAATCCACCACCCTTTCCGTGAAGTACTTCCTCGCATTTCTCCTAAGTTTCCCACCCTCCAGCTCCAGAGAATGGCCGTGTTCTTGCCTCTCTCTCTCTCTCTCTCTTTGGAATATACTTCCCTCCTGCACCTCTCCCTCCCAAGCTGTAAAAAATTGAAATCCTTTAACTCGATCAGATCAGCCCTTGGAAGTGATTTGTTTTACAATGATCTATCATTACCTGTCAAAAATCTGCGAGAATGTGCTCGTTTATTACACACATCGTGGTTTTGCTAAATTTTGACCTCTGCTAAAAGATAGTGAAGCTTTTGGAACATTCGATGCCCAACCTAAGGCAAAAAGTTGCTGTACTGTGACTACGTTAAAAAATAGATCAGTTAAACATTGAAGACGTAGCGCTTTAAATCTGATGTTAGCAAGAATGATAAAAATAGCAATTATTTAATAAAGGGATAGCTCGATAAAACAAAATATATTTTTCTTAGCAAATGTAAATGTTTCCAAAAATCTGGGTTTGCAAGTTAAAAAAAAAGTTTGTATTGTAGCTCATACCTCTTTAGTACCATCACATATTGACCACTGCACTCAAGTATTGGACTCCAATACCTTAACTAGTACATGCCTGCGAGCTCTGGAAAACCAGGTGGTGAGGACGTACCTGGTGCATCACAAGATCTCCTGGGGTCGTATGGTCTGCAGATCCAACATAGACCAATTCTGCACAGCACAGCATAAAGTGTAGCACTGACCTTGTGCCAAGGTTAGGTGCCCCCATGCTACAGCAGAGAGCTGCCCATGGATGATCCTGGAGTTGGGTCCTCAGATGCAGTTTGAAGGAGCTGTATCTTTCCACCCACCTGTGGGTTTGTAGCGTACACACTATGCTTCGGATTATATACATATAAAACGTTACGTTGCTAAGGTTGGGATGCTTCTAATTGAAATGGGTCTCTCTGCAATACAAGGGGTGGGGATGCTCACGCCTTTAGCAAAGTGATAAAAGTATCCAACCAACTCCTCACTTGCCAGTTAACTTTGGGCTGCTGCAGCCAAGCACGCTTGTGAGAAATGTCTTGTAGAGGAAGGGACAGGACGGTGTGTAAGCAGACGTCAGATCATTATAGCAGGAGATGGTTTCCAGGCGCCCCGTGTTCTCATCCTGAGCAGCTGGTACAGGGTTTAACCCTTTGGGTTGTGGGAGACTAGATTAAGCAGTCAGTTCTGCCAAAAAGGCAAAAATAGTAGATGGTTTGTTCCTGAAAAGCAGAGGCATAGCAAACATTTAATTTTCTACTTGTGTCCGAGTTGCCAGAAATATCCTATTCATGATTTTTTTTTTCTATCCAGTTTGTTTTTTCGTTACGCGTTACTGCTCGCTATAATTCCTGCCATTGATCTATATAAGTCCACCTATTTCTGCATATAACCGCTCCCTATAACCCCTCCCATCGCTCCATATAACCATTCCCTATAGCTCCCCCATTGCTTCATACAACTCCTATAGTTTCACAAACACTCCTTACAGCTCCATAACCAAATACATTGCACCACTCTAGCAGCAAGCAAAAGGTGTCACGGATGAGGCTCCCTCCTTTGATAACCAACGATTTAAGTCCCTTTTCTTTGTCTGTGCCGTAGTGTAGAGGCTGTGTTTATAGATATGACAGCAACAGATCAGTCGGAAAACATTTGTCGGGGGGCTAGGATTAGGCGTAGAAGTAACTCTTTTAATGCCAGTAAACAGACTGCAGAGGGGGTATTCCAGTTAACTGCAGTACTGTAAAGGGTTAATACGTTGGCAATGCATTTCACGCCCCTGTGGCATTAAAAGTGTTGCTGGTTTAAGAGTTGGTGAACAGGGTCCATTTTCACATTGAGAAACGCAACTGTTCACCCAAAGCGCAGTATGGAAGAGGGCTAGCTTTAACGCACAGATTTGGGATGTTATATGAGGGTGTGCCTTGTATTGATGCTCTAATTCTCTTGGGCTAGGGCTTGTGTTTTTTTTTTTTTAAGCTGCCAGAAGCCGGGTTAATAAACCCTTAGAGTTGCCAGGGAATGACAGCTGACATCAGTAACAGCCAAAAACATGAACATGAAACAGACCGTCGCTTAAAAAAACCTCTATTGTAAACAGCGTCTCTGCTGCACAGACAATACTGTTTCTAAATATATAATTGTTTAAGCTTTCAAAGGGCAGAATAGCACCGGCGAATATCTATTGGCGATCATATTTAGATAACTGTATGCTTAAAAAAAGTAGAGCAAATTAAAATACCATTTGTGAGCACATTCACGAGACATCTGCAACTTTTTGCTTCTTGTCCATTTTAAACATGGCAAGTACTTATTTTAGACACAAACACTAAAATATTTTACATTAAGATTTTTCAACTTTTGGGAACCGTGCATTTAAAATAACCGTATTAAAGTATTGATAGAGGTCATTACACTCTGCTCATATTACTCGATCTCTCTGCAGCATTTGACACTGTGGACCACCATAGACTGAAAGAAAAACCTGAAATTTACTTAGGAAGAGCTAATAATTGGGTGGGAGTCTTTCTGCTACATGGAGCGCTTTGGAGAGGAGCCGCAGGCTGCTGGGTTGCCACCGGATCGGACGTCAGACGCCCAGACTCGTGGAGATGCGACGGAGCAGGGGCTGGAGACAGATCGGTGGCTGCAGGACGGTGAGCTGGCGTGCTGAGCGGTCTCTCCTCTACACTATTGTAGTGTGACATGCCCGTTTTTTACTTATATAGTGTAAGTGCACATTTTTATATTTAAATTAAAACTTTTAAACCTGGTTGATCTGTGCTATGTAGCTTTTTCCTCTCTCTGCATTGGGGCAACATCTCCCCGAGTACTGGGGTCGCTTTTCCTCTGATGACGTTGAGCTGACATTTACCCTGGACAGACTGCCAAAGCCTTGACTATACATTGCTGTTGAAAAACGTACATTTTGTAAGTAGACACTCGAGGAGCCAAGACTGGAGCTGACATTTGTTCACCCTGCATTTCTGCTGCACTTAGATTTTCGGTGCTTGTGTTTGTTCCTCTATGCTCCCCCTGGAATCTGTGAATCTACTGCAACATTTTGGGACAAGTGAAGACAAATCCCACCAGAGGGTTTGAGTAGGGGGTTAAAAGGGAATATTTATTTTATCACCATTTTGGTTTTCACAATTTTTCACGTTGTTTGTGCAATATATTATATGTGCACCTTATATTAATTTTATTTAGAGTGTTATATTCCCTTCACTGAATTTATGGTGATCACCTGTTAGGTTTTTGGCGCCTACGTATCACTTTCTACCGGTAAATTGAATATATAACTGCATTGATTTATTTCATATATTAGTTTATATATTTCTCGCATAGTCTATATAACTTGTATTGAATGTGAAGTTTGTAAGTAGGTCTAACTATGATCATATGAAAATTTGTCGGTCATCATTATACACACGGAAGATATCACATGTGTATAATTAAGGATGACAGCCAACAATAACTCACTGTTTGCAAATAATCAATTGAAGGGTGATTTATGTGGCTTAAATAGCTGAACTGCAGCACTTGGCTCACACGCAGGAAGAGGTTATGTGGTATATTGGTGCATCACCACAGTAAGCTCACAAAAACAGAAGTCTCTGAAGTAAATCCAACATCCAGGAACAATTACATAATAGCAGAAACAATCTTCCCAGGGTCGAGTGGTGCCCACACAGCTACCACAACGTGTAGTCCCCAATATGAGATAATTCACCCCAGTCCAGCACTAGAGCGATAACAACAGAGGGGCTATAGCCCTTTACCTGACTGTGCTCCAGATAAGTGGATTCCTCAGCGTGCAGTCCTTAGAAGTAAAGGTCCGGATGAGTAGAAGAGAGAAGGAGCACAGCTATCTACATCCAGGATGCAAAAATATGAATAAGGGCAACTCCAGGCAAAGGAAAAACTATATTATCCAGCTTAGCAATGGTATATGACAACGCACCAACGCGTTTCATCCCGCAGGACTTTCTCAAGGTGTCTTGATTCTGCTGGTGCTGAATCAGCCGACGCCATCTGCAAGCTTGGAACCAAGTCTGATGTCTTCTCTGGTCCCGCGAGATCGGGAGCGATCCTCCAGCACTTGTCGGGGATCGAGATGCAGTCCACGCATAGGAGATGAGCCAGGAACATCTGTGCCACGCATGAGAGGGGATACTCTCTGATATATCCACCGCCTGTTACCACTTTCCCTCTGGTAAGTGGGCCTTTCACCTAGAGCAGCTGAGTATTTTGTGGGACTCTCCATTGGGAGATTTTACATCATTCAGTGTTTACTCATTGTGTTGTTTTAATAAATGTATTTTATTTAATGCAGTTCCTCTGTTATACGTTTTAGCTTCCATTAGTCCTATTGTTTGTATTTATTGTTTAGTTTGTTTATTGCAGTTTATAATTATTACACTATGTATTGTTTTTATATTTCATGTACATGATTCATCCCCTTGGAGCACGTTCCAGAATCCGATTCCACTGCCAGTCCTGGTTGTATAATTTCTCTTTATGTTACATGTATTATATATGTATTAGGCGCCAGAGATATATTCCTTTTTTTTTTCTCTGACCAGGTGGTCAGAGAGATCTTAAGCAGCCGCCTTATATTTTTTTTTACTTTTGAATATTAGGATACTTCCACACTCTTTACGCATTGGGGTGAATATCTTTTAGAATTAGCGCTACCTATCTGTTCCACCTATTACAATTATTGTGGTATTAGCGCTTTTACACTAATTTAGCACATACCTCCTCCATCAATCTCTGTGGGGGTACCCCAGGGCTCTGTCCTGGGACCTCCTCTGTACACACTCTCTAGGTCAGCAGTGCGCAATCTCTCGGGTGTGCCCCCTCCCTGCTGACGTCCCCCCTCCCTTACCTTCTCTGGCGGCAAATGACACAGCGGGGTCACTGCCATGCCAATGTGACATCTCAACCCGGCGGCATTATTTGACGCTGCATTGCCGTGGCGGCATTGCCATGGCGACGTGTCACCGAAGAAAAGGTAAGTGAAGTTGCAGAGGCCTCACGCGATACCCCAGCATTAATTTGGTGGAAGAGCGCAGGGTCGCTGCAACCGCCGCGCACCCCCTGAACAATCTTGTACATCCCAGTTTTCACACCGCTGCTCTAGGTGACAATTACATCTCCTGTGTTTAAATATCACCACTAGGCTGACACAAATTTACTTTTCAACCCCTGATCTTACACCTGCTGAACAGACCAAAGTTTCTGAATGTCTCTCTGCGATATCATCCTGAATGGCCCTCCGTTGACTTAAACTTAACATGGCAAAAAAGAGCTCCTCATACTTCCTCCCAAATCTGACCCTACTACCTCCTTCCACATTGCTGTTGGAAGTACGATCATTCACCCAGTAGCCCAAGCACGCTGCCTAGGGGTCACACTACTCACATTGAAAACGTATTAAAAAATGTGACGCTTTTTCCTCCGCAATATCACAAAGATACACCCTTTCCTGTTGCTCGGCTGCTAGAACTCGGACTCTGGCCCTCATTCTCTCCCGTCTCGATTACTGTAACCTCCTGCTGTCCCGCTTCCTGCCTCACCTACAAATCTATCCTAAACGCTGCTGCCAGAATCACTCTACGCTTTCCTAGATCTGTCTCAGCACCTCCGCTGCTGAAATCACTCTCCTGGCTTCCTATCAAATCCCGCATCTCACACTCCATTCTTCTCCTCACTTTTAAAGCTTTACACTCTGCTGCCCTTCCTTACATCTCAGCCCTAATTTCTCGTTATGCACCATCCAGACTCTTGCGTTCTGCTCAAGGATGTCCTCTCTACCCCCTTTGTATCTAAAGCCCTCTCCCGCCTTAAACCTCTCTCACTGACTGCTGCATACCTCTGGAATAGCCTTCCCCTCAATATCCAACTAGCACCCTCTATCCACCTTAAGACACTTTCTTAAAGTATACAAGTAGCACAGTAGATAATACTTTACACGATACATAAAGCTTGGCCCCCTGCAGACGCACTTACGAGAAGGCCCTCCTACAGTCTCTGTACATTTTTCCTACCTACCAATTAGATTGTAAACTCTTCGGAGCAGGGACTCCTCTTAAAAGTTACTTTTATGTCTGAAGCACTTATTCCCATTATGTGTTATTTATATGATTGTCACGTGTATTACTACTGTGAAGCGTTATGTACATTAATGGTGCTATACAAGACATACAAAATCAAAAACTAAAACAGCCTCAATACTACAGACCAAAAGTATTTGTGTGTATATATACATAAAATAATAATATTCCAATGTTGTTTTGATATGAATAAGAAAAAATAAACTATCAACTATACAAAGCGCACATGTATGTCAACAGAAAAAAACATAGGTTGGTGTGTGTGTATTCTGTTGACAGTGTTCAGGCACTTTGTATAGTTGATAATTTAATTATTTTGTTCATATCAAAACAGCGTTGGATTATTTTTTGTAGTTTGGGTGTTAATTTGGTTCCCTTCAAAGTGTGTGTGTGTGTGTGTGTGTGTGTGTGTGTGTGCGCGCTTCCATGTTCGTTACTTTATACGCACCTACAATGCATAAGCTTGTAACAAACCGTAAAATAACAGAACAGCCAGGATGTTTTGGTGGGTGCCACTTTTAATAGTGCATCAAAAAACCTGAATACAAAAGGAAATGTACAAATGAGTTGTGTAATTTGGCCCTTTTTTCCCGATTTAGGTAAAACCGTCAAAGTGAGAGGTGAGAAGCGTAATGTGCGGGTAGGGCGTGGGATGCTCGGATTAGCAGAAGAGGTGAGGAATGATCTGGACTCCATGATCAAGTACAAAAAGACGACTCAGAATTCCTTATTTCCCATTCTTGGCGCTGCAGAGCCGATCCTGTAGACAATATATTTACATTATACATACTGTATATAATAACCACACACTACATCTTTATTTCAGAATAGTGACACCCCTCTCCCACAAGTATACAACCCCCCCACCTCTCTAGTATATAGACACTCCTCGCTTACCAGCCCTAGAGTATATAACGTCCCCTCCCAGCCAGACATCTAGTATACAGACACATCTCCGCCTTCATTTCTAATAAACCTTACAACTAAACAATTGTTCCAAGTTATTCATTTAGAACATGAATAAAACACTTGTCAATTAAAAATGCTCATGTTTTTCAACTGAAAGAATTTTGCTAACAAAACCAACGATGTCAAGAAATGTTATTGCCCAACCCTAGTCCTATGTCTGCAAGAACTCAGGCCCGTGCAAACATCTCCACTGCATGGAAAACTACTGGCGCTGCTCTAATATCCCCTACCAGGGACTCACCGTTAGCATCTTCTCCAGCTTGATGGCGTCAGCGGCGAACTTCCTGATCCCGTCAGACAGTTTCTCCACCGCCATCTGGTCTTCATTGTGCAGCCAGCGAAAATCCTTCTCATCCAGGTGGATTTTCTCCAGTTTGCAGGCCTGGGCTGTAAGAAAGATTCAAATCTCTGCTCTTACTGCTCCACATTCCTTCAGCATCTAGTGAATTTGCAACGCTGGGGCTGCACGCGTCTACTGGGTTGTGTATCATGGCGATCCATGGCCACAAGGTGGCATCATTCCACCACACTGAGTGGAAAGCCAGGGACAGTTTAAAAAGTCACCGTTCCCACAATCTGCAGATTTACTAGGCTTCTCTGCCCTATAATGGATTAGCTGGTGTTATCTGGGCAACATTATCACAAGCTAGATCTGTATGTAGTCAATGGACAAGTCCAGGTTAAAAGTGCATTCTTAAACGGCATCATTGATTTCTTTAAAAAAAAAAAAAAAAAGCCCGTAAAATTGTTAAGTATCCTTTTCACATGATAGAACAAGTAAATGAAGTAGTTATAATTCCATCGTGACTCAAACATTACTCCAAAAGGCAATTAAAACAAATGTAATACAAAAAAAGTATTGAATTTTTTGTTAAAACAGCAGATCAAAGATATGGTAGCCGTATTGGAACTGGAGCAGAGCAGATTCTTTGCAGGTTATGATACCTTTTAAGCACAGAGTTATTAAATTATATAGTGTACAGCGCTTTCCAAACCTAAAGTATCTTTTTCAAGTGTACAGTGACTGTAAAGCATTTAGAGGTGCTTTTCCCAGCTTTTTTAAACTCTGTGTTTTCTAGAGGCTGCAGAGGTGAATCGGGCCAGAAACTTTAGGACAATTTATTTTTTGCACCTAGTCTTCTTACACGCTTTAATTCCCCTCCGCCCCCTAACAAAAAAAAAAAAAACATCCACTCTTTAGTGGAAACATAATTGCATGTTTTTGTACCTATTGTAATGTCAGACATTTGGACAGATTCCCATTACCCTATATCAGCAGAAAAATGGCTTGCGTTTTACTATAGTTTGATAGTAAATATAACAAAAAAACACATGTTAGCACATGCTCAATATGTAATTGAAACCATGAAGGAAAAAAACAAAAATCACAAATATTGAACCAACGCGTTCATTCTATATCGTCCTATACAGCCACAGGCCGTTTTCTGCTAAAAAACAAACAAAACATTAACTTCGATATTAATTTTCAGCCAAAAAATGGCTGCATTCTACTATAGGATAAAAGCCCTAAATCGAATTGCTTGAACTTCTATTAGTCAGCTCTTGACACCAGTCTTACGTCTGTGACTTGGCCGTCTGTTCATTTGTTCACTAGATTTCAGAGCCAGCGGAGCTACTACTGTAACGTGAATCATTAACCAGCACCATTGGGACGAACATCTTTATTTCCGATGAGGTACTTTACCAAGAGCCTGTTGCATTACCCCAGGTTTGCTAATTTGACAGTGTTTATTTATCTAATGGCAAAAGAAAAAATACAAAAAAGTTGCATTTTAAAGGTCTTCCCAAAAGACATGGTCAATCCCTCCAGATTGCCATTTGTGAAATCTCTTTTCCCTCAAAGTTATTTTTACAGTAAGGGCTGTTACATTGTGGAAGTTACTACCGATGGCAGATACAGTGTATATTTAGGATGTCAAATCAGTTAAACATAGGAAGGATGATTATCCAGGGAAAAATCTGATTGCCATTACTGGAGTCGGGAAGGAATGTATTGTTTCCTCTTAGGGGACGTCGTTGGATAATGTTTCACAGGGTTTTTGGTTTGCCTTCCTCTGGATCAATATAACTACAATGATAGAATGAGTATCAGCCAGCCACATTTAACATAGGTTGAAATCGATGGACAGATGTCTTTTGAACCTCATGAAATACATAGTTACTTAGTAGATGGTGTTCTCATTAAATAACGATTGATAAGTGTACCCTGTGACAAACAGCAAGAATCCAAAATAAAAAGGGAAGGGGAGAAGGAGGGGGAAGGGGGAAAACTCTTGCTTCAGCTTAATGAGAAAATTGTTAAATATAACAAAATACAAAGGTGCAAAAGGGGAGTAAGGGGTAATGGTGAAAACTAGAAAAAGCACGCACTTTTACTCAATGTATTAAATGATATGATTGTATATTTAAAAATAAATTTTAATGATATAAAAATAAAAAATATATATGCGTATCAAAGTGAATAAAGCACTTACAAACTATTTAAATATTCAAATAAAAGGGGAGAACAGAAATCCCTCATTGATCCCCCTTGGAGCTAATGTACCTAAGGTATAAATCCATTTGGATTCGTATCTTAGAACATCTGGGGGCTATTCGCAACCATCTGGATACCCCCCATGCCAATCATATTCATCAAGTGCACGAAGGAGATACCAGTAACTTACTATTTTTGGGAACAGAAAGGGTTCCCCCAATTCGAGAGGCGGGGACTGGAATCGTTTAATCCTTCAGAAAGAATCCAAATGGATTTATACCTTAGGTACATTAGCTCCAAGGGGGATCAATGAGGGATTTCTGTTCTCCCCTTTTATTTGAATATTAAATAGTTTGTAAGTTCTTTTTACCCTTCCCCCATGCCTCTGTACTAAGGTCTATTTTACATTTTACTTACCTGATTACTACTGTATTCTTCTATCTATTATACGTCTGATAGACATTCACGCCTTCTGACACAAAAACCACACTGTCTTTAAGATAAAATAATACATTTTTTCCCCCTTCAGTTCTAATCACCTGTCCGTTGTTTCAATGGTTTTACTAGCCACCAGAGAGTTAACCTCAGCTGCCCTGCATCACTGCTCCATTGGTGATCAGCTGCACATATATACCTCCTCAGTCTACTCAGACGTCACCACCTTTGACAAAGCACCTCTGCGAAACTTAAGTCAGATGGGAGGAAGGACTAAGACTGACGTCATGACGTTGGTATGCAGCAGTGAGGGGCTGAGCACACCGGAGTGCCGGTAGGACTTACAAGTTGCTGTGATACAGGTCTGACACTAACTTGCTATGAGCCTTCATCTCTGAATACTTATGCTATACTATTTATGCATTGTGCAAAGAGATATACCTGGCCCCACTTTATGAGGGTGTTAGCAATAATATGTTAGGCTGTCTATTTTAGAGACACTGTTGAATTAGGATTGGTGTCTGACTGCTTCATTTGGCATTACATTTAGCTAGTATGTCTGCTGATTGACCATCTTTCAGCTACTTATATCAGTTACCCTATCTGCTTGCAATACCATGGTTCCTGATTACATTTATATATTGTTTGACAGCTATTGATCTGCTCTTTACTGACTATATGATTGAGGCTATAATTTGATACGGACTCGATCCGTGCCTCTGAGCTACTTAAACACATTTTGTGGGCTCATAGTTCTATATGTATATATTTTTTATATAAGCAATATCTTGCTATTGAAGTTATTATAAGGGGCTATAAATTGATACAGACTGATCCGTGCCCCTAGGCGTTATACACAATTTGTGTGCCTATATAGAATAGCAATCACATTTGTTAATCATAGATTTTGAGGAACTAATATATGCTTTATAATTATACATAACGATCAGTCTGTATGTTACCTGTTCACTATATACAGGTTTCTTTTAATTTTCACTATGAGTGCTGTACCCAAGAGTTAATACTAGCTAACTATGACCTATTTAGGTTCTATTTCAGTAGGAGTATTTTTACTCAATACTTAGATATACTCTGGGTTTCAGTTTTTGGCATTTTGAACAGTGTTTGTCTTTTTGTATGTGTTTGGTCACCATAGTGATTTATTCACTTTGATACGCATACTGTATATGTGTTTTATTTTTATATCATTAAAATTAATTTTTAAATATACAATCATATCATTTAATACATTGAGTGCTTGTAAAAGGGTGTGCTTTTTCAATTTTCACTAAAACAGCAAGAAAAGAAAAAAGTTAAATTATTTACATTTAACAGAGTTGCTGCTATTGGTCCATTTAGCTCTTAGGAAGAGCAACAGTCTTGCAGTATAGACCGTGTGCATGTAAGGTAAAAGGATGGGGTAAAACACTCACCCTCTTTCTCAGTGAGTGCTGGGGTGAGTTTGGTGTTGTCTTTGCGGAGCTCTCCCAGAAGTTTGGGGGAAATGGTGAGGAAATCACAGCCGGTCAGCGCTTTTATCTCCCCGGTGTTTCGGAAGGAAGCTCCCATCACTATGGTTTTGTAGCCAAACTTCTTGTAGTAGTTGTAGATAGCAGTCACGCTCTTCACGCCTAAATGAGGAAAAATATGCATCTAAATTCACAGCTTTAGAGAGCAATCTAAACCAGCACTGCCAGTCTCCTCCAACTGGACAATATTGTATACCAATGCACGACATGCAACTTTGGAAAAGTTTTCAATCTCAGAGTATCTTCTAAAAAAAATAAAAAAAGTAATTGACTGATTTCCGTGTGTCACAATCTTCTAGAAAATGAATCTTGCATTGGTGGTTTAAGCCGAGAAAGATGGCAGGGTAAAACACTGGGCATAGCCAGGAAGAAGAGGAAAGTGAAAGTCGTCGGCATATGTCCAACTTCAACATGCAAAACACATATGGTCACCGGACTACAAGCATGGCTGCGGGGTTACCCATCGAAAGACCCATGGCTTTTCTATTGGGCCGAAGCCTGACCCTGTACCATTTGTCTTTCCTCCAGGGACAGTCTCCCTACCAGAGTAATGGAAGTGGGACACACACACCCACAGTACAAAACCCCCCAAAGAAACTAGCAGAGTGGAAGGTTTTGTTACCCTCCCTAAGATTCTGCTACTCAATTGTAGCGCAGACCAACCACAGACTAACTGGCACTACTGGGAGGCAAGTGGAAGGTATTAGAGCTGCCAGTACAGACCATGAGACAGCAATGCGTGAGAAAATATGCAAGAACAAGCCGATCTGATTCCCACTGTTACATTCCCATAACATTTTATTTTTTTCAGTAACTTGCTTGATTTCCCCCATGGCCGCATAGCAACTGTGGAACTGGCTTAGCCTGCACCATCAGACTCTTCCTCACATTCAAAAGTGTCCTCAAGACCTCTCATTAAAGTGGCCTACCTCACACCCATCTGACAGGTAATACCATGCGGAGCAGCCATACACCCAGCCCCACCTATCCTTTACATCACTCTCCCGTTCCTTTTAGATTGTGAGCGTCTCAGAGCAGGGAACTCATTACCTATTGTCTCACTCTGCTTTATGTCGGATGTATTTTCATTTGTTCTTCTCTCCCACATTGTACTGTGCAATATGTTGTTGCTAGAAAAAAATAAACATGGCGCTGACCGTGTACGCAGCACTGTACATAGCATTTTGTAGGCACGAATCCCTGTCACGGAGAGTTCCCAGTTTACCACAAGGAGGGGAAACGGATTCGAACTGAGTTAAAGTGATTCGAAAGCAGTATTCTTATCATCGTTAAACTACGACTTCAGCCTGGTGTACGTGTTCTGCTCGCAGAAGAGCCGGGGGCTGTTGCTCATGTTTTATTTGGAGTAACAGATCTTTCACATGGGAATTTCCTGCATGAATGGCTTGGAGAGACCACAGTCGGCCTTGAAATGGATTCTAACATTGTTTTGTTTCTGCAACAAAACTGGTAAGAGCGCTACAAGGTTATCCAGAGAGCTCGATTTAAAGGGTCAGTCCCTCATAAAACCAATGTGTACCAACATCAGTGCGATATTTAAGGGATTACTCCCTCCTAAGACTGAAGTGAACTAAAGGCAATAACATGTTTAAGGGGTCACATGTGGATAACGGACGCTTTTTTTTTTAAAAGCCAAAAATCAACATCCCGTCAACCAATCAGGTTAAGGATCTCCCTGCTTCAGCACAGCTGGCTCAATCTGAGTCACATGTGCTAAAGCTAGGATATCCTTAACACCTGACCTGTTTGGGGGGGGAGGGAGTCTTGAGGATTGGAGTTGAGCATCCCATATCCAAGTGATTTAGGTTTGCCTGTAAAAATGGCGAGCCGAGACTTGGCAGGGATTTTATTTCCTCTCGCTGCTCCTTTTTGTCTACCAGTGCCATTCTTGTTGACAAAGCCCCTTTCCCATACCTTTATTGGCACTCTTACGAACAGGGTGGAATCAGGGTAAAGAAAACACACGGCTGACAAACAAGTATGCTTGCTGTATACTTCAGATGACCACTCAATAAATTGATTTTTAACTGGAACTGGTGTGCAGCCCCGAATTTCTTCAAACAGCAGTGCTCCGCCGTCGGACCCCACGGGACCACCTTCAACTTACCTGAGATGCAGGCGTGACGCACGCACACTTCTGAGTCTGAGCAGCTGTTCCACTGAGGCTCCATCAAACACCATGGGTATGTACTTTGGTTTTCTGGGGATCTAGACAGTACCTTTATGGTATATATAGAGTTCTGTGTATTGTCTCCAGTTATACACTACCGACACGTTTAATCCGAGCAGGGCTAGTTCCGCAAGCCGGGGGATGCCCCGGCTTGCTAGCCCCACTCCCTCGGCGTGCCGCGCGTCACCGATGCGCGGTCACGCGTCATCGGGTGTCAGCGCCCCCTGCACGCGCGTCCAGGGCTCCCCGAGGGAGCCCTGGTGTCCCGCGATGTGGGGGACGGCGGCAGGGGGTTCCGGCAGACCCGGCAGCGGGAGGGAGAGCGCCCCGATCGGAGGGCGCTCTTCCGCTGCTTCGGCGCGCGCCCGGCACCCTCCGGCGCGCGCCAGGTTACTGCTGCGGCCGAGAACGGGCAAATGCTCGAATAAACTCGGCCGCAGCAGTACCTGTACACCTATTTGCATTATAATATATAGAGCCTCACACAGCTTAAAATACATGCTCATATGACCAGACACATGTTTAATTGAGACTTCAATCAAGTCATTTCCACACACAGCTGAGCCCCGAGGATTGGGATCATTTCCCATACACACAGCTAACTTTCCCATACCTTTATTGGCACTCTTACGAACAGGGTGGAATCAGGGTAAAGAAAACACACGGCTGACAAACACTTCCCCATTCAGAGGCTCCAAAGAGATGCAGTTTCTCAATGATTTACAGATAAACAAATTCATTTAAGTTTAAGGAGATTTGTACAAAACTTGATTGCAACATTTAACCTTTTTAGTAATTAAGCGACAAAATGGCAAAATTAAATTATTTGGTCCCAAAGAATAAAATATCGGCCAGCACCAAATCTGGGGTCTCTGGGAACCGATGGTGATCTCTTGCAGGATCTCGGGGGCCCACAGAAGACACCAGCGAAACCACTGTCTTAGCAGAACATTAATAAGCCTTTCATAAAGCACAGAGCAGGGCAATGAAGCTAGGCAAATGTTTCTGGTGAGGACATTGGACAGTGGCCTTGCACTGTTACTCAGGCAGCTAAAAGTCATTTTTTCACACAAACTAATCTTTCCTTAATCTTCGGGAACGGTAATAGATGCAGTACAGATATTATAAATGCTTGTAAAAGTATAATACATTTTGGTCTTTAGGTATATCCACTCGTCATTTTGTTTCCTGATCTGTCTGCCTTAGAGGTAGATATGGTATTTAGGGCAATTAACTATTTATATGGTTGCAATTCAGAAAGCGGTTGATCCATAATTCTGAAAACAAACCCTAGGAAACATTTAAGAATAATCTCACTGACAAAGCGTTGTGGCTCATAGAAAGAGTAATAGGGCCAGCTGCGGGCTAGTTAATCGTAGAATTAGGACTGTACCTGGGTCCTCTGAAGGCTCATAGCTCTTCTTGTCGGAGTTTGCCACATGCCAATCCAAGATTCGACCCACGAAGGGAGAGATCAGAGTGACGCCAGCCTCCGCACAGGCCACGGCCTGGGCAAAGGAGAACAGCAGGGTCATGTTGCAGTGGATCCCAAATTCCTTCTCGAGCACCCTGTAAGGAGATGCAGTGGGAACAGGTGAGCTATGCGACAATTCTACCAATACATGACCACTCAAACTAGTTTACAGCCCCATTCATCCTACAACTAATGACATCCTTCGAGAGTTTTATTTTGATCTTTGTAATTATAGAGCCATCATTAATGAAACTGTTAAACATAAGCAAGCGGGTATGCATACAGCAGAGTTCCATTCTGCAGTGAGCTGCAGGGGGAAAGACAGGGGGCCTGGCCAAGACTTCCCCCGGCAGGTTCGCCCTCATTGGCTGAGCCGCCAGGGGCGTGGCCTAGCACTCAGTCGCTAGTATTGATCACAATTTCTGTCTGCAGGAAAAACTGGCCGACCCCTAGCAGTAGGCCCAGCCCTATTGAGGTGCAGCTCTTCCCCGCAGCGCCCGCCACAGCAGTCAGCGGGGACCTGGCCTAATGAAGCAGACCAAGCAAAAAGGAGACAGCATCCTAGTAAAAAAAACTCTCCCTCTCCCAAAAATGAAATAAAAATGCTGTTGGTGCTTTACATTAACACATCTCAGAAAAATCTTTCACAGAGTGAACTTAGTGTCAAAGGGTACTCTAGCAGAGCGTGGGGTCTTACTTGCCAGCTTGGATCCCCTCCCAGGTTGAAGACAGCTTGATCAGTATCCTCTCCTTGTCAATCCCAGCTTCCTTGTAGAGTGCTATGAGGCTCTTGGCACGCTCAATCATGCCGTCCTTGTCAAAAGACAGCCTTTGAGGACAAAGGAGACGCAGCACATGTTAAAGTCATACGCAGCATACAGAGAACAGATATGGGAAAGCATCTGTATTGTGTCTCAAGTGTTTTCGGCGGTCAGCCCTGTTCCATGGCAACTAAACCTCTTAGATCTGTATGTGACCACGTATGCAGCTCTGTACATAACATTGTGCAGGCAACATGCCCTGCCACAAAGCTTACAAAACTAGAACCGACTTGTTTGTTGCGGTGAACTCTCCAGAATGATTAAAATAAATAAATTAGGACCTTCCAATGGGCTCCACTTCTTGCAGCAGTCATTAAATGTCCATGGGGAATGCCCTATACCCCTAGAAAAATGGTGGAATTGTAGGGGGAAAACACCAACCAAGATTAAAAACCTATTGTAAATCCAGGTGAAGATGACCCACTCCAAACTACCCAAGACCTGAGAAACTTCAATGTTCTCTCCTTTCAAAGGATAAGAGTAGCCAAATTATTTTTGAAACCTACATTTTAATTTTCAGGAGACAGCACAAAAAATAAATAAAAAAATGCATTTTCATGGAGTGGATTGACGCTTTAAATATAGTAGGATAAAAATAAGGCCATCATTTCCATCATCCTGAAGAACTCATTTGCAGTGGACTGCTTATTTCAAAGTCAGGAAATAAATCAGAAACAGGTTGGGTACTAACCAGAACATTGAAAAGAAACAGATTTCTTCTGATTCACTTAAAAGTATTCATCTTAAAACAGTAAAGGAAACCGTGAGCACATGTCGGGGGGCCACACTTCCTTTGCCAGGTATGGGATACATATGTTGTTCCTTAAATACTTTGTCAGTCCCAACATTGGGTCATGAGCCCAAACATGTAATCAATTATCACCGACATCACAAACTGGTGTCCAGATTTAACCATAGGTTGATATCTACTATATTCATTCTACTCATAACACTAAAGCTACAGGTACCAGCAAGTACAATTTTCTATAAGACACTGATCAGGTATTTAGGGCATCAACATTAAAAACTCTTATTTGGAATACTTGAAGATTTGTTTAACAATGAAGAATTGTGAATAGCTTTTGAACTCATGCAGATCTCTTCATGGTGGAGAAAATTGGACATTGTGGGGGGGGGGGGGGGGTCTGACAAACAGCACTAAGATCTAAGCTGCCATTTTGTTTGACTATTCTTGTCGGCCATTTTGTCTTGTCTGCTATAAGTTTTGTTCGTCATTCATTTTGTAAAATCTGTTCTGTGGAATAAGCTTGTGTGTTTGAACGTGTGAAACAGAGTTTGGAATGTTGCGCTCCCAGCCGATATGCTTTGATTCAACCAGCTGCAAAAGATAGGGAATGATGAGCTCAAAAGGAGTATAAGGGAGTATAAGGGAGGATGATAAAAAAGCCAGAAAATAATGAAGGACCTTCTGGAGTTTGAGATAATAGCTTATCACCGTGTAAATACTGTTGTTGGATGAGAGAAACAACTAAGACAGCAATTCTCATGATTAACCCCCTGAAACCATGCATCAACAATGAAACCCCAGATATGTAGAGTCTGGTATAAGGATTTTTGCTGACTTACACATTCATTTTGTTTCTTTATTATACAATTATGTATTTAGTGACACACAAGCCACCCCATAAAGGGGCGTGTGCACTTTAGTTTTTAGGGTATAAATGAATTGTATACCATATTACCTGCAGAGAGCTTTTTTATAGAAGCTTTCTCCTGTGTGCACCTGAATAAACTCCTTTGGTAACTGAATGTTTGTTGTAACATTTTTACAGCGTACTATGAAAGAGTTGAGGTTTTGAAAGATCTTGGGTGATAGTTGAAACAAATGACCAAAGATGAGTATAAGTATGCTGTATCATATGTTTTAGTGAAAATTATTTTGGATTATGCATTTCAGAAGTCAAGAGATTGAGAATTAGCGACTTGTGTATTAATGATATATCCTTCGATTTAGTAAAATGGGTATTAGTCTCATATGGTATTTAATCCGCTTGTGTTGGTTTTTAACTGGTACATATACATATTAGTATTATCTATTTAACAGGAGTTTTTAATATTAATTTCCTAAATACCTGGTCAGTGTCTTGCAGAAATTGCACTTGCTGGTAACCGTAGCATTAGTGTTATGAGTAGAATGAATCTAGTAGATTACACATGGTTAAATCTGGACGCCATTTTGTGATGTCAGTGATCAATTACACTTCCATGTTCCTGACCGAATGGTGGGAACGGTCAGAGTATTTAAGGACCACATCATGTATCACATATACCTAGGGATATAGGAAGGGAGGCTTGGCCCACAAAACACTGCCATAACTATTCACTTTAGAATAGTACATGAAACATTGAAGTGCATCAGAAGAAATCCTACTGTGTTCCTGTTGCGGCTGCTGTTTGCAATGTAGTATTGTACATCTGATTGTGTATTTTTACAGCTTAGTTTACCATTATAGGATTATGCTCATTTGAGCTTAGTTGTCATATTACAATGTCTGATTTGCACTTTAGATCAGAATGAGTTGTACTTCCCACTTCATTTATTGTATATCTTTGGTCTGATGTGTTAATGAAATCTTTTTTCATTGTGAGTGCTACACTTCGCTCAGGAAAACAGGACAAACCACACACCTGGCATCGACCTCTGTGGATACACGGCCGGGAATAATCTTGAGGATTTCCACACCAAACAATACAAACAGTTTGTCCATGACGTTCTTCATCTGCTCCTCTTCTGACCTAAAGGAAGAGACAGTCACAGGTAAAATGAGCAGAGATTTCCTGCAGGTTTTACACAATATGGACTGCAAAGTAGGCCCCGCAAATTCCTATGACTACAATATAAAGATATGTATTGTGCCAACTATATTAATTATGATAAAGCTCTGTTCAGTAAGGACAAAGACAAAACAAACCTAATTCTTTCAGAAACTTTTTTTATGTCTTTCGTTTTGAAATTTATGGCAAATTAAGTTTTCCTCCCACAGATACATTTTAATTTTTAAAAGTAGCAATGTAATAAAACACTATTACCTTCAAGTTTCCTATGTTGGTTTCAGCACCCACCAAAAAAAATTAATTCTTTATACCAGGACATGGAGCATGGGGTCCCTGGAGCTGGATCGTGATATTTTGTGCTTTGGACCCCGGTTTCCGAGATATTTGCAGGTAAACGTAGTATGTTGTACTGCCCTCCAGTGGAAACAGAACCGCGGTTTAAATCTCCGTCACATTGGCCAATAGGAGGCAGCAACATTATCCTGCTGTGGCTCGCACACTATTGGCCCGCGTGATGCCAGTGATGGAAATACCAGCGCTACCTTCACCTCTTAAGTATCTCAGGGAACCTCTGTTAGGCGGTGATTATACCTAAAACCGCCGGCGGCATGTGGCGCAGCGTGACAAACAAAATGCAGAAATCCTATTAAGATAAACATACCTCAAGCGACATGCACGCCGCCTGGAACTGCAGGGCGGCAGACTGGAGAGCAGACAGATTTTTTTTTGTCTTGGCAGGCGACGGCCGCGTCACGTGAGCGGTTCAGCCAAGGAGGGCGAACCGCTCACAGCCACGCCTCCGGCTGCCTCTTGCCTGCAGTTCAACATGCCGCTTTGCCGGATCGCAGTGGTGACGTCACCGCATCGCGCTGCCGCCCAGCAGTTCCTGGTATAAATCGTAGCCTTAAGCAAAAGGGCTGAAAACAGAGCAGTTGGTTCAGCTCTAGAGGACATGGTTCAAATTCTTTAATACATGGTTTTTTTTTAAAAAAATTCTACAAACGGTCCGAATTCGCGCCCAGCGAAATAGATTGTGAATCCTGTTTACTTGCTTTATTATAGCATTACCAGGGTATGCAGAGCTCTACCAAAAGGTAAAAACCCAAGTAACAATGAAGACCTGAGACTACTTTATGATCAAATTTGGTTAGAGGGGGTAAAGGAACTATATTATACACTGCCATCTAAAGGCATGGGCTAACTGGGCTGCACAAACAGTCTAGGACATTTAGTCATGGCCTTTTGGGCACAACCAAACTGCCATGAGAAAACTCACCGCTGGACATGTCGCCGCTTCACATTTCTTCGCCATCTTTAAATGTCCCAGCCTCTGCTCCGAATGTGAACACACCCGCTAAGCAGGACAGCACCCGCCCGCTTGTTGCAAGAAAATGAAGATTTGTTGGCACGCTGAGAGGGTCTGGTGGGCGCACGGAGTGCCCAGATTGGCGGGCAAGTTAATATTTGGAGGGGCAGCCGGGACACTTTAAGACGGCACAACTTTTTAATTTAAATTCTTTTGTGCTTTCAGTTAAAACCAACGTCAATTATTTTTTTTTAAAGTACATTTTATTTTTGGTTTAATTACAGTATATTTATTTTTATTTTATATAGCCTACATTTTTATAACTACATTTTATTCAAAGAATGTTTCTACAACTTTTTATGGAATAGGTAGTTTGATTGAATTGATTGAATATTACAGTGTGAAACTGGAATCAACATACCAATGACTGCCACAAACTGCAGAGGTGAAAGATCATTTTCAAAGTTGAAAATTAAGAATGAGCTCCACAAACAGCTTCAACCAAGGTTCGTCGCTCTTTCCTTCATCACAATTGAATCAGATATACTTCATACTCTAGTTTGATTATGTTATTTGTGACTTGTGATTTAGTAATATTTGTCAAATTTCAATAAAAGTTTTGTGGGTGGTGCCCCTAATTCACACTTCGCCCAGTGTCCCCAAAAATGTGCGCTCTATTCTATACATTGTGTGTATATCTATACTGTACTTTTCCCCATCTTTCTCCTATGTACTTACCCTCCAAGTTTCTTTCCATAT
Source organism: Ascaphus truei (assembly GCA_036426205.1). NCBI lineage: Eukaryota > Metazoa > Chordata > Amphibia > Anura > Ascaphidae > Ascaphus > Ascaphus truei. The sequence goes on along the minus strand of CM071579.1, from coordinate 3,262,469 downwards.
TGAATAGCATCCTCCACAAGTTGCTTGTAGTCTGGCATTTGAGCTGCTGCCAATATCAGCGACGGGTTAGTGGTAGCATCCTGCGGCTTGTATTCTTCAATTGCTACAGAACATGCATACAAAACATTGTCAGTGTTGAGCCAGTAATAAAGCCTTATAAGCATATTACATCTTTGCATATACAAATTGTCTAACTTTACAATTTCTCTACAAAGTCAAACTATGCAAACACCAGTTTCAACTATCAACCAAGATCTTTCAAAACCTCAACTTTCATAGTACACCATGAAGAGATCTGCAAGTTTTCAAAAGCTCTGTACTCCTTATTACATTTATGAAAGCTCGTCAGTACATTAACCCTTTGCATGCATGTCTATGGTTCCGACAGCTGTTCCATTGAGTCTTCCTTCCAATCAACAATTCACAAATTTGCTTATGGTGTAAAAAGGTTGGATTTGTTTAGGTGTTTCAGTGGCCTTATGGCGTACTATGTACATTATAGGCCATGGCATGTCAGAGGCTCTTGACGTACCAGCTACACCATGTGGAAATGCTAGTTTCCAGGTGCTGATCAGACAGACCGCCCCAACAGAGCAGTTTGCCCGATTGAAACGGAAATGGAGTCCTCCATTTCCATCAGCCGGGCTGCAGTTGAGATTGTTGCTGCAGCCATCACATGACAGCAAATACCGGAGGTCCATGCTCGAGGTCCAATGCCACAGGATCTCGATCCTGTGGCACTGAAAAGGCTACTTTGAATGTAACTTGGTAATCATTGCTCTTTCCCCATCATTTCTAAACAAATGCCATAATTAGCCAAACAAAACCTCAAAAGACGACGATTGATGAACAATCTCCTCGCATATACAATCGGACATTTTAATTACAAACTAAATTAATTAAAATTGTCAAAACCACTAAAGCATTTGGTTAATATGGAGACATTAAAAGTTTCCAAAATACTTCTTCTTTGTGTGATGTGTAAAATGGTGGCAATCACTTACATTTAACCTACAGAACATGCCACCTCTAACCGTTCACTTCGGCCCTTTAGTATCACTATAGAACAATCTGTGTAACTTTCAGTGCCGTCTGTCCGATGGCATTCTGGCATTTGTGGTCATGTGATTGCTGCCAGGGGCTGACAAGTGGAGGGAGCTCCATTTTTGTTCCGATCAAGCCAAGCACTCCGCATCCCGCGGATGTACCTGGTGTCAGAGGGCCCGTTATATACCAGATGTTATAAGGGCATTGAAAAGGTTAAGAGGCATATTTGGAGAGTTTCCTGTAAGCAAATAAAGCTCTACTAAACTTGCCTCAAATAAAAAAGGTGTGCATCTACAGAAATGCCAAAGCACAACACAAAGGGAAAAAAAAAATCAATGCGTCCGCCTTCCTATTCATGGTGACTATGCAGAAAGATAATGCTTAATTGCACAACCCAAACAAGGAAAATATTTCTAACTTTAGAGCAGAAAACAATTAAGGTTTTTTTCCCTCCTTCAGCATTTCTAAGCTAGTTTAGAAAAATCAGAGCCTATTTTTAAAGACAAACCGAAGAATTCAGTCACAGTCCTGGTTTTTAACTCCTTGCAATGAACATTCTGGCATCTGTAGTCCCGCTTTTCCAAAATATAAACAGGACTACAAAACCCAGTCCAAAGGGATTTGCATTTAAAAAAAAAAAAAAAAAAAAAAACAAGCAGAATTGAACCAAATTATCCCAAGAAAAATCCAATTTAAAACAGCAGCCCACACTGACCACTATGTTTTGCTTTAAGCGATATCTTCTTGCCCTTTCTAGTTCTGTTTTTTTTTTTAATCTCATGCTACTCTGAAGCCAACTAAAAAACAAATTATTTTTAACAGTCAAAATAAAAAACCAGGACATACTCAGGGAGCAAGATACTAACATTATACAAGTTAAACCCATAAGCTTCTGGGTAGGGATTGTTGCAATAACATCTATGTAAAGCAAAGTGTGTAGACCAGTGTTTTTCAACAGGGGCTCATAGGAAGCGTTGGGTTCCCCAGACTTCACTAAAGGGCAATTTTCCAGTCATTTGAAAAATGTACCAAATACATCAGAATTTACAGTGATCACAGACGTGCTATTAGAGAGGGTTGGGGTTCCTTACAATGTATCTGATCTCAGACACGCAATTAGGGAGGGTTGGGGTTCAGCAGAATATAAATAGTGTTCCTTAACGGAAAAGTTGCAAGCCACTTGTCTAGACTAACAAAACAAGTAGGTTGAGTAGTTATGGGGTACTATACAATAACCTGCCTTAACCCCTTCAGTTCAGGGCACGCCCAGCATGAAAGCACATGTAACCTAAAAAATGCAATTCATTTTACTGAAGTTAGACAAAGAGCTTTTAATTCAATAGTAATGCTATATACGAGGGACTTTCTAAGCTGTAGAAATATTGGTTTGCAATGTTTAGCTTTGCTTGGCATGAAAACAAGATGACATTTCCATAAAAATGCATTATCATTTGGCTGCACAGTGTGTCTTTTACAAGTGTTTGAGTATTTTGTTACTTCGGTACCCCAGACCTTGTTGGATCCATTTACAACATGTAACAATGTGTGGTCTTGAAATGTTTTAATAAAAATTGATTCAATGCCAATACTGTAAGATCACATTTAAAATACTGAATATTTGACTTGAGGGGACTGGTATGAAACAAAACGTTGCCAAATGTCCTCTTTTCAATTTTTTTTACTCCATACACTTAGGAAACGCTTATAGTGCCGGCTACGGTCACTGGAAAAATCAAATTGAGATGCAATTATCATTGGCGCACGCGCACTATATTACAGGCCAAAGGCTACCGTGCGCGTGTCAATGATAATTGGCTGTGTCAGCCTGACGTTGCTATAGTTGAGACGCGCACGCTGTGAGCGTTGGCGTGGCAGATCAGAGGAAATACAAGAAATTTGTATTTTTGCGCTGTTGTCGTGCAACGCTGTGAGCCACAGTGCAGCCTAACGCTGTGATGTCATAGCCACGCTCTAGCCGCACACGTCACTGCTTGCCCTATAGACACTAAACACGCACGCCACATCGTGCGCCCGCGCGTACTATATTACAAGCCTTAGGATGCTATAGTATGTGTAAATGAACCAGGCAAGGATAATATGGAATCCAGATTAAAATATGAAATTAAAAATCTCTTATTTTACTGAATGCTAATTCTTCAAATTATGAATTTAAAAAACTAACAACATTTGCAAAGCTCTGTATTCTATAATTTAATATACGCATGAATGTCTATTTATATAGCGCCATTAATGTACATATCGCTTCATAGCAGTAATACGTGACAATCATAAATAACACATAAATGGGTTAAGTGCTTCAGACATAAAAGTAACATTTAGGAAAAGGATACCCTGCTCCAAAGAGCTTACAATATAATTGGTTGGTAGGAAGAAAGTACAGACACAATAGGAACTAATATTGTTGCGTTAAAAGGTAATGTACAATGAATTTACATTTCTCCAGGACATCAAAACAGAAGTACTAAAAATGTAGGGGTCAATATATCAAAGCAATATTAGTCCATTATCATCATGTACCTACTGTGTACATCACGTTGTTTCTGATTTGGAGTTACACACGGCACAGATTATAATGAGGCATCACATTCTGTGTCTGCACCATTTTTTCCCCGTTTAATTTGGCACAGAAAAATCATTCATATCCAGTGTCGCAAACCTAAAAATCTGCATCAGATGTAAGAAACTCTTCTTGCACGTGACTGATGCTCTGCTCTTAAAAATGGGAGCAGTGTGTCAAAACATTGTCTCTACATTGATACATAGACTCATACAGCAATCCCTACAGAAGCATATACAGTTTAACGCAATATTGTCATCCCGGAGAATATCCTGCTCTTTATTAAACAAAGCAAGGGTTTCACCTGTTAAAATGCATGACAATCACTAGCATCTATAATCTGCACTGGCCTCTGGGGAGAGCTCCATTTTAAACACTTAATATTTCAAGTGCTTCTATCATCTGTACAACGCATCCGTTTACTGCAAACATTTCGGGAGGGTTTGCGACAACTTTTTGCCTCAGTGGTACTGAACACAGCTTAAAAAAAGGTGCACTTTCAGGACTTTCCTACGACTGGGAATGTCAGTTATTTACATTCTAGGACACCTTATCTGAGCAGAGAAAGGGTCAGTGATGCAATCTGCGAAGTGCACTTCCAGCAAGCGCTGTACAGTTAAGCAACCTGCCTCGCCGCTTGTGTAATGTGGAACGTGTTTTATATGCAGATAATCCAGTCTCCCTGAAACCCACGCACACCAAACCCACATTATTTCAATGGATAGGATTTGCATTTAAATATGTACACATTTCTTTAGACATCTAATCCTTAACCCCTTCAGTGCTCTATGAAAAGAGGTAAAGTGCAGTCATGAGGGGCGGCACACCACGGGGCCACTATACTCGTTTACTAGGGGTTCTGCCTTAGAGAACGAACCATCATGTTCACGGAAAAGGAGGCCCCTTTCGTCAACACCACCAGAAAGGCATGGCATGGCGATGGAGCAATTACATGAACAGGGGGTGCACGAGGGGACCCGGGGCTAGAGGCGACGGTACCCTCCGATACTGAAGAGGTTAAAGCAGCAGTCCTGAGGTTACACCTGATTATTACACTGAATGACAGGGGTCATTTAAAACACCATGGAAGGCAAATTTTCAGCAACTGCAATCTCCAGAACTAAAGGGGGGATGGGGGGGAAAGCAGCATAGGGACTTTGCAATGGTAAAACAAAGGAGACTTTCACCATGGTAAGCAGCCATCTGCGTTATAATAGCACTGAAGTATATGCGGTTCTTGTGACAATTTTGAAACAAAACACTTTTCCTGCTGTCTCAAATGAATTGTTGGTACCCGACTTGCAAACAAATAGTGACTTGCTCAAGGTAAAAATAAATAAATGATGATTTAGCAAATCAGAAGTAGATGCACTTGTCAAGACGACAACCACTTCAGCTTGCCTCATAGTTCTGTACCCCTAAACTAGACTAGCACCCACATAACAATTGCAGTGAACTGTACTTGTGTAACTATTTTCCCCTGGGAAACAGATCTAATTAGAAAGCCAATACAATGCTGGACCAACTGACAAGAGTTTATTATCGAAATACATATCACTAGAGAATGAGAGTTGTTGGGTTGGTAGTGTGGGTTTGCACTGTGGAATATCTGGATTAGTCTCTGTTCATCAGAAGATAAACACTGAACAGCCCATTGTAACAGCACTAGATACCATGCCATGTGATTCAATAATGATCTGGTCATTACTTACACATTTACAAACGCCAGCTCTGACAAAAGCAATGGATTATGCAGATATAAATAAGGGGCCTTAGAAATAAATTGTTGCCAAAGACTCTGACAACAAATATATTAAAAAAGACAAGCAGTATAATATGATACAGTAGTAGGAATACCATTGAACAGGGCTCTTCACCTTGCAGCACCTGGGCCAAATGTGGCCACTGATGAACCTTGGACTGTCTGCCCCTTCTAATTGTATTGCAGCCGCTCAGGCAGATAAATACAATGTCACACAGAATCGTATTAAAACAGGTTACAGTAGAAAATTTGACATGCTTCAACATTAAGAACGCAAGTCGATGCATATACAATTTTACGATATACAATGTTACGATACACTTCTGGTCATTCTACTTTCAAATGTTTCTGCCCCTCGGGAAATTAGTTAAAGAGCTCATAGTGAGTTATGTACTAAAGCAGCGGGTGCTCAACCCAGTTTAACAGGTCAAGTTAAGGATATCCCTGCATCAGCATAGGTGGCTCAATCAAAATGACTGAGACAATTGAGGGACCTGTGCAGTAGCAGCAATATCATTAAAAGCCAACCTGTTGGCCCTTGGGGACTGGAATTGAACACCCCTGTACTAAAGTATCATGGTGCAAAACCAGCGCATAACTAATGCAGCACATTTGCTGAAGGAAAAACTCCAATTACTATTAATACAGCCCTGTTTGCCCTGGGAGACTTGTGTCCTGTGCAGTTGACCACACCACAAATTCCACATGGTCAGTCTGCTACAGCCCCTCCCACCATTTCCACATGGCCTATTCATCTGCTGCAACTCTTCAGGCATTGCCACATGGTGAGGGTGCTGCAACTGTGTGTTAAGCAAGACGACATTTCAAACCTTTTTTGTCTAGAATAAGGAACTTGGGAAACGGTTCCAAGCAACTACATCTTGACACAACCTTTGTATTTGTATTTAACAATTGCTTCCCTGTAGCTCAACAAGCAACCATGAAATCAATGTTTTGTTTACATTGTGCAACTTATTAAAGCAGCCGTAAACCCCCAAGAAGCCTCTGAGTTTAACTCAAATTTAGTATCATACTCTAAGCCTCTCCTGCTCTTATAATGAAATAAAAAAATACATTTTTCTAGCGTTCAATATAATTTTAATCCCTAGCTGCTGTGGTTACCATGTCTGGGGAGAGCCTAATTTTAACTCCCAGACACTTAATATTCCAAACTCATTTATTTCGAACGTAGCATCAGATTTAAAAAATAAAAACCGCTTTCGATAGGACAATAAGCAATCAGCACTATCTGCTGCTTTAAACCAGCAGAACTATACACTGCAAAGTACCAAATTAAAGCGATGTTTTAAACCTTGTGCTGTGGTGTTAACATTTAAGTTTCAATGGGTCCTGCCACCAACTGTTTTGCTTTTCAAACTAGTTCATTTTATTAACAAAAATAAAACCATAACCTTCCGCCTCTAGGTAAAACCCAACATATGTATACTTTTCAAAGAGAAAACTATACAGGCAGTCCTCGGTTATCCGACACAATGCGTTACTCAAAATGGCGTTGGATAGTGAAACGTAAAGCGAAACACATTTTCCCATAGGAACACTGTTTAAATGAAAGGTTCCGTTCCTGAAGGCAGTTTTAACCCTAAAATACATCAAATATTTTATGCAGGCAATAAGATATGCAGCACACAAATTATATAGTGTATATACTGTATTATATATATATATATATAACATAATAAATAATATTATATAGTATAATATTATATATATATACGCTCTTATGACGCTTTCCAACGTGGTGTGTGTTCGTGTGCGTATATATATATATATACACACACAACGTTGCAAAGCATCGTAAGAGCGTTGGATAAGCCGTTTTGGCGTTGTAAAAATGAATATAGGTATGCATTGCATAGCGTTGGATAAGCCATTCGTTGTAAAGTGAAGCGTTGTAAAAACGAGGACTGTCTGTAGTTCCATTAAACAGTGACATGCAGAGGAAACCTTTGTTAATGGATAGACAAGCTCATTTATATACAGAGAAAGCAAAAAAAATAATATGTATTTTACATCAAACTTTTGTGGTCTCCAAATGTTTTATGCTCACATTTCCAAGTTACATCCTAATACGAACATTAGTGTGGTAGTAGTGAAATATAATCCCTATGCATGGGGATCTTTCCCAACTTCTGCTTCTTACTGGCTTCCACAAAGCCAGACCTCACCAAGCTTTACCTTTATGTACCAAGCTTTGCTTACTGTACCACACCCTGTTAGTATTGCCAGGTCGCTTGAGGTAAGACAGAATGAAACTCAATCTTTAATTCCATATCTGCTGCACCTATCCCCATTTTATATATGGAATATTATTTGACAACATAAATGTTGGCAATACAAGTAAAATTATACATCATTTGTTTTTCTTTTCATCAAGATAAGTGTGCTTGATTCACGTTTTATTTCTATCTCTCTCTAGGTAACACACAGGGTTGGGAAAAAGCCCAAATTCTGCATGCCATATTTTTTTATTACGTTCGACCGATCCCGTGCAGTATGGTTCCTGAACCGTTGGGCGACCATGCGCATAGCAAGGTGCCAAATTACACCTTATTTGCAGGCAGTGTGGGCGACTAAGGCTACGGCCCCAGTCATTCCTGCGTTGCATGCAGTGACTACAGCCGCGATCGGCGTCTGTAGGGGAGCTCTAGCGGAGCGAGGCCATGACGGGGCATATGTGCCCTGCCATTGGCTGCGCGTCAACCACGTGTCCGCGCCAAGACAATTCTTGTCTACCCTGCCAGCATAGGCGTCACAGCGCTTTGCGTGGCCACAGCCACTGGGGCCTGCCCCATAAAGGGCTGTGCGCACGCTGTAGCATGGGCCGCTGTGACCACCGGGGACTCAGCCTTAGCAGTGAACAACTGCAGGAGCTTCTAAAGTGGCATCCCACAATGCCTTGCATAGTGCTATACAAGGCCCTACGTCAGCAAAGTGTGACAGCGCTGCCGCATACCGAGCTCAGAGCGCACGGTCTTCACCCATATCGGAGACACTGCTATGAATCGGTTTGCTGAAATCGCATCGCACGATAAGGTTACGGTAAGACGTGTGAACCACCTGGGGGAAAGTAGGTTCCCATTGATGCCCGAGGTTTTACTAGACACGGCAAAAGTGTTTTTACGCCAGGTGGTAAGCAGGGCGTCTCTGGAGCTGAACGACGTTAATTTCAGTTTTGGGGGAACTCCGAGATACTTACATCTAAAGCAGCTGACGGTATTTCTCCACTTTTTAAAGGTCATGCAGTCAATAGAAAGCTGCAAGAGAACTTTGCGGCTTCCTATTGGCCCGTGGGATCTTTAAAACACCATTTTGAGTGGCCAACCAGGGCTACCATCAGCAGCCCCTTTCTGAGGTATCTCAGGGTACAAGGTGCCCGTGGAGCTGAAATCAACGCGGTTCTACTCCGGAGACCCAGTGCTTCAAAAAAAGTGAAGCAAAATATATTTAAGGAAATGGCTCCAATCGGATGCTGCAGCAGGCAGAGCTTCCCTGTGCTTCCATCTATATAGTAGAGCTGATGAGTGTTTATCCAGGGTAAAATAACCTTATAGTGCTGACATAGCTTAACGTTTCAAAAAGGGAGTCAACGTTGAGTTGAGCTCATTCATAAAATGCCTGTCACAGTTCTCTACAACTGAAGACAGAGCTATCAATATAATGGTATACTCTTGTAATAAAACACACACACACACACACTTTTGGATACCTAATGAGTGCTGTCGCCTCTGCCACCTTCACAGTGGCAACGTATGATAGATATACACACAGGTGGGGGAACTGACGTGAGTATATGCGCACTACACATTTATTCACATTTCAAATTGGCTTCGAATCTGCTCTCTGTAAATAATAATTACTACAGTACATTCCAATTGTTTTAGAAAATAAAAACGTTTTTTAGATTACCACAATAATGCTATAAATTTGACGACTTGGTCTTTGAAAAAGGTACAGGAACTGTGGTCCACCTGGAAAAACACACACACACACACACACACACATACACATAATATGCATACACTTTTTTTTATATATACCACTGTAATCAATACTATACACAAAGATCTTGAATGAATGAAATATACACACACACACACACACACACACACACACACACACACACACACACACTGAAGGAGTGGTTCTGAAAACAATAACACGGATTTCAAATCAGACGACTCGAATTCAATCCCGGAGTAATAACATCTCATTGGGACAAGTCACTATCTCCCTGTGCCTCAGGTAACAAAATTAGATTGCAAGCTCTGCGGGGCAGGTACTCACTGAGCTTGCCACCTTACCACTACCAGTGTGATACAAGAGAAAATATCCAAAGAGACACAGACACAGACACACACACACGTGGGCTTTACATTGACACAGGCCCAGGAGAGGAGAGGGCCGGGCCAGGGGGGGGGGCCTCCCCTCACAGACAGTGGGGGATTAGCGGTGAGGAAGAAGCTTGGAGGCTCCTCAGGGCCACACCAGGCTGACATTACATGGTGCCGGTGGGAGCCGGAGGAGAGGGGCGGGGGCTTTTACCTTTGAAGTCCCCGGTGTCGGCCACTACCACGGTGTGCTGCTTCAGCTGCTCGAGAGCGGACTCCATGATTCTCTGCTTCTTCACGGGGGAGCCTGACATGACAGACTGCGAGGGGGTCGCAGTGCGGGTCCTATATATACCTGCGGCCGGTCAGGAGGCGCGTGAACACGGCGGTTAATAGGAGGGGCTATAGGGGAGGGAGCGCGCGACAAGACTTCAACCACGCGATGTATATGGAGAGCGCGCGACAGGGCACAAGGGCGAGCGCGAGGGCAGCCGCCAACCAATCAGGGACACCGCGTGCTCTTGCCTCCGCCCATCTGGGCCAGCATGGGTGGAGGCGGTTGGCAAAGTGGATGTGATAGGGTCATCGGCCAATGGGACAGGAGCGTTACAGATATGGGAGCCAATCAAAACGTAGGAATAGTTTCCCCCACAAGTTCCCGCCCATGCCAGACGTCACGCAAGAGTAATTTTGTGCGGACTTTGAGCCATATTGGCTCCTGTCACCATACAGGGAGTATCGTAGCGCCGAGGGACGGACTTATTCTACTTATAACTTTATTGATGTACGTGTGTGTGTGTTGACTAAATATAGTCATTTCTCGCCAACTGAAGAAAACAATATTTGACTTCAATTATTTTAACAAAATTAGAAGCAAAAGCTGCAACGTTACATGGCGTTTCTTCATATAATCAAAATCTATATGAGTTAATATTTTTGTAATATAATAAGGCTATAGTAAAGAATTTACAGTATGGCCAAAAATGTGGGCTGTGCCTTAGATAAAGATAACACCCACTCACCACTTCTGGTTGGTGTACAGTATATACCCATTGAAATGTATAACTTTGTCCTGGTTAAATATTTGATCAAATAATAAAAAGAATACGTTTTAAATTGACCATGCCAACAAGGTGTATGAAATGCAAATAAAAACGTGTATTCAAGCATGGCCAGCATGCTCCCTCTACATTAAATGGTAGATTTGTCACAATAAACTTAGCATTCATTTATTCACATTCATTTATGTGGTGTCCACATTCAAGAATATAGAAGAAGTAAGACAATACGTTTCACTTCTGGGTAGCAAAATAATACGATTTTATTTGTTAATCTAACCAACATTTAATTTCCCTCTACAATATTAGTGTGTCTGAGGACATGAAATGTTGAATAAAACATGAATAAAGTGTAGCTTTTTTTCTCCGCCCGGAGCTTTTTAATAATAATAACTATATATATATATATATATGTAACGGGTTTCCCCCCCCCAATCTCACATTGGCCCGGGTACTCTAATAACCAACCCCCATTACGTGTTTGTGTTTGGTGGTGCACCTGTAGGCAACAGGACTCCTGAGTCTCCCGCTTGATGGTATTAGGGGATGTCATCAGGACAGGTAGCTGAGGTAGTGGGTGCGAGTTCAACTTACATCATGTGCAGCGCCTCCACCTCATCAGGATCTGTGCTTCCGCAGGGAGATGGTCCTGGTGAGGAACTCCTTGGTGGTGCCATCCACTGCTGAGTAATTTCACACTCACACAGTGGGGGTATCGTTAACAAGGTCATCTTTATTGTAGACGGTGATGTAGCAGACTGCCCCATGCAGCTGCCGGCTCTTGCCGCACATCTCTCCGTGCTGTCCCTTCGCCAGGTACGCCCTCCCAAATTGAAGTGGGATTCCCTCTTCTCCTAGGGAGATCCTCTCTGTGCCAGGTCCCTGGACACAGAGTGGCTTAGACAGTCCGATTGGTCAACCTGGACCACTAGTTTCTTCACTAGGGTCACAAAGTGTTCCTACAATCCCTTATGCAGGAAAATACAACTTCCCAACAGCTTTCCACAGCTGCTAGAACACACTGTAACTAACTGTGTTGTGCCTTATATACTTCAGGAGGCAGGCGCATCCCTGATGTCACTATCCAGGGACTCAGAGCATACAGCCACTCCCCTCCATACATAGGGCACCTCACCATGGTGTGAGGGAAAACCTCCATAACTACTGCTGGCATACCTGTACTTACCAGGACTTACTGCCAACAGAGAGGAAAGTAATATACCATTATTATGCATGGCTATATATATATACTTAGTTAAGTTACCCGACTAGCCCCCTCGCTATCCACCTTTAAGACTCACCTTAAGACACATCTGCTTAAAGAAGCATTTGAGTAGCACTGGATAATCATGGACACATGACACATAAAGCTTGGCCCCCTGCAGACGCACTTACCAGAACTCCCTCCTACTGTCTCTGTACGTTCTCCCTACCTACCAATTAGATTGTAAGCTCCTCGGAGCAGGGACTCCTTCCTTAATGTTACTTTTACAGTATGTCTGAAGCACTTATTCCCATGATCTGTTATTTATATTATTTGTTATTTATATGATATGTATTACTACTGTGAAGCGCTATGTACATTTATGGCGCTATATAAATAAAGACATACAATACAATACAATACAAAGTTATGGTGGGTAAAAAAAGTGACAAAAACACTCCACAGCAAAGCATCCATTCCATTTGCTATATGTATAAATATATATATATATATATATATATATATATCTTTTTTTTTATTTTTTATTTTTTTTAAGCACTCCTACCTAAAAAAAATGATGTATTATACACTTTGACATATTAACCTCGCAAAACAAATGTACATGTATTTAGCAATGGGTTTGAGCAATGAGTTGACAACAAAGATCAAGGTACCGGTATATGTATAATCAACATGGGGAAAAATAAAGATTATCTTTGGACCTGCTAAATTTCATATTTTAATTTAATCATTTCGTTTCAGAAAAAAACTCACACAACTGCAGATAATCTATAATTTAACCTGTTTAATAAATCTTGCACATCTCAGTTCATCGTCCAATCTTACATTATACAACTGTCTTTGAACAGAATAATTATGATATATTCTTAGTACAAATAGATGATATACAGATAGGGATAGACGGAGGGAAAGGCATCTTGTATATGGTGTGAAAGCATAAAATTAAGGATTTGGGTTGGCTGAAGGTAGACGTTTTTCTGAAGACCAATCATAATGACGTTAATAGGGAGCGTTGGCGGATCTCTTGGTTTGCCAAAAAAACATCACAAATTCCTGTTACAGCTTGTTCCGACAATCTCTGAATTAAAAGGCATTATATAAAAAAGGTGTGACCAGGAGCAAACATATTTTTATAGGGGGGGAGGAGCATCTTTCAGAAATGAACATTTCCAGATGAGATGTTAACAACAAAAGTGTATCTCCTAGTAGTTCTCGTCATGATAATTCACCCTTTTTGATCCCAAATTCTTAGGTAGGGTGACCATATTTGTCTCGGGTCAGCACTTCCCGGCCGTGCATGCACGATCGGCACTTGCCAGTGCCAGCAGTTCTTGAGCATGCGCGATTGGTGCTCGCCGATAAAAAACGGGACAGTTGCCCAAAAAGCCGAGACCCGGGACAAAACCGGGACGTCTGGTCACCCTAGTCTTAGGGGCAGTGGGTATTTTAACCTGTGAGTAAAATGTGGCAATGGTAGCGGTTTACTGTTTTAAGATGCAATCATTTATTTGTTCAAATGTAAGAATGTAAAAAGGTTATTAAATAGTATACTGTATTATTTTGCTATATATACATATATATACCATAGAAACCCAACCACAACAATATGCATCTTCCGTACCTTGAATCGGTGGCCTGGGATTCTACGGAGTCACAATGTATTTTTTAAGGGTTTCATGGTACTTAAAGGGTTCAAAACAAGTTCCTTAGGCCTCGGCCAGGGTGGCGCTGAGCAGGCCGGCGCGCTCACCCTGGCCGCAATGAAACACATTGTGGCAATGTGTGTGGCCAGAGTGAGCAAGCGCCTGAGCATGCGCGGCGCTTAGCTGCTTGCCAAAGCAAGCAAAATTGAATTTGTCTCTCGCACGTCATGAGCGGTTCGCCCATGAGGGCGAACCAGCTCCGTGACGTCATGGCCGCGCCCGCCAAATCGCCAACGCGCACCTAGCCGGCCACAAATCTCCCGGCCAAGCAGGGAGCGTGACGTCATCGCGCATGAGCGCCAGAGCGCCCGCTCCCTGCCTGGCCGCAGCCTTAGAGTATTTAATCTGAACATAGACATCAAATAATGCCACCATGTTTGAGATGTCATCATAACCTATTGACTATAGAGGTGTTTCAGATGGGAGAAACCCAACGCGCTTCATAGGTTTGACGCCAGCTTTTTCAGAGACAGGAACTGGAAACATTATTTAACCTATTTAAGTGGAAGGGAGCAGCATGAAAAGCACTGAAAATATTCTGCAAGGTCTTTTTTGTTTTAATTCTGCATTTATTTACACAAAAAAAATCAACCATATATTTTGCATTAACGTAGCGTTTTTCATTGCAAAGCACTGTACAATTACACTTCAGTGGAGCATTCATTGTGTCAGCATATTTATGATGCACTGGGGGGGGGGGGTTGTGGAATAATTATAACTTCTGGCAAAAATAAAGGGATTTGCAAGAGTTCTGAGGGTATGTGTCTGAGGTTTGATTGGAACCTCCTGAGGTCTCCACAGTGCAGCTCTCCTGGATCTTAGCAAAGCTAATTATCATAATATTGTGACGCTCTGCATTTATTTTTATCTTGCAAACAACAGCTATTTTTTATTATTTTATCACCCATTCCTTCCTTAAACATTGAAGGCTGCTATAACTGTGAAGGGGGTTCACAAAACAATCCCCTGCAAACATCCACAAATATCCAACAACATTTGAAACATCTTCTCATATCGAATGACCTACGCCATTCACCTTAACAACTATTACAAACGTTAAATGGATTTTTAATATTAAATTGTTGTATATGTATATATTTTTAGCTGTAGCCCCTTTCTCTACTTTAGTCTTAACTATACAATAGACACATTTCCAAAATACAACAAATGAAAAGTATCATTATAGACAGAATAATTATAATTTAATGACAGAGTCATTATTTTTGTTCCGTTGACATAAATTAACCATACCGCTCCAGATTATGAGAGACCGTTTCATTGAATCCAATAGTTATATCATATTTTATATAAGACACTGTCCCATGTACTAGGTCTTTCACATTTTTGGCGAGGCATACAGGTAGTCCTCGCTTTACGACGTTCCGCTTTCCGTCGGATGCGTTTTCCGACGGCGCATAATGCAGTCCCAAAACTCATTATCCGCCGCCGTTTTCGCGTATCCGATGGATACCGCCGCCGGTTAACATGGGTCCCGCTTTCCGCCTATCCCGCATTCGACGCGGGTTTGCGGGACGCATTCTGTCGGAAAAGCGAGGACTCACTGTATCTGTGTTGTTGTTCTTAGAAATGTAGCCGTAGGGTTGCCAAGTGTCCAGTACTGAACCGGACTGTCCTGTATTTGGACACTGTTCAGTAAAAAATGAGAAGTAATACTGGACATGTATGTGTCCGGTACTACCTCTCTGGCCATAGAGACCTAACCGGCTTGGGGGGGTCGGGGGATTTCCCTGAGCAGGGAGAGAGCAGGGCTATTGCTAGGGGGGCTGGGAAGTTTCCTACATCTTGATTGGCTGCATTTCCCAGCAGCAGCTAATCAGGAGGAGGTGTCAGGAGCCTGGGGCCAAAGAGAGGAGGAAACAGCATGGAGCAGAGGGAGGTGTGTGTGTGTCTCGAGCGCGCACCTTTCATCATTCTGTCCAGTATTTTTGGAGAAGCCACCTGGTAACCCCAAAAGCGGGAAAATCTATATGGGTATTTCCAGGCAAAAATGGCCCAAACGTTCACATGGGGAATACTGTTCATACAGTAGAATAGGGCTTTAAAGTAACAAGAAACAAGATTATTAAGAATGGGTCTGGAATACTAACTGGGAATTGGTAAAGATTTTTTTTTTTCTTTTTAACCATATTCACTGCTGAATTTTTCTTTGATTTGGGTTCAAGCATAAGTTACTATACAAACAGAGATAGTGTGTGTGTGTGTGTGTGTATATACTGTATATCCTATATTTTTATTACCCTTATCATTTAGTCATTTCAATGTTCCGGCTGTAAAATTCACAGCAAAACCTGTACAACAATTATCAGAAATAAAGCACCCCATTGAAAACTATAGGATTTTTGTGTTATTTCGTAATCCTGATGCTATTTTTTTTTTTTGCACGCGGGAGATTTTGGTGATCCCATTTAGCAAGAAATGCCCCCGTACTCTTTCAAAGAAATATTGAAGTGAAATAATATTTGATTGCGGAGCTATGGAAAAGGACCAACGTTTTGAATTCTCGAGGGAACGGTTTTAAAACTGGGCGCTGATCGTTGCAGCTTTTAAATGAATGCAGCGCTTTGCCTCTGCTACCGCGTGGAAAACAGCAAGTACAGTTTGTCAACATTTCACTGAAAACAGGTGCTGAGTGCTTTTATTCGATTGCAAATCCAAAATGTGATGTCAGTGCGTCTGCACCTGGTAAACCAAGGAAGAGAAATGTGGCAGCATTGCACTATTATGGGACAAGTGGTGCTAATAATGTTAAGCCTGGGACATGGTCAGCGCTTATGCGCTGACCCGTGCTGCGGCTCGGCACTGAGCCCCTGCAGCCGCAATGAGAGCGGCTTTAGCAGGGGCTCGCGCACGCGTCAGCACGCTTGGGGAAGCGTGTCTGATGGCGTTTTGAAATTTTCCCGCTTGCCGGAGCGCAGGGCCGGTCACGTGAGCGGTTCGCCCAATGAGGGCGAACCAGCTCCGTGATGTCACTGGCCCGCCCCCTGATGGCACGCTGTGTAAGGCCAGGGAAAGCACCGCTTTCCCTGAGCCTCAGCGCGCCTCAGCACGTTTGAGAGGCACTATGTCCCAGGCCTTTTCATGACATTTCTAAGGAGTTTAATTAATTAGCATGGAGTGGGAGGGGGTTACATGAAAGGAGATGAAATTGAATCGTATAGAAAATCGCGGGACATCAGTTTTCCACAATGTTTCCTGCTGCTTAACAAATATACTGGAGAACCGAATAAGAAAGGTTGCCATGCTGCATTATTAATCTCTGCGGAGTATGTGCAGCAGGGAGTTAGGCTGCATTTGATTTGTGTTTTAACCCCTTTACTCCCAGCAGGTTCAACATAAAACGAAATTAACCTAATTACAGTGACATGTCGGTTAAAGGGTCGGTCCCACGTAGGATCAAAGATGTCAACGGTCACTTTGCTTCAACGTGGAGCTGACCCTTTAACCCATTAAACATGTCACTGTCATCAGGTCCCTTTGGTCCGGCGCTGGACTGGCCTTTTTCATTTCACTTTTCTTATAAGATAGTAGGAAGTCTGGGTGGCTGGATATATACTCAGTGACAATATATAGTGCAAATGAGGTCAACAAAAAGGAAGGGCGATCAAACTTTCGCTCCCCAAGGCAATGTACTTGTAAGAAATTTCCTGGAAGATGAAGGTATTGCAAAACATCAGCATTATCCCCTTTGCTGCTGACCCCCCCTCCCCACAACTTGCAGCTTTTCTTTTCACAGGCCTAAACACCTGGACACCGCTTCTCTGCGCAGAATCACTGTATAAAATATATATATATATAAAAATAATACTTTCATGCAATACTAAGAGCTCTCCCCCCTGTTTAGGAAAATAAACGGAAGCGTGAAGAAAACCAAAATAGTCCAGCAGAGTTAAATATATATATATATATTTATATACAGATGTAGCAGGCTTTATTGTTTCCACAGATAACACAACATATCCCATTATAACACAGAGTATCACATAGTTCCTATAGGATTCAATGTAGAATATATATATTCAGAAACAGGGCACGCACAAAACAAAATAAAGGTAAAGGGAGGGTGCATACTGTCTAAAAAGATACAGAAGTACCTGTCCCATATATATTATATATATATATCCCTGTTGTGGATCGAAATGTTGAACTAACATGGAATAAAAACACTTTGACACTTTTCAAGACTTGTGAGTGCATGTTTTCTTCTCTACTTTAAAAAAAAATATTTATATATACTGTATATATCATTAATGATCACCAAGGTGATCACAATATCAGTACAGCAGCACATGGGAGTAGGAGAAAAAGGCGTTTATTCAGTCCATCATGTAGACATATCCTGGGGATGGAAACGTCGGGATATGTCTGCATGATGGACTGAATAAGCACTTTTTTCTTCTACTCCCATGTGCTGTGCTGGTGGTTTGATCACATTGGTGATAACTAATTACTTCTATTATTTACCTTTACTTTGCACCACCTACCTGTCTGCTGGGGTATTCTACCTAGTGTGTGCGTCCATTTTGTTTACTATATATATTATACTGATGAGACCCATTAAGGTCGAAACAGCTGTCTGTGGGTGGGTTTACTGGCTATGCATCTTAACCCAGGCTGTGCTCAAAGCTGTGACCATGCAGCAAGCATAAGCTAATAGGGGTCCATGTCGTATGGTTTTTAAGCAAAAGGTGTCACTTTGTGCTCATTTGCATGTCATTTCCCAGAATCCCTTGCTGCAGTGGAAGCACTGTGTGCTGGGTGATAATGGTGAAAGGCGGGGTTGCAGACCTGTCTAAGACATGTGAATGAGCTCACAAGTGATATTTCCATTTGCGATATATATATATATATTTATATATATATATATATATGTGTGTGTGTATATATACAATCATCATCTACAATCCATGTCGATCCACTGCTGGAAGAACATTCTTCAGGTACTGCAGTTGCAAGCCTCTCTTCTCCATATTGACACAGATCTGTGTGTGTGTGTGTATACACGTGTGTAATATTCAGCATTGACTATATATCCCAGCGAAAGGAAACAATGAAGCGTGCACCATCTATATATATTGTATATATCTACACATAAATGTATTGTCTTTTCATTTTTTTGCTGAGGTCCATATATCCTTGGCTGTTGCTGTAAAGATTTAGGAGTAAAAAAGCGTAATCCCTTCGCAGACAGAGACTCACAGAGCAGCGGTTCTGCAAGGCTCTGTGGATCCCTCTTGCAGCAAAGGTTTTACAGATAGTAAAGGAGGTGAGGATTACAGGGGCAGACACTGTGCTACTTGGGCGTTTCGATTTTCTCCTGGCGCCGCTTCATGATTTCTTGGAGTTCCGTTTCCCCCTGACTCTTCTGGAAAAGAAGCGAGAATGAGAAAGAGTTAAAACAGCAGTTGCTCCTAGGACCAAACTTGACCAGCAGCAGTGACATGTTTAAGGGGTCAGTCTCTCCTATGAGCAATGTGTACTAATGGCAGTGACATGTTTAAGGGGTAAGTCCCTCCTAATACCAAAGTGTACTAATGGCAGCGACATGGTTAAGGGGTCAGTCCCTCCTAGAGAGAGAGAGAGAGAGAGAGAGAGAGAGAGAGAGAGAGAGAGAAAGAGAGAGAGGGAGAGAGAGGGAGAGAGAGAGATTTGATATATGTTGGTGTTTAATAGAAGCGGTGGCTGTTATACCCCAGACACAGTGTGTGTGGCATGGGTTCATCCATGGCAATGGGGCATCCATGGGTCATGGGTGTGGGCATGGGTTCCTTTCCACCAACCTCGTGATTGTGGAGTTCAACAATCCCATCCCCCCCCCCCTCGCCCACCACCCCACAGAGCTTACAATCTCATGGCTAGTCCTGAGGCACAGGGAGATAAAGTGATCGTCCAAGGTCACGGGAGCCAATACAAGGATCCTAACCAGGGTCCCACACACGTCAACGGAAAGGACATTACCACCGAGCCACTGCGTCAGCCGCCTTGTTCCCGTAGCAAATGGATTAGAAAGAATATATGTTACAGGAAATAAAGGGGGGAAAGGTTGTTTTCACAGGGGCACCCACTGTATTACGTATTGGGCATATAGTGTGTGGGAGCATTCTCCCAAGCTGGTGTTTGAGCCTATTGCCCGTCAGCAGCAGGGACGGTGAGCCACCGCATGGCTGGAGGTTCTCGGCATGGAATGGGCCAGCCTGGACTACTTTGCTTGTGTTTGTAGGCTGGTTTATTAGCAGGTGTGGTGGCAGGGCGGGCTCTTGGACCTTCCTTAGTCATGAGCAAGACATCGGTTGCATTGCTAGGCTGGATTATCCCAAGGACCATGATGGGGCTGGATCTCAGTTGACCTTCTCAGGTATGAAGGTTAGCTGGAGTCTTGTGTGCTTGTCTTTTTCACCACACTGTGCTTAGGGCTACACCGGCCGACTTCTAGTCTGTTCTGGGATGTCCTCCTCGCTGCTACCCAACAAGGTCTCAGTGATAGCAGAAAAAAGACCCAAAGCAGCCAAGAAGAGCAGATAGCAGCAGCAAGAGAAAGGGGAGCTGCCTCTAAGAAAAGGATGTCACAGGACAACTGCTGCCAAGAGTGAGATGCAGGTGACACCCCTGTTTTGTACTGCTGTAGGGTCCTCTTGTCTACGGATGGGAATGGGTGGTTAGATAAACTCTAGAAGATCCCACCTGTTTCAGGGTTCCTATTAGATTGGACTCCCAAACCATAGTGTCCTCCACCATGGCCTTACGACATGTCCACACATCGTCCATAATTATTTATTAACGAGATACCGATATATACGTTTTTACAGGGGCCGAGATAAATGACGATGCTGAATACAGTTTGGTATTTTTATGACTTTGGATAATTGCTTTTTAATGAATAATTGATGGTTTTTGTGTATCCCTGAGTGTTCTTGCCATTTACCGCAAATCTACACTTCTCCAGGACCAAGCTTCCCATCTACAGGAACGGTGCACATCGTTCAATGACACCAAGGTAAGGTACATACACATATACATTTATACATCGCCCTTATATCGCCGTCTTGCCTGAGTAAGTGCAACTTTGATCAATATTATTTAGGCCCCGAATAAGCTCATTTAGCTCAAAATAACCAGAATCAAAAATCAAATTTTTTTTTATAGGGCGTCAAATTGAATTAACATCACGTTTTTTTTGCATTAGTCAATACTGTGGTAATCAATGTATTAACTAATTTAATTGATGTATTAAATTGGGTTAACATTGCGGTTAATTGACTGGCATGCTTATTGAATCTGAGCCTAAGTTGTTACATTGTTACATCGTTACTAGTTACATAGTTACATCGTAGATTAGGTTGAAAAAATACATACGACCATCAAGTTCAACCGATGCTAAATTTAGACAACAGATACTTGATCCTATATCTACACTTACTTATTGATCCAGAGGAAGGCAAACACACAACCCCAGAGTCATATCATCCAATGATATCTCATAAGGAGCAACGTGTACTAATGGCAGTGACATGGTTAAGGAGTCAGTCTCTACTAGGGGCAAAGTGTACTAATGGCAGTGACATGGTTAAGGAGTCAGTCCCTCCTAGGGGCAAAGTGTACTAATGGCAGTGACATGGTTAAGGGATCAGTCTCTCCTAGGGGCAAAGTGTACTAATGGCAGTGACATGGTTGGCTCATAGGAGGGACTGACCCCTTAACCATGGCACTGCCATTAGTACACTTTGCTCCTAGGAGGGACTGACCCCTTAAACATGGCACTGCCATTAGTACACTTTGCCTCTAGGAGGGACTGACCCCCTTAACCATGTCGCTGCCATAGTACACTTTGGTATTAGGAGGGACTTACCCCTTAAACATGTCACTGCCATTAGTAACATTGCTATAGGAGAGACGGACCCCGTAAACAGTCTGTGCTGGTCAAGTTTGGTCCTAGGAGCAACTGTGTTTTTAACTCTTTCTATTCTCGCTTCTTTTCCAGAGAGTCAGGGGGAAACGGAACTCCAAGAAATCATGAAGCGGCGCAGGAGAAAATCGAAACGCCCAAGTAGCACAGTCTCCCCTGTAATCCTCACCTCCTTTACTATCTGTAAAACCTGTTGCTGCAAGAGGGATCCACAGAGCTTGCAGAACCGCTGCTCGTGAGTATCTGTCGCGAAGGGATTACGCTTTTTTACTCCTAAATCTTTACAGCAACGCCAAGGAGATAATGGACCTCAGCAAAAAAATGAAAAGACAATACATTTATGTGTAGATATATACAATTTATAGATGGTGCACGCTTCATTGTTTCCTTTCGCTGGGATATATAGTGCAATGCTGAATATACACACGTGATACACACACACACACAGATCTGTGTCAATATGGAGAAGAGAGGCTTGCAACTGCAGTACCTGAGAATGTTCTTCCAGCAGTGGACGACATGGAGTGTGAGTGATGATTGTATATATACACAACACACAATATATATATATATATAAATAATATATATATATCGCAAATGGAAATATCACTTTGAGCTCATTCACATGTCTTAGACAGGTCTGCAACCCCGCCTTTCACCATTATCACCCAGCACACAGTGCTTCCCATGCAGCAAGGGATTCTGGGAAATGGACATGCAAATGAGCACAAAGTGACACACTTTTGCTTAAAAAAACCATACAGACATGGACCCCTATTAGCTTATGCTTGCTGCATGGTCACAGCTTGAGCACAGCTGGGTTAAGATGCATAGCCAGTAAACAACCCACCCCAGACAGGTGTTTCGACCTTAATGGGTCTCATCAGTATAAATATATAGTAAACAAAATGGACGCACACACTAGGTGGTAATACCCAGCAGACAGGTAGGTGGTGCAAAGTAAAGGTAAATAATAAGTAATTAGTTATCACCAATGTGATCAAACCACCAGCACAGCAAATGGGAGAGAAGAAAAGTGCTTATTCAGTCATCATGCAGACATATCCCGAAGTTTCCATCCCCAGGATATGTCTACATGATGGACTGAATAAAAGCCTTTTTCTCCTACTCCCATGTGCTGCTGTACTGATATTGGATCACCCTGGTGATCATTAATGATATTACAGTATATATAAATATTTTTTTTTAAAGTAGAGAAGAAAACATGCACTACAGTCTTG
The DNA here is from genome assembly GCA_036426205.1 of Ascaphus truei. Classification (NCBI taxonomy): domain Eukaryota; kingdom Metazoa; phylum Chordata; class Amphibia; order Anura; family Ascaphidae; genus Ascaphus; species Ascaphus truei. The sequence goes on along the minus strand of CM071579.1, from coordinate 3,239,585 downwards.
AAAAGTGTCAAGTGTTTATTCCATGTTAGTTCAACATTTCGATCCACAACAGGGATATATATATATAATATATATGGGACAGGTACTCTGTATCTTTTTTAGACAGTATGCACACCTCCCCTTACCTTTATTTTGTTTTGTGCGTGCCCTGTTTCTGAATATATATATTCTACATTGAACTATAGGAACTATGTGATACTCTGTGTTTAATGGGATATGTTGTGTTATCTGGGGAAACAATAAAGCCTGCTACATCTGTATATAAATAATTATATATATATTTAACTCTGCTGGACTATTTTGGTTTTCTTCACGTTCCGTTTATTTTCCTAAACAGGGGGGAGGGAGAGCTCTTAGTATTGCATGAAAGTATTATTTTTAATATATATATATATTTATACCGTGATTCTGCGCAGAGAAGCGGGTTGTCCAGGTGTTTAGCCTGTGAAAAGAAAAGCTGCAAGTTGTGGGGAGGGGGGGTCAGCAGCAAAGGGGATAATGCTGATGTTTTGCAATACCTTCATCTTCCAGAAATTTCTTACAAGTACATTGCCTTGGGGAGCGAAAGTTTTTGATCGCCCTTCCTTTTGTGACCTCATTTGCACTATATATTGTCACTGAGTAGTATATATCCAGACCACCCAGACTTCCTAATATCTTATAAGAAAGTGGAAATGAAAAAGGCAGTCCAGCGCCGGACCAAAGGGACCTGATGACAGTGACATGTTTAATGGGTTTAAAGGGTCAGCTCACGTTGAAGCAAAGTGACCGTTGACATCTTTGATCTACGTGGGACCGACCCTTTAACCGACATGTCACTGTAATTAGGTTAATTTCGTTTTATGTTGAACCTGCTGGGAGTAAAGGGGTTAAAAACAAATCAAATGCACCTACTCCCTGCTGAAATACTCCCAGAGGATATAATGCAGCATGGCAAACTTTTATTCGGTTCTCCAGTATATTTGTTAAGCAGCAGGAAACATTGTGGAAAACGATTTCCCGCGATTTTCTATACGATTCAATCATCTCTTTCATGTAACCCCCTCCCACTCCATGCTAATTAATTAAATCCTTAGAAATGTCATGAAAAGGCCTGGGACATAGTGCCTCTCAAAAGTGCTGAGGCGCGTGAGGCTCGGGAAAGCGGTGCTTTCCCTGGCCTTACACAGGTGCCATCAAGGGGGCGGGCCAGTGACATCACGGAGCTGGTTCGCCCTCATTGGGCGAACCGCTCACGTGACAGGCCCTGCGTCCGGCAAGCGGGAAAATTTCAAAACGCCATCAGACACGCTCCCCAGCGTGCTGACGCGTGCGCGAGCCCCTGCTAAAGCCGCTCTCATTGCGGCTGCAGGGGCTCAGTGCCGAGCCGCAGCACGGGTCAGCGCATAAGCGCTGACCATGTCCCAGGCTTAAAATTATTAGCACCACTTGTCCCATAATAGTGCAATGCTGCCACATTTCTCTTCCTTGGTTTACCAGGTGCAGACGCACTGAATCACATTTGGATTTGCAATCGAATAAAAGCACTCAGCACTGTTTTCAGTGAAATGTTGACAACTGTACTTGCTGTTTTCCACGCGGTAGCAGAGGCAAAGCGCTGCATTCATTTAAAAAGCTGCAACGATCAGCGCCCAGTTTAAAACCGTTCCCTCGAGAATTCAAAACGTTGGGCCTTTCCATAGCTCCGCAATCAAATATTATTTCACTTCTATTTCTTTGAAAGAGTACGGGGGCATTTCTTGCTAAATGGGATCACCAAATCTCCCGCGTGCAAAAAAAAAAAAATAGCATCAGGATTACGAAATAACACAAAAATCCTTAGTTTTCAATGGGGTGCTTTATTTCTGATAATTGTTGTACAGGTTTGCTGTGAATTTACAGCCGGAACATTGAAATGAAATGATAAGGGTAATAAAATATAGGATATACAGTATATACACACCACACACACACACACTATCTCTGTTTGTATGTAACTTATGCTTGAACCCAAATCAAAAAAATTCAGCAGTGAATATGGTTAAAAGAAAAAAAAAATCTTTACCAATTCCCAGTGTAGTATTCCGAACCATCTTAATAATCTTTTTTCTTGTTCTTTAAAGCCCTATTCTACTGTATGAACAGTATTCCCCATGTGAACGTTTGGGCCATTTTTGCCTGGAAATACCCATATAGATTTTTCCCGCTTTGGGGTTAACAGGGGCTTCTCCAAAAATACTGGACAGAATGATGAAAAGGGCGCGCTCGAGACACACACACAACTCCCTCTGCTCCATGCTGTTTCCTCTCCTTTGGCCCCAGGCTCCTGACACCCTCCTCTGATTAGCTGCTGCTGGAAAATGCAGCAATCAAGATGTAGGAAACTTCCCAGCCCCCCTAGCAATAGCCCTGCTCTCTCCCTGCTCAGGGAAATCCCCCGACCCCCCCCCAAGCCGGTTAGGCTCTATGGCCAGAGGGTAGTACCGGACACATACATGTCCAGTATACTTCTCATTTTTACTGAACAGTGTCCAAATACAGACAGTCCGGTTCAGTATGGACATTGGCAACCCTACGGCTACATTTTAAGAACAAACAACACAGATACAGTGAGTCCTCGCTTTTCCGACAGGATCGTCCCGCCAAACCCGCGTCGAATGCGGGATAGGCGGAAAGCGGGGGGACCCATGTTAACCGGCGGCGGGATCCATCGAGGATACGCGAAAAACGGCGGCGGATAATGAGTTTGGGATGCATATGCGCCGTCGGAAAACGCATCCGACGGAAAGCGGAACGTCGTAAAGCGAGGACTAACTGTATGCCTCGCCAAAAATGTGAAAGACCTAGTACATGGGGAAGTGTCTTATATAAAAGATGAATAACTATTGGATTCAATGAAAACGGTCTCTCATAATCTGGAGCGGTATGGTTAATTATGTCAACGAACAAAAATAATGACTCGTCATTAAATTATATTATTCTGTCTATAATGATATTTCATTGTTGTATTTTGGAATGTGTCTATTGTATAGTTAAGACTAAAGTAGAGAAAGGGGGCTACAGCTAAAATATAACATATACAACAATTTAATATTAAAAATCCATTTAACGTTTGTTTAAAGTTGTTAAGGTGAATGGCGTTAGGGTCATTCGATATGAGAGATGTTTCAAATGTTGTTGGATATTTGTGGATGTTTGCAGGGGATTGTTTTGTGAACCCCTTCACAGTTATAGCAGCCTCAATGTTTAAGGAAGGAATGGGTGATAAAATAATAAAACATAGCTGTTGTTTTGCAAGATAAAAATAAATGCAGAGCGTCACAATATTATGATAATTAGCTTTGCTAAGATCCAGGAGAGCTGCACTGTGGAGACCTCAGGAGGTCAATCAAACCTCAGACACATACCCTCAGAAACTCTTGCAAATCCCTTTATTTTGCCAGAAGTTATAATTATTCCACAACCCCCCCCCCCAGTGCATCATAAATATGCTGACACAATGAATGCTCCACTGAAGTGTAATTGTACAGTGCTTTGCAATGAAAAACTCACAGTTAATGCAAAATATATGGTTGATTTTTTTTGTGTAAATAAATGCAGAATTAAACAAAAAAAGACCTTGCAGAAATTTCAGTGCTTTTCATGCTGCTCCCTTCACTTAAATAGGTTAAATAATGTTTCCAGTTCTGTCTCTGAAAAAGCTGGCGTCAAACCTATGAAGCGCGTTGGGTTTTCTCCCATCTGCAACCACCTCTATAGTAAATAGGTTAGATGACATCTCAAACATGGTGGCATTATTTGATGTCTATGTTCAGAATTAAATACTCTAAGGCTGCGGCCAGCAGGGAGCGGGCGCTCTGGCGCTCATGAGCGATGGACGTCACGCTCCCTGCTGGCCGGAGGGAGATTTGTGGCGGCGTAGGTGCGCGTTGGCGAGTTGCCGGGCGCGGCCAGAGAGTCACGGAGCTGGTTCGCCATCATGGGCGAAACGCTCATGACGTGCGAGAGACAAATTCAATTTGCTTGCTTTGGCAAAGCAGCTAAGCGCCGCGCATGCTCAGCGAGCTTGCTCACTTGGCCACACACATTGCCACAATGTGTTTCATTCTGGGCCAGGGTGAGCGCGCCGGCCTGCTCAGCGCCCCTGGCCGAGGCCTAAGGAACTGTTTTGAAACCCTTTAATAGTACCATAACCTTAAAAAATACATTGTGACTCGTAGAATCCCAGGCCACCGATTCAAGGTACGGAAGATGCATATGTTGTGGTTGGGTTTCTATGGTATATATATGTATATATAGCAAAATAATAAGTATACTATTTAATAACCTTTTACATTCTACATTTGAAACAAATAAATGATTGCATCTTAAAACAGTAAACCGCTACCATTGCCCAATTTTTACTCACAGGTTAAAATACCCACTGCCCCAAGACTAGGGTGACCAGACGTCCCGGTTTTGTCGGGTCTCGGCTTTTGGGCAAACTGTCCCGTTTTTATCGGCGAGCACCAATCGCGATCGCTCAAGAAGCTGGCACTGGCAAGTGCCGATCGTGCATGCACGGCCGGGAAGTGCTGACCCGAGACAAATATGGTCACCCTACTAAGAATTTGGGATCAAAAAGGTGTGATGAATTATCATGACGAGGAACTACTAGAGATACACTTTTGGTGTAACATCTCATCTGGAATGTTCATTTTCTGAAAGATGCTCCTCCCCCCTATAAAAATATGTTTGCTCTGGTCACACTTTTTATATAATGCCTTTTAATTCAGGATTGTCGGAACAAGCGTGTAACAGGAATTTGTGAGTTTTTTTGGCAAACCAAGAGATCCGCCAACGCTCCCTATTAACGTCATTTATGATTGGTCTTCAGAAAAAACGTCTACCTTCAGCCAACCCAAATCCTTAATTTTATGCTTCACACCTATACAAGATGCCTTTCCCTCCGTTCATCCCTATCTGTATATCATCTATTTGTACGAATATATCTAATTATTCTGTTCAAAGACAGTTGTATAATGTAAGATTGGACGATGAACTGAGATGTGCAAGATTATTAAACAGGTTAAATTATAGATTATCTGCAGTTGTGTGAGTTTTTTTCTGAAACGAAATGATAAATTAAAATATGAAATTTAGCAGGTCAAAGATAATCTTTTATTTCCCCATGTGATTATACATATACCGGTACCTTGATCTTTGTTGTCAACATCATTGCTCAAACCATTGCTAAATACATGTACATTTGTTTTGCGAGGTTAATATGTCAAGTGTATAATACATCATTTTTTTTAGGTAGGAGTGCTTAAAAAAAATAAAAAATAAAAAAAAAGAATATATATATATATATATATATATATATATTATACATATAGCAAATGGAATGGATGCTTGCTGTGGAGTGTTTTTGTCACTTTTTTTACACCAATAACTTTGTTATGTATTGTATGTATGTCATTTATTTATTGAGCAAAGTGTACTAATGGCAGTGCCATGTTTATGGGGTAAGTCCCTCCTAATACCAAAGCGTACTAATGGCAGTGACATGGTTAAGGGATCAGTCTCTCCTAGGGGCAAAGTGTACTAATGGCAGTGACATGTTTAAGGGGTAAGTCCCTCCTAATACCAAAGTGTACTAATGGCAGTGACATGGTTAAGGGGTCAGTCTCTCCTAAGGAGCAAAGTGTACTAATGGCAGTGACATGTTTAAGGGGTCAGTCCCTCCTAGGACCAGTGTGTACTAATAGCAGCAACAATTTTTTTTGTTGGGGAGCCCCATCGTCCGCCTTTGGGGTGACGCAGAAGTACACTGAAAGGGTTCTCATGAATGTACTGAACAACATGTCCATCAAGTTCTTCATAACGGCCCTCTTTTAGGTGCTCGGAAGGCTTTTCTAGTAGAATGTGCATTTAAGAGTTCCTCCTTTTTGTTTCCTCTATCGCCTCACATTATTTTCAGTGATGTGAAATTCATTAGCTGCTGCACAGCTGTTTGTGCTTTCTGCTGCACAGACCATCATTTTAACATGTTCATCATAACTCCTTCGCAGTCCTCTGTTAATTTGGTCCTTTCTTGTCCCCCGTCTTTCAATACTCATTTTAATAGTAATAAACCTGATTGCGTGTCTGTGATTGTGACTTATATAAACTGGGTAATTGTCACGGGAGAGGGGGTTTGAAAGAACAGTGACTTATATCAGTGAGTTGTGTGTTTTTAACTGTAAGATGCAAGCAGGATTGAAAAGAGCGCATGCTCAGACGGCTGGTGTGTTAATAGCTTACACAGGACCGAGAGAAACGCATGCGCAGACTGTTCCTGTGGTGTGAGCAGAAAAATGTGCGGAGCCCAATTAGAAGACAAGTATTTACTTTTCCACTTAACTTCATTGCCTTATAATCGGGCAAACCGATTATCAAACAAACAAACAATCACATTATCCAAATGTTCATACAGCTGCTTTAGAAATGTAGCCAGGTCTCCCCAGCCTGACAGTGCCCCTCACCTAGCTGCCGGTCGCAGGGGTCGCCGCGTCCAATGGCGGCTCCGTCCGGCGATTGCAGGGGTGAGGGTGGTCAGGTCCCGGCTCGGGGGTTGCCGGGGACGCATGCGGCCGGTTGCTGGGGCCGCACGCGCGTCACGGGGATCCCGGCGCTCTCGGAGCCGGGCGGCAAGCGCGCCGCCATTAGCCTTTAGCTCGCGCATGCGCAGTGGTCACGCATGCGCAGGTAGGGCCCCAGAGTTAGGTAGGAGTCGCGCGAGCGTGAGGCTAGGCAGGGAAAGGTTGAGGGAACTCCAGACAGCTCGCGCATGCGCAGAAGAGAGGAGCAAAAGCCTGCGAAGCCATAGCCTACCAGGGGAGGCTGTAAGCTGGGACTACGTGTCCCATGAGAGTTTGCGTGCCCTACGTGATACCAGGGAGCCAATAGGGCTTAGGAAGTCTGCAGAGGCAAGTGGATACAATTCGCGGGCTTGCAGCACGTTGGGAGTCAGAGTCAGGAGCAGCCCAGGGAAGGAGGTAGGGTGCAGGAGTCAGGGACTCCCTGCACTAGGCCAGCGGCCCTAAGGTCCAAGTTAGCCCTGATTCCCCACTAGGTTAGTGAGTGTTGCCAGGGACAGTCTCAGGTTAGGGACCCCTGTCACTTGCTGTAGTTAGAGCTGGGGAATAGAAAGGGACAAGTGGGCTGAGTGTTAGTCTGCAGAGCGTTGCTGCAGGAAGTAGGTAAGGTAAGCGACGTGAGGCAACTGGGGGGTTCATAGCGGTAACCAGTCCGGGGAGACATAGCCCAGGTCCGCGTTGCGCGTAGTATGAGGCCACTGGGGGGTTCATAGCGGTAACCAATCCGGAGAGCCATGGCCCAGGGCCCGTGTTACGAGTAGGGTGGGTGCAGGGACCTACCTGCATAGGATAGGCACCCCGCAGGCCCTAGGAGTTTTCCTTAAGCCACCTAAGGTTGCTGTGCTATAGGGACGGCCTATAGTATAGTGTGTGTCACGTTGTTATAGTGTTAGGTAGGGACTCAGCGGACGCTGCGGTTCCAGTTAAGGAGTTCGGGCCCAAGTCGGGGCCACGGAGAATAACTCAAGGTTGGGATCAGACAGATTCATCGCACGTCTGACCCTTTGTGAAGTGTTGCTGACCCGAGCACCGGAGTGCTCGGCAGGTACTATACAGTCATAAGTGCACCAACGGGCCCTTAGTGTAATTGTGGCTGCGCAGTCACCCATTGCCTCTCTCTGCAAGAGTGCGGGACATTGGGTGGGGTTCTTTGGACACTGGGTGGGATCTCCTGGTGTTGGGGAAGCGTCCTGCGAGACGTCGCAGTTAGTGTCTCCTCGTGAGAGGGACACCTGTCAGGATATGTGTTATCTTATGTTCCTAAGTAAATAGTATTAGTTATTATACCTCACCGTGTATGTGATTATTGTGATTGTCCTGCGAGGAACCACTCCCCCTCTGGTGGGAGCCATCGCAGGTGGAGGCGCTGAATTGAGTAAGTGAGTACCCCTAGTAAATTGCCCCAGGTTCCCCGTGGCGGAAGCTCAGCCCTCCTGCGAGCCAACAGGTAACGCACCACACCTATGGTAACACCGTATGATTCCCTTGCACCCCACACTATATCTGCGATTGGGGGGTGGGGGGGGGGAAACCCGTTACAGAAATATACAGCGTCATTGCTTTGTGCCATTTTAAAGTTGTTAAATTATCTTTTCTACTTCCTCTATTTTAACATTAACATTTCTAACCAGATTCAACTTTTAAATTGTGGCTAAACAAGTTGACACAACAGTTGTGGTGAAAGGGATAGAAGGGAACACACACTAGGAAATCAGCTAAGTAACAAAATACAATACAAAGCATAAAGGCTATTTGATGTCATGTCACATTACGCATTGCCATGGCGACGCTTTGCCGGAAGCCGTCGGAGACCAGGTTAGTGAGTTTCAGAGGCCTTGCACGCTCCCCAGCTTTTCATTTAAATGCTTTGGGGAAGAGCGCGGGGCCTCTGTAAACACCACCCCGCCCCCCCCCCCAAAAAAAACCTCGCGTTCCCCACAGTTTGCGCAACCCTGGTCTAGAGGTTGCATTAACACTTGATTGACAAGCACCCCTCTCCAGTCAGAGGTCCCGATTACAAGAAAATTATTTTGAATAAAGAAACCAAAACAGCCAAATGTTTTTTTTTACATTATGATTATAGTTCTTTAAGGAAGATGACTACATTATTAAGTTACTTTATTTCTTGCAAAATAACTGTGGTTGCATCTTTAATAAGGGCATAGCATGTTAAATATAAGCAAGTGATAGGATATGGTTAAGGATAAGGAGAGGATATGGCTCACAAATGAGCGGCACGCTTTTGTGTAACGCTAAATTAAAGAAAAACAATTCAGATGGATGTGCATACGGTGTATTGTGTGATTTTACCAAACTGTATTCCTGACTAAAATGGGTATTTAATGCATGGAGCCCACTACCATAAGCAGTATTCATACTGGAAACATGCAGTCGAAGGGACAGAATTGATGGGTCATAGTTCAGTTATGTCACCCTACAGTAGAAGGAAAAGGCTGGTTGGGACATATGTCACTTCTGCTTTTGTGTCACCTTTAGGCTGAGTCCATGGTAACTGCAACCGTGCGGAGGCGCGCTGAGGCTGAGGGAAAGCGGGTGCTTTCCCTGGCCTTAGTTCGCTCGCCGTCCGGGGGCGGGCCAGTGACGTCACAGAGCTGGTTCGTCCTCATTGGGTGAACCGCTCACGTGACCGGCCCTGCGCTCCCGTGAGTGCTCAAACTAGAAATTTGTTAAGACCTACGCCTCCGCATGCCTGCGGATGCGTGCGCGAGCCCCTGCTAAAGCCGCTCTCATTGCGGCTGCAGGGGCTGACTGACAAGCGTCAGCGCGCCTCAGCACGGGTCAGCGCCTAAGCGCTGACCCTCGACTCAGCCTTAGATAGCTGAACAGTGTCACGGGAGACCAGGACTAATACCAGGGATCAATATCGCCAGACATAAACAAAAGAGTTTGTTAAATTAATTTATTGGAAAAGTGTATCCAGAACAGTACAAATACACAGACAACACACACACAACTGGGGTAACTGGGAGCACCCTATAACCTAGGTGCGGGGACCCCCGTTAATAAGCTTTCCCCTTTCTGCTCCCTCACTGTGTGAAGCAGTTACCTCTTCACAAGCCCCAGACCAACTGACACTCAGGTGCTCAGAACTCTGAGACCTGTAACTGCCACTGACTGACTGACTGTAACTGGCTGGTATTCCCTTAGCCATCGAACTAACAGGGTTTCCCTCCTCCTCTTTACACCTCTTGCAACAGGGAAAACACTAAGGCCTGGGACATGGTGCAGGGAGCGGCGCTGGGCAGCGCTGACGCTCATGCTCACCTGCTCACGCAGGAGATTTTTCTTGTCCCTGCATGAGCGTCAGCGAGCGCGCTTGTGTGCAGGGTGGGAGCCGGGCGGGAGGAGGGCATGAAGGCGGGCCAGGAGGCGGGGTTAGGGTGCCACGTCACGGCACCGACGTCACGGAGTGCCATTGGCTTCTGGCAGTCACGTGACCGGCCCTGCGCTTGCATGAGCGGCAAAATTTAAACTTGCCTGTCTCCTGCATTTCCACACGCCTCCGCACGCCTGCGGAAGCGCCCTCTAAAGCCGCGCTGATAGGGGTAATGCTTCCCCTTAGCGCGCCTCAGCACGGTCTTTTTGACCATGTCCGAGGCCTAAGGCAGCATCCATGCTCACCAAAAACCGTGCGGAGGCGTGCACGTGCAGCACAATCACAATGCCTTAAGGCAATGATCGCAGCCATGGACCACGCGTGCGCGTGACAGCGCGAGAGGTTGCGCGGTGCGCGAGGAATCGGTTACATTTGATTCCACGGCGCAACGGCCAGGTCACGGGAGCGGTTCACCCAATGAGGGCGAACCAGCTCCGTGACGCTAGGGCCCAGACATGTCCCTCCCCCATCGCATCTAGCCTGGCCAGAAAACGATCCCGCTAAATGCGGGTGACGTCGCGCACGCCACCGCGCGGTCTTCAGGAGAATGGACGCAGCCTTAAGGAGGGATAAGGCCAGGTGCTTTTATCATCACCCAGCCTCTGATTAGTAGGTTTAACAACAACATTAAAATGAAGGTTAGAGTTAAGCTGGCCTGGGATCGTCCTGCCGGGAAAGTTCATCGGCATTGCCATGCTCACTCCCCTTCTTGTGCTGTACGGTGAAGTCATATTCCTGTAAGACCAGACTCCACCGCAGCACCTTGGCGTTATCCCCTGAAACCCGCTGCTTCCAACTCGGGGGATTGTGGTCTGTAATGACCGTAAGGGGGCTTCCATACACATATGGTTGAAACTTCCTGAGGGCCCATACTATAATACACAGATTCCCAACAAGCTCCGAGAAACTCAGAGCTTGTTGGGAATCTGTGTATTTTGTTAACTGTGTGCAGCTGGTCTCAGTTGCTTATGGGAGGGTAGTGCCCCCTCCCGCCCAAGGTTTAAACATGCCCCACCCCACTTTCCAAGTTGGCAGGTCAGCTTCATTTTGCCAGGTTATGACAGATCCAATGTGATCATTCTTCCTGTAATTATACAGGTAAATAAGAATTTTAACCCAGGTGAGTGTTAGGACCTGCTACGGTCATGCCTTGTACGCGGCAGCAGGTTTAAGACGCTTACGCCAAAGGGTTAAACTAAATGACCCTTTTTACAAGAGATTTATAGGTATTGCACTGTGTATATTTGTCACATTGGAAGTAGCTTTGGGCATTTTTGTTTTTTTGTTGGGCCCATACTATAGCCAGGCACTCTTTCTCGACCGTAGCATAAGCAGCCTCCCGATCTAATAACTTGCGGCTCAGGTACACGATGGGGTGTTCAAACCCATCGGCCCCCACCTGACTCAACACTGCACCAATGCCAAAGTTAGAGGCATCAGTTTGGATCAGGAACCGCTTGTCATAGTCGGGAGCTGCCAGGATTGCTGCCCTTGCCAGGGCAGCCTTGGGAGCTGAGAAGGCCCACTCTCACTTCGGTGACCGGGAGCCTACTGTGCGAGGGAGCCTCTTTTTAGTCAAGTCAGTCAAGGGTCTGGCCAGGGTACTGCAATTTGGTACAAACTTGCGGTAGTACCCGGCGGTCCCCAGAAAGGCTAGCACTTGTTTCTTGGTCTTGGGAACTGGCCATCCATCCCACAATGGCTCCCACCTTGGCGGGCTCAGGTTTGAGTTCCTCCCCGCTGTGACGGGAGGGGGTAACCAGGCTACATAATATAGGTTTAGCCCTCCGGTTACCCCTGAAACTGTGGGGTCCCTGGTAGCTACATAAGCACCATAAGCCAGGGACCAGGGATAATACATAGAGAAAATAAAGTGACCCCTGCTTTTTTCTGTTTTCATGTTCCCCTGTCCCTAGAACTGTGAGATTTCTTGTGTGTCAGTTTTAGGGGGGATAGTTTGGTAGAGATGCAATTATTTTGTTTGCAGGAGTTTGGGGGCCGACTACTACCGGTACTCCTTTAATGCTCCCCGGCGAGCAGGCATGATTTGACGGTACGAGGGGTGAATTACACCGGGGCAACCCAGTGTCTCCCAGACTCCTGGATTTCGAGCCTAAATATCCCAAATCCATTTCCCTTATAAGTATAAGGTTACCCAAAGTGTATACTTTATTAAAGTGTATGTTATAATGTTTTCGACACTTGTTATAAGACTGTATACAGTCAGCTAGGGCATCAGCATAGACGCCGGCATGTCTGTATAGAGTCCGTAGTTCAAAGAGGAGACGGGATGGTGAGAGGTGTCGGGGTGCTAACTGGGCAGGGCGGAGTACTGAGTCCAGAGAACAGAGACCCCCTGTGGGGAGGACCCTCTGCTTTGCCAGACTCAGTGGAGCCTGCCCAGTAGGTGGCAATGGATTGACTGGGGGAAGCGGCAGAATGTCGGCGCGTTTCCCATTGGTCAATTCGTATGTCCTGCCCCCGGGGCAACCGGCTTGGCACGTCTCCTCCTCTGACGTCAGAGACGAGCTCATGTTTCTATTGGCTGGCGGGGAGGAATTCCCACGCTCTGATTGGTCGCTCGTCCTTCCTCCATGCTGAACAGAGATCAGCGGAGGGTATGTCAGGAGAAGCCCCAGTCAGAGAACCAGACGATTTGGTGGCTTGAGTCGATGAAGCTAGGGCTCGGTCTGTCCGTACGGCATCCTGGAACGTCTGACTCTGCTCCGGCCCACTGGCCCTAGTCACACAGTCAGGGATGTCAGTCTCAGTCAAGGCAGTCTCTGCTCGTCTTACCCAGTCAGCCTTCTCTGGAACGTCTACGACTGGAGGAGGTTCCAAGGCCTGGGAAGTGATGGGTTCAGGATTGGGACTCTGAACAACAGCTGATGTTGCGTCAGAATCCCGGCGACTCTGGCTCCGAGTCACCGCGGCTACAGCTACAGCATCGTCCTCCTCATAGCAGCATCGGAGTTGACGCAAGTCATTGCCCAACAGTACAGGGGCATCTAAGCCAAGCAGAATGCCGACATCGCGGATGCCTTGGCCCGCGCTCCGGTCCAGGAAGACACGGGCCACTTGGAGGAATTTGCTGCCCTCATCCACCAGAGTCACCCTTATCCTCTCCCCGGGTAAAAGGTGCTCTGGTCCGACCATATCAGGCTGAACCAGAGTAACAGCAGCGCCGGAATCCAGCATACCGGTGGTAATCTGGTCCCCAATGATCACCGGTTGGAGATGCTTTATCCGTCCAAGGGACCAAGACCGACCGCGGCAACCTGGGATGCTGGTTCGGCTGGAACTGCGGGGTTGGTCGCTGCAATTGGCATCGGGAATGTAGGTGAGGGTGCTGCATCATCTGAGCTGCCTATCCAGGCAATGGCCCGGGCTGCTGGGGTACATTGCCCAGCCCCTGAACCCTGGCCCAGAACTACTTCAGGGCTGGCCTGTGCCTCAGCTCTAACCACTGAGCGCTGCGCCTCATACGTTACCAGGTGAGCGACCAGCGTCTTGTTGCGGTTCCCAGTAGGTGTTCCGCACTCCTCACACCGGAGTACGATCCGGTCCCTGGTCCAGGACGATATTTGGCTAGCATCCTTGTAGTCTTGCTTGTACGTTGACTAAGCTACAGGGACTGGTAGATGCAACTGGTTGCCATGGCGACGCAACACAGCCAGCTGAATCTCGGTAAGTAAAGAGTTGCAGAGGCCTCACACGATCCCCTCTGCATTTAATTTAAATGCCCGGGGGAAGAGCACGGGGCCTCTGCAACGGCCCACGCCACCCCAGCAAAATCTCCCGCCCCCCTGGGGGTCGCGCCTCTCACTTTGCCCACCGCTGGTTTAGGTCATTTTAGGCTGCGGCCAGGCAGGGAGCGAGCGCGCTGGCGCTCATGCGCGGTGACGTCACGCTCTCTGCTCGGCCGGGAGATCCGCGGGGCACGGCCATGACGTCACGGAGCTGGTTTGCCCTCATTGGGTGAACCGCTCACGTGACGCGCTTAGAGACGACAAATTCAAATTTGCTTGCTCGGCCAGCAGCTAAGCGCCGAGCAGGCACTCGCTCACGCTGGCCACACACATTGCCTCAATGTGTTTCATAGCGGCCAGCGTGAGCGCGCCCGGCCAGCGACACCCTGGCCGAGGCCTAGTGTGTGTGTCATTGTCTCATCCAATGGTAGGAGGGACACACTGGATAGTCCTTTATGTCTTCAGGTGGAGAGAGTAGATGGGTCATACTGTAGGTCCCTTCTGTTTGTCATTCACTTGTAGAAGGAACAAACTATAGTCGTCCTAGTCTACTTTTGAAGAATGGCAGAGACATAGGCCAGGGTGTAGCTCACTTCTGCCTCCGTCATATGTTTTTTGTTATTCTACAGTGGGATGGACAGACACAACGACTCTCACGATGATATCACAGATTACCATGGGAGTTAATGGTTCAGCATATCACAATATGTCATGATAAAATGGCTCTAACAATGTAGGAATGGACACATTGCCGCTTACCTCTAACACAGATTTCTGTACAGCCATCTGGCTGTACACCCGTGCCCCTTCCTCTCCGCACACTTTCTTCAGCTCTTCCTTATTTAGAGAGAAAAGTTGTGCCCCCGTCAGAATTCCCAGGTGTGTCGATGTCCTAAAAAACAAGACATATTCTTCAGTACCTTATGGTCCCCTGGAGCTAAAAGAACATGCAGATGAATGGGAGGGTCTATGTACAAAAGTAAATTCCAGGTTACTAACGAGCTTATTTTATATCCGCTGAAGCGGCCGATTGTGCAGTCAGTGTGGAATTTCAACCGGAAACAGGCGAATCGGACGATTTGGTGGATATATAGAATAAGCCCCCGAAACTGCAATTATCACAGGGCGTCTCTTAGCGTCAGTGTATCAAGGTCTTTGCTCCTATTGTGCCCCCGTGCTCGTCAGCCTGTGATTTGGGGAGTGGGAATAAGAGGCTTTTGGGGGGAGTTATAGGGAGCGGTTCTACAGCGCAATAGGAGGAGTTATAGGGAGGTTATATGGAGCAATAGGAGGAGTTATAGGGAGCGGTTATATGCAGCAATAGGAGGAGTTATAGGGAGGTTATATGGAGCAATAGGAGGAGTTATAGGGAGGGGTTATATGGAGCAATAGGAGGAGTTATAGGGAGGGGTTATATGGAGCAATACGAGTTATAGGGAGAAGTTATATGGGGCAATAGAAGGAGTTATAGGGAGAGGTTATATGGGGCAATAGGAGGGGTTATAGGGAGCGGTTATATGGAGCAATAGGAGGAGTTATAGGGAGCGGTTTTATGGGGCAATAGGAGGAGTTATAGGGAGAGGTTATATGGAGTAATAGGAGGAGTTATAGGGAGTGGTTTTATGGAGCAATAGGAGGAGTTATAGGGAGAGGTTATATGGAGCAATAGGAGGAGTTATAGGGAGAGGTTATATGGAGCAATAGGAGGAGTTATAGGGAAAGGTTATATGGTGCAATAGGAGGAGTTATAGGGAGAGGTTATATGGGCATACGAGGCGGAGTTATAGTGAGCGGTTTTATGAGCAATGGAGGAGTTTAGGGAAGGTTATTGTGGGCATATAGGAGAGTTTATAGGGAGGGTTATATGGAGCAATAGAGGAGTTAGTAAAAGGGATAGCGTTTTAGATGACTGTTAGGAGGATGGGGTTATAGGGAAGGGGGGGTCTATGGGTGCTGGGTATAGGGGGTGAGTTATAGGGAGCGGTTATATGGAGCAATAGGAGGAGTTATAGGGAGAGGTTATATGGAGCAATAGGAGGAGTTATAGGGAGCGGTTATATGGAGCAATAGGAGAAGTTATAGGGAGGGGTTATATGGAGCAATAGAAGGATGTATAGGAGTCATATGGAGCGGTTATATAAGTTGTGTCAGATTCTTACAAGCCCCTCTGGCAGTATGACCACTGGTACACCATACTTGTGCCCACTGTATGCTCTCGTTGCTCAGCTGGCACTTACACTTTGCTGAAGCCCTTGGCATCCAGCCAGGCTTTGACCTCCTCTGCATCTGACTGGAAGGTCAGCGGCACATGCACCTGCTGGGGCCTTTCCACCTTGTAGTTCCTCTGGGGCCCCTGCTTGTTTGTGATCTTCTTCAGAAGTTCGTCATTTACCTCGTCCATGTGGTTGATCAGCTCTATAGGAAGAAGAAAGGGTCAAGGGACCACACTTGCTACAGCTGTCTTTATATACAGCTAGCAGAAATCACACAAATACTGCAGGGCTAATATCTATTATTATCCTTCTGCATAAAGAGGAGTCATTACAGGAAGCGGTCATATTTAGCAATTGGTGTTATAGAGAGCAGTTATATGCAGCAATAGTTATAGGGAGCAGGTATATAGAGTAATGAGAGGAGGCCTAGTGATACATTATATGGAGCAATAGGAGGAGTTATAGGGAGAGGTTATATGGAGCAATAGGAGGAGTTATAGGGAGGGGTTATATGGGGCAATAGGAGGAGTTATAGGGAGCGGTTATATGGAGCAATAGGAGGGTTATAGGGAGGGGTTATATGGGGCAATAGGAGGGGTTATAGGGAGCGGTTATATGGAGCAATAGGAGGGTTATAGGGAGGGGTTATATGGGGCAGTAGCAGGGGTTATAGGGGGAGGTTATATGGAGCAATAGGAGAGTTATAGGGAGGGGTTATATGGGGCAATAGGAGGAGTTATAGGGAGCGGTTATATGCAGCAATAGGAGGAGTTATAGGGAGCGGTTATATGGAGCAATAGGAGGAGTTATAGGGAGAGGTTATATGGAGCAATAGGAGGGGTTATAGGGAGAGGTTATATGGGGCAATAGGAGGATTTATAGGGTGAGGTTATATGGAGCAATAGGAGGGGTTATAGGGAGAGGTTATATTTGGGGCAATAGGTACGATTTATAGGGAGAGGTTATATGGAGCAATAGGAGGGGTTATAGGGAGAGGTTATATGGGCCCTGTACACATCCCACATGGTGACTTACGTTCTTTGGTATTCTGATTGGTTGTCCATCCTGCCATCTCGCTTGCCCATTTGTCTCCGGCGTAGCTGCTGGGAAGCTTGTGTACAGGGCTAACGGGACCTCGAGGACTTCTGGGCTACAGGAAAAACAGGACAGGTCCTACATTAACACTTTCACTGGGAAATACTCCAGGAAATGTTCTCTTTTGTAGAAATGTTTGTGGAAAACTATATTTTGTTGGTGCCATTATGAACATTGTAAGTGGGTGGTGCAAATACCATGAGCCTTAGCTCCATTCTGCCTCTGGGTCACCCTGAGGTGGGCGGGATAGGCAGAGGTCCTTCTCTCTTTGTCACTGTGCCACCCTGCTTTGAGAGTAGACTGAATGGGCTATAGGTCACTTTTGAATTCGTGTCACCCTAAGGCAGTGCGGTACAGGTCCTTTTTGTCTGTGTGTCATTGTTTCATCCAATGGTTGGAGGGAACACTGGATGGTCCCTTCAGTCTCTCTTTGTCACCCAGAGATGAGTAGATGCATCATAGTGGGTTCCTGTGCCACCCTACAAAGGCCATAGGGGTATTCTATCTGTGTTACATAGTCAGCCAAGTCTCTGTGTCACAATACCATGTTGTAGAGTCCGTCTGGCTGGCTGTTCAAATCCTCCGCTGATACTACATCCAGGACGTTAAATGGGACGTAACCCTCCTGCCCGCTCCTGTTCCTTAGCTTCCACCACTGCTTATTTTCCTCCACCACCTTCAGGAAAACGACAGCCAATCACAATCCACCCATTAACACAGGAGCAATCATGGCTAATGTCACAAGGCCTCCCCACCCCTGGACATATTACATCCCAGTTCTTTACCTCCAGGACCTCGCCTTTCAGCACCGACAGCTCATTAGCACTCCGAGCGGTGCAATCGTAAAGAATTTTGGCGTATCTCTTCGGCAGTCCTGGTACCGGAGCCTCGTATTTCCTTATAGGAGAAAGAAGCAGTAAGACATTGTTTAACAGTGTCATTGTTTGGAGAGATCTCTAATGCTAAGGAGCCGCTGCAGTCGGCGGCGAGCGCGGCCGTGCGTGCGCAGGCCACCAGCCCCTTTCCTCCAGTCTGGAGGTCCCCGCTGGCTCCTTCCGACGTGGCTGACTGCGTGCTGTGACGCGTCAGCCGGACGGTGCTGCAAGCTTCTGGTGATCAGAAGCGCTGACGCGTCTCGTGGTGCACGAGTCAGCCAATGAGGAGGGAAGGAGGGGAGCTACGGGAGGGAGGCGTGTGTGTGCAATCAATCCCTCTCCTCCCGGACCCACAACCCCCCTCCTGCGGACCCACAACCTCTGCATCTTCACCATTAACCTCCCCCACCCCTCCCCAGGTTCAATGGCCGCACCCCCCTCCCCCACGACCCGTTTTGGCCATGCCCCCCCGTGCCGGAAAAAGTCAACTGCAGGCCGCAGATCGCGGCGCAGTGACTTGCACGCGCCGCCGGGAAGCAGGGCGCGTGCAGCGGGGCCTCGGCCTAAAGGGTGACACAGACAGAAGGGACACTTAGGATAATGGGGTGTATTTACATAAGAAACCTTCCACCGGTGGAAGACACATTAAGACCCATTGACTTGAAGGGGCATAAATTGTATTGTGGCAGCAGAAGGTATCGTATGGAATAGCACGGCTTACTAAATATAAATATATAGAAAGATAGGTAGTTAGTTAGACAGACAGACGGACAGATCTAGATAGACAGACATAAAAGACTGACAGTCAGAGAGACATGCAAATGTAGATATTCAGAAATAGACAGACAGAAAGACAAACCAAGATATACATATAATGGGATCAGGGAACATTTATCAGACGGCAAGTATATAATAAAAGCAGATAATAGGGACAGCTGTCCAGCATAAGACATAACAAGGGGATCTGATAAGGGGTATCAGCAGGATCCCGCGTAACTGCAATACTGTGCAAATCAAGGCAGTGGTCGAGCTCCGATACCCTTCTTTATGGGATTTATAGTGAATCCCAGTCATAGGATCTCCAGTACCCACCTATTGATCTTGGGACTAACACTCTGCTCTGAGGACTGGCTTCTTTTGATTGAGGATGACTTGTAAGGGTTCTCTTTAGGCACAGAAAGCTGGAAAAGAGACACATACACAGGGGATCAGATAAAAAAAAAAACATTGGAGGTCTTCAAAAACTGATGATATCAGCCTCTTCCCTACACCAAGCAGTCACGTGGTTGAGAACCAGAAGACTGGTGGAACTCAGGGTACCAAAGGATTAATATTGCAGTATATTCATTTTCAGGGGTGGGTTATTATTTATCAACCAGACTAGAAATGTAACCTTATATCTCAAAGTTTGGCTGCAGATCAAGTTGCCAGAAGTCAGAGCCATGTAAAGTTGATGCTGCTTTGAAACGTTAGAAATATGTAACAAGGTCCCACTTGAGGTGACGCAGTTGCATTCTCAAATATAAATCTTTGACCCATTAAACTCGTGACTGTCTTTAGGTCGCGTTGGTCCTATGTGTGTTTGTATTTAAATCCCTTTCACAGCCAGAGGGGGACTGCAACGCCGATGATGCCGTTCCAGAATGGGAAATGCCATTATGGTTCTAGAACTGCATCACACATCTGAAGAAAGGCTTTTTCTGATGTGCTATGAATCTTCACTAAGGACTTCCTGGATCTGTTGAGACCTTTTATATTAAGAACTTTTTCTGTGAAACCTGTATGGATATTTAAAAGTGCTCTATATAGTCACGACTAGCTGGATTTTCAGTATTAGTGCGATTATTTTGTTTTCAACAACAATTGTCTAATTGTGGAACATTAATACATGTGTCAAAATATTTCTCTTCTTTTCCAGAAACGGAGAATTCTGCCCAACATGCCCTCTCACCTCTTCCTGCGGTTTTGAGACTGGTGGGTGTCCCAAGTCTAGCTCCCAGGGTGCTCCCTGGAAGATGTCCAAGGGGGCTGACCAGCCGCTGTGAAATTTCGGGATGTACTGTGGGACCAGCGGCTCTCTTGGCCATTCCAATCTGCAACACATACAACAGCGTGAAGCCGTGTCTTGGCTGGTGATACTCTAATCACTTTACTGTCCGTCAATGTCTCCTATCCTAGTCCTTCACTCTCGGCCCCCATGACTCTTCATACTTTGATTGTCCCCCATCTCTTTCCATCTGTCACTATCTCCGTTGCTCCTACTCAATGTGATTGTCACATATGATCCTTCACACCATTACTGTCTCCTCTCTGCCTATGTCCCCAATGCTCCTCCTGTTTCCCTGAGACATTTGGATATGGAGGAGTATGCCCCATGACTCCAGCCTCCAATCTCACCTGGATTTGGTCCATGCGTCTCCCAGCATCTCCCACAGTAACATCTCTTTAGGAGTAAGGTGTCCCCTCAAGAAATCAGTGGTATCTTTGGACAGCAGAGGACTGATGACTGTCCTGGCCAATTCTGGACCTCCTGTGCTCTGAACTATCTACAGGGAATAGCACAAAGACACACAAAAAGATCAGTAAGCATGCTCCCCCATCCCATACACATCATAACCTTTTTGCAACTTGCTTTAGTTTTCACCATCCAGAGCCAGCAACCAAACTTAAGATGAGGAATTCACATGGGTAAAACTAGTGCCCTTGCGTTGATAAATTCCATTACCCAGGCTTGGATGTACAAGTTACTTAACTCCGTCCCTGCTAGAGGGGGCAGCAAAGTATTGATGTACGATAGAACTTTGCAGCGCTATATATACTATATATATATATATTATTTTTTCTACCTATCTGTCTGTCTGTGTGTGTGTGTGTGTGTGTGTGTGTGTGTGTGTGTGTGTGTGTGTGTGTGTGTATGTATTATATATTATTTTTAATAACATGTTAAACGTTTTAATAACTTTTATAGGCAGTAGTGTTAATAAATGAAGATATTGTTTGATCCATTTGCAACTGGAATATATGTATATATTAATTTTTCTATAGTTACTACGAATTATATTTCACATGAGATGGTTATTAGCTTATTTTTGGTAGCAGGACTTTATTGGCAACAAATCGAATTAATAAATTATTATTTTTCGTAAATTCTCTTTTTGGAAATGTATTTTTCTCAGATATTATATAGTATTTTGGAACGGAATAATGACAATATATATATATTTTTAATTTTATTATTATAGAAGTTGTATACAATGTTAAAAAGGGGATAATTCAGCGGTATTTACCAGCTCCAAAGGCCCGAAGAGAAAGTGGATCAGCTCTGCAGAACTGGGACTTTGAATGTGCCTTCTTAACTTGGCCTGAAAAGATAAATGGGGGGGTGAGGGGGGGGGGGGGGGGTGGGGAAATGAGAGAATACTAAGCAAAAGAGACGAGAATGCGTACAGCTATCAAAGGGAGGAGTGGATAAAGAACGCCGGACGACTGCGGTGCTATAGTCCACGAACAGAAAAGAGATATCGTACTCCAAAGCCAAGTAGGGAGGACGTCGACCAATGAAGGAAGAAAAGGTGAGATAGAGAGAAAACAGACAATAAAAATCTAGCTTAGAAAGAACGAGGCATTGGAGTGACGAATGCAGTACTCTACAAGCTAATGATTTCAATCAAAGGGTGATTTAAGTCTTCGGGGCAGGACTCCCTTTGTCTTATTTATGTCTGCAGCGCTTATTCCCACTGTGTTATAATATTAGTCACGTGTATGTAGAGCGCTGTGTAGCTGGATGGCGACTATATAAAGATATCATACATAATATAAAATGTGAGACTACATAAAAACATAACAGCGTGTATGTAACTAATGATTGGCGAACCAACACATTGTTAAATAAAAAGTTATTGTGAAAAATGGCAGAAGGCTCGTGAGTGAATGAATAAAAGAATGGTTCAGCGGGACACTTAAAAATGTCACGGAGTTGTGTAATGTAGGGATAATAATGTAGTGAAAAGAAAAAAGGTGAATAATAAGTACTGATCAATTGAATTGCTCAATTAATTAGAGAATCATCCGGTTGACTGATATTGAGTATTGGAGTGAATGAGTATGACGAATGCTATGTGAGCGTATGTGAATGAATGCGTGAGTGAATGCGTGAGTGAATGCGTGTGTGAGTAATGCGTAGTGAGTGAATGAATTCGTATTGGTGTGAGTAAGAAGGCGTTAGTGAGTGAATGATGCGTATGTAGTATGAATGCTATGTGAGTGAATGATGTGTAGGTCAATGGAATGTGTACGTGAACTGCATATGTGACGATGCGTGTGAACGATGCGTATGTGAACTAATGGATATGATGAGTATACTAATGGGTAGTGAATGAATGAGTATGTGAATAATGAGTATGTGTAATGAGTATGTGATGAGTGCGTAATGTGGGTGAATGGATGTGATGAGTGAATGATGATGAGTGCATGAATGAGTATGTGAATGAATGAATGAGTTATGTTGAATGAATGAGTATGTGAATAATACGTAATGTGAATGTGTACGTGAGTGAATAATAGTATGTCAATGAACGGAATGAGTATGTGAACGGAGAGTATGTGAACGGATGAGTAGGTAACGGATGAGTATGTGAATGAAATGAGCGAAATAGTAAGTAAATGAAATTATAATGGCACAGCAGCTTGTGCCATAAGACAGCGGTGCGCAAAGTGGGGGGGCTAGATTGTCTGGGGGGGGGGCGGCGCGGGTGTTACAGAGGCCCACAAGCTCTTCTGAATGCACTTTAAAATAAAGTGCCGGGATCGCGTGAGGCCTCTGTAACTAGTTACTTTACCTTCGTTCCAACTAGTCATTGACACGCGGGCCGTGCATGGGTGGGCTCTCGCGGCTGCTGGGCGAGCATGAATAAGTTCTCACCCTGCCTAAAGACACCGTCCCACGCTGAAAGTCACCGTAGGCTTGTTGTTCTTAAGTAAGCTACAAGGTGTCTTTGAGCGATGGAAGCTGCATTGTCAAAACACTGCTTCGTAAATATGGCCCCTGAACGCCATGGAGTGTGTACTAGATGGCACAAGGATATATAACCTGCCATTCCCAGGGTTCACCAAAATCCATGGCTCCAGGATGGGGCTATATCACATAACAACCATAGACCCTTCAAGATATGAAGAGTCTGGGAGATCACCGAGTCGGATCCTACCAGGAGGTTAAAGGCCAGCTTGATCTTCTGATAGCAGTCTATGAACTTTCCTCTGTGGGGCGGCTTTGAGACTAACTTAGGGAAAACCCTCTGTGATGGGGAAAACCAGGATCGGTCGTTAACCGCTTTTGGACATTAAAGGACATACTGTAATCAAGGGTCACAATGGGATTTACACTGCTAGTGTGGACTACTACGTATATAGCTCCTGTAAGGAGCTTAAGAGGGAGAGTTAGGGGAGTGCGTTTAGGGAGAGTTATGAGAGAAGTTAGGGAGAATTAATAGGGAGAGGATTATAGGAGGCAGTTACGAGGAGTTATAGAAGGAAAGGTTATAGGAGTGGGTTGGGTAGGAGTTTAAGGGAGAGATTATAGTGAGCAGTAGGGGAGGATTATAGGGATGGTTATAGGAGCAGTTAGGGGAGGAGTTATAGGGAGAGGTTATAGGAGCAGTTACGAGGAAGTTATAGGGAAAGGTTATAGGAGGAGTTAGGGGAGGAGTGTATAGGGAGTGATATAGGAGCAGTTAGAGGAGGAGTTATAGGGAAGGTTAGGAGCAGTTAGAGGAGGAGTTATAGGGAGAGGTTATAGGAGCAGGTAGGAGAGTTATAGGGAGAGATTAGGAGCGTACCGGAGGAGTTATAGGGAAAGGTTATAGGAGGAGTTAGGGTGGAGTTTAGGGGAGGATATAGAGTCAATAAGGAGGGTTATAGGAGAGGTTATAGGAGCAGTTAGGGGAGGTTATTAGGGAGAGCGGTTATAGGAGCGGGGGGAGGATTATAGGACAGTTGGTGGGGAGGAGTTTATAGGCAGAGGTTATAGGAGCAGTTGGGGAGGAGTTTAGTGAGAGTGTTATGAAGCAGTTAGGGAGGATTATAGGAGGATTATAGAGCATTACCGGAGTTTGGGAAGGTTTAGGGCGTAGAGGAGGAGTTTAGGGAGAAATGTTTATAGAGAGTTATAGTAGGTAGTTTCAGGGGAGCTTTATAGAGCAGTTAGAGGAGGAGTTATAGGGAGAGGTTATAGCGAGGCAATTATAGGATTTATAGGGAGCGGTTATAGAACATTAGGGAGGAGTTATAGGGAGAAGGTATAGGACAGTTAGAGGGAGAGTTATAGGCGGTGGAGAGGAGTTTAGATCAGTTGTGGTAGGAGCTTTATAGGCATGAGGTTATAGGAGCGTTATGTGGGAGGAGTTATAGGGGGAGGTTATAGAAGCAGTTAGGGGAGGAGTTATAGGGAGAGTTTATAGGAGCAGTTAGGAGAGGTGTTATAGGGAGAGATTATAGGAGTAGTTACCGGAGGAGCTTCTAGGAAAGGTTTAGGAGCAGTTAGAGGAGGAGTTAGGGAGGTTATAAGAGCAATTAGAGGAGTTATAGGGAGCGGTTATAGGAACAGTTAGGGGAGGAGTTATAGGGAGAGGTTATATGAGCATTAGGAGAGGAGTTATAGGTTAAATGTTTATGAAGCAGTTAGGGGAGGAGTTTAGAAGCAGTTAGGGGAGGAGTTATAGGTAGAGGTTATAGGAGCAGTTAGGGGAGGAGTTATAGGTAGAGGTTATAGGAGCAGTTAGGGGAGGAGTTATAGGGAAAGGTTCTTAGATATCTTAGAGGAGGAGTATTCTTAGGTAGACTTTATAGGAGCATGTTGTGGGAGGACTTAGGGAGGTTTTTTAGGATAGAGGGGATTTTAGGAAGGTTAGAGAGTTAAGGACGTACCTCCGTGGTTATAGGACCAGTTAGAAGCGGAATTATAGGAGAAGATAGTACAAGGTGTTTAGGAAACGGTCGAAAGGAGCAGTTAGGAGGCGTTGTAGGGAGTGTTGTTCAAGAGGAGTTAGAGAAGGAGTTAAAGGGAGTGATATAGGAGCACTTATGGGAGAGATAATGTATAGGAGCTGTTGAGGGAGGAAGGATTTAGGAATTGAGTGGTTTTAGAAGCAGTTAGGGAAGGCGATAAGGGATCAGATTATGGGGGAATTGCTTTGAACTGTGTTATAACAAGATATATAACAGTTTTGCTTCTGTATATCTGTAATAGGGAAGTTATCCCTGTTCAGAAATATGCCTATATCCAGCAGTGTGGTGGTTAAATGCTGGTAGTCAATTAACAAACACCACCTGCCTGATTGGTTCCTAGAAAAACCTCCCTTTGAGACAGGAAGGGAGATTGTACCTGACTCTCACAACTCGTGAGACTGACATGGGGACAGACTCTGAGCCTGCCAGAAGAGAAAACAGCAGTGCTGCTTTCAAGACAGAGGGGAAGCTTCTAAACCTGAATGCTGACAAACCCTGAGGAAAAGGTAGCAACCGGAACAGAGAAGATTTTCCCTCCAACTACAGGAACAGATACAACTTTCCTTTATAAGACTTTTATATTGCTCATTTCATGATAATGTTTGGGGGCTGGAGACATCTTATCTAAAGGAGTTGTGGACTGCACTTTTTTCCACTAGAATACTCCCAAGTGAATAGAAGCTTTGTTTGAGCCCCTTGTTTGGATGGTTTCCTGATGTTAAGGAACAGGCGGAATAAAAGCCTTATTTAACTTCACCATAAAAGTCTCCCTTCATCCCTCTGTGAGCGTCCTCCTGCAATATCCCTTTTATTTGTCAATTATTTTCCTTCAGAGTTAGGCCTGCTGACAGAATGAATGAGGCCTAGACTCCGCGGCACTATCTGCCCATGGGAGAGACGCTGGTGGGGTGTCTTTGAGCGGGGGGGGATTTCCGGGGGCTGTTGGTTTGACATGGGGTGGGTGGGGGGTAAAGTGATCGTGGAACCCAGTGTTGCTTCTGCAGGAGGAACCCTGGAAGTTACAGTTGTGGCGTGGTCCCCTCTGCCTCCCGATCGCCCACCCTCCTGTCAGTGTCCCTGCACGGAACGACCATCTATCTTAATATATAAAATCGAAAGGTTAGTGCTATCTGCGGTGAATCTGATTGGTCCTCAGCCTCTGGCTCTGATGTCACCCAACTGCCACTTTCTTCTCTCTCTCTCTCATCACACTCCCCTCCCTCCCGGCACCACTCCCCTCCCCCTCCCGGCGCTCACTTCCCCTCCCTGCCCGGCGCTCACTTCCCTCCCTCCCGGCTGGGGAACGTGTGTGGGAAGGCAGCCTCGCCGAGTGGCTACATGGCGGCGCCCGGAAGGACCCCCTTCCTCCTGCAGTTGCCTCCAGCACGAGAGCCTACGATGGCGGCGCCCGAAGACTCACCTCCCTCCCCGGCGCCTCACTTCCCGTCCCTCCTCCCCGCGCTCACATTCCTCCCTCCCCGGCGGGGGGACAGGCAGTGGGCATGCAGCTTTCGGAAGGACCCCCTCTCCCGCGCTCAACCACTTCCCCCCACCGCACCGAGCACCTCTCTCTCGCTCACCCCCACCACCCCCAACGCCGCTTAACCGGCACCCCCGGTCACCTCCCCAGGGCAGAGGATTGAGGCGAGGGAGTTTCCTTGTGCCACCGGAGTCGCCGGAGGCCACAAGGGGAGAGAGAACCAGCAGAACTGCAGAGAAGAAGGCAGCGGGAGCAATCACATGCTGCCAGGTGAGGAAGAGGAATGCGGGGGAGGAATCCATGCCTTTGACGCCCCCTCTTTGATGCCCCCCCCTGCTTGCCCCCCCCCTGCCTTTGAACCCCCCCCCTCCTTTCACCTTCATTCACCCCCCCCCCCCCTTTCCCCCCCCCCGCCTTTTACTACCCCCCCCGCCTTCCCCCCCCCCGCCTTTCACCCCCCCCGCCTTTCACCCCCCCCCTTTCACCCCTCCCCCCCCCGCCTTTCACCCCCCCCCCCCCCCTTTCCCCCCCCCCCCTTTCCTCCCACCCCCCCCCCCCCCCTTTCCCCCCCCCGCCTTCACCCCCCCCGCCCCCCCCCCCCCCCCCTTTCCCACACCTCACCCCCCCCCCCCCCGCCTTTCACCCCCCCCCCCCCTACCTTACCCCCCGTCCCCTCCCTGCCTTTCACCACCCCCTCCCTGCTTTCACACTCTTCACCGCCCCCCCGCCTTTCACCCCCCCCCCCCTGCCTTTCACCCCCCCAGCCTTTCAACCCCCCCTTCCCTCCCTGCCTTTCACCAACCCCTCCCTGCCTTTCACCCCCCCAGGCCCCCCGTCCCCTTCCTGCCTCCGGGCAACGCCGGGTATATCAGCTAGTATATATATAAGACTGAAATAATGTTTGGATGTGTGTTTGCACACCTCACCTCATTGGCCTGCGGGGTGGGCTGACGTCACGGCCACGCCTACGCAGGCCGTGACAGTCACACCGCCCTCACAGCGTGTGCCCCTCTTGGCCTCACAGTCCATTTTGTGACTGCCAGACCGCACACTTACTCCTACTCCTGCCAGGACCCCACACTCACTGCTACTACACAGCCTCCCTCACTGTCTCCCCCTTCCCCCTGCGCCGCCATCCTCCCGCTCACACCACCACCCCACTACACACACACGCGCCTCACCGCACACACGCCGTCGTCCTCCCGCCTCCCTTCAGCTGCGCCTGCCAGGGGTGCCGCCGCTCGCCTCACTGCCCCCGCGCCGCCGTCCTCCTGCCTCCCTTCATCTGCGGCGTCCACTGCCGCCTCACCGCACCTCACAGCCCCCGCGCCGCCATCCTCCCCCCTCCCTACAGCTATGGCTGTCACGGCCGCCTCACCGCGCCACTCTGTAACCCACCCAGTCACCCACCCACCCAGTCACTCAGTCACCCACTCAGTCACCCACTCAGTCACCCACCCAGTCACTCACCCACCCAGTCACTCAAGTCACTCACCCACCCACCCACCAAGTCACTCACCCACCCACCCAGTCACTCACCCAGTCACCCACCCAGTCACTCAGTCACCCACTAAAGTCACTCACTCACCCACTACCCCACCCACCCAGTCACTAACCCACACATTGAGCTCTGAAGGGGGGGGGATTGGACATGTGAAGGGGGTGGGGGGGAAGGAGGTGTGAAGGAGGGGGAAGGGACGAAACTGTGAACGTGGGGGAACCCAGCTGTTAACACGGGGGCCGCATTCATGTGCAAGGGGGTCCTGATTGCTGTCAACGGAGGAGAAAGGGGAAGGGGGGGAGAGAGGGCAATGGAGAGAGAGAGAGAGGGCAATGGAGAGAGAGAGAGAGAGGGCAATGGAGAGAGGGATGGCAATGGGGGGAGAGAGAGAGCAGAGAGGGGGAGCGGAGAGAGAGGGGGCTCGGGAAAATTCAATGCCGGGCAACGCCGGGTATATCAGCTAGTAGGAGATAAAGTCTACTGGTGGATGGTTACCTGCTGGTGCTTTCTTTTTACTCTTCTTGGCTTTCTTCCGCTGGTTGAGTTGTCTGAAAGCCTGAGCTGCTTTCTGCAGTTTGGCCACAAAAAACTCGATGTCATCCAACGTGCAGTTCAGGGCTTGCTGCAATAATGAGACAGAAGACGAGGGCCTCAGGTAGGACACACTTAGTAAGCACACACTTTAACCCCTTGCTGCCAAGGGGGGCAGCAACACATTGCTTTGTAATTGTATTTAATGAGCAGAAATATTTGGACCTTCCGGCCGCAAAGGGGCGACGGGTGCTGGCTTGAAAAGCCGGCACCTGGTGCTCTTTCTATGGGTCAGTCTCTCTTAGGGCCAAACCGTATTAATGGCAGTAACATGTTTAAGGTGTCACATCTGGGTGAGTGATGCTTTCCCCCCAATCTGACACTTAGAAGTGTTTTTAAATCATGTTTTAGAGTTACTTGGTAAACACGGTGGGCTGACACGTGGGAGGGGTTTCATTTTTCCTGGCTGCTCCCTTTTGTCTGATATCACTGTGCGTTCAACAAGAGTTTGCACAGGCAGAGCCCCGTATCTTTATTGACTCTCATAAGGCCAGGGTGGAAAAGGATAAAGAAATAGATTTCTCCCCTCATTTAAAGGTCCCCCGAGAAATTAACTTTGCAATTCATTTCCCAAAAAAATGAAAACCGCCAAATATGTTTCTAGTAGTAAGATTAGACTTATTTAGGGAAACAAATTAGATTGTTAAATTCTTGCAAGAAAGTTTGTTTTTTTTGTCTGGCTATGTGCGATTACAACAAAAGACAAAAATACCCAATGCTACATCCAATGTGACACAATACATAGATAAATACTTCAATGTTAGTATCTCATGAGTAAGGGCCATTTAGTTAAACCCTTGCTTGTTGGGATTGTGTGTTCGTTATGTGGGATTACACCTGTAACACCACTACACAAATTCACTAAGACTCACAGGGACAAATGTAGAGACAATGACGCACTCAAAATATGTGCACATACAGTATCAACACACTAATACATGCACACATACAGACACATGCACTCAGAGTTCTACAATGACACACACAGACCCACACATGCTTATATACTGCTGAAGGTGTGAGCCTGTGTTTTCTTTGCCTATATTGGTGCCACACCATTTGAGAAACAGAGATGACAGTAGGATGCAAGCAAAGGCAGGCTGCACCATTCACAGGAGCCACGGAGTCTCACCTTGCCAGGTGAACACAGTGGGAAATATTTGAGCAGACAAGATTAACACAGCTCTGCTCTGTTATATTGGTGCACACTTTGATTTATCTCACTACTAGCTGAGAGACCCGGCGTTGCCCGGGATGTAAATGCGTAATAGGTAGTATTATTTATAAATTGTGGAACAATAGGTGACTGTTTGTTGTAAAGGTTGGATAATAATATTGAAAAGAAAGATGGAAGAAAATGTAATACGATGTTGTATAAAAATGGTTTATTGTAACCACACCACAGTACAATGTATATTTTGGTGCCATAAGTGATGTAAAAATGTGAGGCGTGTGTCCTGCTAGGGTGTGAGGCGGCGGGTGGCGCGTGGGTTGTGAGTGCTGTCTGCGAGTGGGGGTCCTGCTAGGGTGTGAGGCGGCGGGTGGTGCGTGGGTTGTGAGTGCTGTCTGTGAGTGTGGGTCCTGCTAGGGTGTGAGGCGGCGGGTGGCGCGTGGGTTGTGAGTGCTGTCTGTGAGTGGGGGTCCTGCTAGGGTGTGAGGCGGCGGGTGGCGCGTGGGTTGTGAGTGCTGTCTGTGAGTGGGGGTCCTGCTAGGGTGTGAGGCGGCGGGTGGCGCGTGGGTTGTGAGTGCTGTCTGTGCGTGGGGGTCCTGCTAGGGTGTGAGGCGGTGGGACAGTGATGTCGGTGCGTAGGGGCGGGAGGCAGCAGGTGTGTGTGGCGGCAGGTATGTGTCGAGTGTGGCGGGTGTCTGTTGAGTGAGTTTGACACGCGGCTGTGAGGAGGCCCCGGTGGCGTTGCGGTGGAAAAGGCAGAGGCAGGGGCGGATTAATGTAAGGGCGGTTGTGAGCTGAAAGGGCAAGTGAGCGGGCGGTGGGGAGGCGGTTGTACTTAAGGCGGGCAGGAAGGCGCGGCGGCGGGACGGAAGGGGGCGGGAAGGGGGGGTGGGAGGGGCGGAAGGCGGTGGAAAGGGAGGTGGGGCAAAAGGGGCAGGGTGGTAGGAGGGGTGGAAGGGTTAGAGGAAGGGGGGGAAGAAAGGATAGAGGAGGGGGGAAGGGTTAGAGAGGGGGAAGGGTATGAGGGGGGGGTGGAGGGGGCCGGTTGGGATAGGGGGAGGGGGGGGGGAGGGCGAGGGGGGTGGGGCAGGGGTGGAGGGGAGGGGATGGGGGGGAGGGGGAGAGCGGAGGGGGGGTCGGAGGGGAGCCGGAGGGGGGGGACAAGGGTGAGACGGGAGGGGGGGCCCCGGAACGGAGAAAAGGGAGCGCCGAGGGGGGGGAAAGGGGGAGCGGAGGGGGGGGGAAAAGGGGAGAGCGGGAGGGGGGGGGACGGAAAGGGGAGCGGGCGAGGGGGGGAAGCTAAAGGGGGAGCGGAGGGGGGAAAAGGGGAGCGGAGGGGGGGAAAAGGGGAGCGGGAGGGGGGGAAAAGGGGAGCGGAGGGGGGGGGGAGGGGCGGAAGCGGAGGGGGGGGAAAAGTGGGAGAGGAGGGGGGGGGGAAGGAAAGGGGAAGCGGAAGGGGGGGGGAACAGGGGAGAGACGGGAAGGGAGGGGGGGAGGAAAAGGGGAGCAGTGGGCAGGGGGGAAGGGGGGGGGGGAGGGCGGGGTGAAGGGGGGGGAGGCGGTTGGGAATGGGGGGGGGAGGCCGGTACCGGGGGGAGAAGAGGGGGGGGGGGAGCGCGGGCTTGGGGGATAAGGGTTCTTCGGTGGAGGCGGGGGGGGAAGGGGCGGGGGGGGGAGGAGGGTGGGAAAGGGAGCAGCCGGGGTGGGGTGATGGGGGGATATGGTTCCTTGCGTAGGAGGGTGGGCAAGGGAGGAGGGGGGGAAGGGGGCATGGGGGGAAGGGGGGGGGGGGGATCGAGGGGGTGGGAAGGGGGACACGGGGACGGGAGGTGGAGGAAAGGTGGGAAGGGGGGGGGCGGGGGAGGTGGGGAAAGGGGGGGGGCAGGGTGGGAAGGGGGAGGGGGAGAGGCGGCTGGGAGGTGGGAGGGGAGGACGGGTGGGTAAGGGGGGACGGGAGGGGAGGCACACCCACGGCGGTTGGGAAGGGGGGGAAAGGCAGGTGGAGTGAAAGGGGCGGGGTGGGGTAGGAGGGTTGGGAAGGGGGGAGGGGGGGCGGTGGGGAAGGGGCGAGGGGAGAGCGGTGGGTGGGAAGGGGCTGTGGGAGGGGGGCGGGGCGGAGGGTGGGGGAAGGGGGGAGGGGGGGGCACCGTGGACAGGAAGGAAGGGGGGGGCAAGTGGGGACAGGAAGGGGGGGCAGTGGACAGGAGGGGGGGGGGAGTGGACAGGAGGGGATGCTAGTGGGGACAGGAGGGGGGGGGGGCGGGCAGTGGACAGGAGGGGGGGGCGGCACAGGGGACAGGAGGGGGGGGCAGTGGGACGGAGGGGGGGGGCAGAAGGGACAGGAGGGGGAGGGAGGCAGTGGAAAAGGGAGGGAGGGAGGAAGAGTGGAACAGGAAGGGGGGGGGGCCAGCAGTGGACAGAGCGGGGGGGGCAGTGGAACAGGGGGGGGGGGAGCAGTGGACAGGACGGGGGGGGGGGCAAGTGGAACAGGCGGGGGGGGGGCCAGTGGGACAGGGAGGGGGGGGGGGGGGCAAGTGGACGTAGGGGGGGGGCAGTGGACAGGAGGGGGGGCAGTGGGCAGGAGGGGGGGAAGTGGACAGGAGGGCCGTTGGGGGAGGTGTGAAGGCGGAAAGGGAAAATTGGACAGGCGCCGAACATGGCGCGTGTCTTTTTGCCCTGATTAGCTGGCGTGCCAGCTGACTGTTTCGCCGTGGGGGTGTTGTTGTGTTTGGGGGCTCCCTGTGTCTTCGCTCCCGTATACTAACCCGATAATGTCCCCATTTTCTCTCGCGACGCGTTCGCCTCACATGAGTGCGTGTGATCTCCCTCCCCGGGGGTAGTAGTTTTGTCGAGGATTTGATTTCAGGTCGCAGGACACCTTCCCTTGCCCGTAGTTGGGGAGTGCGGCAGGGGGGGGGGGGCGGGTGCGCACAGGAGGGAGTGGACAGTGGACAGGAGGGGGCCGTGGCGGAGGGGGCAGTGGACAGAGGAGGCAGTGAGGGCTGGCGGTGGAACAGGAGGAAGGAGGGGTGGACACAGGGGATAGGAGGGGCGGGGCCATTCGGGGGGCGGGACAGGAGGGGGGGGGGCAAAGTGGGGAAAGGGGGGGGGGGGGGGGCAGGTGGAAGGAGAGGGGGGGAAAGTGGAAAGGACGAGAGAGGGGGGGCAAGTGGACAGGAGAGGGGGGGGGCAGGGAAGTTGGAGCAGGGGAGCGGGGGAGAGGGGGGCAGTGGACGAGAGGGAGAGGGGGGGCAGTGGACAGGGGGGGGGGGCTGTGGACAGGAGAGGGGGGGCATGGGAAGGACGAGTGCAGGGGGCGGGGGCAGTGACAGGAAGGAGAGGGGGCAGCTGGACGGAGAGGGGGGGGCAGTGGACAGGAGAGGGGGGCAGTGGACAGGAGGGGGGGGGCTGTGGACAGGAGGGGGGGGGGGGGAGAGTGGCGTTGGGGAAGGAGGGGGGGGGCTCAATGGACAGGGAGGGGGGGGAAGTGGATCAGGAGGAGGGGGGCAGTGGACAGGAGGGGGGGGCGGGCAGTGGGGACAGGACGGGGGGGCAAGTGGACAGGAGGGGGGGCAGGGTCTCACCAACACACACACAACAAACGCTGCGCGCGACACCTACTGTACTTACCGGCCGCCCGCCATTTCTCACTCGGCGCCGCGAGGAGGAGGAAGGGGGTCCGCCATCTTACGAGCCGCGTGGGCAAGCCTTTCCACCCGCCGGGGAGGGCAGGTGAGGAGTGTAAGCGGGAGGGTGGGTCGATTCGGTTTGTGGGAGAGGAGGGAAGTGCAGATGAGGGGTGTGGTAGCGGATTGGAGGGGAATGGGGTGGTAGAGGGACAGGGAGAGTGAGGGAGGAATGGAGCGGGAGGGTGGTGTGAGTGGAGCTGGGAGGGAGGGAGCGGGGGGAATGGGAGCGCGAGGAGGAAGGGGGGGTCCGCCATCTTAGGCGCCGCGTTGGCCCAAGCCTGCCTGTCCCCCCGTGGGAGGGAGGGCAATGGAGCGGGAGAGAGAGGGGGTGTTAGCGGGGAGGAGTGGGTGTGTAGCGGGCTAAAGGCTACAATGGTGTGAGGTTAGCGGGGATAGGGGAGGGACATTGGTTGGAATGTGTTTTGTGTAGCGGGGTTAGGGGGCCTCGCGGGTCTGTGTTGCGGTAGGGAGCGGTGGGAGGTGGCAGGAGAATGTGAGGCGTGCTGTGCGGTTCGCCGGGAGGGGAGCTCCACTGTGTGAGCGTTCTAGGCGCGGATAGGGGGAGGGACATTGGTGGATGGTTTTGTAGCGGGGTTAGGGGGGCCTTCCGGTCTGGTTGGTATGTCGGGTAGGGAGATGGTGTGAGGTGCAGGAGGATGTGAGGCGTGCTTGTGCGGTTTCGCGGGAAGCTAACGTGAGCTCGGATTGGGGAGGGGACATTGCTACGGTGTGGGTAGGAGGGAGGGACATGGGTGCATTGGGGGTCGGGGGTAGGGGCCTCGCGTCTGGTGAGGTAGGGAGCCTGTGTGGAGGTGCAGGAGATGAGGCGTTGCTGTGAGGTTCGCCTGGGAGGATAACACTGTGTGACGGTGGCGGGATAAGGGGAGGGGACATCGTGCCATGGTGGTGTGAGTGGACGGCGAGCCCTCGCGGGTCCGGTTGCGTGCGGGAGGGGAGATGGTGGCGTGGAGGGGAGGGGGAGTATGAAGAGGCAGTCTGCAGTGTTTGGTGTTGTGTGAATGGTGTGTGTGCATTGGTTTGTGCGTGTGTGTTGTAGATTCGGTAAACCTGATTCGCCAGTCTTGGGTACAGAGCGTGAAGGTTTTGATAGCTTGTTGAAGCCGTTGGTGGACCCAGAGCAGGTTGGAGGATTAGAGGATTAGGTGTTTGCAAGCAAAGCGGTTCCACAAAAGCAGTGAGGGTGTGGGGGACAGTGGTGTGAAAGTTTAGGTGGCAGTTGGTTCCCAAACTTTTTCGGGTCAAGGGCTCCCCCCAAGGCAATCAGAATTTTTTCAAGGCTCCCCCAAGGCATCAGATTTTTTACGCGTGCGCCCCTAAAAGTAAAAACAAAGGGTAGAATAATTACATGGGTACAAAACATACATAAACAGTTGAGTGCGCAGTTGGGTCTCCTCATCAGGACCACTCGCCATGTGTCTCACTCACAACACTTAACTCTCTTGACCTCACTCTCTCTCTATCTGACCTATCTCTCGACCGCAACTTCACTCTCTCTGACCTCACTCTCTCTCTCAGCATCTCTCTCTCTGACCTCACCACTCTCTCTCTCTGACTCACGTCTCTCCTCGACCTCGACTGACCCAATTCTTCTCTTGACCTACTCCTCACTTCTCTCTGACCTCACTCTCTGACTCACCTCTCTCTCTTATGACTCACACTCTCTCTGACCTCCACTCTATCCGTAACTACTCTCTGACCTCACATCTCTCTGACCATTTCTACTCTACCTCCTCTCTCTTGACCTCCCTCTCTCTTCTGACCTCACTCTCTTCTCCTGACCTCACTCTCTCTCTCTTCTCTGACCCACTCTCTCTCTCTCTGACCTCCACTCTCTCTCTTCTGACCTCAACTCTCTCTATTTCTGAACTACTCTCTCTCTCTACTCACTCTCGACTCCACTTGACCTCCTCTCTCCTCGACTCCTCATCTCCCTGCTCACTCTACTCTCTCATGCTGACCCTAATCTCTCTCTCTCTGGACTCACCTTCTCGTCTCCTCTGACCCACTCTCTCTCTCTTGACCCACTCTCTCTCTCTCTGACCTCAGCTCTCTCTCTAACTCCTCTCTCTCTCTCCTCTCTCTCTCTATCGGACCCCATCTCTTCCTCTCTCTCTCTCTCTCTAGCACTCTCCTTGCTCAATCTCTTTCTACTTGACTCTACTCTCTCTCTCTCCGTGACCTCACTCTCTCTCCTCCTCTCTGACCTCACTCTTCTCTTCTATTCTGACTCACTCTCTCTCTCGCTCCTGAGCTCACTCTCTCTCCTTACCCTCTCTACTCGACCACCATCTCTTTCTCTCTCTCTGACCTCACTCTATCTTGAGGCCACCCTCTACTCTCCTCTATCTCTGACATACCTCGGACCTCATCCTCTCTCTCTCTGATCAAATCCTTCATACTCTGCTCTCTCTCTCTCTTGACCTCACTCTCTCTCTCAGGACACACACAAATAAAGACAACACATAAATACCACACACACACACACAAATACAACACTAACACAGTTTTTATCAAAAATACACACACACACACACACACAAGAAAAACCACAAAGATACACAACACACTGAGCAGTTACACACACACACACAAAATAAATAACACAGATACGGGGGGGTGGGGGGGTAGGGAGTGACCCTGAACGGGCCCCCTCCGGGGTCCAGTGATGCACGGGGGAAGCTGGGGCTGGCCACTGAGGGGGAGGGCCGGTGCTGCTTTGCTGGGGTGGAGGGAGGGGGGGGCTTGAGCTGCAGTGCTGTGCTGGGAGACATCTGTCTCCCGGTTCGTGACTAATGCCAACGCGGTGGCGCCTGGGGCCTCCCTCTCTCAGCGTAGGCAGCCTCAGCGTCGACTGAGCGGGCTGAACCAGATGCCAACAAAGCCCCCTGCATCGTAATTCAACGCGGCCTGGCTTATAGTTCCCGTCAGGCCTGGAGACCTTAGTAAAGTTAAAGCGCTTCAGGTGACTGCTGCGCGACTCTTGCTTGCTGCCCGACTCGCTCGACTCTAAGGAGCCTTTTTGCGTCCTGGAGAGGAGACCAGGCAAGCGCGAGGATTGGGAGGGGGTATCAACTTGTGTGTGTTGGTCATTGGTAGCTTGTGTCGTGGGTGTGGGTGTGTTGTGTGTGTGTGTATATTCTCCATCTTTTCCAACAGGGGCAAAAAAAAAAAAAAGAAGGGGGAGGAAGAAAGAGGATACAGGGGGCAACGGGGGAAGGAGAGACACCACACACCGCACCAACACACACCACAAACACAAAAACACAAACACCACACACACAGCACTACCACCAACACCAACTAAATCACCACAACAGTAGAGAAGAAGTGGACGACTACGACTACATTCCTAACACCACGACGACCACACCAGAGAGCAGAGAGAGAGAAGAGAGAGAGAGAGAGAGAGATAGAGAGAGAGAGACAACACCACCACACCCTCCACACGAGAGACTGACACACAGCCACCACACCAGCAGAGACAGGCAGGAGAGAGAGAGAGAGAGAGGAGACGATGGATGAACACCGAACAACAGACACCCAGCACACAGCCACTAACCACACCACCCACCACGCACCAAATGTTACATATAGAGAGAGAGAGTACAACCACACACCACACACACACCCTGCAGTCCGTTTACGACAACACACAACACACCACACACACCCACACACACACACACACACACACACACATAACCACACACACACACACAACCACATACACACACACAACCACACACACACACACCCCCAAAACCAACCACACCAAACACCACACACACACAACGCTCTCTCTCTCTCTCTCACTGAAGTTTGCCCCCAATGCCGGGCAGGCTGCAGTCCCATGGGATGGGAGAAGCGGTCACTGGGACCCGCTCCTGCTTCCCCTCAGAGGGTTTTTTTTTTTTTTTTTTAATGAGCTAGCAGCCCTTGTTTCCCGCTGGCATGGCGGCCATGATCGCGGGCCCCTCTAGCCAAGCAGCGGCGCAACTAAGGCGCTGCGGACGCAAACCAGTTGGGAAAAACTTGTAAATTAGGGCATTGGTTTTTGGACAGCAGGCCAGATGAGAGGTGTGCGGGGGAGGGGACATTGGACGCAGAGCCAATGAGAGGTCAGTGGAGGGGTGGGGGGAACTGGGGACCAGTGTGGCAATTGGTGTTGGACGTAGGCCAATTGGAGAGGGTTGCAGGGGGCGGGCTATGGCTGAAGCCGGAGAAGTGATAGTGGACAAGGGCCAAGGTCCAATGCAATTGAACCTTGGGGACGCAGACATACAGTGTTTCACAAATATATAGTAGATCCAAGTGTTTCCCAATATCTCCCGTCCTCAGGGGAAACCCCAAAACAGGGGTCTGTCTTAAGGGATATCCTGCCCACGCACAGGTGGTCATATCAGCGGCTCACGTCATTTTTGACGCTGGAGGCAGGGATAGCCTCAAGGACCTGACCTGTTGGGTTTCCCAAGGACTGGAGTAGTGGAAACATCCAGCAACTATACTATGGCTCCAAGCAGCTATCGCTACCCTAACCAGTACCAGACCCTAAATCCACTGAGGAGTTAAATCAGGTGCCAGGCCAACAACAAAAAAACAACAGGACCCACCACTGTCATTGCAATTATTACCGCAACAACATTATACAGAGGTCAAAAAGGGTTCAATGGATTGTGTCATTTTTGGGGACCATTGCATTTGGATGGTTTGATACAATCCAGTATACTGCAGTGTCTATGTCCTGTTGTTAAGTCTGTCACTCCACGTCTGCAGGGAAAATGATACAGTGGACAACCAGCGTCACTAGTCCTTGTAAAAAAAAATCTGTTGTCCCCTCTCCCCCCCCCCCCACTGCAGGGGTTGACACACAAGTGACAGCCAAGACACAAGGGGACATAGCGTCCTTATAGAAAATCTGTTCCTCTTACTGCAGGGGGGACAGTTTGGACACCAACTGAAAAAAAAATTTTACAGGCTGTTTTTTTTTCCTTTCAGTTATCCAACGGAAATTCCGTTCTGGAAATCGCGTTGGGTAGGTGAAAAACCGTTGGTAAAGTTGAGTCCCATGGTTAATCAGCTGGCGGTGCGCGTTGGATAACGCATTCAGGCGGTCGGAAAAACGACCCCAAAGGGTTGCGTTGGAATATGCCATTCAGTTGTAGAGGTGATAAACGTTGGATAAGCGGGACTAACTGTACACATATATTATACAGTCTGTCCATACGACCACAGGGGTGACAAAACAAAGTGACAAATAGCAGGACCTAGGTCCGATATGGTTACGGTGCTAGAAAGGACCTACGTCCCATATAGTTTGCCTCCCCAACCACATGGTGGACACAGTTGACAGCAGAAGGGACCTATGTCCCATACACTTGGCATTCCGTCACTTGGGTGACAGTGACACACCACTAACTTTTCACATTCTGGTCTCTTTCTCAGGGTCTTTTGTGCCAAGGCTCCCGTGAACTCCCTCTTGCTTGTCCGGGAGCTGATTACTACGGGCGGTTCAATTTCTAGGAGAAAAGGGACATTTCGAGACTTACCGCGTGTGCGCGTTATTCCATTTGGGAACAAGTAATTCAGTAGTTCTTATAGGCAATTATTAATGCTTTAGAAAAAAACATTTTGGGGTGTATGTCACATTAAAATTGTGTGCCGCCATTATTATTTTTAATTTGAGGGTGATCGCTGTTGTTTGTAACTTGAAATGGACCTGCTGTATTGGGTTGTGGTCACTAAAAAGAAGGAAGACAGAAGAAGACAGAAAAAGAACAGGACAAAGTGACACACAGGGTGGGGGACAGTGAAACCAGAGAGGGGACAGCCAAGCTCTAATAGTGAGAGGGCGGGGAGACAGACCAGTGAGACAGCAAGAGTGATTAGGTGTATAGAGAGGGCATGCTGTGCTGTAATGTTGAATTACCAATTTCAGGCTGTGTGCTAACGAGTTGATATGACACGGTTTTTGGGTCCCTTTGGGCTGGTTTCTTGGGCGGGGGAGTTTGGCCTGAACCTGGGCATTGAGGCCAGAATGTTCTCCCTACTGCTTAATTTTCTCCTGGTTAACTCTTCAATTACAAGAATATCACTCACACAGCTCAGTGGACCCAGCGGGACAGCCATAACGAGGGTCAAAAAATGGTTGATAATTATGCCAGAGATAGACCAGAAGTTAGGTTTCCACCATGGAGTCACGGGATAACTTTGCTCACAAACGCCACATGGCAAGCCATAAAGGACACACTATGGTCCCCTTATGAAGCGCGAGTACTGTTCACTCTGAGGTGGGGGGACAGGACTGGGGGGAGGCCACTTCGTATAAGTCTCATATCACCTGACCTGGCACCCGCATACCTTAGGTCCTTTCGTCTGTGTTACAAGTTACCTCTGCAGTGAGAAATAGGTCCTTCTATCTGAAGTTTCGCTGAAGTCAATGGTTACATGCAGTGAGTGAAAAATGTATGTCTTCTACTGTTTTCAGGGCCCTCACTCCTCGGTCCTGTAAGTACCAGTATATCCTTGGGCAATTTCCTAATGAATAGATTACGGTTTTATACCCCTCACTTAGCTTAAATAAACTGCTCCCTATAAATTATGACCACCTAACGCTCCCTATAACTCTTGCAATAAACGACTCTTAGAAACTGCCCTATCTAAACCCAACAATGCTCCCGTAAAAAACCCCTCCCCTAATTCGCTTTACTGCTCTCCAATATACTCCTCCCCAAACTGAACTATAATTGCATCCCTATGACATGACGTCACAAAGCGGTGCGTTGCCATGGTATGCAACTTCATTTGCAAACGCAGCGGCATGTGACATCACATGGCAGTGGCCCAAACGCGACGAAGCCATTTGACGTTTGGCACGCGCACTATTGATGCTGAAGGAGGAGGGCGGCAACGAAGGAGAAGGTAAGGAAACTCTACAGAGGGGGGCCTCACGTTACTCCCAGGGCAATCAGTGAGGAGGAGTAGAGCGGGGGCATCTGTATATGGGGGGGGGGGGGGGGGGGGGAGGAATTTTGGTCACGCCCAAAAAATTTTCCACCCAGGCCTAGTCGGGCCCTAATAGGAAATACGCGCAACTGCCTAGAACTCCTCCCGAGTTACACCTAGAACCGTTTTGAACCGCTACCCATAACTCGCACGTAACGCTCTTCTTAATACGCACCCCTAAAACTCTCTTATAAAAATAGTAACCCCCACTAATGCTCTTCTAAATCTCCCTATATAATTGCTCCAACTCCTTTTTAACTGTGCTCCTTGACATCTCCCCTCTACTGCTATTAGCCCTAGAAAACCACTCACTTTAACGGTTCCTCTTAACGGTTGCTGTAAACCTCTTTATCCCTTCCAAAAAAATGCTCCCTCTAGAACTTCTCTAGGCTTGTCCCCAAAATTGCCATCTGATTTGAAGCCGGGAAGGCAAAAACTGATAACAAGAACTCTGTGGACACTAATGTGAAGGAGCGAAGGCATGATACGTCCCTCTTACGTAACTTAACGTCATATCCCCTATGTCACTTCATTCATGCCCCAAAAATTGACAATAAAACAGGGTCAGGAAGGTAACTTCAGCCTCGGGAGTCGGACAGGAATCACCCCACTTCAAAGGCAGTGCCTCACTATAGTGACACTAACAATACCACATGGAGGAGAGAGGGGATGGTACTTACTTGGAGGTGGGGCTCGCATTTTGTTCACCGGTTTTCTGGTCTGCAAAGAGCGCTTTTCTATATCCATGCGTGACCATCTCAGCCTGAGGGAAAAAACAGTCAGACAGGAACCTTTCATGGGGTGACACAGTGACACCACATACGAGGGGAACCCCGTGAACCCATTGAGTCGGTTAGCTTCAGGCCTGGTGGACTCAACACAACAGATTACATTGGGGAGCAAGTGGCCCATTTTGTTCTGTTCCCTCCCATGTTGCAGGTTTTTAAAAAGAGGTGGCCAAAGGTACTGAGATGAACTTGGCCTCTTAGGGGCACAGCTACAAGGGAAACTCTGACCCATAAGGGCTGTCCGCTGAGTGATCATGACCAGGTGCGCGAGATGGCGTCCATGGCGGCGAAACAAGAGACGGGCATCTATGGGTCCGGGCCACAGTCAGGTCGTGGTGCGGCAAGTCAAAGTGCGATGGCCGGCTACCAACATTTTGAACAACTCAAAGAAAATTTTGTCTTTTGGTGCGTGGGCCGGACGATGGCACTCACGGAGCGGTGTTCAAGCCAATGAGGGCTGAAACACAGCGGTTGGATGTTCATGGCCGTGGCCCCCCCCGCCAGCCTCCCGTCGCGAGTGATCTGAAAGATCGCTCGGGTAAGGCCCACCGAGCGCACGCCGCGCGCTCACTGTGGTCCGTAGCACTGCGTATGTAACCATCCTACTTGCAGAGAGTGAAACAGGCAGACAGACAAAAGGGCCTACAGCCCATCCAGCCTGTACTCCCACGCAGGTGACACAGACAGACAGAAGGGGCCTACAACCCTCCAGCCCTGTACCTCCCACTGGCAGAGTGGTGACACAGACAGAAAGGGCAAACACAGCATCCAGTCTTGTTACCTACCACTGCAAAGTGACACAGCACAGACAGAAGGGGCTACAACCACATTCCAGGCTGTACCTCCCACTGCAGAGTGACACAGACGAGAGGAAGGGGCCAAACAGCCACAGCCAGGTTCTGTACCTCCAACTGCAAAGTGGACACAGACGACAGAGGGGCCTACAAAACCGCATCCAGCCTGTACCTATCCCATGCAGAGTGACACAGACAGAAAAAGGGCCTACAACCACCATTCCAGTCTGTACCTCCCAACTGCAGAGTGACACAGACACCAGAAGGGGGGCATTACAACCCATTGCCCAGGGTCTGTACCTCCCAGCGAGTGGAACAAAAGACAGACAAGAAGGGGCCTACAAACCCATCCAGTCGTTACTCCCAACTGCAGAGTGACAAAGACAAGGACAGACAGGAGGGGCCTACAACCCAATGCCAGTCTTACTTCCACTGCAGAAGTGACACAGAACAGACAGACTATGTAAGGGGCCTTACAGCCCACCCAGTCTGTACCCCCCACTGCAGAGTGACACAGAGACAGAGAGGGCCTCCTACAACCCATCCAGTCTTGTTACTCCCACTGCAGAGTGACACGAGACCAGAAGGGCCTACAAAAACAAAAAAAACCATCACGTCGTACCTTGCCATGACGAGAGTGACCCACAGGACGAAGGGGCCTAACAACCCATCCAGCCTGTAACTCCCAACTTGCAGAGTGACAACCAGGGACAGACAGAAGGGGCCTACAGTGCCCATCCAGTCTGTACCTCCCCCCAACTGCAGCAGAGTGACCACAGATAAAGACAGAGGAGGGGCCTACAAACCCATCCAGCCTGTGCCGCCTCCCACTGCAGAGTGACACAGACAGAAGGGGGCTTACAACCCAATCCAGTCTGTTATCCTCCCACTGCAGAGTTGACACAGACCAGAAGGGGCCTACAAACCCATCCAGTCTGTACCTCCCACTGCAGAAGTGACACAGCACAGAAGGGGCCTACAAATCCCCATCCAGCCTGTGTAACCTCCACTGCAGAGTGACCCAGGACGACAGAAGGGGGCCTACAAGCGGCCATCCAGTCTGTACCTCCCACTGCAGGATGAACAGACAAGACAGAAGGGGCCACAAACCCATCCAGCCTGTGCCTCCCACGCCAGAGTGACACAGACAGAAGAAGGGGCTTACGAACCCATCAGCCTGTACCTACCACTGCAAAGGACCACAGACAGAAGGGGCCTTACAGCCAATTCCGTCTGTCACCTCCCACTGCCAGGGTGACACAGCAGGACAGAAGAGGGGCTACAACCCATCCAGTCTGTACCTCCACTGCAGAGACATGACACAGACAGACAGAGGGGCCTGCACACCATCCAAGCTGTACCTCCCACTGCTAAAGTGACACAGACAGAAGGGGCCTACAGCCCATTCCAGTCTGTACCCACACGTGCCACAGAGGTGAACACCAGAGTACCCACCAAAGGGCACGAAGCAGGGGCCTGAACACCCATCCAGCGCGTACCTCCCACTGCCAAAGCTGACACGAGATAGAAGGGGCCTCAACCCATCCAGCCTGTACCTCCACTGCAAAGTTGACACAGACAGAAGGGGCCTACACGCCATCCAGCATCGTACCTCCCCGTGCAAAGTACCGACAGACAGACAGAAGGGGCTAACAGCACCATCAAGACCTGACCTACTCACTAAAGAGTGAAAGACGACAGACTTAGAAGGGGGCCTAGCAAGCCCATCCCAGCTGTACCTCCCACTGCCAAAGTGCAAGGCAGAGGCTGCAAAACCAGTGTCACTCAGTGGAGTGTCAAGAAGAAGGGCCTACAGCCCAATCCAGCTCTGTACCTCCCAACTGCAAAGTGACACAGGGACAGAAGGGGCCCCTACGGCCCATCAGTCTGTACCTCACCATGCACGGTGACACAGACAGGACAGAAGGGGGCCTACAACCCCATCCAGGCCTGTGCCTCCCATGCAGAGTGACACAGAAAGAAGGGGGCTTACAAACCCATCCAGCCTGTAACCTCCCCACTGCAAAGTGAGTGACACAGGACATGAAGGGGCATCAAGCCCATACAGTCTGTACCTCCCACGCAGGAGTGACACAAGGACAGACAGAAGGGGGGCATACAACCATCAGTCGTACCTCCCACTGCAGGTGACACAGGACAGGACCAAGAAGGGGCCTGCAACCAATCCAGCATGTACCTCCCACTGCCACAAAGAGTAGTTGACCACGAAGAAGAAGGGGCCAACCAAGCCCATCCGTCTGTACCTCCCACCAGCAGAGTGGACACAGACAGAGGGGGCCTGCAAAACCCATCTGCAGCCCTGTACCTCCCACTGCAAATGGGACAAACAGTAGAAGGGGCCTACAGCCCACAGCCTGTACTCCCACGCAAAAAAGTGACAAACAGACAGGAAAGGGGGCCTACAGCACATCAGCCTGTTAACCTCCCACTGCAAAGTGGACACCAGACAGGAAGGGGCCTACAGCCCACCAGCCTGTTACCCTGGCACAACACATAGAGCAGAAGGGCCCCTGACCACATGACACCGACTCAGGGACAAGACAGACAGAAGGGGGCCTAAAAACCCATCCAGCCTGTACCTCCCCACTGCAGAGGAACAACAGGACCAGAAGGGGCCTTACAACCCACCAGCCTGTGTCCTCCCACTGCAAGTGGACCACCCAGACAGAAGGGGCCCTAAACCAATCAAGCCTAATCCATTACTGCAATGTCTCGTTGATTCTAAGGGCCTCAACCCCACATAGCTTAGAAATTGCTCTATAGTGGACACAGAAGCAGAAGGGGGCTACAGCCCACAGTCGTACCTCCCACTGCAAACGTGAGACACGACATAGGAACACAACCCAGCGTTGTTGTCACTTCCAATGACCT
Organism: Ascaphus truei; assembly: GCA_036426205.1. Classification (NCBI taxonomy): domain Eukaryota; kingdom Metazoa; phylum Chordata; class Amphibia; order Anura; family Ascaphidae; genus Ascaphus; species Ascaphus truei. The sequence goes on along the minus strand of CM071579.1, from coordinate 3,194,726 downwards.
ATTCTGATAACAAACACCAAAAACAAAAATGGAAAGATCTCTGCAGCAATGAAGGATCAGGACAGTGAGAGAGGAGCAGATAGGGATGCAGAAGCAATAGAGAATTGAAAGAAAGAAGGGACATGTAGGGATAAGCTTCACCAGAACGACGGAGAGAAAGGAAAAGACCCAAGTGGGGCACAGAGGGATAGTACGAAAGGGCCAAGCCATTTTTGTTCCAAACTAACGAAATATATCACAAGACTTCTTCATGGAAGGAAAAAAAAACATAAAGTATTATAAATTTAAATTAAAATTATAGTGCTTAGAAATACCAAGGTTGAAATACTGAGTGTGTGTGTGGTGTGGGTGTAGTGTGTGTGTGTGTGTGTGTGTGTGTGTGTGTGTGTGTGTGTGTGTGTAACCAACCAACCTCGCACTGATGAGAGCCAAAAGGTCGAAACAGAAACAGCTGTCTCTGAGTTGGTTTACTGACTGTGCACTTCTTTAACCCAGGCTGTGCTGAAAAGCTTTGTAATGCGGCAGTCATAAGCTTGTCGGGGTCCATGTTAAAATTGATTTTAAGCAAAAGGTGACACCGTGCTCATTTGCATGTCATTACCCAGAATCCCTGGCTGCAGTGGAAGCATTGCATGCTGACAGATAATGGGGAAAAGCAGACCTGTCTGAGACATGTGAATGTGCTCACAACGTGATATTTTTATTTGCTATATATATAGAGAGAAATACTTCACTCAACGACCAATTAGTGTTCAGAAGCAAATAGTTGTATTGAAGATCCATTTTTTTTAATCTCCAATACAACTATTTGCTTTTGAACACTAATACTGGAGTGCGGAGTTGTTCTTCATCATATTCGGTCTTTGGGCAACGTATTTCTATACTTATTTTTGATGACCCGTGCACTTGTTTCCTCCTCTGTGCCTTATTGAGGTGTGCCTTCTGTATATGTGTTGTTTTGTGTGTAATATATACCATAATACTGAGTTAAGTTATGGTGAGTAAAAAAGTGACAAAAACCCTCCACAGGAAAGCAAATATGCAAATACAACTGTATGCTCATCTGCATGTCTTAGGCAGGTCTGCAACCCCGCCTTTCCCCATTATCACCCAGCATACAGCACTTCCACTGCAGCAAGGGATTCTGGGAAATGACATGCAAATGAGCACACAGTGTCACTTTTTGCCTCAAAAACCATTTTTAACATGGTTCCCTATAGGCTTAAGCTTGCTGCATGGTCACAGCTTTGAGCACAGCCAGGGTTAAGGTGCATACCCAGAAAACCACCCACAGACAGCTGTTTCGACCTTGATGGTTCTCATCAGTGTGGGGTTGATTTTAACTGGGTATGCAATATATATATATATATTCATGAATATATATATTCATATATATATAACATTTGGTCCAATTTCTCCAGGTCATAGTTAACGTTTTTGGCCTTATCCAAGATGGCTGCTGATGTGCCAGGCTCATTGACGTTGCTATCACTCACCTCCACGTTGCAGTTGAAGAAGTGAATATCGGGCTTGTGCTGCTCCGCATCCTGACACACAAGGAACAGGATGTTGGGGTAGCGTGGGGGACCATGCACGCTCTGGCAGTGATGGACAGTGGACAGGGGGAAGTTCTCCAACTCCTCCTGTCATTGACCGAAAAACAAGATGAATGCCGTCAGCAATGATGCTTTGGAAGTCCATTAGTGGTAATGGAGGTCACCTCACAAGTGTCCATACTGAGTGGTCAACCCAGGTTTTAAACCATTAAACATGTCGCTGTCATTAGGTCATTTTGGTCCTAGGTGGTACTGACCCTTTGCATAAAACTGTCTATCCATATACGTTACATTACCAGTAAACCCTCTTCCATATATTCTGTTCCAGGAGAAGAATCTCAACACACTGCAGCCTCTCCAACCCTTCCATCATCATAAATGACATAACAAATCCAAAATGGTCACCCCCATGCATGATGCTGCCTGCCTGGTTTATGAAGCTCCACAAGAAACAAGTCTTATCTATCCATATTTACACCCCACATCCTATACTTCCAGATTACCTTGAGTCTGACAGTATGGGGCGTTTAAAAAGAAGATTTAGTTCCCGCTGCATGTTTATTTTTTTAATTGTTAAAGATTTATTTCCCCCACTGTACAATATAGGGTCAGTTCTCACCTAGTTATTTCCCTAGTCGCTGATGATTTAACTGCTTTATTCCTACAAAATTAGAATGGCTGCTACACCCCTCTCACTTCGTGACATCACTGGACTTCAATGCGCCTTATCTGAGGAGCTCAGGATAAGACAGCTCCTTTGATAAGTCTCTTTGTAGTCTGCATGGAAAATAACTTAGTTCTGTCTGCTAAAGTGGAGCAAGGGAGAATAAAAGGCATAGGTTTCCATGTAAACACTCTAGTGCAGGCTTTGGGCCCTTCTAAACCTAATCAAATTAACATCAGTTAGGAAAATAGTATGACATCACATTGAGCTCATTTTTAACTGTTTCTCTGATAGGTTTAATTATCACCTCTATGCTGACGACACACAAATATACTTTTCAACACCTGACCGTATTACACCTGCTGTACAAACCAAAGTTTCTGAATGTCTCTCTGCTATATCATCCTGGATGGCCCTCCGTCGCCTTAAACTCAACATGGCTAAAACAGAGCTCCTCATACTTCCTCCCAAACCTGACCCTACTACCTCCTTCCACATTACTGTTGGAACTACCATCATTCACCCAGTAGCCCAAGCACGCTGCCTAGGGGTCACACTCGACTCCTCTCTCACATTCGCCCCTCACATTCAAAACATTTCTAAAACCTGTTGCTTTTTCCTCCGCAATATCACAAAGATATGCCCTTTCCTCTGTTACTCGACTGCTAAAACTCTGACTCAGGCCCTCATTCTCTCCCGTCTTGATTACTGTAACCTCCTGCTGTCTGGCCTTCCTGCCTCTAACCTGTCTCCCCTACAATCTATCCTAAACGCTGCTGCCAGAATCACTCTACTCTTTCCTAGATCTGTCTCAGCAACTCCCCTCATGAAATCCCTCTCCTGGCTTCCGATCAAATCCTGCATCTCACACTCCATTCTTCTCCTCACTTTTAAAGCTTTACACTCTTCTGCCCCTCCTTACATTTTTGCCCTAATTTCTCGTTATGCACCATCCAGACTCTTGCGTTCTTCTCAAGGATGTCTTCTTTTTACCCCCTTTGTTCTACAAGCCCTCTCACCACTCTTAAACCTTTTTCACTGACTCCCACAACCTCTGGAATGCCCTTCCCTCAGTACCCGACTTGCACCCCTCTGTTCCACCTTAAGACCCACCTTAAGACACACTTGCTTAAAGGAAGCATGAATAGCACTGTGGATATCTGAACACATGATACATAAAGCTTGGCCCCCTGCAGACGCACTACCAGAACTCCCTCTACTGTCTCTGTACGTTCTCCCTACCTACCAATTAGACTGTAAGCTCTCGGGGCAGGGACTCCTCTTCCTTAATGTTATTTTTATGCGTCTAAAGCACTTATTCCCATGACCTGTTATTTATTATTATCTGTTATTATTTGATTACCACATGTATTACTACTTTGAAGCGCTATGTACATTAATGGCGCTATATAAATAAAGACATACAATACAATACAATATGTCTCTTTGGAGTCTTCATGGAAAACAGCATCAGTCATGTGGGCACTTTATGGTGGACCGGTGAGAGTGAAGGTCATAGTCTCATACCTGTGTCCCCCAGTCCAGAAGGCTGATGGAAGTGTTGATGACCTGCAGAAGCATATCCTGGGCCCAGATCTTGTCCTTGGACTCTAACTGAAGCAGCCGTTTGATAGCATCATCCGCTGTGGTTATGGCATCGTTCTTATCCATGATAAATGTGGCCAGATGCTGGGGGAGCAAAAGACAGAGGTCAGTCCTCTGATTGAGGCGCAGCTGAGAAGTGGCGATGACACTAACTCTTGTAATATTAAATCTAAAATGTAATAAGCAATGTCTTTGAGCTCTAATTGAATCTAGTACCTTTTGAAGAAAGTGACAGCATTTTCGGACACGTTTTGCTTCATTGGGTTTTTGCGTTAATTACACATTTTTCCAGTAAACGGGACCAAGGACTCCTGGAGTGTAAATCCTTAAATTAATCCTGGTGGTGGAAGCGTAATTGGGGAGTAGTGTGACGGCTTTGGGGTGTGAGTGCTCATGTGTATTGCCCTGCGGGGATGTGAGACATCTGGAGGGCTGGTTGTTGGTAAACACACACACATTTTTATTAGTACAGACAGTCCTCGTTTTACAACGCTTCGCTTTACAACGAATGGCTTATCCAACGCTGTGCAATGCATACCTATGTTCATTTTTACAACACCAAAACGGCTTATCCAACCGCCTTACGACGCTTTGCAAAGTTGTTTATGTGTATATAATATATATTATACAGCAGGGCCCCGCTTCTCGGCGCTCCGTTATCCGGCGTTCCGCTTTTACGGCGGCACCGAGAAGGGGGCCGCCATCTTGGATTTCCAGTCACGCATGCGCAGAACGGGCGGGTGTGCCTGGCGCGCATGCGCAGAGCGCAGTTTGCGCGCGCATACCATAGGTTGCACGCGCATACCATAGGTTGCACATGCGCAGAACGGCAAAAATGCCGGCATGCGCAGAAGTGAAAATCGCCGGATCCGCTTTCCGACGATTTTCAGTATACGGCGGGCCTCTGGAACGGAACCCGCCGTATACCAGGGGCCCTGCTGTACTATATTATGCTATATAATATATTATATTTTTATATTATATATTATGTTATATTATATATATAATACAGTATATACACGATATAATTTATGTGTGTGCTGCATATCTTATTGTCTGCGTAAAATATTTTGTGTATTTTAGCATTAAAAATGCCCTCAGGAATGGAACCTTTCATTTAAACAGTGTTTTCTATGGGAAAACGTGTTTCGCTTTACAACGTTTCGCTATCCACCGCCATTTTGAGTAACGCATTGTGTCGGATAACCGAAGACTGCCTGTACATTGATCTTTGCATAAAATACATGACATGTAAGCGCATGTATCCAACACTGACATAGGAAATAAAGTGCACCTACACCTAAATATGCGTCAGACTTTATTGCAGTCGCTGGCGCGCTCACGCGAGTGAAATAGCACATTAGTCCCGCCCCCTCTTTGTTGGTGGCTGATTACAAGATAATGGCCGCATTTCCGGCTGGCACATTGTGTATGTCCCGCAGCAAGGTCTAGATCAGTATTTCCATGTCCCCAATGCTGGAGGGTCCGATATTGGACTTTCTAATGTTTTTTCATTCGTTTCATTTTTTTCTCTATTGCAAAGTTTGTAAGTAGCATACTGAGTGCCCTGGTGGTCAATCCTATACAGTGATCGGGAACCAGGAGGTTCCCTGGAGATTGGGCGACCATCAATTAGCTCGGGCGGACCTCCGGTTAGGGAAGCTTTAAAAAACATTGTGAGCAGGTGGGACTGCGGCTTTAATAGCAAAAAATATTAGAGGAGAGAATATAGGACCATTCTGTTGTGCGATGGGCAAGCATATAATTGGTGATAAGCAGAAGTTAGCGGTATTAAACAAATGATTTGCCTCTGTATATACCAAGGAGGAGTCCATTGCAAAACATATTGCAACAGGAGGAAGCCACAGCCTCAACATTAACTAACGTTTGGTTAATAGAGCAAGAAGTGCAAAGGCGGGTTGATAAAATGAAGGTAAATAAAGTACCAGGACTGATGGCATACACCAAAGGGTTCTTAAGGAGCTGAGTGCAGTAATAGCTTCTTGAGGCTCAATACCACAACATTTGTATAAAGCAGAAATGGAAGTGTAATGAAGATTGGAAAGTAGAATCGCCAAAGTCCAAAAATTGCACCATCAGCTCACCAAGTGGAGGGCTAAAAAAGTTTTATTAAGACTACATAAAATGAAAATAAGGCAACAAACAAAAAACTAATACATAACAACCCTACGCGTTTCAGGCTCCTTAGAGCCCTTTCTCAACTTTCCTGTTACACCCACGTTGTGCATTCCCCTCGTTGCTTACCTCAGCAGTCCTACTCAATTATTCATTATTAACTTTTTTTGGAACTCTCTGTTCAGAGCTGTGAGTAGCTTTACCAATGACCATTTAAAGCAGAAATGGAGCCTGTTTAAAAGGGGAGCTAGATCACAACCAGGGAATTACAGACCTGTAAGCCTGACATCAATAGTGGGGAAGCTACTTGATGGTTTATCAACCATTTGAGTGCCGGAGGGGCCAAAGCCTCTCCATCACATCGCAATCATGGACTGCTCTAAGGCAGGGGTGCGCAAACTTTTGCCTGGCGCCCCCCTGCCTCTTGTCCTCCGGTGCTCATGCCCCCTCCCCCCTTTGCCATGTGTGGCGTCAAATGACGGGGGTCACATGACCCGCAGTGTCATTTGATGCCGCGTTGCCCGTCTGTGACGTCACGCCCGCGCCCCCCCCAGAAAATCTCACGCCCCCTCCAGTTTGCGCACCCCTGATTTAAGGCACATCGCTGATGATGGGAATGGAAGAGGAGGATACCGTCTCTTCCGAGTAGATTGCGATCAGCGCTCCTGAACGCGATGTCTCCATGAAAAGTTGCAGACAGCTCATGACGCAGCCACTACATCACCATAGGCTCCTGGAGTGCAAGATTGGTAACATGGGGGCGACGTCGTGGGGCATATTATTCAGGAATACTTTTTGGATAACAAAGCTACCAGTAATAGTCAGTATGGATTTATGAGGGATATAATACAAAAAGATATAACAGTGCAGCACACCATATAGAAATCAAAAAGGGGCAAGATACTTGCAATTTTGTACCGGTGCTCCTGGTTCAGGGAAAACCTGTCTAAAGAAATCCTGAGCATAGAGATAAGATAGATGATCCGAGGCACTACGGATTTTCAAAAGATTTATTGCGTCCAAACAGCACGACGTTTGGACCTTCTTTGAGATCTTTCAGAGAAGAAAGACCTTTCAGGACGTTTGGACCTTCTTTGAGGTCTTTCAGAGAAGAAAGACCTTTCAGGACGTTTCGACCTTCTTTGAGGTCTTTCAGAGAACAAAGACCTTTCAGGACGTTTCGACCTTCTTTGAGGTCTTTCAGAGAAGAATGACCTTTCAGGACGTTTCGACCTTCTTTGAGGTCTTTCAGAGAAGAAAGACCTTTCAGGACGTTTGGACCTTCTTTGAGGTCTTTCAGAGAAGAATGACCTTTCAGGACGTTTCGACCTTCTTTGAGGTCTTTCAGAGAAGAAAGACCTTTCAGGACGTTTCGACCTTCTTTGAGGTCTTTCAGAGAAGGTCGAAACGTCGTGCTGTTTGGACAGCAATAAATCTTTTGAAAATCCGTAGTGCCTCGGATCATCTATCTTATCTTTATGAGGGATATGTCATGCCAAACTAACCTCATCAGCGTATGTTGGAATTTAGACCAGGGTAATGCAGTTAGATTTTGCCAAGGCGTATCATACGGTGCCACCCAAGAGGTTAGTGTACAAAATAAAGGAAATTGATCTGGGTGTAAATATATGCACGTAGATTAAAAAATGGTTAGAGTATAAGCAGCAGAGTCGTCATAAATTAAACCTTTTCAGGTTGGGCTAAAGTTGTAAATTAAGTTTCTCAAGGATCGGTACTGGTGCCCCTACTTTTTAACTTGTTTATTAATGACCTTGAAGTTGGCATAGAGAGCAAAGTCTCCATCTTTGCTGATGATAAATATAAATCCTAAATCTGTCTCAGCGTCTCCCCTGCTGAAATCCCTCTCCTGGCTTCCTATCAAATCCTGTATCACACACTCAATTCTCCTCCTCACTTTTAAAGCGTTACACACTTCTGCCCCTCCTTACATCTCAGCCCTAATTTCTCATCATCCCGACTCTAGCGTTCTGTTCAAGGATGTCTTCTCTCTACCCCTTTTGTATCTAAAGCCCTCTCCCGCCTTAAACCTTTCTCACTGACTGCCCCACACCTCGGGAATGCTCATCCCCTCAATATCTGACCAGCACCCTCTCTATCCACCTTTAAGACCCACCTTAAAACACACCTGCTTAACGAAGCATATGAGTAGCTCCATGGCTGATACTTTACACCTCATACATTGACCTTGGCCCCCTGCAGACGCACTTACCAGAACAACCTCCTACTGTCTCTGTACGTTTTTCCTACCTAACAATTAGATTGTAAGCTCTTCAGGGCAGGGACTCCTTTTCCTAAATGTTACTTTTATGTCTGAAGCACTTCTCCCCCTTTATGTGTTATTTGTATTATTTGTTATTTAGATGATTGTCCCGTCTATTACTGATGTGAAGTGCTATGTACATTAATGGCGCTATATAAATAAAGACATACATACATACGATATTAAATTGTGTAATTTAGTAAAATCAGAGCAGGATGTAATTTCTCTCCAGAGGGACTTGGGTGTTTGGATAGGTAAATGGCAGATTGCACAGTATGTGTTCATTTATATATGCAGAGATAAGCCACTAAATGAATAAAGTGGATGGAAGGTATGACTTATGATGAGAGGCTATACAAATTAGGATTGGGTACAACAGAAAAGAGGCGTCTAAGAGGGGATATAATAACTATTACCAAATATATTCAAGGTCAATAAATACAGGGAACGTTCAAAAAAACTATTCACCCCTAGGGCAGTAAAAGGACACGGGGTCATCCCTTAAGGTTGGAGGAAAGGAGATTTCACCAGCAACAAAGGAAAGAGTTCTTTACAGTAAGGGCAGTTACAATGTGGAATTCATTACTCATGGAGACTGTGATGGCAGATACAATAGATATCTTTAAGAAAAGGTTAGACTTTTTTTTTTTTTAATAGAAAGAGCTGTATACAGGGATATAACAAATAGGAAGGACTTTGATCCAGGGAGAAAGTTGATTGCCATTAGTTAGGAAATAATTTATTTTCCCGTTATGACACATAATTGTGAAATGTGTCATTGTTTGTTTTTTCTGGATCAATATAAATATAGGATGAATGCCTCAGTTGTCTAAATATAACATAGGCTGAACCCGGTGGACATATGTCTTTTTTTTTTAAGCTCATCTATTATGTAACATGTTTCCTTTTCCTCCGGGAACACTGTATTCAAAGCAGATCAGCCACTTCTGTTTATCAGTTTGATGGATTTGTAATTACTTTGCAAACCAAAGCCTGGGGCTTTGAAGACCGACAAACAGTCTTATCACCGAAAGACATTAGATAAAAAGTGTCCAAATCCTCCGAGGTGTTCGGTGTACCATGAAAACGTAAAAACTTTTCAAAGTTTTGTAAAAAAAAAAAAAAACGCGTCCGAAATTGTTTGAAAGAAAGTACTGGCCTATGAAGTGGGATAATCCGTTGCCTCATTGAGATGTCCCAGCGCCGTTTACCTTTTAAACATGTCCCTGTCCTTAGGGCTCTTTCCTCCTAGGAGGGGCTGACCGTTCTGGCAGCGAACGAGTGAATGACAAACGCGGCTACAGAAATATAAGGTAGAGCCGGCTGTGGGCTTTTATAGCAGGAAGATATGGCGAGGCCGGAAATTGTGCAGAGATATCCTGGCAGAGCTGTATATGCTGCTGCATCAGACACACGGAGCAGCACCAAGCTGGTAGTGAGGGTGTCATTGTGCCAGAGCCATAAAGCGATGGAGTGATAAAGTCGCTCGCTGTTTTATTGCAGGTGATGTAGGTTGTCAGGAAATGCTCCTCTGCTTATCCAGATTAGAGGCACAGCACTGGGAAGCTGAAGCTCAAGTCACCCCACCTTCCAGCTCCCCTCAAGCTCCCTAGAACCATTGAAGGTTATTTTAAGGGCAGGTTTTGTGATTTTAGGTACTGGTCTTTGAAGTGTAGTATCCAGTTACCCCACTGTGACACCAAGCTGTCCCTTGCACTCCTACCCCACTGTGACACTGAGATATCCACCGCACTCCTACCTCACTGTGACACCGAGATGTCCACCCCCCACTCCTACCTCACTGTGACGGTGAGCTGTCCCCTGTACTCCTAACTCATTGTGACACTGAGATGTCCACCGCTCTCCTACCTCACTGTGACACCGAGATGTCCACCCCCCACTCCTACCTCACTGTGACACCGAGATGTCCACCCCCCACTCCTACCTCACTGTGATGTGAGCTGTCCCCTGTACTCCTACCTCATTGTGACACTGAGATGTCCACCGCTCTCCTACCTCACTGTGACAACGAGATGTCCACCCCCTACTCTTACCTCACTGTGGCACTGAGATGTCCCCTGCACTTGTACCTCACTGTGACACTGAGATGTCCACCCCCCACTCCTACCTCACTGCGACACTGAGGTCCCCTGCACTCCTACCTCACTGTGACACTGATATGTCCCCTGCACTCCTACCTCACTGTGACACTGATATGTCCCCCCCACTCCTACCTCACTGTGACACTGAGCTGTCCCCCCCACTCCTACCTCACTGTGACACTGAGCTGTCCCATGCCATCCTACCTCACTGTGACACTGAGTGCATCCACCATTCTCCTACCTCACTGTGACACAGATGATGTCCCCTGCACTCCTACTCACGTGACACTGAATGTGACATGCCACCTACCTCACTGTGACATGAGATGCCCCACACTCCTACCTCACTGTGACACTGAGCTGTCCCCTGCACTCCTACCTCACTGTGACACTGAGATGTCCACCACTCTCCTACCTCACTGTGACACAGAGATGTCCCCTGCACTCCTACCTCACTGTGACACTGATATGTGACATGCCCACCTACCTCACTGTGACACCGAGATGTCCCCTGCACTCCTACCTCACTGTGACACTGAGATGTGACATGCACACCTACCTCACTGCGACACTGAGATGTCCCCTAAACTGTGCAATTGCATCTGTGCAATGTTCATTTGAGAGGACTTGAAGAACACAGACACTCTGCCATTCTCTGCCCGCCTCCGTCTCCCCCCTGTGAGCGTCACTGCCTGTGACGTCAGCAGCCCCGGCGGATGAGGCGTCTAAGGTCACTCGGCTGCCAGAAAGGTGATCTCAGGTCCTCCAGAGACAGGATTCAACGCGTTTCGCAGAGGCTTTCTCAAGAATCATTCTTCATCGTTCTTCAAGTCCTCTCAAATGAACATTGCCCATATTGAAAATGTGAGTGAAATCTGTCATTTCTGTGTCTATGCACTATATACTGAGTGAGACATACGGCACTATTGTGAGTCTCTCTCTTGCCTTTCGAGTGAATGCTGGATCCATGTTATAAAAGACATACAAGATTTACAACGCAGAAGTGGATTGGCCACAGTGCTCCTATCAGAGAGAGATGTATCTCTGATCTGCTTATATTACCATCATAATTTGTGAGTGGGACACAACACACGGCTATATACTGTACATTTTTTATCTACTGGCTACACCATTATTTGTATTGTATATCTTTAATATTCACAACGAGATCTGTGAGCGCTTCCCACATTTGGACAACTACACTATTTCGGGACCACAGGACGGTCCACAAGGGTTTTTTGAGCTACTGCATTTATCCCTTTAAATCACATTTTCACTATATTGGGTGAAGGTTATATTGATAGTAAAGGTCTTTTGAATATTCTATTTAATCTCTTTATTTTCAAATTATTTGCACATATAAATTGCACTTATATTATTGGGTTAAAGCACCTTATGAAATTGATTACGTTTGTAATTGTTAGAACACCACTTTATTTAGGAGCGCCCGGTTACACCCTTTGTTTCCATGTGACATGCACACCTACTTCACTGTGACACTGAGGTCCCCTGCACTCCTACCTCACCGTGACACTGAGATGTCCCCCGCACTCCTATCTAGCTGTGGCACTGAGATGTCCCCTGCACGCCTACCTCACTGTGACACTGCGATGTCCCCTGCACTCCTACCTCACTGTGACACTGAGATATCCCCTGCACTCCTACCTCACTGTGACACTGAGATATCCCCTGCACTCCTACCTCACTGTGACACTGAGATGTCCCCTGCACTCCTACCTCACCGTGACACTGAGATGTCCCGCACTCCTACCTCACTGTGACACTGAGATGTCCCCCGCACTCCTACCTCACTGTGACACTGAGGTCCCCTGCACTCCTACCTCACTGTGGCACTGAGATGTCCCCGCACTCCTACCTCACTGTGACACTGAGATGTCCCCTGCACTCCTACCTCACTGTGACACTGAGACGTCCCCCGCACTCCTACCTCACTGTGGCACTGAGATGTCCCCTGCACTCCTACCTCACTGTGACACTGAGATGTCCCCTGCACTTCTACCTCACTGTGACACTGAGATGTCCCCTGCACTCCTACCTCACTGTGACACTGAGATGTCCCCTGCACTCCTACCTCACTGTGACACTGAGATGTCCCCTGCACACCTACCTCACTGTGGCACTGATGTCCCCGCACTCCTACCTCACTGTGGCACTGAGATGTCCCCTGCACTCATACCTCATTGTGACACTATGTCCCCTGCACACCTACCTCCCTATGACACCGAGCTGTCCCCTGCACACGTACCTCACTGTGATACTGATATGTGACATGCCCACCTACCTCACTGCGACACCGATATGTGACATGCCCACCTACCTCCCTGTGACACTGTGATGTGACATGCCCACCTACCTCACTGTGACACGGTGATGTGACATGCCCACCTACCTCAATGTGACACGGTGATGTGACATGCCCACCTACCTCAACATGATACCGCGATGTTTCATGCATGATGACATTTGAGTTGGAATATTTCTTCCTCTGTTCTGTAAGACAAGGAAATAGAAGGTAAACAGCCAGAACGCACATAATATTCATATTAATAACACTCATAATAACAACGCATTCTTTCCTATTGTGTATTAATAAATGTAGCATAAAGCACAGTGACCACATGCAGTGAGTTTCCGCGCTGAAGAGTTGGGTGTCTCGGGCACAGGAGAGTCCCGCTGTCTCTTGTGACAGCTCTACCTTCTTCAGGGTCTGCCAGGAAAGGGCCAGAGGGGACATGGGACACTGATAGAGTTGTAAAGCGCCTTATTTAACTGGTACAGTGGCAGAGCCTCTAACATATCTCTGGCCCCCTCTGGGAATAAGCAGGTTGTATATATATCCGTACACGATGTGTTCCTTTCTCTGACACGTGGAGGGAACAATGAACACCTCAAACAAATAACTTTTCCAATAATAACAAGGAGGCATGGCTGCTCCACAGATGGCATGTGGAGGAGAGAGCTGGCGTGTGCTCCCATCACATGTATGGCTTAGGGACATATAGGAGTTAACTGCTTCACTGCCAGAGACCCAGCAGGTCTAAATATTGGGTCAGCATGCTCTTGTTCTACCTGTGTATTTGTCTGTATGTGTGTCTGTATGTGTGTGTGTGAGTGTCTGTGTGTGTGTGTCTGTGTGTGTGTGTGTATCCATACCTGTGTATACATGTGCGTGTGAATGTGTTTGTGAGTATGCATATGTGTCCGTGTGTTTGAATGAGTTTGTGTGTATGTATGGGTGTACTTGTGTACGTATATTTTTATTTATATAGCGCCCACAGTGTACTCGGGGCTTTACAACAGAGAGAATACATCACAGGGGATTATAATACAATAAGAAGTGTGTATATTTATGTGTCTGTATATACTCAGATCTTATTGAAGTCTATGGGGTGGCTGATGTGTGTAAAAGGGTAATCCAATACAAGTCGACTTTCTAATTTTATTTCTATGTCATTTCTTTAATTTTCCACATTTTTCTTTCTGTGTGAGGCTGGGAGTGTAGAGATACTAAGCCTGGTCATATAAAGCATTATGTTTATCAGTAACGGTGTATAGCTTGTATGTATCCATTTATCTGCCACTCTGCTATTAGAATATTACAGTATAGCAGTTCCTCCTCTTGTCCACCAGGTGGGGTTAAACCGAAAGATTTAAAGCAGCAAAACGAGAACAATTCTATGTTTTTTTTTAAATTGTTTTTAATAAATCAGTTCTGTAGCATTAGACAATAATACTGTCTGCATTTTTTTTAAACTCCTAATGCTATTTTAAATCATTTTGTTTTTATGTACTGATCATCCTTTGGTTGCAACAGCAACTATTTAGAAAGTCACATCCACTTCCTCTTTTGAGACAGGCTCTGACACACACCTTTTTGAGTTTGGCCCTTTGGCAACAAAGTATCAGAAACAGATCTGTTGCTGTCTTCCCAACAGCAGACTGTCTATTGCTCTGAAAGCTGTAACACGAAAGTGTTATACTTAGTGATATAGTGTTACATTTCCGCTGCAGCATTTCACAGACTGCAGCACAAAGTCAGAAGGCGGCCATTACGTTAGGCACACAATCAGGATTTTTACAGATTTATGTAAGAGGGGGGAAAAGGTTGGTATTGCTGCTTTATAAACCTCCTGTGCAATCCTTATGATTACATTAACATGGGGTAAAATAGCACAGAATGCATGAAAAGAGTCACAGCCACACAAAAACGCCATGCACAAAAACAACAAACGTTTCGGTCTCCCAATGAAACCTTTGTCACGACTAAAGAGAGATTCAGATGATACATAGACAGTTATGAACAGTATTTATTAGATGTGATATTCCAGCAACCAGAAATGCTGCGGTGACCGTGTACAGTACATGTGTTTGGTGAGAGCGGATGTTGGTAAGTATTGACAAAGATGTCAAGGGCATGGATCCAATGTACGCTGCAAGTGTGTTTATGCTGAGCACCAGGCAGGTATATCTATATCACAAGATAGGACAATAATTATAAGGCCGGCAGATAAGGGTGGCTCTGTTGTGGTAATGGATTACTTTAATTATACAGATAACATTTAAAATTAATAGTGAATATTACCTACCTTTAAATCCCAACCCCACAACAGTGTATGCCAAGAAAATTCTGTCTATCGTACAATTAGGACTAAGCAGTGGTTGGATTTTAACAGCAGAGTTAATAATTCATGAACGTTCTAGCCGCCCAATCATACATACAGGCATACCCCGGTTTAAGGACACTCACTTTAAGTACACTCGCGAGTAAGTACATATCGCTCAATAGGAAAACGGCAGCTCACGCATGCGCCTGTCAGCACGTCCTGAACAGCAATACTGGCTCCCTACCTGTACCGAAGCAGTGCGCAAGCGGGGAGACTATAGAGCCTGTTACAAATGCGTTATTTACATCAGTTATGCACGTATATAACGATTGCAATATAGTACATGCATCGATAAGTGGGAAAAAGGTAGTGCTTCACTTTAAGTACATTTTCACTTTACATACATGCTCCGGTCCCATTGCGTACGTTAATGCGGGGTATGCCTGTACTGTATGCGTTACCTATAATTCACACAAGTCTGACCATCCACCAGGTAGAGCTACTATTGCCGATACAAACTCTATGCCAATTTCTGGCTATGTATCTCAACATTTTTATTAATTGATTTTTTTTTATAAGAACCAGTCCGGTTGTCCAAGTGTTCTATCATAGATACCAATCATTTGCTGGAAATGTTGGACAATATTGGTCCTGTACCTGATGACACTTATTTGGCAACCCTTAATGTAGGAAGTCTATATGCCAACAAAGTGACCCCCCCCCCTCTTGTTTCTCATGCTTTTGCTACATGCAATCCTGCACAAAAATGAGTTTGAAAGAGTTTTTTCTTCAGGTGACACATACTGCAATGGGCAGTAGTTTAGCGTCATCTAACGCAAATATCTATATGGTTAAATATGAAAAATGTGTGTATCACTGCCCCCATAACATATATTGCAGGGTGGTTTTGCTATATTGATGACCATTATCTTTTGTGGCAGGGTCCAGAACATTTTTTTAATTGGGGACTAATCTCAATCCACAGCCCACGCGTATTTATTTTACTGCCAGCTGGTCACGTGAGGTCATTAACGGTAACTATCAGATCTAACAGGTTTGTCAGTAACACCTATCATAAAGAAAGCAATCGTAATACGTTCTGGAGGACAAAGTCCTTTCATCCCCCTACTTTGATTGAAGCTCTACCACACTGCCAATTTAGCAGGGTCGACAACACAGTTAGGGGGTCCTGAATTGACAATCAAGCCTTGTCCATGAAGGAAAGTTTGACAATGTCGATGGGGCCCTAGATACAGCTATACAACGTATTTCAGTTAAATCAGCCAAGCCATCTAATGACTTTAGACTAGTTCTTTTCACCACGTACAGCAAAGCTGGTGCTTTTCTAGTGCATTCATTTAAGAAACATCGGCCTCATTTACAATGTGACCCAGTCTTGGGAGGACTATGTCATTGTCTCCACCGTTGCTGGCCTATAAGCAATCTGGTAACTTGCGTGACGGACTTACTATATCTATATAGGTATTGCACTGTGTATTTTTGTCACATTGGAAGTAGCTTTGGGCATCTTTGTCTGTTTTTTGTTATATATTCATAGTAGATGAGCTTCAAAAAAGACATACGTCCTTTGAGATCAACCTACGTCCACATTACTTGCTTTGCTGACCGCATTATTTACACTATTAAGTGTCCATATGGTCTTCTTTCCGTGGGTATTTTACGAGTACCCAACATTTGAAAACCCGCTTCATCGAGCACTGCTGTAAAATGAGGGCAGGAGCTGGCGGCACAATAAAGGTTGGGCATTGAAAGACCCACAGTCGCCACATCTCATCCCTTGAAGTGGTGGGAATAGAACCAGTAAAAAAGCAATACATGTCATCCATTGCACTATAGACTTTAATAGCTTCACTTTCTTAGGCCGAGTCCATAGAAGGACAGTCAGCGCTGAGCCTTGCGGACGTCCAGGGCTGAGCCCCTGCATCCTCAATGAGGATGCCTTGAGGGGGGGCTCACGCGAGCGTCCGCAGGCGTGCTGAGGCTTTGGAATTTTCAGCCGACGGCCAAGCTGTTTTTCAGCACGCTGTCGGCTGAAAACATCCAATCAGCGTGGAGCTGCGTCAACGTCACGGCGCCGTGCGTCGCGGGCGATTGGCCCAGCGACGTCACTGCCCCGCCTCCCTCAGTCTCCCCCCGCCTCCGATCGCGCCCGCTGGCTCGCCTGCATGGGCATGAAATCGCGCAGATTTCAGCAGGCGAGCCTCAGCGTCAGCGCGGCTCGGCTCAACCCTCTATGGCTCCGGCCCCGGCGCTGCACACCGGCCTGCCATGCTGGCGGCGTCTGCAGCTGTGATCCCCGGTCTGTGCAGAGGGGCAGTGGGAAAGATGGAGGGGGGGCTTAGTGGGGGCGCAGCTATGACATCACCCGGTAGGTACGCCCTCATTGGCTGAACCGCCGGGGAGCGTGGCCAGCGCTCCGTCACCAGTTCTACTGCCTTCAGAAAAATCAGTTCGCCCAAAGCGGCCGCCGAGGCAGCAAGCGGACCCGGCCCCACTGAGGGGCGGTTCTTGTCTCTGCAGCGCGCACTGCAGCAGGCACCGGGGACCTAGCCTTAGACTCATACATTGCCCCATTGGCTGTAATAGGACACACAACTTTTGTCCCATAGACATTATGGGATCGTCCTATTAAAAGTCAGGATCATCCTCTTACACATCAATGGACTATGGACTGTGAATCCCACCCTGAAAATGCAAGAGCTGTCCTATACAGCGAGACTGAGTACATTCTGCAATGCTTCATGCAATCATGACATCTTCATCAGTTTAAGGGTTAGACGCAAATGGTCCTTTTCACAACAGGAATGTGTGTCGGAGATAAATGTTTGAGTTAGATAAGGGGATGAAACCAGCACACTGTAATTAACATGTTATACTCGCTTTTAAAGAAGCAAGATTTTCCGTGGGTGTCATATAAAGGTGCAATCCTAATATAGCATTATAATATAATATAATATAATATTATATATATATATATATATATATATTTTTTTTTTTTTTTTTTTTATTGTGCTTGCAATGTCTTGTATATAATGTATACCTTGTTCATTTATGTAACTGTATTTGTAACCATGTATTATTTTGTTTTACTCTGTGCCCAGGACATACTTGAAAACGAGACGTAACTCTCAATGTATTACTTCCTGGTAAAATATTTTATAAATAAAATAAATAAATAAAATAAATAAATATAGCCAGACAAAAAGAAGACCATAATTGAACAGTCTAGTTGGCTTCCCTACACAAATGTAACTGTGCTAAAAGCAAAGATTGGCCTGCCTTTGTTTAGCTGGAGATGAATTACAAATTGCATCTCTTCAGGGCCTTTGGGTGATTGTTTGCCATCCTTTTTTTTATTACCCTTATCCCAACCCGTTCTTATCATAGAATAAAGATTAAGGGGAGTGGAAGAGAGATGGGGTTTGCCTCTGCAAACTCTTGTTGAACACACAAGCGATATCAGACAAAAGGGCGCAGCCAGAGGAAATCAAACTCACCCCAAGTCTTAGCTCGCCATGTTTACAAACTAAATGTAAACATTATTTCAAATATTTGTAGAAATCAGATTTGGGTAAGCAAAAGGGCTTGAATCACCCAGATGTGACCCTATACCATGTCACTGCCATTAGTACACTTTGGTCGTAGGAGGGACTGACCCTTAAATAGTCTCACTATTAAAAATCATTCATTTTTTTTTTATTATAATGCCAATCTCGCAGATAAGGGGGATGATATCTCTGTAGCACTCAGAATGTCCCGGGCACTGAATGGGTTATATCTGCCTCCCAGGGAGATGAGAGAGGTAATCCGATAATCAGTGGGCAGTGCAGATAATCCATCCTGTATTGTTAGGTAAACCCATACCTATGTGACTGATCTGAGAGTCTGCTCTCACCTCCTCCCCCTCCTCCTCCTCTCTCCACTCAACATAATATCACAGACACGCGGCTTGTTTCATTAACGTCGTGAGACACAGGCTGTACACACACTGATACACAGGCTGTACACACACTGATACACTGATACACGAACAGACAGCACACACACACACGCATACACTAACACGTCGAAAGATAGACAGACAGTACACACTAGCACACCCAACGTACAGACACTAACACACTGATACACAGACAGACCGTTCACACACTAACACACAGATAAACCGTACACACATTAATAGACAGACAGGCCGTACACACACTGATACACAGACAGACTGTATACAAGTACACTAACACAGTGATACACAGACAGACCATACACACACACACACACACACAATGATTTACAGACAGACCATACACGCACACACACACACACACTAAACCTCGTCCATAGTGAATGCGTGCGTGCGTGTGCGCGACCGTTCGTGGGGCGTCACGCTCGCCTACAGCAGGAGAGATTTCTGTCCTGCAGTCAGAGGCGACGGGGAGAAGTGTCGGAGGGCGCAGGTCGCGCGCCAAATTCAAGCACGGTTGTCGCGCGAAGCACCGTTCGCCCCGTCGCGCTTGCTCACTATACACATGGACATTGGCGTCCTAGTGTTTGATTTCGCCACGAGAGACATCGCTCGCACTTCTCCTGCACTATGGACGCAGCCTAACAGTGGTACACATACTGACACATACTAACACACACGTGGGATACCACGTGAAACACGTTAGAGTGTCCTTTTGGCTGTTTTTATTATGCCCTAAATACATTTTTGCACCTAGTTTTTGCAGTTTGCAGTTTGTGGTTTCAAATCTATCTTCAGCAGCAGCAGATGGACCGCCGTTTTTCCTGCACTAACACACGGATAGACAGACCGAACACACACACACACACACTAACGCACTGATACACAAACCGACCATACATGCACACTAACACACTGATACACAGACCATACAGTACATGCACACTAACACACTGATACACAGACCATACATGCACACTAACACACTGATACACAGACCATACACGCACATTAACACACTGACCAGACATGCACACTAACACACTGATACACAGACCACACACACACACACACATTAACACACTGACCATACATGCACACTAACACACTGATACACAGACCATACATGCACACTAACACACTGATACACAGACCATATACACACATTAACACACTGACCATACATGCACACTAACACACTGATACACAGACCATACACACACACACACACACACACACATTAACACACATGCGCACTAACACACTGATACACAGACCACACA
This sequence comes from Ascaphus truei, assembly GCA_036426205.1. Classification (NCBI taxonomy): domain Eukaryota; kingdom Metazoa; phylum Chordata; class Amphibia; order Anura; family Ascaphidae; genus Ascaphus; species Ascaphus truei. Next base: position 3,174,492 of record CM071579.1, on the reverse strand, counting down.
CACATATTAACACACTGACCATACATGCACACTGATGCACAGACCATACAATACAATGAGAGATATGGCTAAACTGGGAAAGGTACCCATGCAAATGAGACGGGCATGGCAAGTATTACCTCATCCCCCAAATATGAGACATACCGAAAAGCAATGGCCCTATTTCTCCGGAGGCTGCAATTTCTCTTAACAGAGCTCAGAAAGAAGCCATGAACACACACAGAGTGCTAAGAATCCCCGAAGGTTAAACAAAAGCCGTCATTCAGACCTAAACCTGGCTACCTACCACTGCCGGACTCTCTCCAGTGAAGCAGCACTGCGAGAACAGGAAGACGAATGTGAAAAGATTCAATGGGATATTGTCGGCCTTGGTAAAGTTAGAAGAAAAGATGAAGGCCTCATTGACCACATAAGTGTACACCTATTCTATCACAGAGGTACAGATAATGGAACAATCAGTGGAATAGGCTTCATCGTTAACAAGAGACGGGGAAACAACATGGTGGAGTATGAAAGTGCATCAGAACAGCCAGAATCATCATTCAGTTGACAGAGATACAGGCTTCAAATAATCAAGTGTAAGCTCCAATATCAAGTGACCCAGAGAATGAAGTGGAAGACATCTAAGGTGAAATCAACCAACTTAATAACAAAGGAAATTGTCACCTCAAGATCGTTATGGGAGATTTCAATGCAAAGACTGGTGTCCATCAGAAAGATGAAGCATCAGTTGGTAAGTATGGTTACGCTAACGGGAATGAATATACAAAAAAAAAGGGGTGCAGAGAAAAGCCTCTATCAGACAAATATTCCTTTATCCCATTTAATGTAGTACTGTACATCAAAAACGTACATGTTAAAATTGCACTGTGGGCATCGCTGACATCTTTCCCTCGTACCACTTGTTGGAAGAAATCAGGACACTGTGATTCTATCCCCGTTCACTGTGTATCCGTGGGAGTGCAGCTCTACGTAAGCGGCAGCTCTCACGAGATTCACATGACCCGCGGGGCACCCTGGGACTTGTAGTTCAGACAAGGTGGTCGTCTTGTGCTCCAGTGCGATCGGAGCACAGAGAGCGGACATAGGAAGTGATCCGGGGGTCACGCAATTTCAACCAACAAGTGATACGGGGGAAAGATGTCAGCGATGCCCACAGTGCAATTTTAAAATGTACCGTTTTTGTGATGTGTACTACATTAAATGTGATAAAGGAAAATGTATCTTATAGAGGCTTTTGTCTGCGCTCCTTTTTTGTTGTTGTAGGTAAGTAGTGATTAATGCGCTCCAGTGCTGGATCTGTTCATATATATAATGATATGGGCATGAAGGATGAGGACTAGTGAGATAAATAAAGATGTAAAGTCCTCTTTGGGGGCCAATAGTTCCCTGAAGATGGGGCTACTTTGGTAAAGCCCCTATGTGTTTGTTATGGGGATGGTCCCTGGACTCACAGCATAGCATGAAACAGTATAGATTCAATAATACTCACATACTGTCCATATCACAAATGTCCCAAGTCGCGTGCAGCCAAGTGAAGTAACTGATGCAGTGTAGAAGAAGAAACTGGCACACAGCCAATGAGTGGGTCACCAAGAAATGAGCTGAAAAAATGTCCTTTATTAATCCATAAAAACGAAGGAGAGCACTTCCTACGCGTTTCGTGTATGAAAATACACTTTATCAAGGAGTGATTAAATACACTCCTTTTTTTGTGTGTCTGTTTTTGTCCCGGTGGATCACGGGAGAGGATTGGAGCAGCGGGAAACTCTATGACCAGCAAGAAGCAGGAAACTCTCTACCAGCGCGTTCTCAACCACTTTCTTCTGACTTGCGGTACCAGGAATGAACCTGGGGACAGATTGGTAGAATTTGCAGAATGTGAAAACTTATACATCATGAATTCATTGTTCAAAAGGAATCCAAATAGAAAATGGATGGAATGGACCCAAAGGAGTCAAGAATGAAATTGACTACCAGTATATCCTAAGTAACAAGAAACACGTGATTAAAAACCGTACTGTCCTTATCCGTTCTGACACAAGGAGTGATCACCGATTGCATTCAGATGTAATCTGCCGGGAACCAAAGTTGGAAAGAAGAAAACTGAAGACAAAAACAATCAACATCAACAACCTCCAGAATAACAGCAGAAAATGTCAACTAGAATGGGAAACTCGTTCCGGCTTCCTCAAAATTCGTCGGGACACTTTAACAAACGATTATGAAGAACTTATGGGGATTGAAGTTGAAAGCGCCAAAAAAAAACTGGAGGAATCGCTAACAAAAAACAGGATAACAAAATGTCTGATGAGACAAAACAATTAATGAGGAGACAACAAGAAATGAAGCAATCCCAAGACGCAAGAATAAAAATTGAATATGCAGAGCTGTGCAAGACAATCCACAAATGTATAACTGAAGATGTAAGAGAATGTAACTGTGATCTGGTGAAGAAGACTACTGAAGATAGCAAAACCTTAAAGAAGACCAAGCAGCGACTTATGATTGGCAAGGAGGTGGATCAACAATAAAAGACTGTGCCCTTATCATAAAAAAGACACGTGAGAAGAAACCACCAATTATGTACCATGAGTCCTTCCAGATGAAGTGGCAAAAAACAGTAAAATCCAGGAAGAATGGAAAGGCTCCCAGGGAAGATGGAATTACTTGAAAGAACCTGGGGGAGAAGTAGAAAAAATCCTTGCGGAACTCTTTCCATGCTTCTTTGAAGAATAGGAGAATTCCAGAGCAATGCCATAGTTATCCATTTCCACAAGAAAGGAGACAAAGAAGACCTCAAGAGCTACAGACCAATCAATAACTGTGAGGATTCCCTTACCTCCTACGGCTTCCGCTGCCATGGGATGTCCTTGCCGCCAGTCCCACCAGGTTCCCATGGATCTGGGGCTTCCCCGTCGTCCCCGACGGGCCACCGCTTCCCCGCAGGCACCCCGCACCCAGGCGGCTGCCATTCGTCCTAGGCGCGCGCTCATTCATTCCATTCAGCGGTTTCTAGGCTTTTCCAACTATTACCGGAAATTTATTCGCAATTTTTCCACCATCCTCGGTCCGTTCAGCAGGACATCCGGGATTTAAAAAAATCTTTGGACCTCATCCGTCGCACCTACTGGTGGCCCAATATGGCCAAAACCATCCTTGAATTTACTCGGGCCTGTCCGGTATGTGCACGCAATAAGATACCTCGTCAAAAACGCCATGGTCTTCTTATGCCTTTACCCATTCCGGAGCGCCCTTGGTCCCACATATCCATGGACTTTATTGTCGAATTGCCTAGGTCGAATGGCATGAACACCATTCTAGTAGTGGTGGACCGTTTTTCCAAGATGGCACATTTCGTTCCTCTCAAAGGTTTACCCTCTTAACCCGCCCTAGTCGATATTTTCTCCAGAGAAATTTTCCGGATCCGTGGCATTCCCACATCTATCGTCTCGGACAGAGGTTCTCAATTTGTTTCCAGATTCTGGAGGACCGTCACCAGAAGCCTGGGCATTTCTTCTTCTTTTTCTTCAGGATATCACCCTCAATCTAATGGGCAGACTGAGAGGGTTAATCAATCTCTCGAGAAGTACTTGAGGTGTTTCGTCTCTGACTCACAGGACGACTAGTCGGAATTACTTCCCTGGGCTTAGTATGCCTTTAATTCCTCCAGGAATGAATCCACTCGTGAGACGCCGTTCTTTATTAATTACGGATTCCATCCAGCTCGCCTGCCCATTTCCAATATCTCCGCTGGAGTACCAGCCATGGATGAACACATCACACTATTACAGGACTCTTGGTCCAGGATACAATCGGCACTTTAAAAGTCCTCCCCGACTTCGAAACTCCAGGCTGGCCGTCGTCGCCGACCTGCACCCAGTTACAAGCCAGGGGATAAGGTTTGGTTGTCTACAAGAAATATCCACCTCAAAACCCTGTCCCCTAAATTGGCACCTAGGTTTCTGGGCCCATTTCCTATCATGGAGCAGGTCTTCCGTCTTCAATTACCTCAAAGCATGAGAATTCCTAATGTTTTTCACACATCTCTTCTTAAACCGTTTATCTCCAGTCCCCTCTTTCCGGACCACACTCTTAAACCAGATCCAGTGATCATACAGGGCAACGAAGAGTACAAGGTCCAAGCTATAATAGATTCCCGTCTCACGAGGGGTAAGGTCCAATTTTTGGTCCATTGGAAGGGCTTTGGACCCAAAGAAAGGTCTTGGGTACCTCTTAAAGACATTCACGCACCAGGACTTCTCAAACGCTTCCGTAAAAAGTTCCCATCCAAACCGTGGGAGGATCGTCCTGAGGCCGACCCTGAAGGGGGGGGGGGTACTGTGAGGATTCGGGGGTCACGGCAGTCGCAGCGTGAACCCCCCTTACCTCCTACGGCTTCCGCTGCCGTGGGACGTCCTCACCGCCGGTCTCACCAGATTCCAGTGGATCTGGGGCTTCCCCGTCTTCCCCGACGGGCCACCACTGCCCCGCAGGCACCCCGCACTCAGGCGGCTGCCATTTGTCCTGGGCGCGCGCTCTCCAACATTACAGAGCGCGCGCCAGGTGAAGATAATTTATTCACTGCACTAGCAGTGAAACCACGCCCCCAACTTTCACACAGGCTGCTACTCAACCCTAAAGCTCCCCACCTGGTTGCCTGATATAGGAACCAATCAATCACAACTCCTCGTGTTCCTCCAGGACTGCCCCCGCTCCCCATTGGTCAGCCACAGTATATAGTACCTGTCTTACCTCTCTCAGATTGTCTCTGCTTACGGACGTCTATTCTGGCTCTCCCTTTGCTCTTCGTTATTCAGGTTGCGACCTGGCTTGGCGGATGTTCCTCTCTGGCTCTGGACCCCAGCTCCCACTTGACCTTGCAGCTTCTCTCATCCCTCGACTACAGCTTGGACCTCGACCTTCCGGATCTCTCTGTCCCTGACCTTGGGTAACGGCAACGACTTCGTCTCTTCTGTACCGGTACCGGCAAGTATTGCTACACCTATTCACACCTGGCCTGGCAACGCCAAATCACCACACTCCGGACACGCTCCTTCTGCTGCGGGTGCGTGCACATATACGTCCCCACCTCAGTATAAGGGACGAGTCTGGTCTGCGGGCAGCACCGGCGTAACAATAACTTACAAGATTTTTATGAAGAAGATACTCACTAATCGGCTACAACAGGCACTGGACTTTGCCCAGCCTAGAGAACAAGCGGGATTTCGTAGTGGATACAACACAATGAACTACAAGAAGTGATTTCCCAAAGATTTTCCAAAGTAATGAATTCGATTTGCCACTCAGTTTAGGATTCAGAGATTACAAAAAAAGCATTTGATTCTATCTACGCCTCAGCAGTCCTAGATGCATTAAGAAGACAAAATGTTGAAGAAGTGTACATTGATATTATAAAGAACATTTACGAGAATGCCACATCGACAATTAGATCACATGAAGATACAAGCAAGAGAAGGACCAGCAATGGAGTGCGGCAGGGAGACACCATGTCCCCAAAGCTTTTCACTGCAACACTTGAAGAATTGTTCAAGAAATGAGATTGGGTAGGAAAAGGAATCAAAATCAAATGATGAATATTTGACTCACCTGCGATTTGCAGATGACATTGTTATTTTTGCTACAAGTCCAGAAGACTTTCAGCAACAAATTGGACAACTCGCCAAAGGAAGTAAGAATGTGGGCCTCCATATGAATCTCAGCAAAACCAAAATGATGTTCAACAAATGTCAAGTCTGCAAAGATTTAAATAACTGGAATAGAACTAGAAGTCGAAGACTAGGTCAACTTTGGCCGGAAAATAACAATGGATGGGAACCTTTTGAATGAAATCAATAGAATAAAGATGAGATGAAGCGCATTTGGAAGAAACAAGACAATATTTCAAGGGAACCTTCCACTGTGCCTCAAGAGGAACGTTTCAGTCAAGAAGCTTAAGACAACCCAAAGAAGTATGGAGAGATGTATGCTGGGTATAACTGAAAGGAGACATACAGAGGAGGCACAGAATCCTCCTCAAAGATCCTCATTGGCTGCACACAGGGCTAGGAGTAAATTACACGGTTTTAATACCAAATATATAAATGTGGTTCAGTCAACCATTCGGTACAGGTAAGCAATCGCTCCCAACATTGTGAGAGGACGATTGCCACTAAAACGCCATATGGCAAAAATAACAAATCATTTATTAATATATAACTTGACAAACAACATAAAGCGCACGCTCTAAACTAACTTAAAACCAATTAAAATGTAAATGTAACGGGGGACAGTCACAAGTGTAGCAATCAGGAATAGTTACCATCTAAATCATAGGTGAGTATATACAGCACACAGATAGTTAGTAAAGGTCAGGTAAATGACTGCTGTAGAGTTAATCTCTACTCACGATGGTAGCTATGGTGTGCAGGTTAGGGTGTGAGGTTGATACCACAATATCAATGGCGTGGGCTTCTAATTGCAACCAAACACTCAGGTGTCGCTCTAGTTATATTGGGAAGTTTACACAATATCTGTTACACCGCGCTGCTCACAGACTATCAGACGGAGATATAAGCTGCACACACCTGGTCGCTCACACAGCGGGGCATCTACACATGATGTAAAATCATAGTGTATACGTGTACAATAAATATATGTCAAATCTCAGGTAACCCTCAGCTCTAATATAACACAGGGCACCCACACGTAAATTCTGATCCAATTCAATAGATAAAGCATATGTAGTGCATTCCCCACAACTGGTTTTAAGTTAGTTTAGAGCGTGCGCTTTATGTTGTTTGTCAAGTTATATATTAATAAATGATTTGTTATTTTTGCCATATGGCGTTTTAGTGGCAATCGTCCTCTCACAATGTTGGGAGCGATTGCTTACCTGTACCGAATGGTTGACTGAACCACATTTATATATGTAACCATGCTGTAAAATGGTTGCAGTCATCTCTCCTGCTGACAGTAAGGCCTGGTAAGTTATGGGCATGCCAGCAGTAATCATGGAGGTTTGCCCTCACACCCTGGTGAGGTGCCCTATGTATGGATGGGAGTGGTCACAGGTTCTGACTCCCTGGTTGGTGATGTCAGAGTTGTGTCAGCCTCCAGAGGATACATAAGGCACAGCACTGATCAAAAGTTAGTTGAGAGAAGGAGTTGCCAAGTGATTAGGTGGAGGAGAAGTAGTTTGCTAAGTGGTTATGTTATAGTAGCTGAATGAGGAGACTGTGACCAGGGACCTGGCACAGAATAGATATCCCTGCGGGGATAGGGAATCCCTACATTAGGAGGACATTACCTTTCAAAGGGAAGTACGGTGAACAATGGAGGGCTGAAGACACCCCATTGTGGAGGGCAGTTGGCCCACCGTACCAATAAAGATGACTCTGATAAAAGATACCTTCGTGTGTAAGTGTGGAGTGATTACACAGGGGGCTGCACCACAGAGGAGTTCCTCATCAGATTCATCCACAAGCGGACGCTGGGATCCTGATGAGGTGGAGGCGCTGCACTGGATCTAGGTAGGACTCAAGCACACTACCTCAGCTGCCTGTCTGGGTTGGCAAATCCCCACACACCATCATGCGGGAGACTCAGGAGTCCTGTTGCCAACAGGTGCACCACCAGACATCACACTGTAATGGGGTTAGACCACAGGGGCCAATATGAGATTGGGTGGGTCAGGCCAGTTCAGAAAAACCATTACATATATTTGGTATTAAAACCGTGTAATTTACTCCTAGCCTTGTGTGCAGCCAATGAGGATCTTTGAGGAGGATTCTGTGCCTCCTCTGTATGTCTCTGTCTGTTAACACTATCCTCTTTGCACCGGCAGGCAAACTATATTTATACCCTAATTGACATATACATCATATATCAGGGTGAGCGGTAGATCACAAGTTATGTATATATAACTGAAAGAAACAGGAAAAAGAATGGATGGATTCAAAACAAAAAGAAGTCTCTGACATCCTCACAAGGGTGAACAAATTAAAATGGCAGTGGGACGGACGTATCGCAAGAAGAAATGATCATCCTGGACAAAGATAGTACTCAATTGGATTCCAAAAGAGATTAAAAGACCAAGGCGACGACAAAAGTAAGATGGGAGGATGGAATCAGAAAATTTGTTGGAGCAATGTGGAGAAGAGAGACTGCAACCGCAATACCTGGGAGATCATTGGGGAGGCCCTCATCCAGCAGTGGGGAGACATAGGCTGAAGATGATGATTATGATACACACAGCATATATACAGTATATAGTATATATATATATATATATTTGTGTGTGCGCAGACGCACACATAATATACAGTTGACTCTGCAACTGACCAGAAGCGCCGTGAGGCCTTCATCCTCATGTTTTAACCAAATGAGTCCCGCACCACAGCCCTCCTCTCCCTGTTTAACCTAATGGGTACCGTGCTTCCTTCCCGCTCTTCCCCCTGCTCAACCACTCACCACGGTCCAATCCATGGCTGGAGTCCTAGCAACTCCTTATGCTTATTCCAACTTTCTCTACTCCACCAACCAGCACAGAGCTACAGTATTTTCTATACTTTCTAGCAGGGACTCCTCTTCCTAAATGTTATTTTTTTTTATGTCTGAAGCACTTATTCCCATGATCTGTTATTTGTATTATTTGTTATTTATATGATTGTGTCACATGTATTACTTCTGTGAAGCGCTATGTATATTAATGACGCTATATAAATAAAGACAAACATACAAACATACAGACAGGCTACAACGTCTTATTTTAATATTCTCAGATAAGGTTCTTTCACGTCTACGAATGTCTTCAAGTGCGAGAGGCTGAGCAGCCATATTAATTTAGGCGTTGGGCTAATTTAATATAAAAGGAAAAAAACAGTGAGAAGGGTGAACACAGAGCCTGTATTGTACAGTGTGCAGGAGAAATTATGACCAAATAAAAAACATGCGAACTGTCCTTTTAATGACTCTGCTCCATTGGTGTCCACTGGGATAAAGGAATTAATTTCAGGCCCAAAAGTCTGTGTCCCCCTCATCAATAGGTAGATTTGGTCCATAGTTTGTGTGAGGCCACCACTGTGAGAATGGGTTACAGGAAGCAGAAGTCCTATCTTTGGCCCGTAATATAGTGGGGGCGCGCGCCTGTGCGAACGCTCGTGCACGTGACGCACACCTTTTTGTGTGTACGGTCCGTGCTGCTGTGAGTGACAGGCTTGGAAGGATTCAGGGGGATTCAGGTTCAAGAGCCAAAACAATGATACTGACTTCAAAGAGTGAGACTTTAATAAAGTCTGCGAGGACAGTACAATGTGCAATGCTGAGTTCCAAGAAGTTACCCTCCCTCAGAGTGAGATTTGGCTTGTGGATAGCACACTGCTGACATTACAAGGTGTCCTATCCGTGAGAATAAAGAGGGGGCAGGTAAACACTTCAGGGAGCCTCACTTTGAACAACACACACATACGTACGTACGTACACACACACACACACACACATACATACATTGCAGACTGAGCGGTAGCGGGGCGAAAACATAGTTTTCGGAGTCTTCCCCCCGATCGCCCGACTTCACGCTCACTGCCGTGCGCGCGCGCGGCCCTAGCATACAATGGCTGGCTAACCACTGCCAATTAGAAGTGCCGCGAGCGCACGGAGGAGCAGGCGCGCTCACTATATTGCGGGCTTTAGCTGTTGTGCATGTCAGGTAAATAGTGGGAAGAGCGGGGCTATTTTAGTGGGGGGGAATATTTATTTTGGAACCAACAAGAAACTCCATGTAGTGGTAATAAAATGAGTAATAATGAGCTGGAATATTATTAGGAGTAAATGAAGATTCCGCTACATGGGAGTATATACCTTTAAAATATAAAGGCGGTGCTTCTGTTAGACAATATTTAACATACGAGTGAAAGAGGAAAAGAAAAGAGTATTGGAGCACTCGTAATACCTGCCAAAAACAATATTATAACCTCAGTCTACAATAGTATACGTTTACTTAATTTAACCTAACTTACTTAACTTAATTACCCGTTATTGAGCATATAACTTAACATCATTTAAAAACACATAGATAAATACCGTTGATACCAGCTTTCTATAATATGCATTAAAATTCATGCAAATGTCAGCCTAAGTATTAATTAACTTAATTGCACCATCTCCTCTTAAGTTTGCACAATCACTAGACATTATATACATTTTACACAGACGTCAGCTACTACCTATAAATATATAAATAAATAAAGATAGTCTATTACATAAATCTAAAGTGATGGATAGGCCAGGTCAGAGAAGGAGTATCTCCTGTTGCCGGTCACGTGATGAAACGTAGAGATGGCACGTTTAACCCTCTAAATACTGGCAAGATAAATATGCAAGTGGGGAACTCTTTGTTGCAATGGTAACCGTGTATTGTTATAACTCTGTGCCCGGGACATACTTGAAAACGAGCAGTAACTCTCAGTGAATTACTTCCTGGTAAAAAAAAAAAAATCATAAATAAATAAATCACAAATGTTACACAATAGAAGCACCAATCGACTGTGTGAGGATATAAAAAGATCATGATTGCTTCTAAACACCTATAAATAGAGACACTATATCAGTGTGTTTGAAGACTATTGACAAGAGAAATATTTTCTGGGAGCAGATAGCACTATTTTGCTGGATATAAATATGGACTTTCGCAAGTTCAGATGTTTTGCACACTTAACCAATTGTGTTTCAGATGAACTAGGATTGGGGAAAGAGACTATCTTTATGTATTTATAGATAGTAATTTATATGTCAACTGACACTCTTTTTTTTTTTCTTTGTTTGCTTTCTGTCTAAAATATATAGCTATATGACTCTATATCTGCCACCAGGCTGTGTGCATTATGATGTCACTGATGAGTGAGCCATGCCAGATACATACGGATATACTATACCGACTGGCTTTATATATATATATATATATATATATATATATATATATATATATATCCTGAGTATCATTTTGGTTTATAACACTCATACTGCTTTGTACAACACTTTTTGTGGCAAATTTCTCATTTTGTAGGAATGTCCTTATATCAGGTTTTCTCATGTGTATATTATAACATTTGTATTTTTACTGATTACTGATATACCTGTTGCCCTTTATGGGATTTTGTTTAGGACCGGCCGGTCATCAGATTCAGTGGGATCTTTTGATTCCCTCTGTGTTTGTTTAGATCATCCTCCTCTGCCCTTTTCTTTATGTCACCTGGGCATCCTGTTTAGAGGCTGTGTGTACATTTAGCATATTTGTGGGATTTGAGTTAGACTGTGTTCTCCACGTCTGGAATTGTTTTTAAATCTATGTCATTTTAGTAGGTTTCATTTGTTTTTTTTTGTCCATGATTAATAAACCCTTTTGCATTCATAATTATATACTTTTTGTGATCAGAGTGCTTTCTTTTGGGATTTCTGTCTTTTTTGTGTGTTCACATACTTTTTCCCATAGCACCGCCATTTGCCTTTATTTTGGCATATTTATGGTCTCTTGATCAGTAGTTACCTTTATAGGTTTTTTGATGCGGTTATACTTGTGTGTTTGCATATATACCTATACATTTGCACGCCCCGGGCGAGTTGATTTAACATCGTGGCGAGCTCCTATTGGCCCAAGCAGCACACAAGTGGTACTAGGTGGCGAGATTTTTTTTGTTCGGCGAGTAGATTTTTTGGTGATTTGTCGACCACTGTATATATATATACAGTGTTCGACAAATAATAATAACCACACGCCCGTGGCGAGTGGATTTAGGCCGCTGGCGAGCCGTGCTGCGACTCTATTAATTCCCCTGCTCGCGCCAAAATGTTCAATTTTTTTTTTAAATAAATAAATAATTCCTCTCCCTGATTGGTCTGACGCGGGGAAGAGGGCCGGCTGGCAGCTCTCGGTCAGCCTCTCTCTCCCCCCTCCCTCCCCTTGGCCGCTGGGTGCTGCCGGTGAGCGGTGGCTGGGGGGGGTGCAGCAGGTTGTCTGGGTGACCACCCTGCAGGGAGGGGGCGGAGAGCCAGGCGCGGGGGGGTCGGTGCTCTCCAGCAGGAAGACCCCGGAGTGAGGATCCCTCCCTAGCAGCCCAGCCTCGGAGGGCAGGTCCTTCAACTCGCACCAGTCCTGCAGCCGAGACATGGCACGGGCATGCACCGGGGGCAGAGCAGGTCCGGGGGGCAGCGCCACTTAGCCCTGGACTTTTAGCTGATGAGCACAGATCTGCTGCAACTCTTCTTGCTCTGCAACTGTGGACAGAGGAGATCCAGGAAGCTGCAGAGATGATGGCGAGCCCCCTTGCTGTGCTGTGTGTGGAGGTGTCTCCGGGACTGGGCTGTGTGCGGCTGCTGATGAGTCCCCTCGGCCTCCCTGGCATGTTCCCCCTGTCACCCTCCCCTGTCACAGTCACCCTGTCACCCTCCCCTGTCACCGTCACCCTGTCACCCTCCCCTGTCACATTCACCCTCCCCTGTCACAGTCACCCTCCCCTGTCACAGTCACCCTCCCCTGTCACAGTCACCCTGTCACCCTCCCCAGTCACAGTCACCCTGTCACCCTCCCCAGTCACAGTCACCCTGTCACCCTCCCCTGTCACATTCACCCTCCCTGTCACCCTCCCCTGTGACAGTCAAGTTACCCTTCTTGTCACAGTCACCCTGTCACCCTCCCCTGTCACCCTCACCCTGTCACTCTCCCCTGTCACCCTCCTCTGTCACATTCACCCTCCCTGTCACAGTCACCATACAGTGTTCGACATATAATAATAACCACACGCCCGTGGCGAGTGGATTTAGGCCGCTGGCGAGTCGTGCTGCGGCTCTATTAATTCCCCTGCTCGCGCCAAAATTTTCAATTTTTTTTTTTAAATAAATAATTCCTCTCCCTGATTGGTCTGACGCAGGGGAAGAGGGCCGGCTGGCAGCTTTGGGTCAGCCTCTCTCTCCCCCCTCCCCATGGCCGCTGGGTGCTGCCGGTGAGCGGTGGCTGGGGGGGTGCAGCAGGTAGTTTGGGTGACCACCCTGCAGGGAGGGGGCGGAGAGCAAGGCGCGGGGGTCGGTGCCCTCCAGCAGGTAGACCCCGGAGTGAGGATCCCTCCCTAGCAGCCCAGCCTCGGAGGGCAGGTCCTTCAACTCGCACCAGTCCTGCAGCCGAGACATGGCACGGGCATGCACCGGGGGGCAGAGCAGGTCCGGGGGGCAGCGCCACTTAGCCCAGGACTTTTAGCTGATGAGCACAGATCTGCTGCAACTCTTCTTGCTCTGCAACTGTGGACAGAGGAGATCCAGGACGCTGCAGAGCCAGGTGCAGAGGTGTGCTGTGTGCTGTGTGCTGTGTGCTGTGTGCTGTGTGCTGATGAGTCCCCTCGCTGTGCTGTGCTGTGCGTGATGTCTGATGATGTGTGTGCTGCTGCTGATGATGAGTCCCCTCGGCCCCCCTGGCGTGTCCCGTGCGGTCCCCCATGCGGCCCCCCTGGCGTGCCCCGTGCGGCCACCGGCACCTACACTTAGATTTGTGTGTGTAGGGGAGGGGGCGCGAGTGCGGCTTCCCGCTCCTCCGTCTTTTGGCATCTGCCCGCCCGAGCTTTTGTCGTTGGGCTGGTGATGTTTCTTCCCTAGGGAGGGGGCAATGCAGTCCTTTGCCTCCCGACGCTCCCTTGCCCGGCGCGGGGGTGAGCGGGATGCCGGCGCGGGAGATGGCCGCGGGGGGGGAGAGGAGCGGGGCAGTGGCGGTCGCGGTTAGCGCACGGTGGGTACAGGGGGCGGCGGGGAGCTGCCTGCTCGGATCTCCTGCCTTCCCCCCTTCCCCCCTCATCCATAGCTGCATCATGTAGTGTGTGTGGGTGTGTAGGACACCCCCCCCGTCACAGTCAAGTTACCCTCCCTGTCACAGTCACCCTGTCACAGTCACTTTGTCACAGTCACCCTGTCACTCTCCCCTGTCACAGTCACCCTATCACCCTCCCCTGTCACAGTCACCCTCCCCTGTCACAGTCACCCTCCCTGTCACAGTAACCCACCCTGTCACAGTCACCCTGTCACAGTCACCCTCCCCTGTCACAGTCACCCTGTCATCCTCCCCTGTCACAGTCAAGTTACCCTCCCTGTCAGTCACCCTCCCTGTCACAGTCACCCTGTCACCCTCCCCTGTCACAGTCACCCTCCCCTGTCATAGTCACCCTGTCACAGTCAACCTGTCACAGTCACCATGTCACCCTGCCCTGTCACAGTCACCCACCCTGTCAGTCACCATGTCACAGTCACCCTGTCACAGTCACCCTCCCTGTCAGTCACCCTGTCACAGTCACCCTCCCTGTCACAGTCACCCTCCCTGTCACAGTCACCCTCCCTGTCACAGTCACCCTCCCTGTCACAGTCACCCTCCCCTGTCACAGTCACCCTCCCCTGTCACAGTCACCCTGTCACAGTCACCCACCCTGTCAGTCACCCCGTCACAGTCACCCAATCACCCAGTCAACCCGTCACAGTCACCCAATCACCCAGTCAACCCGTCACCCAATCACCCAGTCAACCCGTCACCCCATCCAATCACCTCACCTACCCAATCACCCCACCCAATCACCCCACCTACCCAATCACCCCACCCAATCACCCTGCCTCTCACCCTCTCTCTGTCTCTCACCCTCTCTCTGTCTCTGTCTCTCACCCTCTCTCTCACTTTGTCTCTCAACCTCTCTCTGTCTCTCACCCTCTCTCTGTCTCTCACCCACACTCTGCTGTCTCACACTCTCACCCACACTCTGCTGTCTCACACTCTCTCACCCACACTCTGTCTGTCTCACACTCTCTCACCCACACTCTGAATATCTTATTTACCTATATATCTTAACTGCCCTATACTACACCGAAATAACCTATACTGCTTTCTTCCAGATCTGACTCAAGCTTGACACGGAAGACATCGGAACCCCCCCTAACCCAGAAGACAGGTAAGAAACACCTCCCCTCCAATGTATAAAATATATATAATAGTATATATATATATATATATATATCACTATATATACCATACATATATACAATATATATACATATATATATACATATATATATTATATATATAATATATATATATATATATATATATATATATATACAGTGGCTTGACAAATCACCCAAAAATCTACTCGCCGAACCAAAAATCTACTCGCCAACTAGCCAGCCCCCAACCCCACCCCTAGTCCCGCCCCCACAACCCTAGTCCCCCGCCCACAATCCCGCCCCTAGTCCCGCCCCAACCCGCTTTAAAAAAATATATAATAAATAAATTTAATAAATTCCTAGTCAGAACAACATTCATTTTTGACAAAATGTATTTATTGTATTACATTATACAACAACTAGTCCTTGTTACTGTGTGTGTGTGTGTGTGGTGTGTAGGCTAGGAGAACAGGAGACGGGCAAAGAATGCTCCAAACATTCCACTGAAGCCATCTGAGGGAGAGCAAACTGCTTATATCTATATAGCTGCCTATGTGTCCTCTCCCTATGTCTTGCTGTATTGTGTACAGTAAATAGATTACATATCTTCTATACATACATCCACAATATAAATAACGTACTACAGACAACATAATACTGTATCTATCGATAATACATATAGACAGACATCATAGATTGTAAGCTTTCCGGAGCAAGGATATTGTCTGATCTTATTTGTTGCCTTATTTTACTATAATTCCCTGTACTGTACTGTCTCTCTTGTAAAGCGCTAAGTACAGGGGTGCTATATAAATATATATACATACATAATATGTATGATATTGATGTATCTATTCAATCTAATATTATGCATGACATATTTTGTAGAATGCTAGAATACGCTGAAATGTATATGATATATTTAAATTCAATGATAATTGAATAAATCTCTATTTATAAGGCGCCAGAATAGAAGAGAATATTTTACATATAGAAATATTAAAATAGCACATACATCTACAACAGGTAAAGAGGTCCGTGCAGCTCAACGTCAAAGACGTCATCGTAATAAGCCTGGGACCGCAACGCATTGCTAGCAGAGACGGAGCGATTGTTTCTATTCCTGACCCCAAGAGCTAACGCTCTAATGGTTTTCTAATGGCATCCCTTGTGTTTTCTTGCAGTGGACGCAGAGATGAGTCAGTCGGGATCTGTCGGAAGCAAACACCCAGTAAGGACTGAGTTACACTCTTTGATATTAAAAAAACCCTTAGGTGCCCTTCTGGCATTGAAGCTGTTAAAAACAAGCTGCGCCCCTTTCAAATGACATACGGAAATGAATAATGCACCCTCGTCTTACCCACGGCTGGAGCACTTAGACGTACAAGGGTAGTATGGCATTATGCTCATTCGGAGAGATGCTCAAACTTGCAATTGACCCCTTTTTGCGTACTGTCGCATTCTTACTAAAGATCGCGAGGAGTTTGGCCCCCACAAAAAGTCCAAAGAGAGAACGTTTCATAACTAGTTACATAGTTACATAGCAGATGAGGTTGGAAAAGACATACAGTATGTCCATCAAGTTCAACCTATGCTAAATTTAGACGACAGATACTCATCCTATATTCGTACATACAGTATATTGATCCAGGGAAGGCAAACAAATAACCCCCAGTGACATATATCATCTAATAATATCTCATAAAGGAAAAATAAATTCCTTCCTGACTCCACGTATTGGCAATCGGATTACTCCCTGGATCAACATCCTTCCCATGTATACATCTTTGGTATATACCTGTATACCTTTACTTTCTAAAAAGATGTCCAACCTTTTTTTAACATATGTATTGTATCTGCCATCCACAGTCTCCATGAGTAATGAATTTCACATTGTAACTGCCCTTACTGTAAAGAACCCTTTCCTTTGTTGCTGGTGAAATCTCCTTTCCTCCAACCCCAAGGGATGCCCCCGAGTCCTTTGTACTGCCCGTGGGATGAATAGTTCTTTTGAAAGCTCCTGGTACTGTCCCGAATATATCAATTCAATATAGCAATTGAACTTTTGAATTCCGGACTAAAAACTACCCTGAAATAGGACTGTTGTGTAAGGGAGAGAGAGTGAGCGAGTCCTATTTCGCTAGATGCCAAGTGACCTATTTACCTCCCCAAACACGCCTTTAAGACAACAGTGGAGAGGTACCTGTGCACAAAACTGAACACACCTGAGATACCTGGGAAAGTAACAATTGAAATAATTTGCATAGCCCACTTCAATTTTATGCACAGATGTCCTCTCCTTGAGGAACGATTTGGAGAGGTATATATGTCACTTGCATCTCTAGTGAAAGGGACTCTCCTCTTGACCTCCCTCCAGCTTAAAAAGTAATAAATAAAAATGCACTGATTTTTATGAGTAAGACTCATAAAGTTAATAGAGCTGATGCTAAATATCGATGAGACTGAGTCCATATCAGTGAGACTGACAGAAAATCAGGGTCGCTTAGATTTCAGGTCTTGTCTGACTGTAAGAGATATCTTCTCCAAGGAGCTAGAGGCAGCCATCTTGGATTTGTGATGTCATAAGGGACATTGGAAGGTTGGAGGCTGCGTGCTTTAAGGGGTTGGCTCACCACAGAATCCCCTTCTGAATAAAATTGGGATCCCCTTTACAATAAATTATTTGTTCCCATAGACTTCAGAAGATCCACTTTACAATAAATAATTTGCTCATATAGACTTTTATGGGATCCCCGTCTACAAGGAATTATTTGTCCCCGTAGACTTTCATGGGCTCCCTCACTCTGTACTCCTATTTTAAGTACCTATACTATAATAAATCAGACTGTTATCTAATTCACTAAACGTATACCGTTTTCTTCTTTTTGTTTAGTGGAGGACCTGGGAAAATGAGTGCAAAAGATTTATTTGGTAAGTTGAATTTTCTGTATATTCTGTGAATTAAGACCTCTGTTAACTCCTTTGTTGCAATGTATATATACAGACACACCATTCCCAGCTAGCTCAAACTCCCACACCCACCACATCATGAATATATATTTATGTCAACAAGAGAGCTACGCTGAGAGGTGGCAAATGTATATAACAAGAGACAAAAACATTAAAGAATAAGTATAAAGTTTAAATACTTCATAATATTTACTTGGTTATTTAGTTAAACCCTTTGGCCAAAGCGTCATAAGCCTGCATACCACGTCAAGGTATAACCAAAAATGCAGGTCCTACACTACACTGTGAACCCTTCCTTTTACCTCTGTATGAGGGAAAGAAGTAGATAGTAGATCCTGTTCTTTGCAGCAAAGTGTGGGTGTGGGAGTTTGAGGCTAGCTGGGAATGTGTGTGTTAATCACTTTCTGACTGGTAACAGTTGTTAATGGAGGTAAGTGAGGTAGATGTCCCATGGGGTCCAAATAACGGAGCAAGCCAAATCAAAGAGTGGGGCACAACACAACAAAAAACGTTAAAATTATTTATTGAATGACAAATGGGGGTACAGGGTAACTTGACGCGTTTCGGGAACAAGTCCCTTTGTCAAAGAGTTAATGTGTGTCTGTGTATCTCCCTGTTAAAGTGTGATCCCCGCCCCCAACAATGACGTCACGCGGTCGAAATCCGCGTGAGTAACGCTGTTGCATCTCCTATTGGTGAAGACAGAAGACCAATGAGGCGCCTCCCCCCCAGAGCTCACTCCTCCTCACCTTTTTAACTTGGGAGGTCTTTTCACTTTGTGCAGCAAGAACAGGACTTACTATGGTTCTTTCCCTCATACAGAGGTAAAGGGAAGGGTGTCACAGTGTAGTGTAGGACCTGCATTGATTTTTGTATACCTTGACGTGGTATGCAGGCTTATGACGCTTTGGCCAAAGGGTTAAACTAAATAACCAAGAAATATTATTATTATTATTATTATTATTATTATTGAAGTATTTAAACTTTATACTTATTACTTTATATCTTTTGTCAATTGGAGTAGCATTGGGCACCCCTGTCTTTTGTTGTATATATGCAGACATAGCCAGATTAATTGTTTACGGCACCTTGGCACGCTGTGGTCGCATGGACCTCCTGCAGCTCGGCAGCCATGGTCTTCAGAGCCATAGGTTTTTGCTTTTTCAGCCATGATCCAGAGACAGTGTCTGGGTACGTATGTGCGCATGTATATATCTATATACACATATCATCATCATCCTCTGTAGTCCTTGTCGATCCACTGCTGGATGAGGCCCTATTATTGCGGTTGCAAGCCTCTCTTCTCCACGTCGCTCCAACACATGTTCCGATTTCATCCACTCATCCTAATTTTGGTTTTTGTCTTAGGCTTCGGCCAAGCTTCCCGCTGGCGTGCTGAGGCTCAGGGAAAGCGGGCGCTTTCCCTGGCCTTAGACAGCGCGCGTCAGGGGCGTGCCGGGGGGCCAGTGACATCATGGATCTGGTTCGCCCTCATTGGGCAACCGCTCACGACCGGCCCTGCGCTCCGGCAAGTGGGGAAATTGTAACTTTCCCTAAGACCTGCGCTTCCGCGCGTTGTGTAGGTGAGCCCTACTAAAGCCACTCTAATTGCGGATGTAGAAGCACAGTGCTGAGCGGAAGCGTGCCTCAGGCGCCTCCGCAAACAAGCAGTACCTTGGCCGAGGCCTTAGCTTTTGACATCCCTTGGAAACCAGTAGAATACCATCTGTCCAACAATGGCTGTTTATTCTTGCGGTATATCGTCCCACTGCCATTTTAATTTCTTCACCCTTGTGAGGATGTCACAGCCTTTTTTTTTATTTGACCCCTTTCATTCTTTTTCTTGTCTCTTTGGTAATACCAGCATACACTCTCCCCATCCTTCTTTGAGTTGTCTGAAGCTTCTTAATTAGAGGGCAAGTCTGTATTATCCGAAGCGGCCGCTCGGGCCATTTTTGGTAGAAGATCTTCATAGACTTCAGAGATTTTTCATGTCAAACTGCCAATTTGACATGTATAGGATTAGGACCTCAGGTTCCAGGTTCACACATCCATACATGAGCACGGGCTGCATACACTGGCCACTTGCCTTTTCAGGCACATTGGAAGGTTCCCTTGAAAAATTGTCTCGTTTCTTCAAATGTGCTTCATCCATTTAATATTCCTATTAATTTTATTGTGTTTGTATGTAATTTCCAGTGTGCGACACTCTCTTGCAATATGACCAAGATTTTTTTTCCCAAAACACGAGACTGTATTCTAAAGAGTGAGGTTATCTTGTAATGAATGACAATAGAATTGTAGTATTTCAACTCAAAATTTCCTCACATGCAGTATCTATCCTATCTACCTATCTATCTATCTATCTATCACACTTTCTGTATTTATACTTGAAATAGGTGGCTATTACAAACCGATAAACAGACAGATTGATAGAAAGACCAGTCATTGAGAAAGATTAAAATCTGTCTACTACTATTTATATGGGAGAGACAGAAGGATTGATGGATAAACGGGATATAGACGCAGATTGGTACATGATGGAAAAACTAGAGAGAGGACCGATAGGACACTCCTCCCCTCTTCATTTTCCTAGGGAAGGGCGCCAGGCCCCGTAGGACAGAAAACAATATTATATTTACAACTCATCTATTACTCTCTTTACATTTTAAACTAGAAGCTTCTACCTCGTTAATTTCTGCTGGAGAAAGAAGAGCTTGGAGCACTCATAATACTCCCCCAAAAATCACTATAACCTCTACAAAAGTACTAAATACATGCAGAGAAAAGGAATCCCAGACTTCAGAGAATGATACAAAGGGTAAGAGTTAAAAAGAAATAGAGAAAAGAACATAAGTGGTAAAAAAACGAATTCAATAAAAAACAACACCCAAAAAAGTGCGCCAAGTAAACTACGCCCTAGTGAAACAGCTGGCCCGAGTGACAGTAAAAGAGTACGGGAGCATAGGGAGAAAGAACCGAATAGCTAAGAAACGGGCCAACCAAACGCGATAACAATAACGCAAAACAAGAAAAGCATTCTAATTATATCTATATACAAACATATATACATACATATATACTTATATATAATAATATATATACATATAATATATATATATAATATATATATATATTATATTATAAGATATATACAGCTTGACCAAATCACAAAAAATTACTGCCGAACCAAAAAATCTACTGCCAACTAGTCAGACCCCAACCCACCCATCTAGTCCCGCCCCAACCCTAGTCCGCCAATACCCGACCGCCCGCCAAAAACGCTTTAAAATAAAATATATAATAAATAAATTTAATAAATTCCTAGTCAGAAAAACATTAATTTTTGAAATAAATGTATTTATTGATTAACTTATACAAACAACTAGTCCTTGTTAGTGTGTGTGTGTTTGTGTGTGTGTGTTGTGTGTGTGTGTGTGTGTGTGTGTGGTGTGGGTATGGCTGTGTGTGTGTGTGTGTGTGTGTGGTGTGTGTGTGTGTGTGTGTGTGTGTGTTGTTGTAGTAAAGTCGGATCTAGAAATAAAAGACAGAGGTGAAGACTAGTTTCCTGAATCCTTAAAGTGTCTGGATTTTCCGCTTCACAATATCTAAAGCAACCCGTCCATCGCTGGGAATCTTACCTGATCCGACCGCAGTCCTCAATGTCCAGGACCCTTATTCCCGCATGTTATAGATGTTAAGTTATATGCATAATTTACAGAGGTTACTGGATATGCCACAGACTTTATCATAGCTATTAGGGGATTTACTTTCTCCCCATATAGCTCCCAGTACTTTTTACTGTACATCAGAGGACCAGCTGTTTCATAGGGCGTAGTTTACTTGGACACTTTATTTGGGTGTTGTTTTTATTTAAATGTCGATTATTTATACACCACCTTAAAAATGTTTCTAATTTATCTATTAAAAGTTAATTTTTAACTATTACACTTTGTATCATTCTCTGAAGTCTGGGATTCCTTTTCTCTGCATAGTATATTAAGTTACATATATCATTGTAGAGGTTATAGTGATTTTTTGGGGGAGTATTATGAGTGCTCCAATTCTCTTCTTTTTCTCTTTCATTTCGCAGAAATATTAACTGAGGTAGAAATGTTCTTTCTAGTTTTTTATTTTTTTAAATGTAAAGATGAGTTATATATTGTAGTTTAAATATTAATATTGTTTTCTTTCCTACGGGGCCTGGCGCCCTTTCCCCTAGGAAAATGAAGATGGGGAGGAGTGTCCTATCTGTCTGTCCATCTCTCTATGTTTTTCCATCCATCTACCAATCTGCGTCTATAATCCCTGTTTTTATATCCATCAATCCTTCTGTCTCTCCCATATAAATATGTAGTAGACAGATTTTAATATCTTTCTCAATACGTGTCTTTCTATCAATCTGTCTGTTTATCGGTTTGTAATAGCCACCTATTTCAAGTATAAATACAGAAAGTGTGATAGATAGATAGATAGATAGGTAGATAGGATAGATACTGCATGTGAGGAAATTTTGAGTTGAAATACTACAATTCTATTTGTCATTCATTACAAGATAACCTCACTCTTTAGAAGACAGTCTCGTGTTTTGGGAAAAAAAAGTCTTGGTCATTGCAAGAGAGTGTCGCACACTGGAAATTACATACAAACACAATAAAATTAATAGGATAATTAAAATGGGATGGAGCACATTTGGAAGAAACGAGACAATTTTTCAAGGGAACCTTCCAATGTGCCTGAAAAAGGCAAGTGGCCAGTGTATGCAGCCCGTGCTCATGTATGGATGTGGAACCTGGAACCTGAGGTCCTAATCCTATACATGTCAAATTGGCAGTTTGACATGAAAAATCTCTGAAGTCTATGAAGATCTTCTACCAAAAATGGCCCGAGCGGCCGCTTCGGATAATACAGACTTGCCCTCTAATTAAGAAGCTTCAGACAACTCAAAGAAGGATGGGGAGATGTATGCTGGGTATTACCCAAAGAGACAAGAAAAAGAATGAAAGGGGTCAAATAAAAAAAAAGGCTGTGACATCCTCACAAGGGTGAAGAAATTAAAATGGCAGTGGGACGATATACCGCAAGAATAAACAGCCATTGTTGGACAAAGATGGTATTCTACTGGTTTCCAAGGGATGTCAAAAGACTAAGGCCTCGGCCAAGGTTACTGCTTGTTTGCGGAGGCGCGCTGAGGCACGCTTCCGCTCAGCACTGTGCTTCTACATCCGCAATTAGAGTGGCTTTAGTAGGGGCTCACCTACACAAGCGCGCGGAAGCGCAGGTCTTAGGGAAAGTTACAATTTCCCCACTTGCCGGAGCGCAGGGCCGGTCACGTGAGCGGTTCGCCCAATGAGGGCGAACCAGATCCATGATGTCACTGGCCCGCCCTCGGCACGCCCCCTGACGGCGCGCTGTCTAAGGCCAGGGAAAGCGCCCGCTTTCCCTGAGCCTCAGCACGCCAGCGGGAAGCTTGGCCGAAGCCTAAGACAACAACCAAAATTAGGATGAGTGGATGAAATCGGAACATGTGTTGGAGCGACGTGGAGAAGAGAGGCTTGCAACCGCAATAAGAGGCCTTCATCCAGCAGTGGATCGACAAGGACTACAGAGGATGATGATGATATGTGTATATAGATATATACATGCGCACATACGTACCCAGACACTGTCTCTGGAGTCATGGCTGAAAAAGCAAAAACCTATGGCTCTGAAGACCATGGCTGCCGAGCTGCAGGAGGTCCATGCGACCACAGCGTGCCAAGGTGCCGTAAACAATTAATCTGGCTATGTCTGCATATATACAACAAAAGACAGGGGTGCCCAATGCTACATCCAATTGACAAAAGATATAAAGTAATAAGTATAAAGTTTAAATACTTCAATAATAATAATAATAATAATAATAATAATATTTACTTGGTTATTTAGTTTAACCCTTTGGCCAAAGCGTCATAAGCCTGCATACCACGTCAAGGTATAACAAAAATCAATGCAGGTCCTACACTACACTGTGAACCCTTCCCTTTACCTCTGTATGAGGGGAAAGAACCATAGTAAGTCCTGTTCTTGCAGCAAAGTGAAAAGACCTCCCAAGTTAAAAAGGTGAGGAGGAGTGAGCTCTGGGGGGGGAGGCGCCTCATTGGTCTTCTGTCTTCACCAATAGGAGATGCTAACAGCGTTACTCACGCGAGATTTCGACCGCGTGACGTCATTGTTGGGGGCGGGGGATCACACATTTAACAGGGAGAATACACAGACACACATTAACTCTTTGACAAAGGGACTTGTTCCCGAAACGCGTCAGAGTTACCCTGTACCCCTCATTTGTCATTCAATAAATATATTTTAACGTTTTTGCTGGTTTGTGGCCCCACTCTTTGATTTGGCTGTGCTCCGTTATTTGGACCCCATGGGACATCTACCTCACTTACCTCCATTACAACTGTTACCAGTCAGAAAGTGATTAACACACACATTCCCAGCTAGCTCAAACTCCCACACCCACACTTTGCTGCAAAGAACAGGATCTACTATCTACTTCTTTCCCCTCATACAGAGGTAAAAGGAAGGGTTCACAGTGTAGTGTAGGACCTGCATTTTTGGTTATACCTTGACGTGGTATGCAGGCTTATGACGCTTTGGCCAAAGGGTTTAACTAAATAACCAAGTAAATATTATTGAAGTATTTAAACTTTATACTTATTACTTTATATGTTTTGTCTCTTGTTATATACATTTGCCACGCTCAGTAGCTCTCTTGTTGACATAAATATATATTCATGATGTGGTGGGTGTGGGAGTTTGAGCTAGCTGGGAATGTGTGTGTCTGTATATATACATTGCAACAAAGGAGTTAACAGAGGTCTTAATTCACAGAATATACAGAAAATTCAACTTACCAAATAAATCTTTTGCACTCATTTTCCCAGGTCCTCCACTAAACAAAAAGAAGAAAACGGTATACGTTTAGTGAATGTAGATAACAGTCTGATTTATTATAGTATAGGTACTTAAAATAGGAGTACAGAGTGAGGGAGCCCATGAAAGTCTACGGGGACAAATAATTCCTTGTAGACGGGGATCCCATAAAAGTCTATATGAGCAAATTATTTATTGTAAAGTGGATCTTCTGAAAGTCTATGGGAACAAATAATTTATTGTAAAGGGGATCCCAATTTATTTCAGAAGGGGATTCTGTGGTGAGCCAACCCCTTAAAGCACTGCAGCCTCTCCAACCTTCCAATGTCCCTTATGACATCACAAATCCAAGATGGCTGCCTCTAGCCTACCTTGGAGAAGATATCTCTTACAGTCAGACTACAGACCTGAAATCTAAGCGACCCTGATTTTCTGTCAGTCTCACTGATATGGACTCAGTCTCATCGATATTTAGCATCAGCGTCTTATAGACTTTATGAGTCTTACTCATAAAAATCAGTGCATTTTTATTTATTTACTTTTTAAAGCTGGAGGGAGGTCAAGAGGGAGAGTCCCATTTCACTAGAGATGCAAGTGACATATATACCTCTCCAAATCGTTCCTCAAGGAGAGGACATCTGTGCATAAAATTGAAGTGGGCTATGCAAATTATTTCAATTGTTACATTTCCCAGGTATCTCAGGTGTGTTCAGTTTTGTGCACAGGTACCTCTCCACATGTTGCTTAAAGGCGTGTTTGGGGAGGTAAATAGGTCACTTGGGCATCTAGCGAAATAGGACTCGCTCACTCTCTCTCCCTTCAGCAACAGTCCTATTTCAGGGTAGTTTTTAGTCCGGCGAAATTCAAAAGTTCAATTGCTATATTGAATTGATATATTCGGGGACAGTACCAGGAGCTTTCAAAAGAACTATTCATCCCACGGGCAGTACAAAGGACTCGGGGGCATCCCTTGGGGTTGGAGGAAAGGAGATTTCACCAGCAACAAAGGAAAGGGTTCTTTACAGTAAGGGCAGTTACAATGTGAAATTCATTACTCATGGAGACTGTGATGGCAGATACAATACATATGTTAAAAAAAGGTTGGACATCTTTTTAGAAAGTAAAGGTATACAGGTATATACCAAATAAGTATACATGGGAAGGATGTTGATCCAGGGAGTAATCCGATTGCCAATACGTGGAGTCAGGAAGGAATTTATTTTTCCCTTTATGAGATATTATTAGATGATATGTCACTGGGGGTTATTTGTTTGCCTTCCTCTGGATCAATATACTGTATGTACGAATATAGGATGAGTATCTGTCGTCTAAATTTAGCATAGGTTGAACTTGATGGACATACTGTATGTCTTTTTCCAACCTCATCTGCTATGTAACTATGTAACTATGTTATGAAACGTTCTCTCTTTGGACTTTTTGTGGGGGCCAAACTCCTCGCGATCTTTAGTAAGAATGCGACAGTACGCAAAAAGGGGTCAATTGCAAGTTTGAGCATCTCTCCGAATGAGCATTAATGCCATGACGTACCCTTGTACGTCATAAGTGCTCCAGCCGTGGGTAAGACGAGGGTAGCATTTATCATTTCCGTATGTCATTTGAAAGGGGCGCAGCTTGTTTTAACAGCTTCAATGCCAGAAGGGCACCTAAGGGTTTTTTTTAATATCAAAGAGTGTAACTCAGTCCTTACTTGGAGTGTTTGCTTCCGACAGATCCCGACTGACTCATCTCTGCGTCCACTGCAAGAAAACACAAGGGATGCCATTAGAAAACCATTAGAGCGTTAGCTCTTGGGGTCAGGAATAGAAACAATCGCTCCGTCTCTGCTAGCAATGCCGTTGCTGGTCCCAGGCTTAATTACGATGACGTCTTTGACGTTGTAAGCTGCACGGACCTCTTTACCTGTTGTAGATGTATGTGCTATTTTAATATTTCTATATGTAAAATATTCTCTTCTATTCTGGCGCCTTATAAATAGAGATTTATTCAATTATCATTGAATTTAAATATATCATATACATTTCAGCGTATTCTAGCATTCTACAAAATATGTCATGCATAATATTAGATTGAATAGATACATCAATATCATACATATTATGTATGTATATATTTATTTATATAGCACCCTGTACTTAGCGCTTTACAAGAGAGACAGTACAGTACAGGGAATTATAGTACAAATAAGTGCAACAAATAAGATCAGACAATATCCTTGCTCCGGAAAGCTTACAATCTATGATGTCTGTCTATATGTATTTATCGATAGATACAGTATTATGTCTGTCTGTATGTACAGTATTTATATGTGGATGTATGTATAGAAAGATATGTATATCTATTTACTGTACACAATACAGCAAGACATAGGGGAGAGGACACATATAGGCAGCTATATAGATATAAGCCAGTTTGCTCTCCCTCAGCTGGCTGTCAGTGGAATGTTCTGAGCATTCTTTGCCCGTCTCCTGAGCCTTCTGGTTCTAACTCGAAACCTTCCCCTTACAGCAGCAGCTTGCGCTGAGTACACATACAATATGTCTTCCAGGGGCTGTCAGATACACCGCTAGCAGGCCGGGAACAAAAGGCCTCATGTGTCCTTTGTTTGGCACATGCTCATGGTGGATCTCTTCAAACAGCCTCAAAGCTAAACAAACAGCGGCCTGCCCGATGCATTAACCTGGGGCGTGGTTAGGTCTGCCTGCCCTAATGTGCCCTTGTTGTGTTTAGGATAATGCCACTTTAGGGGGTATTTGCAACCCCAACCCAATTAAGGCTGTGTCTTGGATCAAGTAAGCAGTAAATATGGGCTGTAAATTGTCTTCCTGGACTGGCAGGCGGCTTCTGTCAGAACACTTGTTAGTACATACGGGACAAAATATTTTGTTTAAAAACAGGAAATAAAGAATATCACTAGTGAGCACATTCACGTCTCAGACAGGTCTGCAACCCTGCCTTCCCCCATTATCTCTTAGGGCTGGGACCCGCTACGCCCGGCGGCCACACGAGAGTTCCCACCAGCAGGGGAATCCTCCCGAGCCGGTCCCGGTCCCCCCTTGCTGCACAGCTTACTACACACTGTGACGCGCCAGCCGCTAGCGGATACAAGAGAATTGTGATCCCGAGCGTCGACACGTCACGTGGTGTGGCTGTGAGCCAATGAGGAGGGGAGGCTTCGGGAGAAGGAGAGGCTTCAGGGAGTGGGGAGGAGTGTGGAGTGAAAGCAGCGTGAATGCCTGTCTGTGTGTATGTGTGTGTGTGCCTGAGTACGTGAGTGCCTGCCTGTGTGTATGTGTGTGCCTGTGTGCGCGTGTGTGTGTGTGTGTGAGAGAGAGTGCCTGCGTGTGTGTATGAGTGTGTGTGTGTGTTGCTTACCATCAGCAGCTCCAGCCCGAGCACGTGGAGGGAGGGAGGAGGGGGAGAGTAGCGGTCCCTCCACTCAAGCCACGCCCCCCCTCCCTATCAAGCCTCCCACTCCCGCCCACCTCCCGCTCCCTACAGACCGCATATCGCGGTCTGTGTATGTCAGCGCCCCGCCTGTCTGCAGTGCGGGCGCGCTGACGGAGGGAGCGGGGCCTTAGCATGCAATGCTTCCACTGCCGCAAGGGATTCTGGGTAATCGCATGTTACTTTTAGGTTCTTGTCCATTTTAACATGGAGCCCAATAAACTTATGCCATGCTGTACTACACAGCTCTTTCAGCACTGCCTGGGGTAAAGAAGTGCATGGCCAGTAACCCTACTCCTTGTCAGCTGTTTTGATCTTTTGGGTCTCATCGGTGTGAGGTTGGTTACTGACTTTGCAATTAGGGTTACCACCTTCTACTGAAGGCCAATCCGGAGAAAACATTTTTTTAATGTTGCGCTTACCTTCAGCGGCATCTTCTGGCGTCATCCCGGCATCTTCCCCCTGCAACTCTTGTCAATATGACCGCGTCACACGGCATCAAGTTTCCATGACAACGGGACGCTTTATGGTGCCTAATTAGTGTCACGTGAAGTTGCATTGTCACAGCGTCTCATTGTCATGGCAACAGACGTCACGTGATGCTGTTACGTCACGGAACGGTCCCGTTGGCATGGCAACGGGACGCCATTTGACGCTTCGCAGCCATATTGACAAGAGTTGCAGGGGGGAAGATGCCGGGAGAATGCCAGAAGATGCCGGGAGATGGCGCACGCCGCCACCCGGAGGTTTACTAGGTAAACCCATAGCCCGGAGACACGTGGCCAAAACCCGGAGTGGTGGCAACCCTGTTTGCAATATGAAGCTGGAAGTGGCTACAACCAGATACAAAACACGTTATGGTGAGTAAAAAACGGGACAGAAACCCTCCCCCGTGCAGCATATAAAAAATTGGTTTAGGAACAAGATCTGACATGTTGGTATTTGTAAAAAAAACACCTGTTCCAGATAATCTGGAGTCAGGAGGTCATCCTACATTAAAACCCAGGCCTGTCTCAGCCTGGCACTCCCCCAGCACAATGACACTTGTGACATTGTCCTGAGTATATAATCATTTACTCCCTGACTTCCAAGTCACCTTTCAACAAAAAAAAGGGTGTTTTCATTGTGAATCTAAAGGGCTCACTTCACATTCCTCACATAGCATGGCTACCCTGGCTGGAAGTGATAGCCCGGGCCCTGCCTCCCTGCCTAATAATGATATGTTCCTCAGCGAGGTACAATATACTAAGCAGGCGATTTTATCCTGCTTAACCACTTTGCCACCAGCAGCAAAGCAAAGGGGATGAATAACCTACACAATATGTCTGTCACAGACGTTACAATCTAATTTTGGTGCCCGAGGCACAAGGAGATTGAGGGACTTCCCCAAGGTCACAAGAAAAACAGACACTGGGATTCAAACAGGATTCATCCCCGAAAAGAGGCAGCGACATTCCCACAGAGCTGCACCTTCAGCTGCCTGACTTTCTATCATCCATTGTCCAGCTACAAATATAGACCTACATATCTATCTAGTGTCCATCTACAAATATATATATATACAGTGGTTGACAAATCACCAAAAAATCTACTCGCCATACAAAAAAATCTACTCGCCACCTAGTACCAAACGTGTGCTGCTTGGGCCAATATTTACTCGCCCGGGGGTTAAATCCACTCGCCCGGGGCGAGCAAATGTATAGGTTTGTCGAACACTGGATATATCTATACATCTACAAATATAGACCTACATATCTATCTAATGCAGATCTACAAATAACTATCTAATATCCATCTACAAATATAGATACAGTATATCTATCTAATGTCCATCTAAATATATATATATATATATATATATAATCCATTGTCTATCTACAAATATAGATCTATCAATCTAATGTTCCTCTACAAATATAGATATATCTATCTAATGTCCATCTATACATCTACATCTGTATATCTATACATCGACAAATATAGACCTATATATCTATCTAATTTAGATCTACAAATATCTATCTGATGTTCATCTACAAATATACATCTCTCTTATCTCCATCTACAAATATACATCCCATATAACCTCTCCCTATAACACTCCTATTGCTCCATATAAACCGCTCCTATAACTCCTCCTATTGCCCATATAACCTCTCCCTATAACCCTCCTTTGCCCATAACACCGCTCCATATAACTTCTCTCATTTGCCCCATATAACCGCTCCCTATAACTTCTCTCCTATTGCCCCTATAACCGCTCCCTATACCACAACTCCTATTGAACCTAGAACTTGAAGAACATAGAAGAAAGGAGAGAGACAGCACACAATCCCAAAAATAAACTAACACACACAAATTCAAATTGTGATGTGTTACTTTTTATTGAAAGGAAAAACAAGCGCAATAACATTACTAATAAATCAAATACACACAAATGGTATAACTATCCTTAATGAGTGCGCTCCCACGTAGAATTCAAACCAAATTCAATCGCAAAACAAAGGAAAACAGGTGCGCAAATCACATCAGGCATGGAAAAGAAAGTGAAAACACAAAATAGTGCATATTGTCAACCCCAACAGATAATTTCAGTGTTGAAAGTTCTATAAAATTTGCACTCACGTGTTTAACTAACGTGAATGAAAGCGATGTGTGTTATTAGAAGTTACCAAACTTTTGTCTCCATAGGTACTCCAATCCATAGAGAGGGGGGGAAATCCATATAAAAAAATGGAAAGCAAAAATAGTATAGTACTGTTTTTAATATTAAAACACCAAGTATTCCACTACATAGTTCCTTTGTTTAAGAGCATTCAGACCACCCTGGTCATAGTCAGACAAGACATTCACAGCAACAGCATCCGCTCCACAGCCGTCACAAGCAAGTACTTGGGCTGAATAAAAGTTGTCCTCCACTCTGGATGTCATCAACAAGGCTTCTTAGTAATCACTGATATCACCCAACGCGCGTTTCCACTGCAGAGTCTTCCTGTTATTGGGACGGTGTGCTGCCTCTCTGCTTTTTTCTATTGTTCAGAAGTGTGGCCACATTTAAAGAGACAAGCACCTGTCTATGAAGAGAGGACTGGTGGCATTTTAGAACCCTCTGGGGCCCCTGGGCTCCAAGGCTTTGGTGGGCTTTCCCTCGAGCAGCCCACCTCCTGCAAGACGTTCGGCACTACGTGATGTCGCGTGGGCCGTGTGGCGTTATTTTACGAGCAAAGGAAAAAGATGAAAAAAACTATGTGACGCACAAAAATCTGTCGTAGCAAAATGTGTCCGTAAATGTAAATACTCCCTACCAAAGCGTGTTCAAATAGTTCATTCAGAGCGCCCAAAGCATTACTTATTAAAGGTTTATTTTAATAGTACAAAAATTACAGTACTTAGGTGTGACAGAAAACGATTTACAAGAACATACAGTTACAATAAATGCAGAACAGTTTCTTAAAATAAAAAAGATTAAAGCAAACAAGAAATCCCTTACAGTACGTTACCATATGTCATGGTCTTTCCACAGAGAGGTCACGGAAGTAGAAGGATTGAAAATTCCCGTGTTTGATCCCAACAAACACACCTCTTGTTGAATTCTAACTTATAATTAAAAGTAGGGATTTTTTTTAACTTCCCTTCATTGAGAACAGCATAAGCCACCCACCTGTCGTAAATTAGCTAGGGTTGACAGTTTTACAACTTAAAAGAAAAAAAAAAAAATTCCTGACGTTTAAAGTCTGTCTAAATATATAAAAGGCCTGGATAACTTAATTTAAATCTATAGTTAGACAGACACCATCTTCATGGTTGAACATTAGAAAAGAAATACAATTTTAGATGGATATTAGATAAAATGAATATTTGTAGATGGGCATATCTGAATCGATCTATATTGTAGATGTACATTATCTAGATAGATGTATTTAGTAATTAGTAAGTTATTGTAGTGGACTTAGATAGATGTATATTTGTAGATGTACATTAGATAGATGTATATTTGTAGATGTACATTAGATAGATGTATATTTGTAGATGTACATTAGATAGATGTATATTTGTAGATGTACATTAGATAAGCAATAGGAGGAGTTATAGGGAGCGGTTATATGGGGCAATAGGAGGAGATATAGGGAGCGGTTATATGGGGCAATAGGAGTTATAGGGAGCGGTTATATGGAGCAATAGGAGGAGTTATAGGGAGAGGTTATATGGAGCAATAGGAGGAGTTATAGGGAGTGGTTATATGGAGCAATAGGAGGAGTTATAGGGAGCGGTTATATGGGGCAATAGGAGGAGTTATAGGGAGCGGTTATATGGGGCAATAGGAGTAATAAGGAGCGGTTATATGGAGCAATAGGAGGAGTTATAGGGAGAGGTTATATGCAGAAATAGGAGGGGTTATAGGGAGGGGTTATATGGAGCAATAGGAGGAGTTATAGGGAGAGGTTATATGCAGCAATAGGAGGAGTTATAGGGAGAGGTTATATGCCGCAATAGGAGGAGTTATAGGGAGAGGTTATATGCAGCAATAGGAGGAGTTATAGGGAGCGGTTATATGGAGCAATAGGAGGAGTTATAGGGAGAGGTTATATGGGGCAATAGGAGGAGTTATAGGGAGGGGTTATATGCAGCAATAGGAGGAGTTATAGGGAGCGGTTATATGCAGCAATAGGAGGAGTTATAGGGAGCGGTTATATGGAGCAATAGGAGAAGTTATAGGGAGAGCGGTTATATGCAGCAATAGGAGGAGTTATAGGGAGAGGTTATATGGAGCAATAGGAGTTATATTTATTCCTTTACTTCTCTGCCAGGTCTGATGTAATATAGTTATTTGACTACAGATCTGTGTTAGTTGACTGTTAACGTAGCTGCAAGCAGAAAATGTCACTGGGTCGACACAGTGACACACTGCGAGTGCTCATTTGCATGTCATTTCCCAGAATCCCTGGCTGCAGTGGAAGCATTGTATGCTAAGAGATAATGGGTCAGGGCAGGGCTGCAGACCTGTCTGACATGTGAATGTGCTCACAGCGAGGTAATTTTATTTAATGTGTCAAAACAAATGTATCGGAGCCCTGAACCCTCCTGATTAATAACACTGTCTGTCTCAGACACGTGTATATCTATATATTACTCTGCTAATACTAGGCGATTGACAACTTTTTAACAGTTACTATGTGTAAAAAAAAAACCTAAATAAAAGGATTATTAAAAAAAAATTAAACTTTTTAGCAAGAGGTTCAAAAGCACTTAGCCATGGAACCCCTTTTATATGATTTTGAACCTTTTTGCTGCCAGGCATATAATTGCGCGCTTTACTTCGGTCCCAGAAACCTAGCTGTAAGTCGAACTACAATAAATATCAATAAATCATATGTAATAAAAAAATGTAAGGTTCAGTCCTACAATAGGCTTTAGTCAAAAAAAAGGGATCTCCCTGAAATTAAATATGATGCTGTCATTACGTCACTTTGGTCCTGTGTAGGATTGATCCTTTAATGAATGATACATGTCACTTGTCATCAGGTCATTTTGGTCTCAACGTGGGAAAGATCCTTTAATCCATTAAGTACGTCCTTGTTACTAGGTCACCCTTTAACCCTTTCAGTTCAGCCCCAACTCAGCAGTCACTTTTTGTTTCTGGGTAGATCGCGCCCCTGCGTTCCCACGGAGCGTGGGACGCGGCGGTCTGCAGTGCAGGGAAATGGAAGAGGAGGACGCCTCCGTTTCTGGGTTAAAGGGCCGTCGCGGTCACATGACCGCGCTGTGCTGGGGGGTAGAGGGGAGGGTGGGGGTGGGGGGTGTTGCCTCGGCCCCTCCGCCCCTCAAAGGTTTAAAGAGAATGGACAACAACATATTTAGATGGATAATCTGAAATAATAATTCTACGGCCTCGGATAGTGGGCGCACAAGCGTGACGGAGCGCCTGTCGGCCGAGTGGTCTATGGCCTGAGAAACACATTGGCGGGGAGGCGTGGCGGAGGCGGGGCCGTGACGTCACGAGGCCGGTACGCCCTCATTGGCTGAACCACTCACATGACCCGGTAGTCACGCGACAAAAACAAAACCATTTGCCTGCTGAACAAAAATTCCGCTCCGTCGCGCTTCCTCGCGTGCACTATGGCCGGCCCCATAGATTTCCTGCATTTTGTTAGAGCTGCGGGCGCCATCGCTCGCACCATTTGTCAATCATCATTATTTTTTTTAACCTTCCACAGTAAGCAAAAGATTTTGATGGGTTTTTACAACCTTTATCTAATGTCTTTTGGCGGTAAGGCTGTTCATCCCACATCAAAGCCCCAGGGTAAATTGTTCTTTTACCCCTGTCTTTTGCTTGCGTGGAGAAATGATAAAGCCGCCATCGGTCAGCCAGATAGACACAAGTAGCTGAGTCCAATTACTCATGTCATTTACAGCCACTATGTGAATAATATATATATCTTGAAGATATTTTTTAGGGCCTCTTGCAGCGCATGCGTAGCGACCGTTCCAATGGCTTCCAGTCGTATATCCCCATTGAAGTCCATGGGAAATGTCGGCCAAGAAGGTCAGAGCGGCCACTTCCGAGTGTATATAATTACACCCGTAGTCACATTACCACCGCCGCAGAGAATGCAGCCCTCTGTTGTATCCTTATATATAATTCACGCGTGTCCGCCAGCCTGTCACGCTGTCTCTTACAACCTGTGTGCTACATGCCATGTTTATCGATGGAATGGTCGTCGCAAGAACATCCCAGGAAATGTGTTGCATGTTGTAAATTCGAAAATTGTGACTACCTCCCTTCCCCCCCTCCCCTCCCTCCCCAGGGCCGCTTTATACATTAGGCCGACTAGGCACAGTGCCTGGGGCCTACGAACCTTTTAGGGCCTACAATATTTCACTTCAAAAAATACCTAAACAAAAAAAATCACAAAATAAGAGAAAACAGCACATTTTAATATAAAATGCCTTAGAAGTATCGATACCTTTAAATATCGAAACAAAAGTAATGATGCCAAATATCGCTAGTATCGAAAGAAACAGGCAAAATGATGAAATTAGCATAAACATGAGTAAAAATATCGAGGACATAGGCCTCTAGAAATAAAGGTGCCTAGGGCCTACGAAGGTCTTAAAACGGCCCTGCACCCCTCCCCCCCAAAACGTTTTTTTGTAACCCGTTCCTTTTGTTGTATTCGTTCATCGATGCACAATGCTTTGCAAGAACATTCCAAGATTGTTGGATTTTTTTTCCATTTCCAGAATTTTAACCCCGCCGGAAATTCAAGAGAACCATCTTCTCACCTCCTACACCTCCGTTTTGGCTACCTGGTCGGGTTACATATACACAGATGACAAAGATCTTTTGCGAGAACATTTCGGTAAAATTGTTCGTTGTTTCAGTTTCCAAAATTTGGATCCCGAAATTCCAGGAAAACCGTTCTTTTACGATCACCTTTTTTTTTTTGTACTTGGTCATGTTTTAGATTGATGGAAAACTATTTTTGCAAGAATATTCTAGCACAATCGACCCAATTTTTTCATTGCCAAAATTTGGACCCTCAAATTTCAAGAATTACAGAAATAGACAAAAAAAAAAAATAGTATCACTAAATATCGATGAGGGGTAATTGTGCTTAATGGGGAGAAGGCTCAGTGAGTAAAGACACTGACTGGCACTGAGTTTGGAACCTGGTTCAATTCCCAGCGTCAGCTCCTTGTGACCTTGGGCAAGTCACTTTATCTCCCTGTGCCTCAGGCACCAAAAAACATAGATTGTAAGCTCCACGGGGCAGGGACCTGTGCCTGCAAAATGTCTCTGTAAAGCGCTATGTAAAACAAGCAGTGCTATAAAAGAACATGTTATTATTATTATTATTATGCGTTTACTCTTTCAGTGTCCTAATGATGTACTTGTACTGTGTCAAGCAAAATGCCACCCAAGGGGCCCCAATGGTGGACACTTTACCGTTGCTCATTTTTAGGGGCTGTACATGATCGGAGCTCCAAACTCGGCCCCCTCCCCGCTATATCTGTCTCTACTGCCGGAACGGGGTCTCCTCCCCCGGAGACTGGACACGTGATCAGGAAGTGCCAGGGGTTCGTGGCCACAGAGGTGGCTCGACCCTCTGGCCCTGGAAGGGTTAAGGCAGCATTCCATTGAGCTGCTCTGTGATCGGCTGACCCCCAAGTTTCCGTGGTCAGTGCCGGGTTGAACAAGCGTCCCCGCCGGACACACAATGGCGACGGGTCCAGGGCTCGGTCAGACGGCTAACATCGGGAATCGACGGCTTTCTATTGGTGACCCAGCAGTAGTCCGACGGCCATTTTTTTGTGTGTCATAAGAGGCAGAGAAAAACTACAAATACCTCAGCAACTGGGGGGTCCCAGACTTCGGGGTATAACTGATGTGCTCAGGGGGAAACCCCCACTTTTAGGTAAGAATAAAATATATCCATTTGGGGGGGGGGGGGGGGGAAGGGCACTGCTGCTTTAACTACCATTCAATGCTTAGTAAGTCCCAGGTCCAGGCACAGGTGGGGGGTGGGGTGGATTTAAGGAATAGAAAGAGCCATGGGGAGAGAGGGGAGCTTTGCCTGGGCACACTCTCCTCCCATGCTCTTCAAAGCTTCACCCTAAATTGTCTATCCAGACGTCTTGTCAAGTGACTTCAAACCTAAAACTATCAGACAGGTACTTTAAACCCTATTCCATTCTACATGGCAGTAAAAAACATTATTTTGTTGTTATCGTTAAACTCAACGCGGCTTCTTGTCTTTTGATGGCGTCACTGGGCCGCTTCACAAACCTCAAGTCAATAAACTCTCTTTTGAATGCAAAACTTCCGTCCGTTCAGCGTATTTATTTCTGTAATTGTGTCCCCCATACTGCACAATACAGGGCCTGTAAACCTAAATTAATATGGTTGCTCGCCCCCTCTGACCTCAAAGAACCGGATCCGAGAAATGAAGGCCTTTATTGTTTTGATAAGATCCTTTGGACACAGCTACGGTATGTGCTGCTTGGTGGAGGAAGGAAGAAGAACCAGCGTTAAGTCACGAGCCTGCACTGGGATTTGAACCAGGATTCCCTACTTCAGTCAGTGTCATGGTTTTCAGAGTCACTGCTTCAGAACCCTAATTTTCAGAGGTGTCCAAGTTTTTCTTTCCCCTCACAGAGATTGAACTCAGCCATCATCTCCACTGTTAAGACTCAACTCTGCGAAACAGTTCTGTGAGCCACATGCTCAGGGCCATAGGGGGGGAGAGCCAGGACAATTGTCCCGGGCCCGGAGGCTGCGGGGCCTTGGCCGGCGCTGACAGTTGGGCCTGACCTCTGGCCGTGCCCCAGCGCCACCAGCTCCATGTCCGGTTATCGGGCCCAAGATTTCCTCCCCCCCCCCTGCAGCAGGCGCCTCTCTCCACTGTTGTTGCGGCCTCCCATGTAGGCCCAGCCCCCATGCCGGAAATTCGGCGGCATGTAGGCACTGCACAGAAGGCGCGCGCGCCCTGCAAGGGAGGAGGTGATGTGAGGTACAATGGTGGGGGAGATGATGTGAGGTACAAGGGGGGTGATGTGAATTGCAAGGGGGGGGGTGGTGATGTGAATTGCAAGGGTGGGGGATGGTGGTGTGAATTGCAAGGGGGGAGGGTGATGTGAGGTGCAGGGTGATGTGAGATGCAGGGGGAGGATGTGAGGTGCGGGGGGGGGAGGGGGGGAGGGGGGGGGCGGGGGGGATGTGAGGTGCAGGGGGGGCTGCCTAATATGTTTGTCCTGGGCTCAACGATTTCTGTTGGCGGCCCTGCACATGCTCACCAACAGTAGGAGTTGCCATGTCAACACTCTACTGCAGGCTTTGGGCCTTTTTAAATAAAGATGAAAATACAAGCTAGGAAATCAATCCAAGCAAGATTGGTAACCTGCTTTAAAAGGGAATCACATGGAGCTCACTTTCAAAATATATAATTGTAGGGGAACTGCAAATGTAATCCTTTCGGGTAACACCAGTCGTGCAGGATCTCCCCCACATGATTGCTTGGTGCGGCAATCACGTGGTCGCTGGCAGGCCCCCGATGACGTGAACGGAAGTGGACGACACTCTGCTTCTGTTCCGATCACAAATGGAGCAGTGAATGCGATCTCCTGCTAGAACATGAGCATTTCCAGCATGACATATATAGGACATCATACGGCCCCCAGACTGTCTGCCTCACGCACATATCCAGGGTTGCCAACACTCCGGGTTTCACCTGAAGACTACGGGATTTGGCCACGTATCTCCGGGCTACGGGTTTACCTTGTAAACCTCCGGGCGGCGGCGTCCTCCCGGCATCACCCCTTGCAACTCCTGTCAATATGGCTGCGCGGCGTCAAATGGCGCGGTGTTGCCATGTCAACTCGAACGCGATGTGATGTCGCAGCACCTCGTGATGCCCGATGCCATGACAATGAGACGCTACAAGACATCACACGGCGCCACGTTACCACGACGTTGTGACATCCCATGACGTCTCGGCGCCAGAAGGCGTCCCGTCGTCCTGGCAACTTGAGGCCCGCGTGACGTTGCGACGTCATGTAGTGTCCTGTTGTCATGGCAACACGGCGCCATTTGACACCGCGCAGCCATATTGCTCTAAATGTAAAAAAATTATCTCCTGCTTAGCCTTCAGTAGAAGGACACGTCATGAGACACTGAAAGGTTTGAAACACAATTTGATATATATTGCTACAGCTTCCCAAAACGAAACAGTATTTGTATTACATTTGATGGGGTATATATAATTGCATATTACACATAAAGAACAGCCCTTTTAGGGTTCACGCATTAGGGCTCGGTGTCATGGTCTCACGAGGCATGAGATCCATCTCACGTTGGTGGGGGACCTTAAAACCTGCCCCACACATCAGAACCACACTCATTTGCAGTATAACTCCAGCCCTCACATCCTCACTCCTTGTCAGATAAGGGAAGGGGAGAGAGGGGCTTTGCCTGCGCAAATGCTTGTTGAACACACAGTGACATCAGACAAAATGGAGCAGCCAAAGGAAATCAAACCCCTCCCAAGTCTCAGCTCATCAGGTTTACCAACGTTAATAAATGATTTAAACATACTTATACAGTTAGATTTGGGTAGGAAACATCAACCACCCAGATGTCACCCTATAAACTTGTCACTGCCATTAGTACACTTTGGTCCAAGGTGGGAATGACTCTTTAAGTAGGTCACGGCCATTAGTACACTTTGGTCCTAGGTGGGAATGACTCTTTAAGTAGGTCACGGACATTAGTACACTTTGGTCCAAGGAGGGAATGACTCTTTAAGTAGGTCACGGCCATTAGTACACTTTGGTCCCAGGAAGGGCCTGTGGCCCATATTTACTAAACAGTGCTATCTTATAAGACACCTTATGACCGATTCAAGTGGCTTAGTAAATTCAGGCCTGACTCTTTAAACAGTTAAAGGGTTTTATAGCTGCATTTACAGAGCACTTGACCTTCTTTCCATTCAGTTTATGAGCTCTCAGAATTCTGGGAATGTATATATATATAGTGTTCTTATGAGGGAGGCAGTGTTACAGCCACACTTTCTGTGTTCTACAAAGGCTCACATGCAAAGGGTTCTGGGATAGCAGCTCTAGTGGTTGACGTAAGTTGGTACCAGCAGACCCCCCAACATATGGCACCTGGAAATGGGTATATTTAGTGCTTCAGTACCGTTACTTTCTATTTACACACTCAGAGCACCACTACTTTTTATTTACACAACCAGAGTAAGTACCACTACTCTTATTAACAAACCCATAGTACCCCTACTTTTGTAATTACACCCCTACACTCTATCCCAATGCTCAACAGGTTTGGATTTTTTAGAAATCAAACAGTAGATACATGGCACAGTCTGCCAGCAGAGACAATATAAATAAACTAGTGTTTGGGTGGACCTAAAAAGTTGGTTAACTGCAGTACTGTTTTTTAGTCATACTTAGTAAAGCTTTATACTGAAGCATTGCAATATACCGGGGTTAGCGGCCCAGCGGGGAAGGTTAGAGGGGAGAGAGCGTAACAATGGGATACCGGTTCAATCCCATTTGAGTGTGGCACTTATAGAGTTAAAATGCCAGCATCTGGTCTGTCCATCAGGATCTGAAGCTAACAGGGCCTGGCCAAGGCCCTATAAAGCCTGCTTGATTGTGACACATTTGATGACCTCACGCCTCCCCTTATGATGTCATTTCTTTGTTTTTCAAATTTTATCTTAACCCCTTTGCTGCCAGAGTCGCCTGGAAAGCATTGTTTTTAAAGGGTTAAAAGATGCTATGAGTAGGCACTGATGTAGCAATTTAAGTGTATACAGAATTTTCATTTGTCAAATGTTGGATGGTCTGTATTGACTGCCATTCTGTATTCTTGCCAGGAGACTCGCGGTCACGCTTTGCTCTTAAAGGCAAAACGGTGTCCCCAGCAGCCTGGACCCTTGCTAAATACCCCCTTTGGGGCCCGCCCCCCTTTGATATCGCTGCCCCCCTTGCTGGGGAAAGGTGACAAATGGCTTACTTATCCACCCGGTCAGTAGCCCTTGTGGTGGTGACGGCCCCATGCTGGGCCTCTGCCTCTCCTTGCTCACCGTGGCTGATCCTTTTCTCCCTCTTCTCTTTCACTGTTTCCGTCTCAGTCTTTCTTGTCCTCTCTCATGGCCCTGTCTCCCCGTACTGTTTA
Source organism: Ascaphus truei (assembly GCA_036426205.1). NCBI lineage: Eukaryota > Metazoa > Chordata > Amphibia > Anura > Ascaphidae > Ascaphus > Ascaphus truei. Next base: position 3,133,478 of record CM071579.1, on the reverse strand, counting down.
CTGTCCCCAGTCTTTTCCCCCTATCTGTATTCCCTCTGAACTCCAACTCTGCCCCCACTCACTGTCCCCTGCCTCTGTTACTCACTGTCCCGTCTCTGCCCTTTCTCACTGTCCCCTGCCGCCTGTCAGTGTACCCTCTCACTGTAACATCTCTGCCCCTCTCCAACTCTCCAGTCTCTGTCCCCTCCAACTGTCCCGTCTCTGCCCCCTCCAACTGTCCCGTCTCTGCCCCTCCACTCCTCAGTCTCTGACCCCTCCAACTGTCCAGTCTCTGCCCCTCCAAACTGTCCCGTCTTGCCCATCCAACGTCCCGTCTCTGCCCCCTCCAACTGTCCCGTCTCTGCCCCCTCCAACTGTCCCGTCTCTGCCCCCTCCAACTGTCTTCTCCTTCGCCCCTCCAACTGTCCGTCTCTGCCCCTCCAAACTGTCCCATCTCTGCCCCCTCCAACTGTCCCGTCTCTGCCCTCCTCCAGTGTCGTCTGCCCCCTCAACTGTCCCGTCTCTGCCCCCTCCAACTGTCCCGTTTCTGCCTCCCTCCAACTGTCCCGTCTCTGCCCCCCTCCAACTGTCCCTTCTCTGCCCACCTCCAACTGTCCCTTCTCTGCCCACCTCCAACTGTCCCTTCTGTGACCTCTTTCACTGCCTATCTCACAGCCCCCCATATGTGCCTCCTCTCACTGTCCCCCCGTCTCTTCCCCATCACACTGTTCCCGATCCCTCTACACTCTGCGGGGGAAAAAGATTACTCATACAAAGCCAGGGGACTGAACTTTTCCAAGAGATCTGGCAACTACAGTGTTAACGCCACTAATCTCAAACCGTGTCACCAAACAGAGACTCCTGTCACACGTACAAACCTTTGCGGTCACGGGAAAGAAATCCAACCCTCGCAAAGCAACCTTCGCTTCAACAAAAGTCAACATGGGCCTGAATGCTTTCTCTTATGGGTTTTTTCCTTGTAATGTTGCAAGCTTCAACTGGCAACACAGGAAAATAAATATACACCTCTACTGAGATGTCAGCGTCCTAAACCCCGAAACCAGTGAGATTTGAGGAGTTTAGGGCAAGGGCAATAAAAAAATCTGAATGTTTCCATGTCAGGTTTCAACTAAAAAGGACAAAATACCAATAAAATAATCAAGTTATGTCTTCCCAAGTAATGGATTTCATGGTTTCCCTCTGTGTGCTGCCATGTTCAGTGTTCTGCATCTCTCTGCCGTCCCTCTGTCCTCTCCTCTGATGTCATGTATGGCTCTGCCTGTGACAGGGAACATTTGGTGACAGTAGGAGGGGAGTGTTTGAAAAAGGTTGTGATTTCCGACTGAGTTTCTTTAGCAATGATGAATCCCCAGTGTTACAAGTATCTCCGCTGCTAGATTATTTCGTTACATTGTACCTATTGCCCTGTCAGTTCTTAAAAGCTGAACATTTTATGAAATTACATTGACGTCTATGATACTTGGCACTTCCTGTGTCATACGTGACATCATCAAAGTGACAACCTGGCCACTACTTTGTTTTTTTTTTGTTTTTTTTTAAATGTTTAGAACTTCAAAATGAATGAAAAAAAAAAGAGTACATCCTGAAATATTTAACAGGTAAAACTTCTGGTAGACTTAAAAAAGAAAAACAAGATGGCCGCCCCAGTTGCTAGTCATGGTGTGTTTTTGCCACTGGGAACTTCACCAACACCCAGCAATTAAACCTTGCATCTTACTTAAAAGTCTCCTAGTTGCCAAACTGGAGTACACAAGTATTGACCCAGATTAATGAAAGATTTATTCAATCGGTGGTTCTTCCTCCGACGCTTTATAGCCGGACGAATTTAGTATATAGACTCCTAAGTCTTTTGTGTCGGTCTTGTGTTAACCCCTTCACTGCCAGAGGGGCAGCTGCAATTTATGTGTCTGTGTGTGTATGTGTATATGTGTGTGTCTGTCTGCGTGTGTATGTGTGTATGAATATATATATATATATACTGTATATATATATATGTGTCTGTGTCTGTATGTGTGTCTGTATATATGTGTGTGTATATGTGTGTATGTGTGTATATGTGTATATATGTGAATATGTGTGTCCGGTAGGAGGGTCCAACCTTTAAGAGTCTCTGTACGTAGTTGGTCTGGTCCCAGACCACAGGGCTGCAAATCACCGCAAGGCGTCTTTGCTGATGGCTAGTCTCACTACTGGCAGCTATTGTGGAAATATCCCTGACTATGGGCTTTCCCTATAGCAACCACAAGCTGAGCATGAGTGGGGCCTATCTGGGACCTAAAGCGGTGATCTGGCCTAGTCTGAGTGTCACTGACACTCAGACCCTATCTTCCCCTTGTCTGTCCTGGCTCCAACTGACCCAAGCCCGCCAAATGTATCAAAATCCTCTCACAGTGAATGCAGTCGCCCTATTGGCTGAACCGCGCCGCGTGATCAGGTCGCCCCAGGGGATCCTGGGAGATGTAGTTCCCCTGCGGACCCTTACAGGGCCGCCGCTATTCCCGGACACTGCGCATGCGCGACCGCTTCTGCGCATGCACGGCACCTTAACAATGGCGGCACCCTGCTCAGGCATCTGCCGCGGAGCTCCCCGACACCGGAGCTCTCTCTCTGGCTACCGGAGACAACCCAACGCAGAGGCGGACGCCATCGCAGACGGTGACGTCGCTGGATCAGCGGATCCCCAGCGCTAAGTCGGCCGCTGTACTGGAGTACTCGGCAGGTACCTCAACAAAGTGCACCAACAATTCACGGGGTAGAGCTAGTCCTTACACGTCTGGGTGGGCCCGGACATTGGGGAAAGGTCATCAGGGTATTGGTGCCTAGCACCTAATGTACTTTGGGGACACTCATTGGTGGTACTGAGTTGGGGTTGTTATACTGTGTAGTACAGGGTACTGTTTATGGTGTATAGTAAAGGTTGTTATTATATACAGGCGTGTGTACATTACTATTGGTTCCCGTGAGGGGCTCCTCCCATTACGCTGGGATCCCTCGCAGGTGGAGATGCTGCACCAAGGCGATCGATATACCACCCCAGGCTCCCAGTGGCGGAGGCATAGGCCTTCTGTGAGCCCACAGGTAACGGCAGTACCGGTAGTCTCTTTAGCCAGGGGGAAAGAGGGCTACATATATATACACACACGTTACAGGCCCCTCTGGCAGCAAAACGGTTAAGGCCCTCTGTGGATCACAAAGACACAGTAACACTACACCCCGCTGCTCACTCTGCCGCGCGCGCCACACGCCCCTGCTCTGTTAATATTTCATAGTGTGCAGGTGTCCTTCTGTTCCCGTGCCAGAGATCCCCTGACGGATACATTAGGTGGAGGGGGTGTAGGGTGTAAGGTTTCTCCTGTGTATATCTGGGGGCAAGTCACGACGGTAACTGAAGTCACCTTTTAGGATAATAATAATAATAATAATAATAATAGCATGTTCTTGTATAACACTGCTAGTTTTACGTAGCGCTTTACAGAGACATTTTGCAGGCACAGGTCCCTGCCCCGTGGAGCTTACAATCTATGTTTTTGTTGCCGAGGCACAGGGAGATAAAGTGACTTGCCCAAGGTCACAAGGAGTCGACACCGGGAATTGAGCCAGGTTCCCCTGCTTCAAACTCTCAATGCCAGTCAGTGTCTTTACTCACTGAGCCGCTCCCTCGGTCGTATATTAGGGCAATGCCCGCGGAAGGCGCCTGCCCGTCCGATGGAATGATCTAGTTTCTTCATGTGGGTTTGGTTACCTGGGACCGGGGTAGTGGTGGTGAGAATATACATATTTTAAATTGAATCTTAATCTGTTACTATGTTAGGACTAGAGAAGGGAACGCCATCGCCCCTGCCTCCTACTCTCTCAGTCAGAAATGAGAATATAAATAGTTAATTTATCAGCACCGGTTAATTATTTCCAATAGGCTTTTCCAAGTTTAATATTTATTACTTTACAACCTGCACCGTTATCTGTTGGATAACACTATATAATAATGTATACCATAAATATATATAGTACCACAGTTCACCATATGCTCTCGGAATAGATATGTATATTTAATGAATGTTTATATTTTTCTTATCAGCCAGTCAGTTGCAGTTGGGTTAACTGCAAGCGTCAATACGTCCTTTCTAAATGACCTTGTTGGGTACATGTTGATGAACTATATAGGTAATCAGAGATAAATCGCCATTTGACCTGTCTCCATTCCTACTCTTTCAGAATATATAATACTACTTATCTGCATTAGTCAGCCAATCCATCCCAGTTGCGTGAAAAACACCCTTATCTGTTGACTTAAATTATAGATATATAAACCTAAGCGCTGACCAAGCCCGAGGCCTTACTTTATCTGTCCCTACTCTCTCTACCAGTATACATCATTATTATACATTGTGCAATGATACTATTTTTATCATTGTTTTTGCTAAATAGTTGGTAAATAGCACAAAGGAGGGGTGCTCAGCTGCAGTCCCCAAGCTCCCGCTCCCAACAGGATATCCCTGCTTCAGCACAGGTGGCTGCGCTGAAGCAGGGACTGGTGGAGCCACCTGTGATAAAGCTGGGATATCCAGGAAACCTGACCTGTTAGGGGGGGGGGGGGCATGAGGGCTGAGTTAAGCCCCTCTGGCATAAATAAGTAGAGAGGAAGCAAAAACAGCACCAGGTAACATTCATTATTTTTTATTGTTTATGCAAGAAATGCAGACGCACCACCATCCAGTCCCAACAGACAAAAGAGGGTGACTCAATATTTAAAGAAAACGATGCTGGTTTATTGGAACAGGTCAGGCAGAGGTAAAAACGAGCTACATGTTTCGCCCTACGCGCTTGTTCACGGCCTGGAGTGCTACTTAAGTGTATACTGCAAAACTGGATAAAGAAAACCGCACACATCAACTCTGTGAGGGTCTTGTTAGACCATTTATTTCACAGAATACAGAGGCGCAGAAAGCTGCACTACGTTTCAGGTAATGAGACGCCTGAGGAAGGGGTCACACATCCTGTCCTGGAACTAGAATCAGAGTTCTGTTCCCTTTCCCCTCTTGCAGCTCTGCCTGCTGCTGGCCCTTTGTGTTGTCATACTTTCCCTGCAGTTATTATTCCCAGTGCAGGCGATTTGGATACATTAGTTTCTTTATCTCCTATCCTCCTGCAGTGGTTGCTATGAGTACCCCTCTTATTCCCCTTGCATAGTGGACTGTTCCACTAACCCCTGCCTGTATTCAGTTTCCTCAGCCCACGCTGTGTTCCTGTGAGGAGCCTCCATTTTGCTTTCTTTTCACCTCAGCAGGCACTACCTATGCCCTCAGTTCCCGCTAAGAAGCATCGTTTTAACCCTACTACCAAGCACTATTATTACAGACAACTCCCTCTCACTACACCATCTACAAGAATATTTGTGATCTGCTGCTTTTCAATAAAGTGAAGAAAACGTATACAACTTGTGCTGCTTGTAAACGGAAACTAGTTTAAAGCTGCAGTTCAGTCAATATCCTGCATGTGTGTTTTTTTTTTAATAAATCAGTTCTGTAGTAAGAAAAAATACTTTTAGCATTTTCTGTTTTAAAAAAAACAACTTTTAAAGACCAATTTTCTTGTATTCTATTTTAACAGCCATTTGCTAAGGCACCGCCCCTTCATGTCCTGTCACAAGCCCTGGCACACCCCTTTGTCAGCCCTGCCCTCCCTCTAGCACATGTCAGACAGAAGCAGATGAAAAACATATGCCATATCTAAAGATGTCGCCAAATTTCGCCGATCAATACATGGAGAACGAATTGACTGGCAGCTATACAGTTCTTTAGGTAATTAGAGATTGCCCACATGAAACTATTGAATTAAAAAAATAAATAAAAAAAAGACTGAACTGCAGCTTTAAGCTGTCTGACCATATATTATCCAGCATATTTCCCTGCGGTTCCAGCACACATCCTCTTACAAGAACTTGTTAGAGAACCTCCATATTAATGAACAATTGGTTAACCGAGGAAGAAGTTCATAAGCGGCTTGAAAAAATTAAAGTTAATAAGGCACCTGGCCCCGATGGCATACATCCAAGAGTTCCCAAGGAGTTAAGCTCAGTAATAGCCAAACCATTATATTTAATATTCAAGGACTCAATTTCCACAGGCCCAGTACCACAAGATTGGTGTAAAACAGATGTGATGCCTATATTTAAAAAGGGAGCTAGATCACAACCGGGAAATTACAGACCTATAAGCCTGACTTCAATAGTGAGGAAACTACTTGAAGGTTTAATACGGGATAATATTCAGGAATACCTAATGGAAAACAAAATTATTAGTAATAGCATGGATTTATGAAGGATAGATCATGCCAAACTAACCTTAGGAGCCTAACCTAAGTAGGAATTTAGACCAGGGTAATGTAGGAATTTAGACCAGGGTAATGTAGGAATTTAGACCAGGGTAATGCAGTTGATGTGGTCTACTTAGATTTTGCAAAGGCTTTTGATACGGTTTCACACAAGAGGTTGGTGTACAAAATGAAGCAAATTGGACTCAGTAATAATATATGCACCTGGATTGAAAACTGGTTAAAGGACAGACAACAGAGGGTTGTCATAAATGGAACTTTTTCAGGTTGGGCTAAAGTCATGAGAGAAGTACCTCAGGGATCGGTACTGGGACCCCTGCTTTTTTTTTTTTTTGTAAATATTTTTCCTTTATTGGTGTCATACATCGCGGGGGTACATATTATCAACACTGGCTCGCAGGCCAGCTTGTAATTACGGCGCAGTGCATGTACATGGCATAGAGGAGATAAATGACACTCAATAAACCCTTTTTCCTTCTTTCAATAGTGAAAAAGAGAGGGGGAGACGAAGGAAAGGTGGATAGTTGGGAACGACTTTGGAAAGAGAGGGGGGGGGGGGGGGGTTAGGGTTGTCGGCCGTAGGGGGGGGGGCGAGGGGTAGCTGAGGGGTTATGTGGGGGTTGTAGCCCTATCCAGGGTTCCCAGGTGGAATAAAATTGTGGGGTTTTTTGCTTTAACATTGCCGTAAGTTTTCCATGCTATAATTCCGTCTATTCTAGTATTCACAGTTCTTCTAGAGGGGGCTTTTTATTTCTTCATGCCGCCGGATACAGCATCTCGCAGCTGTCAGTATTGTGCCGCGAGCATGGCCGCGGGGCAGGAAGGTCGTCAATTGGTTTTCCCAGCACGTAGGTCAGGGAGGGCAGGGGTATTTCTATATCCAGGGTCTCGGTCAGGAGGGCTGGATCCGGGACCAGAATCTTGGATTCCGGACATGTCCACCAAATATGGGGGCATGTCCCCTTTTGACCACAACCTCTCCAGCAATTCGTCCGAAGTTGCCTGGGTAGATTTGGCTCAGTCTATCGGGGTCAGGTACCAGTGGAAATATTTATAGTGGTTTTCTTTTGTGGACGGAACAAATTGGGTTTTGGTGGCTGCTTCCCAAAATCCTCCCATCCTCAAGGTCCAAGTTGGTGTTTTAGGTCTTCATTCCATTTTGCATATATAGGTGGTTAGGGGGGGGTGGAGATGCTTCGAGCGTTTTATAAATCTCTGATATGAGGCCCTTTGGTATTCGCCTTGAGGCAAGAGGGTCTCGAATCTAGAACGCGGGGAACTTGAGAGTAGGGGACTGGGTTCTTAGGAAATGTCGTTAGGGGGTATTGGAGAAAATGGGCAAGTTGGGGGACGTGAATGTGGTTCTTAATTCGGGAGGGAAAGGGCATCATCTTTGGGTCTTAGCAATATCCGCAAAACGCGTTCGACGGCCATTTTTTGTGTGTCATAAGAGGGCCAGAGAAAAACATACAAAGACATCAGCAATGGGGGGTCCCAGACTTCGGGGCTATTATCACTGATGTGCTCAGGGAAACCCCCACTTTTAGGTAAGAATTAAATATATCCATTTGGGGGGGGGGAGGGGGAGGGCACTGCGTGCTTTAACTACCATTCCAATTGTTAGTAAGTCCCAGGTCCAGGCACAGGTGGGGGGTGGGGTGGATTTATAAGGAATGAAAGAGCATGGGGAGACGACGAGAGGGGAGCTTTGCCTGGGACACTCTCCTCCCATGCTCTTAAGCTTCACCCTAAATTGTCTATCCAGACGTCTGTCAAGTGACTTCCCAAACCCTTAAAAACGATCAGACAGGTACGTTTTTTCAACCTTATTCCTTCTACATGCCCCAAGTAAAACATTATTTGTTGTTTTCTCGTAAACTCAACGCGGCTTCTTGTCTTTGATGGCGTCACTGGGCCGATTCACAACCCAAGGTCAAGAAACTCTCTTTTGAATGCAAAACTTCCGTCCGTTCTTCAGCGTTGTATTTCTGGAATTGTGTCCCCCATACATGCACAAGACAGGCCTGTAAACCATAATTTAATATGGTTGCTCGCCCCTCTGCTCAAAGAACCGGATACGAGAATATGAAGGCCCTTATGTTTTGATAAGATCCTTTGGACACAGCACGGTATGTGATGCTTTGGTGGAGGAAGGGAGAAGAACCAGAGTTAAGTCACGGCTGCACTGGGATTTGAACCAGGATTCCCTACTTAAGTCGTGTCATGGTTTTCAGCGTCACTGCTTCAGACCTAATGTTCAGAGGTGTCCAAGTTTTTCTTCAATCACAGAGATTGACTCAGCAATCATCTCCAATGCTTAAAGACTAAACTCTGCGAAACAGTTCTGTGAGCCACATGCTCAGGGCCATAGGGGGAGAGCCAGGACCAATTGTCCCGGGCCCGGAGGCTGCGGGGGCTTGACCGGCGCGCTGGAAGTTGGGGCCTGACACTCTGGCCGTGCCCCAGCGCCACCAGCTCCATGTCCGGTATCGGCCCAAAAAGATTCCTCCCCCCCCACTGCAGCCAAGGGCCTCCGCCACTGTTGTTGCGGCCTCCATGTAAGGCACCAGCCCCAGCCGGACTTCGGCGGCATGTAGGACCACCTGCACAGAAAGGCGCGCGCGCCCTGCAAGGGAGGAGGTGATTGTGAGGTCAATGGTGGGGGAGGATGATGTGAGTACAAAGGGATGAGGGGGGTGATGTGAATGAAGGGGGGGGTGCGTGGAGGTGAATTTGCAAGGGTGGGGGATGGTGGTTGTGAATTGCAAGGGGGGGAGGGGATTGATGTGAGGTTGGCAGGGTGATGTGAGATGCAGGGGAGGATGTGAGTCGGGGGGGTGATGTGAGGTGCGGGGGGACGGGGGTGATGTGACGTGCAAGGTGGATGTGAGGTGCAGGGGGGGATGTGAGGGTGCGGGGGGGGTGTGGTGGAGGTGCAGGGGAGCGAGGGGATCGAGGTGCAGGGGGGGATGTTGAGGTGCAGGGGGGGCTGCCTAATATGTTTTTTTTTGTCCTGGGCTCAACGATTTCTGTTGGCGGCCTGCACATTGCTCACCAACAAGTAGGAGTTGCCATGTCAACCACTTACTGCAGGCTTTGCGGCCTTTTTAAATAAAGATGAAATACAAGCTAGGAAATCAATCCAAGCAAGATTGGGAACCTGCTTAACAAGGTAATCACATGGAAGGCTCCTTTCAAAAATATCATAATTGTAGGGGAAACTGCAAATGTAATCCTTTCGGGTAACACCAGTGTGCAGATCTCCCCACATGATTGCTGGTCTGCGGCAAATAACGTGGGTGCTGGGCAGGCCCGATGACGTGAACGAAGTGACGACACTCTGTTCTGTCGATCACAGAATGGAGCAGTTAGAATGCGATCTCCTTGCTAGAAACATGAGATTCCAGCATGGACAGACTTATGGACATCATACGGCCCCCGACTGTTTGCCTCACGCACAGTATCCATGGGTTGCCAAACACTCCGGGTTTCACCCCTTGAAGAGCTACGGGGATTTGGCCAGATCTCCGGGCACGGGTTTACCATTGGAACCTCCGGCGGCGGCGTCCTCCGGCATCACCCCTTGCACTCCTGGCAAATGGTGCGGGCTGTCAAATGGCGCGGGGTTGTTGTTGCCATGTCAACTCGAACGCGATGTGATGTCGCAGACCGTGGATGCCCGATGCCATGAAATGAGACGCTACAAAGACATCAACAGGCCCACGTTACCACGACGTGTGGACATCCATGACGTCTCGGCGCCAGAAGGCGTCCGTCAGTCTCTGGCAAACTTGAGGCCAGCGGTGACGTTGACACGTTATGTAGTGTCTGTGATGGCAACACGGCGCCCATTTGACACCGCGCCAGCCATACTGCTCTAATGTAAAAAATTATTCTCGACTTAGTTAGCAAGGAGCCCCGTCATGAGCCACTGAAAGTTTGAAAACACAATTTATATTATGCTACAAGCTTCCAAAACGAAACAGTATTAGTTACATTTGATGGGGGTATATAATTAATTGCAATATTACACATAAAGAACAGCCCTTTTAGGGTTCAGCATTAGGGCTCGGTGTCATGGTCAGATGGCATGAGATCATCTCACGTTGGGGTGGGGACCTTCCTTAAAACACGACCCAACATCAGAAACAACACTCATTTGCAAGTATAACTCCAGCCCTCACATCCTCACTCATTGGTCGATAAGGGAAGGGGGAGAGGGGACTTTGCTCCCTGCGCAAATGCGTGTAACAAACAGTGACATCAGACAAAATGGAGCTAGCCAAGGCAAATCAAACCCCTCCCAGTCTCAGCTCTCAGGTTGTACCAACGTTAATAAATGATGTTTAAACATATTATACAGTTAGATTTGGGTAGGAGGAAACATCAAGCCACCCAGATGTCACCCTATAAAACTTGTCAATGCCATTAGTACTACCCTGTGGTCCAAGGTGGGGGAATGGACCTTTAGGAGGTCACCGGCATTAACGTACACTTTGGTCCTAGGATGCGGAATGACTACTTTAAGTAGGTCCGGACATAGTTCACTTGGCCAAGGAGGGAATGACTCTCTTTACAGTAGGGTCAACGGCCAGTAGTACACTTTTGGTCCCAGGAAGGGCCTGTTGGCCATATTTACAAACAGTGCTATCTTATAAGACACCCTTATGACCGATTCAGGGCATTAGAAATTCAGGACTGATCTTTAAACAGTTTAGGGTTTTATAGCTGCATTTACAGAGCACTGACTCTTTCCATTCAGTTTAGGAGCTTCAGACATTCTGGGAATGTATATATAAGTGTTCTTATGAGGGATAGGCAGTTGTTACAGCCACACTTTCTGTGGTTCTACAAAAGGCTCACAATGGCAAAGTTCTGGATAGCAGCTACTAGTGGTTGCACGTAAGTTGGTTACCAGCAGACCACCCCCCAAACATATGGCACCGGAAATGGGTAATTTAGTGCTTCAGTACCGTTACTTCTATTGAACACTCAGAGCACCTATTTTATTACACAACCAGAGTAAGTACCACTATCTTATTAACAAACCATATACCCACTACTTTTTTAATATCACACCCACAATCTATCCCCAATGTCAACGGTTTGGATTTGTTAGAAATCACACAGTAGATACAATGGCACAGCTGCCAGACAGAGACAATATAAATAATAGTTGTTTGGGGGGACCTAAACAGTTGGTTAACTGCAGTACTGTTTTTTTAGTCATACTAGAAAGCTTTATATTGAAGATTGCAATATTAACGGGAGTTAGCGGCCCAGCGGGAGGAAGTTAGAGGGAGAGAGCAGTAACAATGGAGACGGTTTTCAATCCCATTTGAGTTGGGCACTTAATTTTTGTAGTTTAGATAAAATGCCGCATCTGGTCTGTCCATTCAGGATCTGAAGCCTAACAGGCGCTGCCAAGGCCCTATAAAGCTGCATTGATTGTGACACATGTGATGACACTCACCCTCCCCTTATGATGTATTTCTTTGTTTTTCAAATTTATAGCTTAACCCTTTGCTGCAGAGGCGCTGGAAAGCATGTTTTTAAAAGGGTTTTAAAAGATGTTATGAGTAGGGCACTGATGCTGTAGCAATTGAAGTGATTACAGAATTTCATTGTCAATTGTGGATGGTCGTGATTAGATGCCACTTCTGTATTCTGCAGGAGGACTCGCGGTCCTCACGCTTTGCTATTAAAGGGCAAACGGTTTTGTCACCAGCACCTGGACCACTTGCTAAAACCCCCTTTGGGGCCCGCCCCCCTTTGATATCAGCTGCCCCCCTTGACTAGGGAAAGGTGACAAATGGCTTACTACCACCGGTCAGTAGCCTTGTGGTGGTGACGGCCCCAATGCTGGCCTCTGCCTCTCCTTGCTCACGGTGGCTGACTATTTCTCCATTCTTTCCTCTTCACTGTTTCCGTTCTCGTCTGTCGTAGTCTCTCTTCATGGCCTGTCTCACCGTACGTTTACTGTCACCAGGTTTTTCCCCCTAAATCTGTATTCCCTCTGAAACTCCAACTCTGACCCCACTCACTGTCCCTGCCTCATGTTATCACTGTCCGTCTCTGCCTTTCTCACTGTCCCCTGCACCTGTCAGTGTACCTCTACACGGTAAAATCCTGCTTCATTCAGTCTCTGTCCTCCAACTGTCCGTCTCGTCCCCCTCACGGGTCCGCATCCTCTGCTCGCCACCTCCAACTGCTCCGTCATCTGTACCCCTACCAACTGTCCCGTCTTGACCCCTCCACTCTACAGTCCTGTCGCCCATCAAAACTGTTCCAGTCTATGCCCCTCCAAACTTCACGTCTATCCCCACGCCCGTCCTCTGCCCCACTCCAACTGTCCTCGTTCTGCTCCCTCCAATGTCCGTCTCTTGCCCACTCCAACTGTTTCTCCGTCACTACTTCGCCCCCTCAAACTGTCCCATCTCTGCCCCCTCCAACGTCCCGTCTCTGCATCCTTCCCAGACTGTACGTCCGTATGACCCCCTCAACCTGTCCCGTCCTCTGCCCCCTCCAAGCTGTCCGTTTCTGCCCCAAATCCTTGCTCCAACGTTCCGTCTCTGCCCCCTCCAACGTGTCCCGTCTCTGCCCCCTCCAACTGGCCACGTACTCTTGCCCACCTCCAACTGTCCCGTTCTTGCCACACCTCCACTGTCCCTTCTTGCCCACCTCAACTGTCTTATGCTCCAAATGTTCCCTGTGACCTCTTTCACTGCCTTACTACAGCCCCCCATTGTGCATCCTCTCACGGTCCCCCGTCTATCTTCCCCATCCACCTTGTTCCCGACCTCATACTCTGCGGAGGAGAAAAAGATTACTCATACAACAGCCAGGGGAATGACTTTTCCAGAATCTGGCAACTACAGTGTTAACGGCCACTAATCTCAACACCTGTTTGTCCACCCAAAAGAAGAACTACTGTCACACGTACAAACCTTTGCGGTTCACGGGAAAGAAATCCAACCTCGCAAAGCAACCTGCGCTTCAACAAAAGTCAAACATGGGCCTGAATGCGTTCTCTTATGGGTTTTTTTCCTTGATCATGTTGCAAGCTTCAACTGGCAACACGGGCAAAAAAATATACACCGTACTGAGATTTGTCAGACGTCAAACCCGAACACAGTGAGATTTGAGGGTTTAGGGCAAGCAATAAAAAAAATCTGATGTTCCATGTCAGGTTTCAACTAAAAGGACAAATACCAATAAAAATCAAGTATGTTCACCAAGTAATGGATTTCAGGTTTACCCTGTGTGCTGCCATGTTCAGTGTTCTGCATCCTCTTGCCGTCCCTCTTCCTCCTCTGATGTCATGTATGGCTCTGCCTGGTGACAGGGAACATTGGTGACAGTCGGAGGGGAGTGTTTGAAAAACGGTTTTGTGATTTCCGACTGAGTTTTCTTGCAAGATGAATCCCCAAGTGTACAAGTATTCAGCTGCTAGATGATTTCGTACATTGTACCCTATTGCCCCTTTTGTCAGTTCTCTACAGCTGTAACATTGATGAAATTACAGTGACGTCTATGGATACTTGCAATTCCGCTTTTGCTCATCGTGACATCATCAAAGTGCAACCTGGCCACTACTTTGTCTTGTTTTTTGTTTTTTTTTAACTGTTAGAACTTCAAAATGAATGAAAAAAAAAAAAAGAGTACATCGAAATATTTAACAGGTAATAAAACTTCTGGCTATAGACTGAAAAAAGAAAAAAGAGATGGCCGCCCCAGTGCTAGGTAATGTGTGTTTTTGCCACGGAACTTCACCAACACCCAGCAATTAAACCTTGAATCTTAACTTAAAAGTCTCTAGTTGCCAAACTGGCGTACACAAGTATTGACAGAATAAGAAAGATTTATTCAATCGGTTGTGGTGATTTCTCTCCGTGTTCGCTTTTATAGCCGGTACGAATCTTAGTATATTTTAGATCCTCTAAGTCCTTTTTGTCGTCCCGGTCTGTGTGAACACGTGCAATGCCAGATGGGGGACAGCTGCAATTTATGTGTCGGTGTGTGTATGGTATATGTGGCGTCTGTCTGCGTGTGTATGTGTGTATGGAAGATATATATATATATACTGTAGATACTATATATGTGTCTGTGTGTCACCTGTATGTGTGTCCTGTAATAGGGGTGTGTTGATTTATGTGTGTCCATGTGGTATATGTGTATTTTTGATGTGAATATGTGTGTCGCGTATGTGAGGGTCCAACCTTAAGAGTCTCTGTACGTAGTTTGGTTTTTTCCTGGGTCCCATACGATAAGGGCTGCAAATCACCGCAAGGCGTCTTTGCTGATGGCTAGTCTAACTACTGCAGACTAGTGGAAATATCACCCCCCCCCCTATGACTATGGGTTGTTCGTCCCCCCTTATAGCAACCAACAATGTGAGCATGACCCGTGTGGCTTCTATCTGGATACATACTAAAGCTGGTGACTGCCACCCCTAGGTCTGAGTTGTGTCACTGACACTCAGACCTATCTTCCCTGATCTGTCCTGGCTCCAACTGACCCCAAGCCCGCCAAAGTATCAAAATCCTCTCACAGTGAATGCTTAGTCCGCCTATGTGCTGACAACCGCGCCGCGTGTAAGGTAGCCCAGGGAGCCTTGGTGTAGATGTAGTTCCCCGCGGAACCCTACAGGGGGGGACCGCCGCTATTCCAGGGGACACAATGGCCTTTACTCTTTTTATGCGCGTGACCCAGTCTTTTCTTTGCGCCATGCCAATGGCACCCTTCAAAACCATGGCTTGGCACCCTGCTCAGGCATCTGCCGCCCCGGCACCTCCCCGACTACCGGAGTTCTCTCACTATTGGCATACCGGAGAAGGATAGATACATTTTTTCCCACTTTCCATTTAGACAGAGTTTCTTTTTTGCTGGATCGTAAATCGCAGAACTGTGTGCACACGTGTAGACTGATCAGTCGGATCCCCAGTATGTAGCAGTATTGTCCCTGATTCCCCCCGGCCGATTGGAGGTCACATCGGCGGATCCCCCTTTTTGAGGATATTTTCTCAACACAACTAGTGTCAGACCAATAATCATCGGTTGTTGCCCACGCACCGATTTTTAGTTCATTCACGTCTGGGTGGTGTCCTGGTGACTATTTGGGAAAGGTCATCATGGGTATTTGTGGTGCCTGTTACTCAGCACCCCCTTTCCCTAATTTGGTAATTTTGGGGACACTCATTGGTGGTTAGAGTGGGGTTGTTTTGTGTATACTGTAGTACAGGGTGACTGTTTATGGTGTATAGTAAAGGTTGTTATTATATACAGGCGTTGTGTAAATTAATATTGGTTCCCCGTGAGGCAGGCTCCTCCCATTACGCTGGGATCCCTCGCAAGGTGGAGATGGTTGCACCAAGGCGATCGAGTATACCACACCAGGCTCCCAGTGGCGGAACGGGGAGGCATAGGCCTTCTTGAGCCCACAGGTAACGGCAGTACCGGTACTTAGTCTCTTTAGCCAGGGGAGAGAAAGAGGGATACATATATATACGCACACTAACAGGCCCCTCCGGCAGCACCAATAAATCGGTTAAGGACCTATGTGGATCACAAAGACACAGTAACACTACACCCCGCCTGCTCACTCTGCCGCGAGCGCCACACGCCATGCTCTGTTAATATTTCATAGTGTGCTAGGTGTCCTTCTGTCCCGTGCCAGAGATCCCATGACGGATACATTAGGTGGAAGGGGGTGTAGGGTAGTGTTTGTAAGGTTCTCCTGTGTTTATCTGGGGGCAAGTCACGACGGTAACTGAAGTACACCTGTTTACGGGATGTAATCATATAAAATAATATAGCATGTCTTGTATAACACTTGCTAGTTGAGTAGTCGCTTTTACAGAGACATTTTGCAAGGACACAGGTCCCGTGCCCGTGGAGCTTACAATCTATGTTTTTGTTGCCGAGGCACAGGGAGATAAGTACTTGCCCAAGGTCACAAGGAGTCGAGCACCGGAATGAGCCAGCGTTCCCCTGTTCAAAACTCTCAATTGCCAGTCAGTGTCTTGACTCACGGAGCGGCCCCCCCATCGGGGTATATTAGGGCAAGCATCCGCGGAAGGCGCCCTGCCCGTCGATGGAATGATCAGTTTCTTCATGATGGGTTTGGGTACATGGGACCGGGGTAGTGGTTGGTAGAGAATATACATATTTTAAATTAATTTAATCTGTTACTATGGTGGTACTAGAGAAAGGGAAGCGCCCACATCGCCCCTGCCTCCACTCTTATCAGTCAGAAATGAGGAATCTAAATAGTTAATTTATCGCACGCGGTTTAATTATTTCCAATAGGCTTTGCCAAGTTAATATTTATTACTTTACAAACATTGCACCGTTATCTGTTGGATAACACTAGATAATAAGTATACCATAAATATAGTTATAGATACCACAGTTCACCATATGCTCTCGGAATAGATCATGTAATGTAATGAGTTTATATGTTTCTTATAGACAGTCGAGTTTGCAGTTTGGGTGGTCTAAACGCAAGAGTCAAATACGTCCTTTATTAAATGACCTTGATTGGGTACATGTTTGAGAACTATATAGGTAATCAAGATAAAGTCGCCATTGACTGTCTACATTCCTCACTCTTGCAGAATATAAATAATACTTATCTGCATTGGTCAGCCAATCCATCCCAGTTTGAGTGAAAAAACACCCTTATCAGTTGACTTAAAAGTATAAGAATATAACCTAGCGCTGGTGGACCAAGGCCCGAGGGGGAGGCCTACTTTATCTGTCCCTACTTCTCTACCAGTATACATAATATTTTTACATGGTGCAATGATACTATTTTATCATTGTTTTGATAAATAGTTGGATAAAATAGCACAAAGGAGGGGGCTCAGCTGCAGTCCCCAAAGCTGCCAGATCCCAAAAGGATATGCCCTGCTTCACACAGGTGCGCCTGCGCTGATGAAGCAGATGGTTGGAGCCACCTGTTGAAAAGCTGGGATAGCCAGGAAAACCCTGACCTGTTAGGGGGGGGGGGGGCCTGAGGGCATGAGTTAAGCCCCTCGGGCATAAATAAAGTAGAGAGGAAGCAAAAACAGCATCCAGGGTAACATTCATTATTTTTTATTGTTTATGCAAGATAATGCAGACGCACCCACAGCCAGTCCCAACAGACAAAAGCGGGTTTGACCCCCCTCAATATTTAAAGAAAACGATGCAGGGTTTTATTGGAACAGGTCAGGCGAGAGGGTAAAAACGAAGCATAACGAGACAGTTTTCGCCCTACGCGCTGTCACGGCCGGAGTGCTAATTAAGATGTTATACCTGACAAAAAACTGGATAAGAAAATCCGCCACATCAACTCTGTGAGGGGTCTTGTTAGAGCCATTATTTCACAGAAATTACAGAGGCGCAGAACCAGCTGCATTTTTTTACGTTTCAAGGTAATGAGACGCCTGAGGAAGGGTCACACATCCTGTCATGGGAATTAGAATCCGAGTTCGTTCCCTTTCCCCTCTTGCCGCGTCTGCTGCTGTGGCCCTTTGTGTGTTCATACTTCCCTGCAGGGATTATTCCAGTGCAGGAATTTGGATACATAGTTCTTTATCTCTATCGCTCCGACAGTGGTTTGCTATGAGTAACCCCTACTTATTCCCCTTCATAGTGGACTGTTCACTTAACCCCTGCCTGTATTCAGTTTCCTCAGCCAACGGCTGTTGGGTGCTGGAGGGAAGGAGCCTCCATTGCTTTCTTTGTCACCTCGCAGGCACTACTAATGCCCTCAGTTCCCGCATAAGAACATCGTTTTAACCCTATACCAAGCCTATTATTACAGAGCCAACTCCTACACTACGAACCATCTACAAGAATATTTGTGATCTGCTGCTTTTCAATAAAGTGAAGAACAACGTATGTACAAACTGGTGCTGCTTGTAAAACAGGAAACTAGTTTAAAGCTGCCAGTTACAGTCAAATCACTGCAATGTGTTGTTTTTTTTTTAATAAAATCAGTTGTTCTGTAGTAAGAAAAATACTTTTAGCATTTTTCTGTTTTAAAAAAAAAACAAACTTTTAAAGACAATTTTCTTGTATTCGTTGTTTAACAGCCTTTGCTAAGGCAGCCGCCCTTCATGTCTGTCACAAGCCCAAGGGTTGGGAATAACGACAAAAAGGGCAATCGCCCATACGTACTCCTTGCGTTTAATCGACTCCAATCCTAACTTCACATCCCTAGCAATCCCCCGGCTTCTTCCACCGATTCCATCATGCTTCCTTTCATACATCAACCCTCAACCCTCTTACCTCATACCCGTCGTCGTTCCTTTCACCTTTCCAACACCCTTCGCTCTCGTCTCCTCCTGGCACTCCGTAAACATTCCTTCTGCCCCATCTTCCATTCATCTTACTTACACAAGCCGTCCCCTTCAGGCCCGCTCTCCTGCTTCTCTTTAGTATGTCTCCCCACCTACATCTACTACCAAACTCCCCTACCACCCCTTTGCCCGCCGTTCCCCACCACCAACAGTATTTTTAATGTTTAATCCTCTACCCTCCTCTCATTCCACCCCTCTACACTAGCCCACCATTCCTACGTCCCCCACCTCCCCCATTTGCATTTTCGATCCTTCCTACCCACCCTTCTTCCTCTTCTTTTCCGCAACCATACCCCTTCCCTGTTTTATTGGCTCTTTCTCGGTCCGACACCTTCACACACCAACCGGCCCAAACCGATGGTGTCAGCCCTGCCCTTCCTTAGCACATGTCAGACAGAAGCAGATGAAAAACATATGCCATATCATAAAGAGTCGGCCAAATTCGCCGATTCAATACATGGAGAACGAATTGACTGGCCAGCTATACAGTTCTTTAGGTAATAGAGATGCCCACATGAAAACTATTGAATTAAAAAAATAAATAAAAAAAAGACTGAACTGCAGCTTTAAGTGTCTGACATATATTATCAGCATATTTCCTGCGGTTCCAGACACACATCCTCTTACAAGAACTTGTTAGAGAACCTCCATATTAATGAACAATTGGTTAACCGAGGAAGAAGTTCATAAGCGCTTGAAAAAATTAAAGTTATAAGGCACCTGGGCCCCGGGCATACATCCAAGGTTCCCAGAGTTAAGCTCAGTAATAGCCAAACCATTTATTTAATATTCAGGACTCAATTTCCACAGGCCCAGTACCCACAAGATTGGTTGTAAAAACAGATGTGATGCCTATATTTAAAAAGGGGAGCTAGATCACAAACCGGGAAATTACAGACCTATAACCTGACTTCAATAGGAGGAAACTCACTTGAAGGTTTAATACGGGATAATATTCAGGAATACCTAATGAAAACAAAATTATTAGTAATAGCATGGATTATGAAGGATAGATATGCCAAACTAACCTTAGGAGCCTACCTAAGTAGGAATTTAGACCAGGGTAATGTAGGAATTTAGAACAGGGTAATGTAGGAATTTAGACCAGGGTAATGCAGTTGATGTGGTTACTTAGATTTTGCAAAGGCTTTTGATACGGTTTCACACAAGAGGTTGGGAAGTCAAATGAGCAAATTGGACCAAGTATAATATTGCACCTGGATTGAAAACTGGTTAAAGGCAGACAACAGGGGTTGTCATAAATGGAACTTTTTCGGTTGGGCTAAAGTCATGAGAGAAGTACCTAGGGATCGGTACTGGGACCCTCTTTTTATTTTTTTTTGTAAATATTTTTCCTTTATTGGGTCATACATCGGGGGGGGTACATATATCAACACTGGCTCGCAGGCCAGCTTGTAATTACGGCGCAAGTGCATGTACATGGCATAGAGGAGATAATGACACTCAATAAACCCTTTTTCCTTCTTTCAATAGGAAAAGAGAGGGGGAGACGAAGGAAAGGGTGATAGTTGGGACGACTTGTGGAAAGAGAGGGGGGGGGGGTGGTTAGGGTTCTCGGCCGTAGGGGGGGGGGCGAGGGTAGCGATGTTGGGTTTATTGGGGGTTGGTAGCCCTATCCAGGGTACCAGGTGGAATAAAATTGTGGGGGTTTTTTGCTTTAAAATTGCCGTAAGTTTTTCCATGCTCATAATTCCGTCTATTCTAGTATTCACAGTTCTTCTAGAGGGGGCTTTAATTTTCTTCCATGCCGCCGCGATACAGCATCTAGCAGCTGTCAGTATTGCTGCCGCGAGTCTGGCCGCCGGGCAGGAAGGTCGTCAAATGGTTTTCCAGCACGTAGGTCAGAGGGTCCAGGGGGTATTTCTCTATCCAGGGTCTCGGTCAGGAGGCTGGATCCGGGACCAGAATTTTGGATATCCGGACATGTCCACCAAAATGGGGGCATCCCCTTTTGACCACAACCTTCTCCAGCATTCGTCCGAAGTTGCCGCTGGGTAGATTTGGCTCAGTCTACTCGGGGTCAGGTACCAGTGGATAATATTTATAGATGTTTTCTTTTGTGACGGAACAAATTGAGGTTTTGGTGGCTGCTTCCCAATATCCTCCCAATCCTCAAGGTCCAAGTTGGTGTTTAGGTTTTTCATCCATTTTGCATATATAGGTGGTTAGGGGGGGGCTGTGAGATGCTTCGAGCGTTTATAAATCTCTGATATGAGGCCCTTTGGTATTCGCCTTGAGGCAGAGGTCTCGAGATCTAGAACGCGGCGGAACTTGAGAGTAGGGGACTGGGTTCTTAGGAAATGTAGGATTGGAGGGTATTGGAAAATGGGCAAGTTGGGGGACGTGAATGTGGTCTTAATTCGGGAGGGACATGGCCTCATCTTTTCTAGCAATCCGCAACCACTCTGATGTTTAAGCCTTTGAATTGGCTGAATTGGGAGTCGGGCGCATCTGGGGGGAAGTCCGGGTTCCCGATAAGGGGGTCAGTTGAGGAGGGGGTTGAAGCTGGCCATATTCCCTTGGTTTTTAACCATGTGGACCTGTGCATCTCATTGCCCCGAGACCAAGTCTCAGCGATTTCCTGTTTTTGAGAGCTGGGGACCACACGTAGGGGCCGGGGAGGGGGGTGTCGGGAAAGCGTGGTGTGTCTCGATCTCCAGCCAGCAAGTGGTTGCGGGGGGGGGAACTGTTCCACACCACCGCCTGCCTTAGTTGGGCCGAAAGGTGTAGTATCGGAGTAGTCGGGGCCCCAGGCCCCTCTCGACCTCGAGGCTAATGGACCGATCGTGGGACCTGGCCTCGACGTTGTTGCACATATAAATCTTAATATATGGGCCTGAATATTCCTCAGTTCTGCTAGTGGGACAGGGACGGGGAGGGTCTGAAAGAAGTAGAGCAAGCGGGGTGGTTAGGATGTTTCATTTTGGTGGATACTATCCTTCCGAACCAGGAGATCTGGTGGGATAGCCAGGTCTCAAGATTTTAAGATCTGGCGGAAGAGGGGGGGGTATAGTTAATTTGATACAGCGAGTTATATGAACTTGCTATTTTGATTCCGAGGTATTTGATGTGGGAGGTGTTCATTGATATTAAATTCTGTTGTAGGGCTGACCATACGGGGGTTCGGGGAGGGAGTGCTAAGCGCCTCTGAACTTGTCAGTATTGACTTTATAGTCTGATAGTTGGACAAATCGGTCAAGGAGTTTTTTAAGTTAGGGAGGGAGGGTGAGGGGGTCTGACAGAGTGAGAATTATGTCGTCGGCGAACAGGGTATTTTGTATTCCCTGTCTCGATTGGGAGTACCTTTAATAGTGGGTTCAGTCGAATTCGGGCGGCCAGGGGCTCTATGGATAGGGCGAATAGTAAAGGGGAGAGGGGGCAGCTTGTCTGGTGCCTGTTGTATTTTATGGGTTGGAGCGGCCTCCTGGGAGTTTTAGTAGGGCTGTTGGATTAGTATAGAGGGCCGGACAGCCGGCAAGAAGAAATGGTCCGGAGAAGCCGAATTGGCGCATCGTTTTGGTCTAGATAGGACCATCTGATGCGGTCAAAGGCTTCTCCGACGTCGAGACTTAGTATCAGGGCCTGGGATTGTTTGAGGGTGCACGTGGTCTATAATATCAATAATTTTGCGGGGTGTTGTCAGAGGCCTGTCCCTGACACAAATCCCACTGGTCTATATGAATTTAGCCTTGGGAGAATAGGATTCAGCCTGTTGCTTAGGATTTGCCTGAAAAGTTTGAGGTCAGAGTTGAGGAGGGATATTGGGCGGTAGATGCCGCATTGAAGGGGGTCTCTGCCCTCTTATGGATAATAGCCAGATTGGCTGCGACATAGTGTCTGGGATCTGTTGGTCTTGCATAAGAAAGTGTACCATTTCACAGGAAGGGGGGGGGACAGGGGGCCTACAAATTTTATAGTACCGTTGGAAATCCGTCGGGTCCGGGTTGTGTTTAGCTAATTTAAGTGAGGATATCGCCTTTTTTTAGTTCCTCTAGGTTATTTTTGTTTAAGAACTCGAGTTCTTCCTGAGTGAGGGATGGGAGGTTTGCATTTGGTTAGATAGTCGGATGTATTTTTGGCGATATCTTTTGGCATGCTTAGTTGGGTGGAGATTGTAAAGTCTGTGTAGAAACTCTGCGAATTCACTGCGATGTGTCCTTCTCGTTATAGGAGATTGGCCGCTTTTAGTCCTGATCTTTGTGATCTGGGGACTTTGTCTCAAGCCTCTAATGGAGGCCAGAAGTTTGTCCGCTTGTTGCCCTATCGTAGAACCGCTGTTTGGTCAATTTCCGGGCTCTCTCTACCTGTCAAGTTGCCAGCACTTTTAGGTCGGATCTCGCTTTCTCGAGTGTTCTGAACACCTTTTTTGATAATAAGGATTGTTTGTGTGACGCTCTAGCGCTAGGATTTTATCGTGAGGAGTCCATTCTGGGCTCTCTGTTTTAGTTCCTTTGTAGGAGGCTATTGATATAAGTTCCCCTCTGATGGTGGCTTTGGGGCCTCCCACAGAGTTGCTGCTGAGGGCATCTGAACCTTTGTTTATTGGAAGAAGGTGAGTACAGTTTTGTTTCACTGTTGTGACTATAGTGGATCGTTGAGAGCGAGTGTCGAGCTTCCAATTGTATGTTGACGACTTGACGAAAGGCAGGAGCAGGAGAGGAGGGTGATGAGTACGATAGGGGCATGGTCAGACCACGTTATTGGGCCTATTTCTGGGAGTGGGAAGAGAGCCTGGAGAACATTAGTGGTGCCTAAAAAATAGTCGATCCTCGAGTAAGACTGATGGGGGGTTGAGTAGAAAGAGTAGTCCCGTCTGACCCGCGTTGCTGGCCAGCCAAAGTCGTCAGAGAGTACTCTCTGAGAATATCTTGGAATTTTTGGGCGTTGTCTGTAGTTGGGTGAGGGTGGATGTATGGGGCAGAGTTTGGGCTGATTCTGTCATAGTCTGGACTAAGTACCATATTTACGTCTCCGACAAGGAGAAGGGAAAGGAGAGCGTCGATTGGTCAGAGAGTGCTAAGGAGGTTCTGTAGGAATTGAGTTTGGTTGGCGTTTGGGGATAAATATTAAGGATAGCTATGGGGAGCCGGAGAGCGTGCTTGGAGTAATATATATCGTCACTCAGGATCTTTGGTTATACAGTGTCGGGGCAAATGGTATATTGTTTTTAATCAGGATGGCCACCCTCTTTCTCTTGCTAGGGGGAGGAAGCCAAAAAACGGGGGGCTAGGTACGGTGTGGTTAAATGTGTTTGGTGGGTTCTGAATTGTTATAGGGGTTTCTTGAATACAAAATTATATCACCTTTAGTCTTTTAAATTTGGAGGGCTTAATTTGGTTTTGCGGACCGAGTTAAGGCTTTGACGTTCAAGGAAATAATTTTGATCGACGCCATTAGTGGGGGGTGGGGTTTCTCGGGGATAAGCCCCTGTCCCCTGAGTTATTCCATGTCAGGGTGGTTTGAGCGTCGGGCGTGCTGTGATGTGGGGGGGAAGTTTCTGGTTTTCCCGGGTCGGGGGGGTGCGGGGGATGGCCGACGGGGGGAGGTTGGGGTGGGGGGGGGCGGGAGAGGGAGGTGACGGGAAGACACAAAGAGGACTACGGAAGAGAGTGGGCTATCTCTGGAGCCCGAAAAAGGTTCCTCATGGACATTCTAGGTGTCAAGGGCTGGCTGGTGTGCAAAAAAGACCCATAGGAGACTTTCGGGGCGTCACTCACGGGACCAGCAGCCAGTAAGAAGGGTCCGGCGCCGCCCCCATCCTATTGCTAGTAGGGGGGGGGGGGCAGGGTCCTAGGATAAGGCTGGGAGAATCTCTGGTGTTACGGCAGGCCTTACTCTCTACGGTAGTACTATAACTGGTTTTTGACACCTTCCTGCGGCACATGTTTCCTTTTTGTGTTAACGTTTGTTTCCGCGGGGGGGGGAGGAGGGTGGCCTGGGCGTGAGGTGGGAAGGCGGTCCGAGGGAGGGGCAGGGGGGAGGGGGGGGAGGGGCGGGGGGAGGAGGAAGGGGAGGGAGGGGGAGGAGGGGGGGGTAGGAGAAGGAAGGCAAGGAGGGGCGGAAGGGGGGTAGGGTGGAGGGAGGGGGGGGGAGGGACGGGCAGTGCAGAGGGGGGGGAGGGGGGGGGAGGGGGGGAGGGGAGGGGAGGGGGGAAGCGCCGAGGGGGGGGGGGAGGAGGAGAGGGGCGGGGGAAAGGGGGGGGTTGGTGTGTTATGGTTTGCGCTGGTGTAGGGCCAGCGAGTACTCTTTAGTGGGGGTATGTCCTTCAGCGTGATCCCACATTAACCTTGTGATTTGTACAATGATATGCAGAAAAGCAAAGGTGGATATACATGCAATATTCGGTTTTGAGGGGGGAATGGGGGGGGGGTAGGGAGAAGAGAAAGAGGGGGGGTGGTGAGGGGGGGGCAGGGAGGGGAGGTGGGAGACATATAGGATATACATGGTTTGCAGCTGGAAATAAACATTACTCTCGGGGGGGGAGTAGTCCCTTCCAGGCCGCGAGGTCACTACTTATACATTGCTGTGGGCCGAACTAGCATTTATACATGATAGGTGCATTACTGGTTGGTTTTGACATAAGACATCTTTGAGGGGGGAGGGCGAGGAAGGTGTGGGAGCGGTGGCCAGGGGCCCGGGTAGGAGGACTCGCGGAGGGCGATGGGGGGGGGGGGGGACGGAGAGGGGAGAGGTGGTAGGAGGCGAGGGGCGGTGGAGGGGTTGGAGGGGCGGGGATTCGGGGGGGGAGGAAGGGGAGGGGGGGGGGAGGAGGAGAGGGGGGGGGGAAGGGTGGGTGTTCTGTGTTATGGTTTGCGCTGGTAGGGCAGCGATACTCTTTAGTGGGGGATGTCCACAGGTTGATTCCCACATAAACCTTGTGATTGTACAACTGATATGCAGTAAGCAAAGGTGGATATACATGCAATATTGTAGATTTCGGGGAGGGGGGTGGGGTGGGTGGGAGGGTGAGAAGAGAGGGGGAGTTTTGGGTGGGGTGGTGGGGGGTGGAGACGGGCAGGAGGGGAGGTGGGGGTGAGAGGGTGGACGGGGGAGGAGGGGGAGGGGGTGGGAAGGGGGGGGTGTGGGGGAGGTGGGCAGCATGATAGGGATACACATGGTTTTGCCGAGAGGATTAAACATTTACTCTGGGGGGGGAGTCCATTCCAGGTCGAGGGGTTCACTTCTTTATACATTGACTGTTTGGCTATGCGTTTATATACATTGATATGTAGCATTAGTGGTTGGTTTGAAATAAGACATTTCTCCTCTAGGGGGGGGGTGGGGGGGGGAGGAGGAGAGGGGGGGGGGGGGGAAGGGGGGGGTCTGGTGTTTATAGTTTGCACTGGTAAGGCAGCGTTACTCTTTGGTGGGGGTATGTCCTCAGGTTGATTCCCACATTAACACTTGTGGTTGTACATTGAATATGACAGAAGAAGGGGATATATCATGCAGTTTTCGGTTTTGAGGGGGGGGGACGAGGGGGGGGGAGAGGGGGGGTCGGAGGCGAGAGAGAGGTGGGAGTGGGGAGAGGGAGCAGAGAGGGGGGGTGGAGGAGAGGGATGGCTGTGGTGAGAGGGGGGAGGAGGGGAGGGAGGGGGGGATGGGGAGGGGGGGTGGGAGGTGGGCGCATTATAGATCACATAGTTGGCCAGTGGTTTATAAACATTTACTCTTTTTCGGGGGGGGGGGGAGTTCTATTCCAGGGCCGAGGGTCACTCTTATACCTTGCTTTTGGCTCTGCTTTATACAGTGATATGTAGCATTACAGGTTGGTGTTGACTAAAGACATTTCTCTCTAGGGGAGGGGGGGCGTGGGGTGGGGGGGGGAGAGGGGGGGGGGGGGGCATATATTATTCGTGACCGTTGCAACTTTTTTAAACATTGCTCTTCGGGGGGGGGGATTTCACTTTAGGCCTAGGGGTCCCTTGCATTATGGTCTTTTTCATAGTCTCGTCAGTAGTTGGTCTACCATTGGCCTATAATATACAGGCTGGAATAAACATAGACGATGTTCAAGCATAGTACAGTACTCTCTTGGGAGGGGGGGCCGGGTCGGTAGGGGGCGGGGGGGGAGGGGGGTAGGTGGGGGGGGGAGGGCTGAAGAGCTATCGTGAGGGGGGGGGCGGGAGAGGAAGGACACTGGGGGGTTATCTAACAATAGTAATTTGTACTGATTAGCGCAGGGGGGGGTGGGGGGGGGGGGAGGCTATGTATATAGCCTTTTCTACATTTGGGAATTATCACTGAGCTGGGGTTAGTTTGTGCTGGGATGTTGTTGGAGGTATGTTGGTATTGGAGGTAATGTGGATTAGTCAATTGCTGTGATGTAAGCTGTTGTGTGTCCTTCGGATGTGTACTAGGTGCTGTTAGGGGGGGGGCGGGGCGGGGGGGGGGCGGGGGTGGGGGGGTGAGGAAGGGGGGAAGGAAAGATACGGCGGGAGGAGAGGGTTGAGAGGGGGTGGTAAGGTGGGGGACAGGGTAGAGGGAGTGGTGAGGGGGGGAGTTAGGGGGCGGGGGACATAACAATGTGTGGGTTCAGTGGGGAGCCGTTATAATGTCTGGGGGGGGGGAGATATCAGAGGGGGGAGTCGTAAGTTCAATGGGTCTGGATTTATTACACACTATATCCTCGTTTGAGTAAGAGGGGAGACGAGGGGGGGGGGGAACACTCAGGCGGGTCGTGGAAAACCAGAGAACGGGTTAGATATCTTATATAACTTGGGGGAATAAACGAGGGGTAATCATGGGAGAACGGACGAGGGAGAGAGAGAGGGGGGGGGGGGGGGGGGGGAGTTTCTGTTTATACACCTGCCCCTGTGGAAGGGGGGGGGGGGAAAGGGTAAGGTGCTCCGGGGAGACGGACTCCTGGGTTGCGATGTGTCCCGAGAGGGAGTCTCTGGCTCTAGTTATCTTGGTATGCGGGCACAATTGATCATGAACCCAGGGACTTCCTGCTCGTCAGGAGCACCGACAGGGTGTGCATGTGTAGAAATTTGCAAGCAGACGAACCCGCAGTATCGGAAGCCCGTTGTCTAGTATGGTGCAGCTCTGGAGCACGGTCCAAGTGTCAGAGAGGACCGCCCGGGGGAGGAGCAGCCGCGGCATGCCGTCGTTTCCTACACGGTTGCAGTGCGAGGCACCACGGGGGTGGGGCCTCTATTCCCGTCGGTCTCGGGGAGAGACGAGTGAGGGAAGGCGAGTGAAGACGCATCTTGAGCCTGGCAGGGAGGGGGGGGATCTTAAGCTCGATGCGGTTGGGAAACGTTGGAGTACCAAGGTAGGAGAGCCGGCAATGTTGTGGTAGGACTAGTACCCGCGCGGAACAGGGGGGGGAGTGGGGGGGAGGCGAAGAGAGGACGGGGGAGTAGTTGGTGAGAGAGGTGGAGGGGGAGAGTGGCGAGGAGTGGGGAGGGCGGGCGAGAGTGGTGAGGAGTGGAGTGCTGGGGGGTGGGGGGGCGGGGAGGCGGGGAGGGGACGAATAGTGTTGGGGGTGGGGAGTTGGGGGCACAGGAGCCGGGTGCTTTGTGCACTGAGGGTTCTTGCGTTGGAGAGCTTGCTGATATCTTCAAGGGCACTCTGGGTCACGTGGTGATGACATTGGGGCCTTGTGTTTTCTTGGGCTCGTTAGTTGTCGGGATATCCGGTTCACGTTGGCGCGGGTCTCGCCAGTCCTCCGATGTTCGGGGCGGCTTTATGTAGGGGACGTCTCTGACGTTCTCGGTTATTGGGGCGGCTGCTCTATGTGGTGGCGAAGGGATCCCTAGGTTTCAAGAAGGTTTTAGCGCCTTCAGGGTTGTTCGTACTGTGTGGTGGCGGCCATTTACGGAGCCACCACTAATTGTGAAGGGGAACCCCCAGCGATTACTTTACCCCCTGGTCTCTGAGGTAGGAGGTAACGTGGGCGCAGCGCGTTTCGAACTCATTGTTATCTGGGAAGAGGTCGTTGTAGAGTTGGATTTGTGCCCGTACCAGGACTACAGTATCATTCTCTGGCCGCCGCCATGATGCGGTCTTTAGCAGAGATAGCGTGCATTCTCAGCACCACATCTCTGTGTCTGTTTGGGTCGATGATTTCGGGGCCAGGGCTCGTGGGCACGGTCTGTGTGCAGGTCATGATTGATAGATCAGGGAACGAGCTGCGAAAGAGTCTGCGGAGGTATGGTTGGAGTCTTCGTGGGAGATAGTTTCTGGGATTGTTTTTTTTGAGGCGGATGTTTTGCCTTCGCTCCTGTTCTCATGTCCTCTAATTTGTCCTGTATATGCTGAATCGCCTCTCCACATCTAGCACTTCCTCGCGTGTCTCAGCTGTCATTTAGGCTACCACCATTGACCTCCAGGTCTTCCGTCCGCTCCGTCAGTGCTTCTACTTCTGCCGGATGGTTTGGAGGGCCCTTTCCGTGTCCTGGACATCCCTCCTACATTTTAATAATTAGGGCGTCAAAGAAGAGTCTTTATTAGGACGGGGGGGATCTGAGTCTGTCGGGCTCTGACGGCCCGCTGCGCACCTCGTGACTCAGGTTCTTCTCGGCCATCTTGCTCTCGGAGCTGATCAGTAGGCGTTGCGCCGGAGCGAAGAACTTGGTGGACGGGACATTGATTCTTCCTTGCGGCTTCCCGTGCCATCTCTTCAGAGGAGTTTCTGCGGGTGGGATCGATTTTGGGGGGTTGGGGGTTTGGGGTGGGGGAATGAGCTTATTCTATTATTTATCTGGTTGGAGGGCCGCCGGAGCTCCTCCACTAGCAGAAATCGGCTTGTGACGTCACCGGAAAGTCTCGGGACCCATGCTTTTAACTTGTTTAATTAAGACTTGAGGTTGCATCGAGAGCAAAGTCTCCATCTTTGATGAGAACTAAATTGTGTAAGGTAATAGAATCAAAGCTGGAGTGTAATTTCCCTCCGAAGGAACGTTGAGAGACTGGAAAACTTGGGCAGGTAAAATAGCACATGAGGTTACAATACAGATAAATGTAAGGTTATGCATTTGGGAGTGCAAGAATAAACAGGCGACCTGTTGCCTGGGGGGGAGGGGGGGGGGGGTGGATGAGGCGGGAGGTGGGGAGGTTGGGGGGTAGGGCATTTGAGAGGATGGTGGTGGAGGGGCGGGAGAGGATTGGGGGGGATGCGATGGTGGATGTGTGGGTGGGGGGAGGGTGGGTGAGGTGAGGGATGATGGGAGACTAGTGGGGGGAGTGGACAACTGGGCGGGTAGGGGTGAGACTTGGTGTGTGGGGTGAGTGGACTGTGGTTTGTGGGGTTGGTGACAAGGTGGGGAGTAGAGGACACTGGTGGGTGGGGAGTGAGGCACGGGGTGGGAGTAGACATGGTGGGGGGGGGAGACACCTGGTGGGGCCCGGGAGTGAGACACTGGTGGGGGGGAGTGAGAAACTGGTGGAGGGGGGAGTGAGACACTGGTGGAGAGGGGAGTGAGAGAATGGGGCTGGAGAATTGGGGGAGGTAGGGTGAGAGAATGGGGTATGGGTGGGAGAGGGAAAGAGAATGGTGGATGAGGGGAGAAGAGGGGATGGGGAGGGGGAGAGAGAATAAGGGATGGGGAAGGGAGAGCGAATGGGAGGAGTGAGGGGGAGAGGGAGAGAGAGAATGGGAGTGTGTGTGGGGGGGGGGGGGAGAGATAGAACATACAGATTAAAAACTAATATATATATATATATATCAAACATTTAAAAATATATATTTTATTGGCCCAATTAAAGACATTGTTTTGCAAATTTATATAATTTGCTTCACAACACAAACTAAATATTAGCTCAGGATGTGGATAAATAGCACATGATGTGCAAGGACACGATTATAGTTGCCGTGTGTGACGGAGCGCATGACATCACGCGGGCCTGTCGCTCGCACAAAACATGCACAGAAGCCGGAGGCGATCAGGAGCCGTGGCGGACGCGTCACCAGGCTGGTTCGCCCTCATTGGCTGAACTGCTGATGTGACGCAGCTCTGCAGCGCTCGCGCGCACTGTTGGCGGCCTCATTAAAAACCACACACTTGTACTCGTGGCGCGCACGCACACGCCCGCTATAATCGCGGCCTTATACTGCAGAGCGGTTTTAGTTGATTGCAGTGTCAGAATGTGCCGGTGTACGGCCTGCTGATGCTGTAACACTGCTGTGCTTTAGCTGACGGTCACTTTGTTTTCACAACGACTGAACCATTAAACCCGGCCCCTGATGTTTGCGCAGACGTCACTCTTGTCTTTGTGTGAATTCCGCACGGCCAGGAATGGCAGCAATGTGACAAATCTCTTTTGTGTGTGCCTAATGTGTTTTGCTGTGTGGGTGGCTGACATTTAATGGGTCCCTGCTGTCTGTCACATTGTTATGGCAAGGAAACATGTCATGGTCACTTTCTGTCTATATCATCCTGCAGTAGCGGGCTGGAGCAGCCTTAGGCTTGTTTTATAGTTCTCGCTGCTGCGCGTGCGCGCTTAGTTGCTAGGGTGCAAGCGGTGACGCGTGCGGTTAGGGGGCGTGACTGATGTCACAGCGTTAGGCCGCGCTGGTTCGCGGTGTGGCAGCAGCGCAAAAATACAATTTTATAGTATTTTCCCTGGTCTGCCGCACCACCGCTCACGCCGCGTGCGCGTCCCAAGTATACAAACGTCTGGCTAACACAGCCAATTATAATTGACACATAAATGTACAGTAAGGCGTGTAATATAGTGCGCGTGCATGCCCTGCCGTGTGTGCGTGCACTATATTACACGCCTTACTGTACATGTATGTCACCCTGCGAGGGGACAGAAACACTGGGACATAGCTACCTTGTGTCAGTCACTGTGCCACCCTGCATTGAGAGAGACAGGCTGGATGGGACATAAGTTCCTTCTATCTGCGCCAATATGTCACAATCTAGTGCAGTATTTTTCAACAATCGTTCCCTCGGCATCCCTAAAAGGTTCCCTGCAATTTTCAGGTCATTTCAGAATTGTACCAATTACAGAAAAATTTACAATTCAGACGCGCTATTAGAGAGGGTTGGGGTTCCTTACAATGCATCTGATCTCAGACGCGCTATTAGAGAGGGTTGGGGTTCCTTACAATGCATCTGATCTCAGACACACTATTAGAGAGGGTTGGGGTTCCTTACAATGCATCTGATCTCAGACGCGCTATTAGAGAGGATGGGGGTTTCTAACAATGCATCTGATCTCAAACGCACTATTAGAGAGGGTTGGGGCTCCTTACAATGCATCTGATCTCAGACGCGCTATTAGAGAGGGTTGGGGTTCCTTACAATGCATCTGATCTCAGACACACTATTAGAGAGGATGGGGGTTTCTAACAATGCATCTGATCTCAGACGCACTATTAGAGAGGGTTCGGGTTCCTTGCAATGCATCTGATCTCAGACGCTATTAGAGAGGGTCGGGGTTTCGCAGAATATCACAATACAATTAAAGGGTTCCCTAAATAAAAAAAAGTTTGGAAAACGCTGCTCTAGTCAGAACAGAAAGACTGTCTTACTGCTACAGGGCAATGAAAAACCAGGAGCTCCTCACTAAACCCGGTGCCATCAAACAACTTGACCCCTCACGTCCAGAGCAAAACTACACACAAAACAACCACTTATCAAAAAAATTAATCAACTCAATCACCTTCGAAATGAAGAAGCAGTATGTGCCTATGTGGGAAAATGATCTCCAGCGCTCAAAGAAACGGGAGACCTATCACAGCCTATAGAGAGAATACACTCTGGCACCCTACCAACGAAGGTAAAAGACCCAAAGCAGAGACAGACTTTGTGCCAGTACAGAATGAGCGCCCAAGGCCTGGAAATAGAAACAGACAGACACAGACAGAACTGGAAGCCCCGGGAGATGAGACTGTGTCAGCGATGTGAGCTAGGAGAGGTGTGTGAGAGACAGGCAGACACAGACAGAACTGGAAGCCCCGTGAGATGAGACTGTGTCAGCGATGTGAGCTAGGAGAGGTGTGTGAGAGACAGGCAGACACAGACAGAACTGGAAGCCCCGGGAGATGAGACTGTCAGCGATGTGAGCTAGGAGAGGTGTGTGAGAGACAGGCAGACACAGACAGAACTGGGAGATGAGACTGCCAGCGATGTGAGCTAGGAGAGGTGTGTGTGAGAGAGACAGGCAGACACAGACAGAACTGGAAGCCCCGGGGATGAGACTGTGCCAGCGATGTGAGCTAGGAGAGGTGTGTGAGAGACAGGCAGACACAGACAGAACTGGAAGCCCCGGGAGATGAGACTGTGCCAGCGATGTGAGCTGGGAGAGGTGTGTGTGAGAGAGACAGGCAGACACAGACAGAACTGGAAGCCCCGGGGATGAGACTGTGCCAGCGATGTGAGCTAGGAGAGGTGTGTGAGAGACAGGCAGACACAGACAGAACTGGAAGCCCCGGGGATGAGACTGTGCCAGCGATGTGAGCTAGGAGAGGTAGAAGATGAAACACACTTCCTGCTGCACTGCACAAAATACTCTGAAATGAGGAGCGCCCATCCTCGAGAAGCTCGTATCCAGAACTTTAATCATGTAGAAGAGAACCAAAAAATGGCGATCCCCCTAGGAGAGGTAGAAACCACAGCAGTACTGGCTGCGCATTATATCAGCGCCTGTCACAGGCTGAGACGCCCAGTGAACCCCACATTCCTGTGTGTTATTGTTACCCATGTACTGTGTAAACATTATACCCTACCCCCTGTTATTCATGGTTTGCAATATTGAAATGTTTTCCTGTCATGCAAATAAAGCGTATTTGATTTGATTGACTGAATGGGCCACAGGTTACAGCTGTCTGTGTCACTGTCACCATGCAGAGGGAGGGACAGGCTTCATGGGACATATGTCCTTTCTGTCTGTTACCCTGTGCTGGGAGGGACAGAATCCAAATAACCCATCCCTTCTGTATGTGTCACTGTGTCACCCAGTGGTGAGAGGGGAAGTCCGGAAAAGACCCTTCTCTGTCACGTGTCACGGTGTCACGGTGTCACATGGCAGGAGCCTGCATTAATATTTTAGTTGTGTTGAGACTTTGTAACTAGCTGGGATAAAACGGGTTAAAGTGATTCACCGGGAGCTGAAATTCTGGTTTGAGAAGCAGTTGCTTCATTGATTCCCCATTGTGCTTTCAATCCGGTTTATCTTCTCTGACAAGTGACAACCTCGTCAATCGCAAGACAAATAAGTGACTTATGGTATCTAATTGTAATGGAAATCCTGCTCCACCCAGAGAGACACCAGGAGACATACCTCTCACCTCCTCCTAATGTACACGGAAATCCTAATCCATCATACACTCCTCCTAATAACACAGACACAACGCGACACGTGATACTCACCTCCTCCTAATACACAGATACGTATATCTCACCTCCTCCTAATACACAGACATCTACATATCACCTCCTCCTAATACACAGACATCAGGGACACGTAGATCTCACCTCCTCCTAATACACAGACATCAGGGACACGTACATCTCACCTCCTCCTAATACATCAGATACCCGATATCCTCACCTCCCTAATACAAAGACAGCTACATCTCACCTCCTCCTAATACAAGACATCAGGGAAAGTAGTCTACTCCGCCTAATACTAACCAGCATCATGCGAAACTTACCATCTACCTCCTCCTAATACACAGACATCTACATCTCACCTCCTCCTAATACACAGACATCAGGGACACGTATATCTCACCTCCTCCTAATACACAGACATCTACATCTCACCTCCTCTTAAACACAGGCATCAGGGAAATACATCTAATTCCTCCTCCTAATACACCAGGACCCATTCTACCATCTCACCTCCTCCCAATACACAGACATCTACTTCTCACCTCATCCTAATACACAGACATCAGGGACACGTACATATCTCACCTCCTCCTAATACACAGACATCAGGGACACGTACTTCTCACCTCCTCCTAATACACAGAACACGCCTTTTACGCGAGACCCCAGAATATTAAACGGCCCCCCGCACCACCTAAATAATCCTCGCAACCCGAACTCCAGCAACAGTCCACGTTCTCCTATTCCCATTTCCCTACCTACTTTACGCACCAAATCAACCCCTGCGCTTTTATTTTTATCCCCACCTATTTCCCCCATTGAACCTACATTATCATTCTCCTTTAGTCCCCCCCCCCCCCCCTTTCCTCCAACCAGCCAAGGAAAACCCCCTTCATCCCCCCAACACCTGAACACCCCCCCCGCCCCTCCCCCTTATACCCCACTTTTTTTTTTCTACCCACATTCAAATTTCCCTCCGACAATACCAACCGCGGTTGCTACCCTTCCATCAACACGCCAACACTAACCAATTTTTGCTAAAATTCTTCCACTACTCCTCCCCCGCCCTATCAAACCCCCCTCTACCGTTTTTCTCTAGTTTCCCCCTCAACACCCCATTCCGCCCTGAACCCTCAACTACCCCCTACCACACACTAAACCTCCCCCCTTCCCCCCTTCTCCTTCTTCCTTATCTTTTGATCCTTTCACCACCACCCTTATTTTTCCTCCCTACCCCCCCCCCCCCCCCACTCTCTTTTGCCACTCTATTCTTTTACCCTTCCCTTCTCTTTCATTTTTTTCCCCCTTCCTCCCGGCCCTTCGCTGTTCCATTCCCCCCTCTTCCCGCCTTCCGCCCCTTCTTTGATCTTTCCTTTCCCCACCTCCCCTCTCCTCCACTACCCCCATCCACCCGTTCATCTTCTACACCGTACTCGTCGGCTCACTGTTTTTCCCCCCCTTGTCGTATTCCTTTTCCGTACCCCTCTCCTCCATTATTAATTTCTTCATCCCTCCTCCTCCTTTCCATACTTTCACTCTTTGTTCTCGCCCCTCCCTTCCTTCCTATCTAGTTAGAAAACTTCATTGTCACCTCACCCTTCAAAAAACCAACCTCTACCCCCCTTTCAACTTACTAGCCCCCTTTCAATTTAAGAACACAAAACAAACGGATCCACGTACCCTACCGAACGCGCGTACATCTGCACTCCTTCAAGACACAGACACGTAACATATCACACTCCTCCGTAAACATAGGACACGTTAATCTCACCTCTCTAAACAAGACAGTACATCTCTTTTAAACGCCGGAATACTTCCTCTATGTACACGACACGTACATTCTCACCTCCTCTAATACACAGACACACTCATTACTCCTAATTACACAAACACCAGGAGACATACCTCTCACCCCTTCCTAATAAACGGACATCAGGACAGTACACACTCCCTCCTCCTAATAACAGACTAAGCCGGACACACACCTCTCACCTGTCTCCTATCACAGACATCAGGGATAACGTACTCTCAGAGCTCCTAATACACAGACATCAGACACACACACCTCTCACCCCTCCTAATACAAAGATATCAGAGACACATACCTCTCATCTCCTCCTAATACACAGACACCAGAACACACACATCTGATCTCCTCTTAATACTGGAACATCGGGTTCACAGACCACTTACCCCCTCATAATACACAGTAAATAAGTTACCAACCTAATAGGCTTCCCCATCTGGTGCCTCTAAATGGGGGAGTGCTTGTCAATCAAGTGCTTTCTCTACCCATAGCCCACCCTGTCCTGTATCAGGGAGCCAATAAATAAAGATAGGAGGGGGGAACACGTGGTGCATCATCAGACAAAAGGGGACAGCCCAAGGAAATCACCCCCTCCCAGGCCTCATGCTACCCATGTATCACGGCACTTTACAAGAGGGGAGGGGTCTGGTGTACACATTTATTTTTAAAATCGTATCTAAACCGCTGCTCATCGGGGGACCCCTGACATCGAGGGGGACCCCTGTTTCATTCAAGAGCAGCAAGCGAAGCCCGGTGGGGCATCAGGGACCCATGGTTCAAAACACGCGGTAGCGGGATGGGGACATCGAGGGACCCCTGGTTCAAGAGCAGCGAGCCCGGGATGGGGACATCGAGGGACCCCTGGTTCAAGAGCAGCGAGCCTGGGATGGGGACATCGAGGGACCCCTGGTTCAAGAGCAGCGAGCCTGGGATGGGGACAGGCAGACGGGACCCCTGTTCAAGAGCAGACGAGCCTGGGATGGGGGGGACATCGAGGGACCCCTGGTGTTCAAAGAGCAGCGAGCCTGGGATGGGGACATCGAGGCACCCTGGTTCAAGAGCAGCAGCGCCGGGATGGGGGACATCGAGGGACCCCTGGTTCAAGAGCACGAGAGCCGGGATGGGGACATCGAGGGACCCTGGTTACAAAGACACGAGAGAGGGGATGGGGACATCGAGGGACCCCTGGGTTCAAGAGCCAGCCGAGCCTGGGATGGGGACATCAGGGACCCTTGGTTCAAGAGGGAAGCGAGCCCTGGGATGGCGACATCGAGCGGGACCCCTGGTTCAAAGCAGAGAGGGGGATGGGGACATTGAGGGAACCCCTGGTTCAGCAGGCAGCAAGAGACTGGGGATGGGGACATCGCAGGGACCCCTGGTTCAAGAGCAGCAGGTCTGGGATGTGGGACCATCCTAGGGACCCCTCACCTGTTCAAGGAGCCAGCGACACAGCCTGGGATGGGGACATCTAGGGACCCCTGGTTCAAGAGCAGCGAGTCTGGGATGGGGACATCTAGGGACCCCTGGTTCAAGAGCAGCGAGCCCGGGATGGGCTGACTGTCCACCGGGAAAACTGGGGAAAGAAAATGGCTCCTCCGGTCCATCGATTTTCTATGGGTGATCACAGCGGGGACACGTGCCATTTTTTTATGTCAAAACTGGCACAAGCAAACTACATATATGTCCGAGACCGGGAAAACCTCAGACATCAGGGGGACACGGGTAGACTCTGGCGGACCACCCGGTTCAGGTAAGATTAGAAAAAAACCAATAAAATGATTTAATATTTAGAGATGTCACATTTTGGGGGAGGGGGGCATCAATCACTCAGATGTGACGCCTTAAACATGTCACTGCCATTATTACACTTTGCTCCTACGAGGGGCTGACTCCTTAAACATGTCACTGCCATTAGTACACTTTGCTCCTACGAGGGGCTGATCCCTTAAACATGTCACTGCCATTAGTACACTTTGCTCCTACGAGGGGCTGATCCCTTAAACATGTCACTGCCCGCAGTACACTTTGGTCCTAGGAGGGACTGATCCCTTTAAAAGGCTTTTAACAGCCCTGTTTGAGGAATCAAAGTACACAGGTTTATGGCAACATCACTAAAGCAAAGAGCATGAAGCAGGTTGTTCATTTGCCATCCCCTCCCTCTGCTCCACCCTACAAGTTAACCACTTACTTTCCTCTTATATATATGGATGTAAACACATTTTGTTCCCGGGACTATTAAAGATGGCAGCTACTTGCGTTTTTCTCCAACCTGCTTAGGGCTGCGGCCCTGCTGGCGCTAACCGCGCTCATGCTTGAGAGCGGTGACGTCACCAGCTCTCCAAGCATGAGCGCCGGGTGTCCTGTCTGTTTTGCAAGCGTGCTCGTGGGGGGCGTTGGGGGCATTGGTGCGCGCTTCAATCTCTCTTTTTTTTGTCTCCCCAAGTGCCAAGCTTGGGAGAGCGTGCGTGCCCTCGTGAGTGGGGACGGGACAATTTAAATTGCAGGGACTGAACTCGGCAAGCTCCGTGCGCTCAGCGCAGGCGTGGACGCAGCCTAATAACTCCGCCTGCAGTGCTGGAATCTTCACTGCATTCTCTCCCCAGTTCGGTCAGAGCTCCTAACCAGCGAGCAGTAAACACTCTGTGACACTGCGTTTTTCAGCAGGGTTTGAGTCCTGGACTTGCAAAGCTATGAAACGTATTATACATTATGAAGTACAGGCATACCCCGCATTAACGTACGCAATGGGACCGGTGCATGTATGTAAAGCGAAAATGTACTTAAAGTGAAGCACTACCTTTTTCCCACTTATTAATGCCTGTACTGTATGGCAACCGTCATATATGTGCATAACTGATGTAAATAAGGCATTTGTAACAGGCTCTATAGTCTCCCCGCTTGCGCACAGCTTCGGTACAGATAGGGAGCCAGTATTGCTGTTCAGGACGTGCTGACAGGCGCATGCGCGAGCTGCAGTTTGCCTATTGGGCGATATGTCCTTACTCGCGAGTGTACTTAAAGTGAGTGTCCTTAAACCGGGATATGCCTGTAACCATAACAAATAGCGTCGAAGATATTAATGAGGGCTTTCAATTGATTTGAAATTTCAGTGCGGTTTTGCTGAATGAGTATTTTTTTTACGTCTCTTTCTCTCTCTATACAGTAATTCCTCAATATATGGAGCAGATACGTTCCTGGAAAATGTGTCCGTCAACCGAAATTCCGTGTATCGAACCTTATTCCCCCATTATATACAGTAATTGGAGGAGCGTTCCTATTGAAATAAATTGTATTTCTATTTTATTTATAAAATGTGTTACCAGGAAGTAATACATTGAGAGTTATCGCCCGTTTTCAAGTATGACCTGGGCACAGAGTTATGATGACAAATACATGGTTACAAATACATAGTTACATTAACTGAACAGGTTATACATTATATACAAGACATTGCATGCACAGTTAAAGATAATATGTTATCGGCGTATGTAACAGTTACAGTCCAGGTTAAAATGTGAGACAGCTTTAGTTTTGAAAGAACTTAGATTGGGGGCGGCTGTGAGAGTCACAGGTAAATTGTCCTTAAGACGTATTAAAACGGACGAAAGCAAGAAATAGACGGGCAACATACAATTGCACAATACAGAATGCAAAATAATAAAATACTAAATGTAGATTCCACATAAATCTAAATTTAGTATAAAACAGGATTAAAATTTTAAAAACATGATTGAAGCAGGCCACGCCTGGAGCTGAACCACGCATCGGGGACTCCCCCGCCCCCCGAGATACCCAACCCCGCAGAGGGGCGCCGGTCTGTGTGCTGTATAAAGGTCCCGGTCACGGCATGACGCCACAGTTTACCACTGGCCCGCGGGACATGCAAGCTGACATTTTTATTTCCCCCCACAATGCTCAGCCGGCGCTGCTACCGGCACCCCACATGGAGGCAAGCAGGGGTCCTCCCGTACCCGAAAACAACGCGGCCCAGCCCCCGAGACCACCCCTCCACCCCAATCCCGCCCAAAAATAAAATCAAAACTGCCCGCCAGCCCCTTAAAGCAGCAAAACATGTGAAATCTTATGTGTGTTTTTTTTTAAATAAATCAGTTCTGTAGCATTAGATAATAGAGACCGTTTTTTTTTAATTAATTTTCTTTTATTCAACTCTTAATGCCATTTTTAATTAGTTTTAAAGCATTTGATTTCTATAGCAGGTTTAGCACACCTCCCCAGCAGTGCAAGATCTTTGCAACCCTTTCCTATTTGTGTTAATGTGTTGCCAATGTTCCCAGCAGTTTGAGCTGCAAACTGTAACAATTGATAATGTTAACTTAGTAATATAAGGATACATTGTAGCAGCTGAGTTTTCACTGCCAGGAGCAGGTTGATGAGGAGATCCCTAGGCTTGTTATTCTGGGACACAGGACACCCGAAAATAGAAAGGTGAGGGGAGAAGTGCAGCCAGAACTGCAGGAGAAAGCCCCTCAAGGTGGATAAGAGGGGCTTCATTCTGGCGCAGCTGAAATAAATATGGTACACGGACTCCCGCTCGCCACAGAAGGGACTGGCGGCGGGGGGAGTCCGTGAAGTGGGCCAAGTACTCTTCCGTGCTCAGTGCACCATGGAGGATTCTCCAACTTACAGCGGCACCAAACGATTGCCAGCTTAGGTAAGAATGTAGAATTATACATTGTCACGTGCTTTACATATACAAATAAGAAAAAAACGGGGGAATGTAGTAATGCTGCGTTAAAAGGGCAAAGCCTTCTTAACATGTTTAATTCAAGACTTCCCCCCCCCCCCCCCCCAAGGTTTAAGCTTGCCCCTCCCCACTTTCCAAGTTGGCAGGTCAGTTTCATCTTGCCAGGTTACGACAGATCCAATGTGATCATTCTTCCTGTAATTATACAGGTTAATAAGAATTTTAACCCATGTGAGTGTTAGGACCTGCTACGGTCATGCCTTGTAAGTGGCAGCAGGCTTAAGACGCTTTGGCCAAAGGGTTCAACTAAATGACCCTTTTTTCAAGAGAATATATAGGTATTGCACTGTGTATTTTTGTCACATTGAAAGTAGCTTTGGGCATCTTTGTCTGTTATTTGTTGTAATTCAAGACTTCCTGCGCATGAAACTCTGTTAATACTCGATTGAATCCTCAGTGTCAGGGTTTCGTTGTATTGTAGAATCCATTTTTTTTTTTAACTTTATATATATATTTTTTTTGTATCACAGTGAATTGAATTACAGAAGTTTGTAACAGTCAGATATTGTTGGGGGGGAAGGGAGACGTTGAGGGGTACAGAAAAATGAAAGGGGGCATTATAGGGAAGTTTGGGGTAAGTAGGGACTGGGCACATCTGTTACACGGCTTCACGGTCTATTCGTGTGACATATAAATGATTCTAATGTCATTCTTTATTGACAACATTACACTAGTTTTGATTTTCATTTTTAGATAGACATTATAGTGTATCTTTCTAACTGTTTTGCTCTCTATACCACTTACACCCTGGTCTAAACTCTGGTTCTCTTCCTCTCTGCTTGGTTCTAGAGCTCCAATGACTGCCTATGAAACCCGGGTTCTATCATGTTACCTAGCCACGGCTCCCATATATTTCTAAACGTGTGCATGGTATCGTTTCGATGGGCGATCATTTTCTTCGTAGCGTTTGCCAAATTCTGTTTATTACTTTAGTCTTGCTCGGTATGGGGCCTTTCGAGGAGACTGCTATGGTGCATCTGGTGGCCGCTTTAATATGCGATGTGTTTGCGCTCATGGTAAGTCAAATTCTGAGATGGCTCATTTAATAGGGTTGAATCTTATTGTAATGTTCAGGACTCTATTTATAAGATTTACAGTTTTTGGCCATAGTCCGGTAATCATTGGGCAGTCCTACCATGTGTGTAACATTGACGCTCTTTGTCCGCAACTCCAAAAGCAATTTGGGGAGGGCTTCGGAGTAGGGATTGCTGGTCACTATGTATTTTGGAGAGATTTTAATGGTGTTTATGTACAGTGTTTTCT
Organism: Ascaphus truei; assembly: GCA_036426205.1. NCBI lineage: Eukaryota > Metazoa > Chordata > Amphibia > Anura > Ascaphidae > Ascaphus > Ascaphus truei. The sequence goes on along the minus strand of CM071579.1, from coordinate 3,091,655 downwards.
ATTTTGTATGGAGTTGGGTGCAACGTAGCGCTACTTTGGCTATATGGTCCGCTTGACTGAAAGATTTGATGTGAGGTACCTCTAAGCCTCCTTCTTGTTTTGGTCTTATTAGGATGTTAATGTTAATATGCGTTTTTTTAATTGTTCCATATAAATCGGGTGATACTTTTCTGCAAATCAATTACGCCTTTATTCTTAAGTGGTATCGGGAGGATCCTGTATAAATATAGAATTCTGGGAAGGAGGGTCATTTTAACCGATGCTATTCTGCCAAGCCATGAAATTGAATATTTTGTCCATGTTTCAATGTTCTTTTTTTTATTTTTTATACATGTTCTGAAAGTTCGCCTGATAGTGTTGTATGCATTTGTGATTTTAACTCCTAGGTATGCTAGGCTTTCTTTTTTCCATTCAAAGTAAAAATTAAGTGAAAGCAGTTTAGTTACTTTCTCTGGCATATATACGTTGAGGGCCCTGATTTACTATGGTCTATTTTGAAGCCTGCAACTTTTTTGAATCTATTTAAGAAGCTTAAACAGGTTTGGTGGTGGTCATGGCTTTATTTATTGTGAGTAGGATGTCATCAGCTAAAAAGGCTGAGTTTATATTCCTGCTTGCCCAGTTTCATACCGGAGATGTTTAGGTTAAACCCAATGCCTTTGGCCAGGGGTTTAATTGCCATAGCAAATAGGAGGGGTGAGAGGGGGCATCCTTTTCTTGTACCGTTTCTGATTGGGAAAGAGTCAGAAGTATAGCCTGCATGATGTATTAGTGCCTCTGGTGATCTATAAAGAAGCCTCACCCAATTGAGAACATCTCCTTTTAATCGAAAGGCCCTCAATATAGTGAACAAGTATGTCCAATCAACACTGTAGAACGCTTTCTCTAAATCTCAGGTCAGTTGGTATCTTAGTTGTCAGTGCTATGTGTATTAGGTTTGTCACTGCGGATATTGTTCAGGGCTTGTCTGTTTGGTATAAATCCTACTTGGTCTGGGTGATTAAGCTTGGGGAGCAGTTTATTTAGTCTAGTTGCTAATATTTTGACATCTGTATTAATTAATGATATATGATATTGGCCTATAACTGGCAATCGGTCCGATTTATGTATCAGTGTGACCATTGCTTGTAGCAGTTCAACTGGGATATTCTTACTGTCAATAAAGATATTGAAAAGCTATGTTAGATGAGGGGCGAGTTTATCTGAGAATTTTTTATAGGATAAACCAGAGGATCTGTTTGGTCCCAGGGCTTTGGCAGGTTTTAGGGTTTTTACGGTGATAGGCACCTCTTCGTCCATAATGATGCAGTTTAAATATTGAGGTTATTTTGCGATTACCCTCTCCATATTACACTCTTTTAGAAATTGTGTCATATCTGTCATAGTTTTCTTCTGGGTTTTCTGACCACCATATACTGTATTTCCACATAAAATGTGTGGAATTCAGATATGATGCTTTCAGGGTTATATGTGCGAGTTTGGAGTTTGATGGCTAAGATATGTTGATGACTTTGCGTAGTCCTTAATGTTCATGCAAGTGTAGCCCTGATTGTTTTTTGGGTTATAGGTCTGCTCTCCTCCTGGCAGTAAAGCCTAGTAAGGGTAGGTTTGCCAGGTGTAATCATGGGTTTTCCCCACTCCTTGCAGTGCATTGAGTCAGAGAAGGTCGTATCATCAGGCCTTGTGCCCAATTAGAGGCACAGGGTTGGTGCTTACTGGATCTGTACTTAATGCACTGTACTTCCTGTATTTAGCCAGTCTGCCTCTACCATGATAGAGGCTGGTTTACCCAAACTAAGCTGTCAGGGCTCTGGCAGTTTGAGGCCCTCCCTTAGACGAGCGGTGGGAAACCATTACCTCTTATCCCACCAGGAGATAAGGGAAGAGCAAGGACCACTCTTGGTGCCATTTGGCTGGGAGTGGATTCAGGGACATCCTGAGGGTGGACACCCTCCCAACTGCTATCAACTGCTGCTGCTGAATACAGAGACAGAATAAAGAATCCTTTGTTTTATTATACCTCCTGCCCAAGAGTGAAGTCTATTGGGAGAAGGGGGATGAGATTCTTCTGCAGAGACTTCTCCCCATACACCTGGGGGCTGCACGAGATGGAGGCGCTGCACCTGTGAGTACTATTCGGGCAAGACCCCAGAAGCCTGTCCTGTCATTCCCCTACAACTCCATGCAGGAGACCCAGGGCCCCCTGTTACCATCAGGTTTGCACCACACTATACGATATAACCAGAACAACACTCCCCGAGAGAGGCCCTATGTGAGATTTGGTATCTGCTTTATTCCCCTTCTGGTAAAAGAGTTGACCTGTCCAGTGTCAAGCCTTTTCCGCTTGATCTACCAAGAGGATGCCAAGTTTCCTTCTGGTGCGCTTATTCCTCATTATTCTTGGGTTCAGATTTCTGATCTAGGTTATGTAGTTCGTTTGTTAACTTTGTGATCATTAGTAGCCGTGCTTTTTTCCTGTATGACGTTATTTTTTTTATCAGGGTTCCTCTAATGACTGCTTTATGTGCGGAAAAAGATAATTGTACGATAACATATTAATAATAATACTGCAAATAAGTCGCAAATACAATGTACACTGATAAGAAACTGTGCTGATTGTGGTTCAATCGCCAAATCACTGGTAGATTATCTAGAAGATCAGACTTGGAGGAGGCCTTTCATAGCCCTGGGATTTTCAGAATGGTACACCAGTTAGGGCTTCAATTTAAAGCCCCCCACAGCCCTGCCTCCCAGAAGCGTCAAGCGATCTTTGGCTTACACCCAGGCGCCGCCTTCTCTTCCTTAGAAATAAAAGTCCCATCAGGCATACGCTTCCCTAAAAAAGTCCCGTCTCGTCGGGGTTGAAAACTTGTTGAGATGTGTACCCCCCTTTCTTCAATTCATTTTTTTTTTAGCACTTCAGAAAAAGCAGCGTTTGTGGCAGCTGCACCCCTCATCTTAATGCTAGGCTGCGCTTATAGTGCCGGCGACGGCGCGTCAAAACAAATGCATTGTCTCCGTCACCGGCACTTATAGTGGGCGCGACGGAGCGACAGCGCTACCAAAAATCTGGCAGTCAGTAAAATTTGATTTTTGGAGAGACGGTCTTCACATGTGACTGGCTATGAGCCAATCAGAGAGCTTCTCTGTCCCTCTGCTGACGTCACTGGCCTTGTAGCCAGCGGCGTCTCCAAAATATGAATTACAACTTTCGCAATGGCGACGGCGATGGGTAACGTCATCGGTCGCAGTCGCCGGCTGTATAAGCGCGGTCTTATGCAGACGATGACGCACAGAGAAAGGTGAGAAAAAGCGCTTCCACAAAGAGTGGTCACTAACAATAAAGTGACCTGTATTAAGTGCTCTAATTCAGCGGTGCGCAAACTGGGGAGCGCAAGATTGTTCAGGGGGCGCAGCATGTTGCAGAGGCCCCGGGCTCTTCCCCCAAGGCAATTAAATAGATGCCGGGGGATCGCGTGAGGCCTCTGCAACTTCACTTACCTTCTCTTCGGTGATGCGTCGTCATGGCAACGCGGCATCAAATGACGCCGCGGGGTCATGTGACATCACGTTGGCATGGCAAAGTGATGTCAAGTGACCCCGCGCCGTCATTTGATGCCGGAGAGCCAGAGAGGAGGTAAGGGTGGGGGTGGGGGGAAGGGCAAGCAGGGAGGGAAGCAGGAAGGGGCGCACGCTGGAAAGATTGTGCACCGCTGCTCTAATACAGGGGGGCGCAAACTTTTTTCCCTGCGCCCCCCTACCGGCGGTCCCCTCACTCCCGCGCCCCCCTAACCCCCACTTACCTGCGCTCCGGCGACATGACGTCATGTTGCCATAGCAACGTGACGTCACATGACCTCGACGCCGCGTTGCCATGGCGACGCAGGAAGGAAGCCGCCGGAGCCTAGCCAAGTAAAGGTTTACAGAGGCCCTGCAGCTCCCCCGGCACTTAATTTAAGTGCCTTCGGGAAGTGCGCGGGGCCTCTGTAAACCCCGCGCCCCCCCGCCGGCAGTCTCGCGCCCCCCAGTTTGCGCACCGCTGCTCTAATACACAGTAATAATTTCAAGTGACAGTGCTAAACTTAGCATATAAACATCATTGTGCAAAAAATGGAGCAGTGAAAATACAAATATGGTTGTAACTCCCTGCTCAACCCCTCTGGTGGTTCCTGTCTTCGCTGGTCCCAAAACACTGCATTTCTTCTCACAATCCAGGGGGAGCAGGGGAGCATAAGGAGAGAATCAACAAAAAAAGGATCTACGTGTACTGTATGTGAAAGAATTGGAATAAAACGTTGTGACTTGGCTCCTATAGAATGCCTACTCACGATGTATAGGAAGAAAATGTGCAAATCCAAAACAGTGGCAAAATCTGCACTGATGTGGTAACTTCAAGAGAGATGAACCTCAGTAGAAGATAGAAGGGAGACTTCCATAGCACAGATCAATATATCAAAAAAGTTTATATTAAGAAAGAAAAATATCGCACTTACAATAAGTATGATAATAAAAAGCATGTATCACATATATAGATGTTGTGGATCTGAATCGCTCACCGCCTCCGTCTCCGGTGACTGACAGTTAAGGGAATCCACACCCCGCTGGTGGACTCTGCTTGCATCGATCGCAGACTCAGCTGCGAGACTTCCGGTCGGCAACACGCCACGTCCGGTTTTGGTCTGCAGGTTCAGGGATGCGACTGTGAGTGCTCTCGTCGACAGGGACATCCCACTCTACGCGTTTCGCCAATGGTGGACGGGCTTCATCAGGAGTGTACCTCCCCCTCTAATGGTGCACTTTATATAGCGAGCTTAATTGGCAATCCAATAATAATTAAAATACACACAATATATGCTGTGCTATGGATACATACAAAGTCTTGGTTTCAGGAGCAACAAACAAGCACTAAATACTAAATCTAGATGCATGTAATAAAATAATTAACACAAGGGAACAACAATATATTGCAACAGAAAAGAAAAGATCAAATGTCAGAACATTAATCACATGAAATAAACGTGCAGCATATCAGCAGCAGGATTCACGGAAACATAATTCATACATAAAACAATGGGGACAATAAGATGTGATCATAAGAATGATTGCAGATCCCAAATCTATAGAGGTACTGAAGGGCTGGTACTATTTATTAAATATCAAATAGTAGGTGAGATGATAGATAAAACACACCATTAGAATTATATGATTTTCAGAGCCGAATATTGAGTATTAATTAGAATTCGTTAAAAGATATGGTAAGGTGAAGCTAACATCCCATAAAGATAATCAGGAGCTAGCAATAATTGCAAAATACTCAACGTGCATAATGTGTTAAACCCATCTTACAGATATAATAGCTAAATAGTTACAACATCAATAGTGGAAATATTACTCAGGGGCCTTAATAAATGATGAAAACAACAGCAACAGCAGGGAAAAATGAGAGAAAAGGGGGCAAGGATTAGACATATAATAAATTCATAGCAGAAAGGGACCAATTTCTATCGTTGAGACCTCTTGGAGCCAGGGTTCCCAACTTATGGATCCAGAAAGTCACCCTTCCTATTAACTCCAAATTTCTATCTCCCCCTCAGGGGGGTCCCTTTCTGCTATGAATTTATTATATGTCTAATCCGTGTCCCCTTTTCTTTCCCTTTCCCCGCCGTCGCTTATGAGGTTACTGAGTATTACGTTATGATTGCTGTTCTCTCTGGCTTCTCTGTACAGGCAGTCCTCGTTTTACAACGAATGGCTTATCCAATGCTATGCAATGCATACCTATGTTCATTTTTACAACGCCAAAACGGCTTATCCAACATATACATATATATGTTATATACAACATATACATACATATATATATATATATATATATACACACACACACACATACACATAAACAACATTGCAAAGCGTCGTAAGATCGTATAGTATATATAAACAGTGGTCGACAAATCACCAAAAAATCTACTCGCCGAACAAAAAAATCTACTCGCCACCTAGTACCACACGTGTGCTGCTTGGGAGCTCGCCACGATGTTAAATCCACTCGCCCGGGGCGTGCAAATGTATAGGTTTGTCAAACACTGTATATATATATATATTGTATTGTATTGTATTGTATGTCTTTATTTATATAGCGCCATTAATGTACATAGCGCTTCACAGTAGTAATACATGTGGTAATCGAATAAATAACAGATAATATAAATAACAGATCATGGGAATAAGTGCTTTAGACAAACATAACATTAAGGAAGAGGAGTCCCTGCCCCGAGGAGCTTACAATCTAATTGGTAGGTAGGGAGAACGTACAGAGACAGGAGGAGGGAGTTCTGGTAAGTGCGTCTGCAGGGGGCCAAGCTTTATGTATCATGTGTTCAGAATGTTCACAGTGCTATTCGTATGCTTCTTTAAGCAAGTGTGTCTTAAGGTGGGTCTTAAAGGTGGATAGAGAGGGTGCTAGTCGGGTACTGAGGGGAAGGGCATTCCAGAGGTGTGGGGCAGTCAGTGAAAAAGGTTTAAGGCGGGAGAGGGCTTTAGATAAAAAGGGGGTAGAAAGAAGACATCCTTGAGCATAACGCAGGAGTCGGGATGGTGCATAGCGAGAAATTAGGGCTGAGATGTAAGGAGGGGCAGAAGAGTGTAAAGCTTTAAAAGTGAGGAGAAGAATGGAGTGTGAGATGCGGGATTTGATCGGAAGCCAGGAGAGGGATTTCAGGAGGGGAGATGCTGAGACAGATCTAGAAAAGAGTAGAGTGATTCTGGCAGCAGCATTTAGGATAGATTGTAGGGGAGACAGGTGAGAGGCAGGAAGGCCGGACAGCAGGAGGTTACAGTAATCAAGACGGGAGAGAATGAGGGCCTGAGTCAGAGTTTTAGCAGTCGAGCAACAGAGGAAAGGGCGTATCTTTGTTATATTGCGGAGGAAAAAGCGACAAGTTTTAGAAATGTTTTGAATGTGAGGGGCGAATGTGAGAGAGGAGTCGAGTGTGACCCCTAGGCAGCGTGCTTGGGCTACTGGGTGAATGATCGTAGTTCCAACAGTAATGTGGAAGGAGGTAGTAGGGCCAGGTTTGGGAGGAAGTATGAGGAGCTCTGTTTTAGCCATGTTGAGTTTAAGGCGACGGAGGGCCATCCAGGATGATATAGCAGAGAGACATTCAGAAACTTTGGTCTGTATAGCAGGTGTAAGGTCAGGTGTTGAAAAGTATATTTGTGTGTCGTCAGCATAGAGGTGATATTTAAACCCAAAAGATGTTATTAGGTCACCTAGAGAGAGTGTGTACAGAGAAAAGAGAAGAGGTCCCAGGACAGTGCCCTGGGGTACCCCCACAGAGAGATCAATAGAGGAGGAGGAGGAGGTGTTAGCAGAAGAGACACTGAAAGTACGATGGGAGAGGTAGGATGAGATCCAGGATAGAGCTTTGTTCCGAATATCAAGAGTATGGAGAATGTGAAGGAGAAGAGGGTGGTCCACGGTGTCAAATGCTGCAGAGAGGTCGAGTAATATGAGCAGAGTGTAATGACCTCTGTCTTTGGCAGCATGGAGGTCGTCACTTATTTTAGTGAGGGCTGTTTACGTGGAGTGAGCAGTGCGGAAGCCAGATTGTAGAGGGTCTAGGAGAGAATAGGTGTTGAGAAAATGGAGCAAGCGAGAGAATACAAGACGTTCAAGAAGTTTAGAGGCAAAAGGCAGGAGGGAGACAGGTCGATAGTTATAATACTATATAATATTATACTATATATTATTTATTATGTTATATTCTATATAATACAGTATATACACTATATAATTTATGTGTGTGCTGCATATCTTATTGCCTGCATAAAATATTTGGTGTATTTTAATGTTAAAAATGCCTTCAGGAACGGAACCTTTCATTTAAACAGTGTTCCTATGGGAAAACGTGTTTCGCTTTACAACGTTTCACTATCCAACGCCATTTTGAGTAACGCATTGTGCCGGATAACCGAGGACTGCCTGTACTTATTTCTATTAGTCCTTCTGGATTTGCCGCAAGCGTTCTCCCAGATTATTATCCACCATTGGATATGAAATAATGTATATGGTTATCTGTATGACTCCATGTACATCTTTTCATCTGCCTTGTATGCTCTGTATATTTGTCCCTTATGTAAATAGGTACACTTTGCAGGTAAATTTATCGGGCGTTGTTTGAATTAGCTCATGGTGTTTTCATCATTTATTAAGGCCCTTGAGTAATATTTCCACTATTGATTTTGTAACTATTTAGCTATTATATCTGTAAGATGGATTTAACACATTATGCACTTTGAGCAGTTTGCAATTATTATCTTTATGGGATGTTAGCTTCACCTTACCATATGTTTTAACGAATTCTAATTAATACCGAATATAGCGCTCCGAAAATCATATAATTCCAATGGTGTGTTTTATCTATCATCTCACCTACTATTTGGTATGTAATAAATAGTACCAGCTCTCCAGTACCGCAATAGATTTGGAATCTGCAATCATTCTTATGATCACATCTTATTGTCCCCATTGTTTTATGTATGAATTATGTTTCCGTGAATCCTGTTGCTGGTATGGTGCTCATTTATTGTCCTCTTTCCAGACTTCTGCACTTTCCTTTATTGAAGATTCGGACGCTGAAAAATGGTGAAATCCAGCGCGTGTGCCAGGAATGTTCAATACAGCGGCAGGAAGACAGCGGGAACATTCCACAAGAGCAAATTTCGTGTGACGTATATTGAGTTCGGGCCCTAATGTCAAAGTTACGGTATAGCAACATTCCATATACCGAGTTGCTGTATATCGGGGGATGCCTGTATATACATATGTATATACAGTACATATGTATCTATATATCTATATATATATATATATATATATATATTATTATTCATTTATAATGCTTCAACATATTCCGTAGCGCAGTACAATAGAGTTGGAAGCCGAAAACAATTAAATATCAAACATTAACATACATTGGTACAGTAGGTAAGGAGGGCTCTGCCTCAAGCAACTTACAATCTACTGTATAAGGGAGGGTAGGTGGAAACATAAGGAACAGGGGGATAAGAAGGATGGTGTGTGTCGGATAGCTGCTTGTTATTTGAAGGAGTTGGCATTGGGGAAGGAGTAAGTGGTATTGTGCGGAGGTAGAGCTGGGAGAGCAGGGTAATGTGTGACGATAGAAATGCATCATTATACATGTGAAATATTTTCCCCAAGACCAGTAACAGAGCCGCTGTAACATCACCGAATGGCAGCAAAAGGATGACACCCTTTGGCTGCCGCCTTTGCTGCGACTCGGGTGTTGTGCCTAAGAGCATCTGAGATGAAGTGAACCAAGCTGCGTAGCTCTACTGAGTAGTGTGTGTGTGTGTGTGTGTGTGTGTGTGTGTGTGTGTGTGTGTGTGTATATATATATATATATATATATATATATGCAACAAATGCTTTCCCAACAAGAAAAGCAAAGAATCAGCACTCAAATATAAAGCAAAAACTGTATTAGAAAAAAATGCAGCAGCACATATTCAAACCGACGTTTCGGTCCACAAAGGACCTTCTTCAGGGAAGTACTATATATATATATATATACACACACACACACACGTTTGTATATAGATATGATATATATGTAAAGTAATTTCTTACCCAGACCCATGGATCAGAGCAAAAAAAATGAAGCGCATCGCAGGTAAGCGGATAAAAATAGTGTATTGTACACAAAAAATTATGTTCCGGTCCTTACAGCAGGACCTTCATCAGGGTTGTGTATGTATATAACTAGGGTTGGTAGATAGATATATGTGTGTGTATCTGGGCCTCCATATGAATCTCAGAAAGGCCAAAGTGATATTCAACAAATGTATCAACACTACATAGATCAAAAAAATATGGAACAGAACTAGAAGTTGTCATAAATCAAGTCTACCTTGGCCTGCAAATAACAATGGACGGGAACCTTTTCAATGAAATCAACAGGAGAATAAAGATGGGATGTAGCACATTAGGAAGAAAGATAATCTTTCAAGGGAACCTTCCAATGTGCTTCAAGAGTTTTTCACCAGTGTATTCTGCCTGGACCCTAAATCTGTTCACGTATACAGTTTACAACACACAATCATTTTACCATTACAACGCTATATATATATACTATCAAATCGATTTCGCCTTTAAACTCCCGTCAGCGAAGAAATGCGTTGCCAGACCCTCTGGCACTCAAGGGTTTACAAAGATGAACATCTCCCAAAGGTTCCAAGTATTAACCACTGGTGGCACAAGACAGAGAATGGATCTCTTGTTCCCGAGTCCCACATGGGCAGATACAGCTGGTATTCTATTATGTGCGGGCTCAATAAAACAGGTACAGCACCTGCTGAGTGGGTATGGGTGGAGGGTATGGTGTTTCGTTTTGTAGTCCCGTGTATAAAGGGAAGACTGTTTGAAAATCACCAGACGCCCTCTTAAATAAATATGGGGTATAATAAAGATTAATGTTGTGTATTTCAATGATTGTGTTTATTGTATAGCTATAACAAAGGTTAAGCCACATAATTTGATCTCTGTGTCACGGTGTCACCCTGCGGTGGGGGGGACAGACTTGATGGGTCACAGGTTACTTTTGGTTTATGTCACCGAGTCATCCTGAGGTGGTGGGGACAGACTTGATGGCTCACAGGTCACTCCTGTCTGTCACCCTACAGTGTGGGGGGTGAGGTGGATGCGGGACAGACTGAATGGCTAACAAGTTACTCCTGTCTGTGTCACCCTACAGTGGGGGGGGAGGGGGATGTGGGACAGATTGAACGGCTAACAGGTCACTTCTGTCTGTCACGTGTCACCCTACAGTGTGGGTGGTTGGATACAGGGTCAGTCTGGATGGCTCACAGGTCAATTCTGTCTGTCACCCTTCGTGAGATGGAAGTGCCGAGGGAGGCGCGAAAGTGTTTCACTCTCTTCGTTTTGGACATGGACTATTTTGGACCAAGCTCACTGTAGCCTGTGATTAGGTCCATGTAGCATAAACTCATTCCCTTTAAAAGTAAACAAAGTCCTTCTATTTTCTTCAACTTTATTGGGTGGGGTTAACAGAAATATAAAAGCACTTGCATGTAGTTTGTGGTAGGAAGTGGCTCTTGTGAGGGGAAGGTAAAAAGGAATCCCTTTCTAAGGGAGCAGTGGATCTACTCACTGTGACTGCTGATAAGAGAAAGCACACTTTCCTTTCCAGACAGGAACAAGCCAAAGGGGCATACTAGTAAACAGAGAAAGGCAGGGGGAGAGGGCTAAACCAACTCAACATATGAGCAGTGAGAAGTTGCTAAGGCAACTGGCTGGTGGCTTGTAGAAAGGCTATATTGTAGCAACAATGTTGCAACTACACAGCAGCACTGGCTGCTTCAGAACAGGGTAACATGCGACTTTCACTGGGGAGAGCTAGCAGCCTGAGAGCAGAAAAAATACACCGAAAATATACAATCCTGTTCCAGGACATGGACTTTTGCCAATAAAGTATTTTTTCTAGTTATTTGTGCCCTCCAGCCCTTCATTTTTCAATCGCTGTACACTTCCATCTCCGTTTGCTTTTTTCATATCCAACCCACGCTGCATGAGCCCGCCAACAATACCTTCAGTGACAGGGAATCCGTGAGGGCCTATATCCAACGTCAGGGCATTTTGGATTGTTTGTGGACTTTGCTATTGTTATTGGAAGAGCTCTGGGTCTGTACCAGTGGGGTTCGTGCATGCGGCATGATCTCTTGCGCGCGGTTAACCCTTTCGGGGTCCAGCCAAGGCACACATTTAACATATGAGCATATCCCATACAGTACTACCACTTACAGCTCGAACATTATTTTCAATCCTGGCTAAGGAGGACTTCTGTCTTATGTATACGTTATGAACACTGATATCAATATAATTATATATAGCTACTTTAACACTTTAAAGCTGCAGTTCAGGCTCCCGTTTTTTTGTTTTTTTTTAGATTTTTTTTAACTTCAATAGTTTCATCTGGGCAATCTCTACTTACCTAAATAACTGCATTGCTGCCGGCCAATTTGTTCTCCGTCTATTGATCGGCAAAGTTTGGCGACATCTTTAAATATGGGGAATGTAAATCGTTGCTATAGGAACAAGCATGCTTGTTTAAATAGAATACAACAAAATTGGTCCTTCAAAGTTGTTGTTTTTTAAACAGAAAATGCTAAAAGTATTTTTTCTTACTACAGAACTGATTTATTAAAAAAAACACATGCAGGATATTGCCTGAACTGCAGCTTTAATTGGATTCATCCCTCCTACCACTCGATGACAATTGCCAGACTGCTGGGAGTACACAGCCACAACACTAATTCTGTATACTCTGTAATATACTCAGCGGTGGCTTACAATAGAGCAGGATTCGGAATCTGTAATACACGTGTCAAGCTCAAAGAAGTGACTCAACCTCTCTAATTAGCCTGGCTCGTTAGTTCTTGTTGATGAATTAGCTTCCTCCTGACAGCTATGTTGAGCTCATGGGATCGCATTGTGAAAGCAATGGTTCATTAAAATGCTGCACTGTGTAATGATGCTGAGTAGCTGTACACACTTCCAGCCCCTGGTAATGAAGACGCTACACTGTCTAATGATGCAAAGTATCTTTCTACAATTTCAGCCCCCGATAATGAACATGATGCACTGTATAATGATGATGAGTATTTCTACATACTACTTCTGCCCCCTGATAATGAACTTGCTGCATTGTATAATAATGGTGAGTATCTCCATACACTTCCACGCCCTGATAATGAACATGATGCACTGTATAACGATGAGTGTCTCTATACATTGCGAAAATGACCATGTAATGATACGGAGTACATCAAATATATTGATACAGTGTACTTCTTTGTTCAGCTATATATATAATATATAGAACATGCCGTTGTGGAGAGCCCTCATTGCATCAATAACAACTGGGATGGGTGCGCATGAAGTTGGCGGTCATCACTTGGTACGGCCTGGAATCAATTGTATCAAAAATCTAAGGCTGTCTGCAGCCCTTCTGCAGTTGCATTACATAAAACTCGTCTTTTATTAGTTATCACATACTAATAAGAACATTTCCCATGCCTGTGGCCCCTCCTGGAGCTCTGATTGTGGTATTCTGACAGCAGGGGTGCTGTGAACATTCTTTGTTTATGTGCTACAAGACAACATTGTGACATCGAAATAAATGGAATAGAACTAGAGGAAGTTGAAGACTAAGTCTACCTTGGCCGGCAAGTAACAATGGATGGCAACCTTTTGTAATGGGAATTAATAGTTGACTGAAGATGGGATGGTGCGCATTTGAAGATGGGATGGTGCGCATTTGGAAGAAACAATACTATCTTTCAATGAAACATTCCACGTGCCTCAAGAGGAAAGTGTTTGACCAGTGTATTCTGGGTGTGAAATTGGTCCCTAAACGCAAAAGCAATTCAGAAGCTTCAGAAAACTCAAAGAAGTATGGAGAGATGCATGCTGGGTATTACCCAAAGACATTTATTATATATTACCCAAAGAGACAGGAAAAAAGAATGAACGGCTTGAAAACCATCGTTGGAGAAAGATGGTACTTGACTGGAGCAAAAGTAACGTGGGAGGATGAAATAAATAAAAAAATGTATTGGAGCAATGTGGAGGAGAAGAGAGGCTGCAACTGCAGTACATGCAGGGTCATTGGGGAGGCTTCGTCCAGCAGTGGAACGATAAGGGATAAAGATTATAGATGTATATGTATATGTATATGTGTATGTGTATGTGTATGTGTATATATATATATATATATATATATATATATATATATATATATATATTGCTTGACCTGAAGAAGAGAGGAGAACTCTCGAAAGCTTGTCCTATGACATAAATTGTTAGTCCAATAAAAAAGGTATCACCGAATACTGACGAACTCATTTATTCTGCACTATCGCAGCTGGACCAACACGGCTATTTTCTGCTATATATATATATATTTATATTATTATATTATTATATATATATATATATATATATATATACACATACATACACACACACATACATACGCAGTAGAACAGAGCAGTGGTAGCCTACATACTGATATTCCATGTATATACTGTATATTACGTAGCACTGCCAGCCTCCTCATACACACTCCAATTCCATGTGTATACACTGTTCAGAAAAAACGGGACCCCTTTTATTCATCATATTTTACAGAAAACATTTTCATTATAATGTGAGCAATTTTAGGTCTGTCCCAGTAGATTATTACAGTTAAGAATTATTTGATGATCAAATAAATATCCTTTGGAGTTGGTGGCGGCGTGGTGACATCATCAAGTGCATCGTTACAAGCGAAGAAGATAAGTACGTTCTAAAGTGCTTGAGACAGAGCAAGAATTATGGTCCAAAACGCTATGTATAAAACATTTCCTGATAAAGGATAATCTTTAGAAGGACGGAACAAAACGAATTATTAAAACAGCGTATCGTTCAGGAGGGGGAGGAGCTGGGACACCGAGTGATCGATGATGCAATCAGACAGCGACGTTCTCGTCTTCGGGTGTTTCAGCAGAAGGACATTTTGAACCACACTTTGAACCCAAACTATATAATAATCTTAGTGTTTCAGATTAGATTACAACAGTTTAACACATTTTCGAGCTACGAAGGAAAAACTCCTATTTCTTGTTTAATGAACATGAACCTCCCGCAGTGTATCTGGTACTTGTTGACATAATATAGTGAAATCAATTTAGTTATCATCAGTTCATTGTCCACATTGTGCTGCTTATATAGTGTTAATTTACATAACAGACCTACAACTGTGCCAAAGTTCATGGGCATTCAGCGAGAAATATAGAAGATATGATGGAAAACTAAAGGGGTCCCTTTGTCCTGAACACGGTGTCCTCATATACACTACTATTCCATCTATATACACACACATATATAACGAACAGAGTAGTACCAGCATACACAGCACTGTTCCATGTATAGACAGCAAGGCCCAGCTTTTCGGCGATCCGCCGATACGGCGGTACCGAGAAGGGGGCTGCCATGTCTGCGCATGCGCAGAACGGGCCGGTCCGGGGTCGCGCATGCGCAGAACGGGTCGGTCCGAGGTCGCGCATGCGCAGAATGGAGGGTTTTGCCGATGTTGCGCAAGTGTAGAACGGCGCATTGTCGTCTGCGCATGCACACAACAAAAATCGCCGGTTCCGCTTTCCGGCGATATTCGCATTGCGGCGGGTCCTTAGAACGGAACCCGCCCCATGAATGGGGCCCTGCTGTATACACAACAAAGCAGTGCCAGCCCCCTCATACATACTGCTATTTCACTGTTCAGAAAATATGGGACCCCTTTTATTTTTCATCATATCTTACAGAAAAATCACTACATTTTCATGACTATTTGAACAATTATAGGTCTGTCACAGCAGACTATTACATTTAAGAATTATATATATATATATATATATATATATATATATATATATATATATAAAAATAAAAATAATTAATGTAACGGAACAGAGCAGTGCCAGTTTCCTCAAAAAAAATAATATATATATATATATATATATATGCAGCAGTGCTTGCTACATACACACACTGCTACACTATATGTATACACTGCACAGGTACAGCGCAGGCAGCGGCAGTGCCAATCTCCCTCTCTCACACACTGTTACACCATGTCATGTATACACAGCACAGGTACAGCGCAGGCAGCGGCAGTGCCAGCCTCCCTCTCACACACACCGTGACACCATGTCATGTATACACAGCACAGGTACAGCGCAGGCAGCGGCAGTGCCAGCCTCCCTCTCACACACACAGTTACACCATGTCATGTATACACAGCACAGGTACAGCGCAGGCAGTGCCAGCCTCCCTCTCACACACACCGTTACACCATGTCATGTATACACAGCACAGGTACAGCACAGGCAGCGGCTCTGTCACTGCCCGTCTGTCCCTACCCTCTGTAACTGTGTCTCTGTCCCTACCCCCCGTCACTGTCCCTCTGTGTATAGTATCTGTCACTGTCCCTCTGTGTATAGTATCTGTCACTGCCCGTCTGTCCCTACCCTCTGTAACTGTGTCTCTGTCTCTGTCACTGCCCGTCTGTCCCTACCCTCTGTAACTGTGTCTCTGTCCCTACCCCCCGTCACTGTCCCTCTGTGTATAGTATCTGTCACTGTCCCTTCTGTCTGTCCCTCTATTCCAGGTCTCCTGTAGTGTCATTTCTCTCTAGAGGAAGAATAAATGCAGAACTGTTACTCACCCCCCAAACTTGCTCCTAGTCTCGCTCGCTGAGCCTTTAAAACGTCCCCCCCCTGTAATTCCAGGTCCTGAGCTTGGCGTCACCCCAGAAAAAAAGATGTCATCCGCTGTGCAGGGGCTCCCCGTGACTGTCACCGTGTCTGGATGTCACCAGGCTGCTGCTGCTGCTGATCTGTGGTCTGATTCCAGGTAAATGTTTTACTGCTGAACAGAGAGAGAAGAGGAGGAGTCAAACCAGAAGGACAGGTCTAATGACAGGGAGGGGACACCTGTGTGTCAATCCAGCCTGTAGGTGTGAGTGTGTGTGTGTGTATGGGTGTGCGCGCAACTGTGTGTGTCAATCCAGCCTGTTTGTAGGTGTGTATGTGAGTGCAAACGCATGTCGGTGTGCGCGAGTGTGAGTGTGTGTGTGCGCAGGTGTGAGTGTGCGTCAATCCAGCCTGTATTTGTAGGTGTGTAGGCAAGTGTGTGTCAATCCAGCCTGTGTAGATGTGTGTGTATGGGTGTGCATACGCGTGTGTATAAGTCTGTGTATAAGCATGATTGGATGTGCACACGCGTGTGTGTGTGCAAGTGTGTTTTTGTGTCAATCCAGCCTGTATTTGTAGGTGTGTGCAAGCGTGAGTGTGTGCGCAAGTGTGTTTGTGTGTCAATCCAGCCTGTATTTGTAGGTGTGTGTGCGTGTTAGTGTGTATGGGTGTGGCAACGCATGTGTGAGTGTGCGCACAGCTGTGTTTGTGTGTCAATCCAGCCTGTTTGTAGGTGTGTGAGTGTGCATGCATGTCGGTGTGCGCAAGTTTGAGTGTGTGCGCAAGTGTTTGTGTGTCAATCCAGCCTGTGTTTGTATGTGTGTATGTGAGTGCAAACGCATGTCGGTGTGCGCAAGTGTGAGTGTGTGCGCAAGTGAGAGTGTGCGTCAATCCAGCCTATATTTGTAGGTGTGGACGCAAGTGTGTGTCAATACAGCCTGTGTAGATGTGTGTGTATGGGTGTGCATACACGTGTTTGTGTGCGTGCAAGAGTGTGTGTCAATCCAGCCTGTGTTTGTACGTGTGTGTGTGTGTGTACGCAAGTGTGTGTCAATCCAGCATGTGTAGATGTGAGTGTGTGGGTGTGCATACACGTGTTTGTGTGTGTCAATCCAGCCTGTGTATGTAGGTCTGTGTATGAGCATGATTGGATGTGCACACGCATGTGTGTGTGTGTGCAAGTGTGTTTGTGTGTCAATCCAGTCTGTATTTGTGAGTGTGTGCGCAAGTGTGTTTGTGTGTCAATCCAGCCTGTGTTTGTAGGTGTGTGCTAGTGTGTATGGGTGTGCACACGTATGTGTGTATGTGCGCAACTGTGTTTGTGTGTCAATCCAGCCTGTATTTGTAGTTGTGTGTGGGTGTGCGCAAGTGTGTGTTCACAAAGGTGTTTGTGTGTCAATCCAGCCTGTGTTTGTAGGTGTGTGTGTTTGTGTGTATGGGTGTGCACACGCATGTGTGTATGTGCGCGAGTGTGCACGCAAGTGTGTTTGTGTGTCAATCCAGACTGTATTTGTAGGTGTGTGTGGGTGTGCGCACGCATGTGGGTGTGCGCAGGTGTATGTGTTCGCAAAGGTGTTTGTGTGTCAATCCAGCCTGTGTTTGTAGGTGTGTGAATGCGCACGTATGTGGATGTGTGCACACGTGTGTTTGTGTGTCAATCCAGCCTGTGTTTGTAGGTGTGTGTATGGGTGTGCACACTCATGTGTGTGCACAAGTGTGTTTGTATGCGTGTCAATCCAGCATGTGTAGATGTGTGCGTATGCATGTGTGTGTGTCAATCTAGCCTGTCTTTGTAGATCTGTGTGTGAGGATGGTTGGGTGTGCACACGCATGTGTGTGTGTGCAAGTGTGTTTGTGTGTCAATCCAGCCTGTGTCTGTAGGTGTGCGCATGCATGTGTGTGTAAGTTCGTGTGCAAGTGTGTTTGTGTCAATCGAGCCTCTGTTTGTAGATGAGTGTGTATGGGTGTGCGCACGCATGTGTATGTGTGCGCAAGTGTGTTTGTGTGTGTCAATCTAGCCTGCGTGTGTGTGCACATGTGTGAGTGTGTGTGCAAGTGTTTGTGTGTGTTAATCTAGGATGTGTTTGTAGGTGTGCGTGTGTGTGCACAAGTGTGAGTGTGTGGGCAAGTGTGTTTTTTGTATGTCAATCTAGCCTGTGTTTGTAGGTGTGTGTGTGTTTTATTTGGTTTTATTACAGGCAGCATTTGATTACCTTTAATGAAAATGAATTACCTAAGCTGCCGATGGATCCGTTCTCCTGTCATCGATCAGCGAATATCCTGCTCCTTGGGCTCACCTAATGGTCGCCTTTCAATCAATCCTTCAGTCAGTGAACGTAGCAATTACAATATAACCTAACTAAGGATAACAACATTGTCTATTGCACGGGTGCACAAACTTTTTTCTTTGCCCCTCCCCGGCCTGCTCTCCCTCCCTGCTCACGCCCCCCCCCCTCCCCGTTACCTTCTCTCCAGCATAATTTGATGTCACAACGTCATGTGACATCGCTTTGTCATTTGACGTGTCGCCAGAAGCCGCCGGAGAGCAGCTACGAGGCAGCTACAGAGGCCTCGGCACTCCCCCGGCATTTTATTTAAATGTTGTGGGGAATTGTGCGGGGGCTCTGTAAACACCACGCCCCCCCAGAAAATGTTGCGCCCCCCCCCCCGTTTGCGGACCCCTGGTCTATTGTTACAGCTGTCACAGTCTCCTGCTGGGAACACTGCAACACTTTCCTGTTTGTGACAATTTGTTGCCAAACGTCTTGCACTGCTGGGCTCAAAAAGCGCTGTGCCAAAGCCCGCTATAACAACTACAGGAAAGGGTGCCCAGTACATTAAAGCTCCGTGAAAATGGCATTAAGAGTTGGAAAATAAAATGTAGTAAATACTATCTAATAATACACACGTAATTTATTTTAAAAAAACAAAACATATATGTAGCGGTGTTTCCCCCGCCCTCTGGTGGAGATTTGGCCATTACTGATCGTGTGGTGCATGATACCTGCTGGTAACAGGAGGGCTGAGTCGTCCGCCGATGGTAGTGGGGACACAGGACCAGGCTTCTGGGGTTCATACCCCACATAATACTTAGCAGTGCAGCACCTACATCTGCCGTAGGCTCCAGGGAACTGAAGATGATCTCCCACGGTAGAACCGATTACCTCTCCACCCTGTAAGATCACACACCAGGCCGGAGGTACAGTATATGCAAACAGGAACGGTTTATTTTCTCTCTCTCTGTGTAGCACAGTACACGGCAGGTTCGGCCCAAACAGTCTCTCAGCTACTGACTGAAGGATGGTCCCTGGACCTTCACTACAGGCCAAGGGCACTCGCAGCACTCCCAGCTCTTCCCTGCCCCTCTAGGAGAGGCAGAGGTATGGTCCACACTCACTCTCCCCCGAAGGGAAGAGGACCAGAGAAGGCCCCATATGCAGGCTCTTCGTTGTGTGACCTGCCTCTCTCAAGGGGGTAGAGGCACTACTGAATTTGGGGCGGTACTGCCCTTAAGTACGTTTGGTCATGACTAGGCCCGATGTCCCCGCTTCCCGCTGTCACTCAAGTGCAGCTCCTCAGAGGGGGAAACCCCATGTCAACTACTGGCAAGGCCTGCTTGTACCAGGGCTTACTGCCAGGAGGGAAGCAGACTAGTAGCCACAGATGGCATGGCTACATATATGATTTTGATTTGCTGCTTTAAGCCCCTTAAAGTTAGTTAGGTAAGGCCGCAATTATACTAACCGCAACGGCGCACGCGTCGCGAACAACAAACACCAATCCTATGAGGCCGCTCGCACGATGTGGCGCGACAGCGTTTTTGAAAGACAAAGTTTTTTGTCTTTTCAAGCGACGGCCGCGTCCGTATATTAAAACTCATTAAAAATGGCATTAAGAATTGAATAACAAACAAAAAAAAGTCACTTATCTAATACTACAGAACCGATTTATTTTTAAATAACATAAGATTGCACGTTTCGTTGATATAACATGTGCACGCCCATATTTCACAAATGTATAACATTTATGCATAGATGCTGGCGGAGTAGTTATGTTTCTGAATCCCAACGCATTTTGCTTCTGTTTCTTTACAACTCTAATATGATGGCTCATTTTTACA
Source organism: Ascaphus truei (assembly GCA_036426205.1). Taxonomy (NCBI): domain Eukaryota; kingdom Metazoa; phylum Chordata; class Amphibia; order Anura; family Ascaphidae; genus Ascaphus; species Ascaphus truei. The sequence continues at coordinate 3,071,203 of CM071579.1, read as the reverse complement.
AAGCCCAAACCTGTCATTTGCACGCAATGATTTTGCTCTACGTCTCCACAAATGTCACACAGCTCTGCATCAGCCCATGAGTATCTCTGGGCGCACGTGCAACACTGTATAATGGTGGAGAGTATCTCTGTATACTTCTAGTGAATGTGCTAAACTGAATAATGATGGCGAGAATCACTATACATTATCCATACCCCATGATAATGAACATACTGCGCTGTGTAATGATGCTGAGTATCTCCATACACTTCCAGCCAGGGATAAAGTGGACATGCAGAACAGACGCTATAAATATATAAACAACAAATCGGTTTACCTCGGGCTGGAATGCAGAGTTTACTTTGTTTAAACTAAATAGGCCTTACCTCCTCCCCCTCCTCCACACACAAAAAAGCCCACATGCGCAAGCAGACAAACACACACACACACAAATGCACAAACACATACTCACAAACTTACACACACACACACACACACACACACACACACACTTGAATCATTCAGGAGCTACAATGAACAAATATATTTAATTCTTTTCCTACCAGTTGCCGAGTGTGGATCACTGTAGTAGATTTCTGGTTTGATTTGGTGGATATCTGTGGTTCACACGTAGATCTTGGATTAGAACGGTGGTTTGTTTAATACGGTGGATCTCAGCAGTTTAATATAGGGATATCTGTGGCTATTAAACTGGATCTGTGACCCTTTGGTATTGTAGATCTCTGGGAAGAGCAGTGAGAACAGCGCTAATGCTACAAATAAAAATAGAGACACATAGGTGACTAACATATAATAAACGCACTTTAAAAGTTAAAGTGGGGGCTGCCAAGGCAAAAGATTCACACAAACCAATACAGATAATAAAAACAAAAAAACGGCGCCTCCAAAAATGAATATAAATAAAGTCTGACCAAATATAAAGTCCAATATGACTGGGGAGAAATCCAGGGAGGGATCTTCAATGAAGTCTCATGGGAGGACAAACAAACAAATAAGACAAAAACAAGAAAAAAAAATAGAAAAAGATCATAGTGCGACTAAAATCAACAATAAACAAATGATCACTGATAAGGTTGACAAGGGAATAATTACAAATTTAATGCAAGTGAATAAAAATAAGTAAATAAAACAACAAACACTTGAATGTTGGGCTAGAGACACCAATAAAGCGATGACATCCGGTAGGGATAAAATTGAAACCCTACTTACAGCAAGGCTGATTGGTATAAGCCCGTAGCAGAATTGTCCTTTACTTCAAACCAAAGCCTGTGTGGTGGATGGTATAACACAGCCTCCAGAGATCCACGATGCCGGGACTGCCACTGCTAACACACTCACAGATGTCCTGATGTGTGGGGGGTGCCGCAGGAGAAAGCCTGAACCCGATGCTGCTGAGGGGATCACCGAAACAATACACGCATTTCGTGACGTCAGTCACTTCGTCATGCCCCTGACGAAGTGACTGACGTCACGAAACGCGTAGGGTGGTTTTTATCTGGCTGAGACTTTGACATTCTCCCCCGGTAGCCCTTTTGTCCTCTCTCTACCCAGCCTGAGCTCTCCGAGTTCTCTGTTTCTTGTCCGGGTGCTTCCCCTGCCTTCGCGCTGCGTGGTGACGTCACAGAGTCATCGCGAGACCTTTCGGTCTGCGTGTATTGCTTCGGTGATCCCCTTGGCAGCATATCTAAGTCACGTGCTCACCTGTGTGCTGTTCGTGATGGTGGTATATTAGGACGGATTTAGGGGAGTTGTTAGGGACCTTTGCGAAGGTGAAGGGTGGGGCGCTTGCGAGCGTGAGTATTAAACCTCGCAAGGTACATCCAGTGGGTTAATATGAACCCCTTACTCAATTGCAATCGTATCTAAACACTGCCACCACCTGGGGTATGCAAATAAGAGATGTCAAATTATTATTTGCGAGGGCCCCAGGTCCCTGTTTATTGTAGAAAGAAACTATGCACTTTAACACACGAGAATCAGTTGTAGCAAAATGTGTCCGACAACGTAAATACTCTTCCCAGAGCGTGCAACAGTTCATTCAGAGCCCAAAGCATTACTTATTAAATGTTTTAATATATATAAAAATATAGTGCTTAGGTTACAGAAATAATATTACAAGAAACATACAATTAAATGCAGAACAGCTTCTTATAATAAAAGAATAAAACATAAAAGAAAACCTATACATTACCAAATGCCATAGATTTTCCCCAGAGAGGCCACTGGTTCAGGAACAGGAGATCTCACGTATTTGGTCCCAAATACCTCTGTTTTAAGATCTGCCTTTTCATCATCTTTTCTCAGACTTTAAGTCCAATTTTTCCCCATTGCCACAACCTAAGCGCACCCCCATCGTAAATCGGCTGTGAGATTGACAGTTTTATGACAGAAAGACAAAAACGTCACATTTTCTTTCAGCTGACAGAGTCCAGTCTGCTTATTGTTTACGACATTCTAAACAACAGTGTCACCTTGAGTGGGCTATCCTAGATAGCCCTCCCCCCCCCCCCCAATTAAGTCCCTTTGAAGCTCAGCACTGAACCATGGAGGGTCCTGGTCTGTTACAAACCCAGTGTATTTTTAAACTCAGACTGTAGCTCATTAACCCCTGACACACCAAAGGGATTAAACTACCTAATATCTCATGATATTTAGAGGACAGCTTCAATGGAAAGCCTGTATTGGTCTGAGGAGTACAGCAGGGAGCTGGCTAATTGCGGCTATAGGCAATTAACCAGTCTCCACGTGGCTCATCAGACAGGTAGAAAAGCCTCCTGCTTGCACTGCAGGGGAGATCTCTTGAGCACAGAGGGACTGTGTTGCCAGTAAGGAGACTCACAGGAACAGTTGTCTTGAGCACAGAAGGACTGTGCTGCCTGCAAGAAACCTAGAAACCAGACCCTCTATATCCAGGGCACAGCAGACCCTGGAACCTACCAGAGGGTGGCCCCCAACAGACATAACCCAGAGACTGACATAAAGAGCCCCCTGCTTACAAGTACCTCTTTAGACTTTGGGGTCAAAGGTTGGCAAGAGGCTTATCTTCCCAGCCATGCTGATAGGGACTGGGAAAAGTGAGTTAGCCGATACCAGGGGATAGGATGTTTGTATATTTGTGGGCTTTATTGCTTAAAGCTACTTGTTGAATAAAAGCCATGGTTTATTTTCCCCAAATATGTCTCCCTGGTGGTACCTTACAATATATATTTCTTTATTAACTGTGCGCAGTTTTTAGACATATAGATATCGGTTCTATAAAGGGTCAGTTCCATGTAAGACCAAGGTGATCTAATAACAGTGACATGTTTAATGGGTTCTGGTACTCTGGGTGTGTAAATAAAATGTAGTGGTACCATTTTTTACTACTCTTACTGGATCAGGTGGCTACAGATGTCTAAAATGTAGGTGATTTGTGAACCACCCCACATGTTTTACAGACCCCACCCAAACATGCAATTAATTCCACATCCATACAGAACACCTACAAGCTCATATTGAACCCCCAAAATAACCACAACATATATATAAGCATATAAGTTTCACAGAGGAGTGCTACTGAGCATGGCTATATATATTTAAAACCAGAGACATAACATAAAACACAGACAAAGCTCAGTGCACATCCAGAAAAACTTATATACGGTACAGTGCCTAAATATACATGTATAAATAACTAATATGCTTATATGCTTTTATATATGTTGTGGTTATTTTGGGGGTTCAATATGAGCTTGTAGGTGTTCTGTGTGTTTTATAATTCGTGTTCAGCTAGTCTTAGCTGATTGGAGGGTGGCAACCTCCTACCTAATTGAAGCTCACTCCCTCCCACATTTAAATGGTTAAAAGCTCACTCCATGGCATCTCCCACTCTCAGGGGAACTTGCCTGCTTACAGTGTGATTGTGACAAATCTATTACAGAGTGCTTTTCCTGGTAATGTACAGGTTAATAAAAGCTTCAATCAGACTTAGAACTTTTGCAACTAATTTTGACAGATTTATTATAAATCATTCTTCCTGGCAATGTACAGGTTATTAAGAATCTATATTAGTGTTAGGGACCCTTGAAACGTGGTCTGCCGTTCAGTTGGCTCAAGGGCTTACAACAATTTGGCCAAAATGTTAAACTAAAAGACCATTTTATTTATTAGTTATTTATACATGTATATTTAGGCACTGTACCGTATATAAGTTTTTCTGGATGTGCACTGAGCTTTGTCTGTGTTTTATGTTATGTCTCTGGTTTTAAATATAATTCCACAGCCAATTACAAAGGGATCTTGAATTACATTTATTTATAAAAACACAATGAATGATCATCTCCCCACTTTCTTGCAGCCCCCTTACTAAGACTCCATGGGACCTTTATAAATGCCTCTGAAAATCCTTTGGATAGAACATCATAGCAAAAGGAACCACCTGAAGCTATAATTTCAGTCTAATGATGCCACTGTCCTCAGAAATAAAAAACGAGATTAGCACAGGATTCTGGGAGAGGAGACAGCAGCCACATAGTCTGCCTGATAACGCGGCCAATCATTATAGCTACAATTGTTCAGACGTCAGTAGATTTTTAGATGGTGGAATACATTTCAGGCGGTGCTGGTAAAGGTCCGCTTTTAACGTGACGCGTTTAGGCTTAGTGAGGGACGGCAGAGCGCGCAATACATTGCTAGCCCGGAAGGGGTTAAAGTTGCCCTGGTAGAGAAGGATGGAATATTTTCGGTGCCGTATGATAAACATAGCTTTGTGACACAGGCAGGAAGGATATTACTAATGTCAGCTCTGCAGGAAAAATCACCGACATGCACGAGCCGTCAGAGAAACGGCTAACAATGGAACCCTTGTATTAAATGTGAGAGAGGCCTGAGAAAGCTAGGACATCTCTGCCATGTCTGGAATGTCCTATTTCACCCCTCCCTTGCGAGGCGTACATTTTGAAGTTAAAAGAATACATGCTAAAAAATACTTAGGGAAGTTTGACACTTGTGTTAAAATCAGGTTTCTGCAATTTTCTAAATCTATTGTTCCATATAACCCCTCCCTATAGCTCCTTATATTCCTCCATATAACCATTACCTTTAACATCCTATTTCTCCATATAACTGTTTCACATAACTCCTCCTGTAGCTCCATAGATTTACTCCCTATAACTCCTCCTATTGCCCCATATAACCTCTCCCTATAACTCCCCCTATTGCCCCATATAAGCGCTCCCTATAACTGCCCCTATTGCCCCATATAAGCGCTCCCTATAACTCCTCCTATTGCCCCATATAAGCGCTCCCTATAACTCCTCCTATTGCCCCATATAAGCGCTCCCTGTAACTCCTCCTATTGCCCCATATAACCGCTCCCTATAACTCCTCCTATTGCTTCATATAACCGCTCCCTATAACTCCTCCTATTGCTTCATATAACCGCTCCCTATAACTCCTCCTATTGCTCATAATAGCCGCCCCATACAATGCCTCCTAATTGCTCCCTATAACAGCTCCCAATAAATATATACAGAGATTCTTCCAAATCCTAGTTATAAAGTGCCCTGAAATTAGACAAAAAATCCTACAGTAACAAATACAAGCTATTATTGTAATGTTATTTGTAACCGTTCTCCTGAGTCACCCTTTGGACTGAGCACATGGAAGAAGTGAGATGTTGTTTAATGCGAATGACGACTCAGTATAATAACACGGAGGGCAGACAGAAGGGGTGTGGAGCTAGGGACCAAGTACAGTAATTATACATGCCGTGTCATTGTCTGACGATTTAACTGCAAGTTTGGGAACTCATGAGAGGATGTCACAGGTCACTCACATCTTCACTCACCTGCCATCACCTGCCATCACCTGACCTACTAGAGCAGTGGTTCCCCATTCCAGTCCCCAAGAACTCCCAACAGGTCCAAGTTTTAAAGGACATCACTGCTTTAGCACAGGTGGCTCAATCACCATTGGGGGTTCTTGAGTACTGGAGTTTGGAACCACTGCATTGAGTAACAGTGGCAGATGTGTGATGATACCATTACATTAAATATATATATATATATATATATATATATATATATAAATATATATACTGTATATATATATATATACATATATATAGCTTGTACATCATACATAATAATGAGACAAAAATGTAGAGGAATGAATATAAGGGTGGGGGGTAGGGTTGCCAGGTGTCTTCTCCAAAAATACTGGACTCAATGGTGAAAGGTCACTGTGTCCAGGGAGGTAATACCGGACACATACATGTCAAGTATTAGAGTACCTCTCATTTCTTACTGGACAGAGTATCCAAATACAGGACAGTCCAGTTCAATACCTGACACCTGGCAACCCTAGTGGTGGGGGGGGGGGGGGAGAGAAGGCATGAGCGAAGGGGAGGGGGGAAAATCGGCACCACAAAAGCACTTGTCAAATGTGTCTTCGTACAATCAAACAGAAACACCACAACTGCTGTCCATAAACTTCAAAACAGTCTCCCTATCTTTTTAGATCCATGGAACTTGTGTTTTAGAGCAGGGGTGCGCAAACTGAGGGGTGCAAGATTTGCAAGGGGGCGCGGTGGTTACAGAGGCCCTTCCCCAAGGCCTTCAAATTACCTGCTGCCAGCCGGGTCTTTGGTGACGCGTCATCAAATGATGCAGGGAGGTCATGTGACATGACCATGACAACGTGCACCAAATGACGCTGCGGGGTCATGTGAGGGGACGTCACGTGACCCGCGACGTCATTTGACGCCGGATTCTAACCGAGGGGGGACGAAAATGCTGGGGCTCCCTGGCAGGAGGGGCGCACGCCCAAATCTTTGCGCACCCGATTTAGAGAACCATATTTCCGTGTAGGTGAACAAAAAGTACTGATCCAAAATTAGCAAGTTTAGTTATGAACATTGTAACAAAAGGGGCTCCTAAAGTGTTAGGTACCTTTTTGAAGTATCATCAAGATAACTCAGCAAACATGAACATTACAGGAAAAATCTGTTCACAAACTTTCCTGAAAGAAGGGTGCTAAATCTGTCTCCAGAATCTTACTGCCATACATCCGGTAGTGTTAGGGATATGAGCTATGAACTTAGCCTCATGCCTGTTCACTGCTTCCAGTGGCTGGTTTAGGAGCAGGGATACAGTGTTGCCCGTTGGATGAACCCTATCCCTGGCAGTCGGGCCAGATATGGGATAATGATCATCTGTGAACACAATTTCTCCAGCACAAAGGGGATATATCCGGATTCATAGAGTGCTGCTTCACTGGGGTTCTGCAATAATAATAATAATAATACTTTTATTTCATATAGCCAATAAAAACACATAAACCGGCGCCTCCAAAAGAAAATAAAAATATAGCCTCACCAAATATATAGAGTCCAATGCGGTTGGGATGAGATCCAAGGCAGTATCTTCAAGGAAGTCTCATAGAACGACAAACAAACAAATAAGACAACAACAAAAAAGAAAAAAAAAAGAGAAAAAGATCATAGTGCAACTAAAAACAAAAAAATCACTGAGAAGGTTGACAAGAGAATGATTACAAATTTAATGCAATTGAATAAAAATAAATATAAATACAACAAACACTTGATTGTTGGGCTAAAGACACTTATAAAGCGATGGCATCCGGTAGGGATAAAATGTCACTATCTGGAACCGAAGCCTGGTAGAGAGATGTCACTGCTCTACCAGGCTTCGGTTCCAGATAGTGACATTGTGCTACGGGCTTACTAGTATCAGCCTTGCTGAAGTAGGGTTTCAATTTTATCCCACCGGATGCCATTGCTTTATAAGTGTCTTTAGCCCAACAATCAAGTGTTGTGTTTTTATATTATTTTTATTCAATTGCATTAAATTTGTAATCATTTTCTTGTCAACTTATCAGTGATTTTTTTTTTTTAGTTGCACTATGATTTTCTCTTTTTTTCTTTTTTGTTGTTGTCTGATTTGTTTGTTTGTCGTTCTATGAGACTTCCTTGAAGATACTGCCTTGGATCTCATCCCAGCCACATTGGACTCTATATATTTGGTCAGGCTATATTTTTATTTTCTTTTGGAGGCGCCGGTTTATGTGTTTTTATTGTTTGTATTGGTCTGTGTGGACCTTTTTTTCCAGGCAGCCTCCACTTTAACATTTAAAGTGTGTACTTATTTTATGCTAGTCACCTAACTGTCACTAATTGTTATTTTTTGCATTAACGCCCTTCACTTTTATCTATTTATTTCATATAGCGCCTTTCTCCCAGTGGGACTGAAAGCGCTTCACAATTACAGTGTAGTCCTCAGTATGCAGCACATAGGAATTTTTACAGATACAATCCCTGCGCAGGTGATCTTACAATCAATTATTGAAGTGAAACTTCTATGCTGGCACCTACCAAATGAAAATTTTCCTTAGGAGTAAAGCGCCTTGTTGGAGACGGAAGTGCAGTCCCGGAAGTGACGTCATTGGTGGCAGAAGAGGCCGTTATGGCTGCTGGCGCGCATGCGGAGGCCTCCCACACTCAGCGTGTGTGCGCAGTAGCCATTGCCGATGGCTCGGCACGCCTGCGCAGTGGCCACCAGCACCGCACGCATGCAGCACAGGCGCAGCACACAGCCACGCCCACCCACATAGAGACACTGTCACGAGAGAACAGACACTATATAGAATAACCGGGCCAGATTGAACAAGACTAGGATATAGTAAACTGAATGAGTTTATTTCCTATGAGCAGAACAGAACAATACATCAAGCAAATACATTACAGAAATATTTACACTTACTGGGGTTGGACAAGGGAGATATTCAGCAGAATAGCAGCTCCTTAGTTGTTATAGGTCACGATAAGCACGGACAAGCACAGAATAAGGGGTGCAAGCATAAATTGTCACGACTGTGCTCGCCACAAACCTGGGTCGGACGCGTGGCTGAGGTGGGTTTGAAAAGCACCGACACTGAGACCGCGCAGGCTGATCCGGATTGCGCAGTTCGTAGCGTACGTCGCAGGATCAGGATAGGAGAAGACAGCATCGTCGGTGGACACGCCAGGGTCAGGACTGGAGACATCAGGGTAAACGTTGTTCAAGCAGGAGTTCGGCAACAAGGTAGTCAGGAGAGCCCGCTTAGCTTAGGAGTGCGGAGTGGCCTCTGCGCGTGCGGCGACCATGGCCCATGGTACTGGTCTCAGGAGGTGGTAGACAGCCAGAGTAGCACACCGCTAGCTGCACTGGTAAACCAGTGCTTCAGCGCAAGAGTCTTAGCGGGCTGGGGAATCCTCCGATTCAGCGCAGGAACCAGGAACACGGCCTCTCTAGATTAGGGAAAGAGTAGGCCCAGGAACAGGAAGCTGAAGATACTCAGGGAAACCTCCGCTTCAGTGCAGGAAACCAGGAACAGACGCTGCATGATATAGCAGCCGGTCACAGGAAACAAGGAGCTGAAGTAACAAGGAGAGTACTCAGCTTCAGCACAGGAAACAGGAACTGACCGCTGCATGAGACTAGCAGCCGGTCACAGGAAAACAGGGAGCTGAAGACAACAAGGAAGTACTCCGCTTCAGACAGGAACAAGACCGCTGCGTGACACTAGCAGCCGGTCTCAGGAACCAAGGAGAACAGCAAGACAGGCTTATGGCAGAACACAGAGACATCCAGGAAGGACTATGCTCGGCAGGGGGCATTGTGGGAAGGCAACACTTAAAGGTCAGAGAACCAATGGCAAGAAGGGGCGTGTGGCAGTATTGCTTTGGTGAGTGAATCCAGGCTGCAGTAAATATCGGGAAAGTGTTCCAGGACTGCAGCGCGGTCGCAAGTTAAGGCAAACATTAAACCGAGGAGCGGATTCCTTACAGTACCCCCCTCTTCACGTGAGACCTCCGGGCGAACAAGACCACTCATAGAGTTGGGGGACCAGGAGTTGTTCCAGAACCGTCTAGGATTGGTGTTAGAGTCATGGTTCAGAGACTCATGGTCACTCCTTTGTGTACCCCCACTCCCCGGAGAGAACTGCGGCCAGATAGGGCCATCCATGGGTCTCGGGGACATCGAGTTGTTCCTAAAGTTTTTTAGGCTGAAAGGGTATCCGTAAACGAGTAGTTCCTTGGTGAGTACTGTTCTAGGATATGAGAGTGGTGGTAGAGATATCATTGGTACCTGGCTCGCCCCGCGAAATGGCTTGGGAATCCAAGGCTGTGAAGAACCAGAGGGTTCCGGAGCAGAAACGGCAGAAGAACCCCCACTGGGAGCCCAGTCTTTAGTAATGAGACCAGAATTTAGGATAAGCGGCCTTGATAGTTGATCGAATATACCCAGGCGACCTTCGGGACAGACAAAGTCTTGGCTGACCTCTGCATGTAGGAATTTGAGAGGGACTTCTCCTCCAGAGGTCTCCCAGGTAGTGGTCAGCGAGGGTATAGGGTGGGTGGGAGCATTTCCCGGTATTGGTATGGAAGGTGACAAGGCAAGCAGTAAACCCGACATAGAGACCGAAATCTTGGGGTACGTACAGAGTATTTCCAACTCAAAGGAAATAACAGGGGCAACAGAAGGTTCCGAGGGGGAAAAACATCGTTTCACAGAGGCAGAGAAGCACTCAGCAGTGGAGCTCTCAAATACTGGGGAACCCTCAGTGGGAGATAGTATTGTCTGGAGAGTAGGAATAGGCTTTGGGGCTCCAATATCAGAAACTTGAGAATCAGGCAGAGCAAGGGTAGCAGAGGGAGGGGAGCTAACCTCAGAAGCTGAAGTCTGTACTTCAGTGACAGGGACCTGAGAGACTACAAAAACAGCAGCGAGTAAAGGAATTGACTCCGGAGCTGGAGGCTCGGAATCCATAACAGAAACATCTCGCAAAGCAGGGGTACCGATAGGAGAACTAGCGTCAGGAGCTGGTGCCTGGGAATCAGTTACTGGTAATGGGAGAGTAATGATGGGAGTTAAAGAGACAATAAGCGGTAAGTTGGAACCGTGGAAACTCTTAATAGCAGAAACCTTTGAAGTAAAAGGAGTCTTATCCAAAACTGCAAGGGCCCTAACAACAGGGGTGCTTGTCATGACAAAAACAGATTTAGGCGTGTTTACTAGTGCACAAATTCTGATAACGGGACTCCTAGCCAGTGGTGAGGGTGTCAGGGTTTGACTAGTGAGAACATCAGATATAGTGATAAGTGACTTAGAATCAATCACTGAGGTTCTATGTTTGCTGGACATGTGTGAGAAAGTACCCTTTAGGACAGGAATTTTAATTTTTACCCCGAGTAACCCAACGGTTGCTGGAGCACGTTTAGCTGCAGTGCTGAGGGACTGAGGTTTAGCAAGAGCAGTAAAAAATAGCTCAGATTTAAACACCAGGACTTGTAATATAAGCAGGGTGGTCTCAGACTGTACTAAGGGGGTAACAACCGATATGCTGATCCCTGGAGGGTTTGCATGGGCAGAGAAATCAGGGAAACTAACAGCAAGGACGACCTCTATAAAAAGAGATTCTGAATCTGAAGGGAGGTTTTTACCTCTCCGAGTATCAGGGCCGACAAGGCAAATTTCAGAGAGAGGGGAAACTGTGTGCAGGCTTCTAGCTAGCACATATGAAAAAGCGTCGCTTTTAAGTGAAAACAGTGTGTCAGCAAACATTCCTGGGAACACAACATGAACCCCAGGAGGGGCATACTGACCACTGTACGGTTTTAACCCTAAGCTTTGAGAAGGGGAGAACACAGACAGTACACGGGGGGTAATCATTACTGTACTGGTCTCTGAAGTGGGTATTTGGTAAGGAGTGTCTGGGAAACCAGAAATGACTGCAGATTCCACGGCGTGGGGACTATGTGCTGAAGCAGGGATCATCACTCTCTGGGTGACAGACTGGTTCAGCGAAGTACCTGGAAATGGGAACTCTGCGACCAAGCTTAGGGAAAAACTTGGTAACTGAATACATTTAACTGGAATCAGAACTTTAGCCAAAGTTTCAGGGGGCACAGCAGCTGAAACTTGAGCTGAAGCAGGGGTTTTATAGCAAAAACTAACTAAGGATTCAACAACCTTGGGGAAGTCATTTAATGCAACCTCTGCTATAGGACTTGGGGACACATTCTCTGAGGCTAGAACGAAGGCATTAGCTTGGAGGCAGCAAGAATTTACAGGAGTTAAAGCAGATAATACCTGAGAGTAGAACATAGAGAGTTTTTCCTCTGTAATAGGTGAGACAAGGGATTCTTCCTCTGGAGCTAGGGACGTGACCATGGCTGGCGGAGAACAGGGGGTTACAAAAGGGGACTCAGAGAGCTGCCCCACAGGGTTTAATACAGGAATGACCCTGGGAACTGAACTTAGAAATTGAAGCTGAGGACGTGGAGGTAGGAGGGATTCGTTTTCTGACAGGGAAGGCATACAGAACTGCCTAGCAGGGGTTAAAGCAGGAAAAACTTCAAGGGCTGAAAAGGGAGATTCAGAGTTAGGAATAGAGGGAAAAAGGGACTTGTTCTCGGATACTATAGCCTTAGTGTTGGCTAGAGAAATATACATATTTTCCAGGGGAACCTCACAGGACTGATCAGCAGGGGTTAACGTAGACGTATCATTGGTGTCAGAGTACCCGGGTGTACCATCAGGGCTAGGGACCGTGGCAGCTTCTACGTTAGGGGGCAGTGATAGTGAGTCAGTTTGGTCATTTCCTGGAGAGGGAGATACGTCCCCAGGTTTAGCGACAGGACTGGCAGCACAGGTGGACTGCCAAGCGGCAGCGTAGCTGGCGAGGAGAGGGTCCTGTTCCTTTATGCAAATGTCCAAAGTCTGGGAAAGTACACGGAGTGTGTCTTGAGCATGAACCAACATGAAGAGAGGGTCCTGTTGTACTACGGGAATGTCCAATGATAAGGCCAAGGCAAAGAGTATATCTTGGGCGTTGGCAAGTTTGATAGGATGCACATTATCCCAGGTTAAAGGGGAACCAGGGGAGCAAACACAAGCGGCCAGAAACCGTTTTAAGTCCTTGAGGCAGTAAGCCTTAATAATGAGATCGTTACGGCATTGTCTTTGCAACGGGGTTAAACCTTCATACGTAATCTGTTCTTCAATCAGGGGTAGTATTTCGCACAGATACTGGTTTTCAAACTGGGACTGGTCTACAGGCCGGGACAGGATTTCAGACAGAAACATACCAACCCTCACCACAGGGCGGTCCGAGTTTGTGGGGCCGAGCATACTGTCATGACTGTGCTCGCCACAAACCTGGGTCGGACCGCGTGGCTGAGGTGGGGTTGTAAAAGCACCGACCTGAGACCGCGCAGGCTGATCCGGATTGCGCAGTTCGTAGTCGTACGTCGCAGGATCAGGATAGGAGAAGACAGCATCGTCGGTGGACACGCCAGGGTCAGGACTGGAGACATCAGGGTAAACGTTGTTCAAGCAGGAGTTCGGCAACAGGTAGTCAGGAGAGCCCCGCTTCAGCTTAGGAGTGCGGGAGTGGCCTCTGCGCGTGCGGCGACCATGGCCCATGGTACTGGTCTCAGGAGGTGGTAGACAGACCAGAGTAGCACACCGCCTAGCTGCACTGGTAAACCAGTGCTTCAGCGCAAGAGTCCTTAGCGGGCTGGGGAATCCTCCGATTCAGCGCAGGAACCAGGACACGGCCTCTCTCGATTAGGGAAAGAGTAGGCCCCAGGAACCAGGAAGCTGAAGATACTCAGGGAAACCTCCGCTTCAGTGCAGGAAACCAGGAACAGACCGCTGCATGAATCTAGCAGCCGGTCACAGGAAACAAGGAGCTGAAGTAACAAGGAGAGTACTCAGCTTCAGCACAGGAAACAGGAACTGACCGCTGCATGAGACTAGCAGCCGGTCACAGGAACCAGGGAGCTGAAGACAACAAGGAGAGTACTCCGCTTCAGCACAGGAACAGACCGCTGCGTGACACTAGCAGCCGGTCTCAGGAACCAAGGAGACAGACAAGACAAGGCTTATGGCAGAACACAGAGACATCCAGGAAGGACTATGCTCGGCAGAGGGCATTGTGGGAAGGCAACACTTAAAGGTCAGAGAACCAATGGCAGAAGGGGCGTGTGGCAGTATTGCTTTGGTGAGTGAATCCAGGCTGCAGTAAATATCCGGGAAAGTGTTCCAGGACTGCACAGGTCTGCAAGTTAAGGCAAACATTAAACCGAGGAGCGGATTCCTTACAAATATAGACGCAGGACCCCGTTCCTAACATGGCAGTTCAGTTATTGGTGAACAATTACATTGTCCCAATCACAGGTTGCCAGGTAACGCGAGAAGCTGGGTTTACCCAGCCCCTCATTAATACACCCCTCCCCTGTAGCTACTTGGCCAGCCCATTTATAAAAAACTGATATGATGCCTTTGTTGCCATCCTGTCTAGCAAAAATGCTTATTGGGCAGGGTTCATTCATGTTGGGTGTTACGTTTGACAGGTCACAATGGTTAGTACCCATCTGTGAGAGCTGGCTGCATATGCAATGAGACGAGTCACCTCCATTGATGTACAGGCTTTTTCTCACCTCTGAGGAACTTCTCCACAACAAAGCCTTTCAAGTAGCCTCCTTTGATTGTACAATTACATATCAAAGCGGCCATTTGGCAAGCTTCCAAACCTATATCCACAGTTATAGTAAAAACAGTGATAACTCATACCTATATTTCACATGTCATAAATCAGATTAACGATATGTATGCAACCTGTGTTCGTTGCATAGGAAAACATGTCCAAATTTCACCTTCGTAGCATGTATATAGCAAAAGTTATAATTTTTTACACTTTACCCATTGTCAAGGATAAAATACAATTCTCCCCCTCCCTCCATGTTAATACATAACATAGCAATGAATTCTGCTGAAGCAGGGAAATGCAGATCCACATATACACGATATGGTTAACCCTTTCCCTCCCGACATGATTTATACACACATAGTAATATAACATAGACTGCTGGGGAAATACATCTAAGACCTGGGGCCATTCTGCTGAAGCAGGGGGATGCAGATCAACATATACACAGATCCCATTAAACCCTCATACCCCGATCATGACACCTCCCCTCCTCAAACGGTGCCCACTAGGCCAAATACCTCAGCCTGGGCCATGGCAGCTTTTGAGGATTCACAGTCAGAGGGGTTCTTTTGCCGCGCAACGCCATTAACAGGGCTGTGCCCTCTGCTCCTCTTAGGGTGGATGGTAAAGTCTGAGTCTTGTAGGGGCCAGCCCCACCTCGGCAGGGTGGCGTTTCCCCATGTGGCATAAGCCACTACTCCGTGCAATAGGGTTCACTTCACATACACCCCCAGGGGGTTCACTGGCCATGGCCAGCTTCAGAGTTTGGGAGCACCCTCCCCAGGCAGGAAACCAGACAGGCAGCACAGACCGTCGCCCCTGAGTCAAGTCAGTCAGAATAGGAGTCACAATCCTAGCTAGTAGGGACCCCCTCTGCGCTTGCCCTGTGGCTGCCTGTAAATCCTTGGGCTGACTGCATCCAGCCCCTTCCTGCAGGTATATCCCTACATACCTCAACATCTCCTCCACTATGCTGCCCTCTCCTTCTGCAGATACCTCTGGCTGATCTGAGAACAGAACCATATGCTGTTCTAACCTAGCCCCGGCTACTGCTCCTGGCTGCCTACCTACCTACCCACAGCCCTACCTCACTCATCCCCTCCTAGGCAATTCTAACCTAGCCAAGGGAACTGTGCATGCACCTCTCCCTGACCCAGCTTCCCCATCACCAGGAACGAGACCAGGGATACCTGTACACAAGCACCCGCCTTACCCCCTGGTTAGCAGGCATCACTGAAGTGGCAGAATTCTGCTACCGCCCCTGATGCCTCCAGCTCAGAGCAAGGCTGCAACAGCTGGGCTCTAGTCCGAGAGACCCCCTGATGCCCCGCCAGTGGAATGGGGAAGGCTACCTGCATTAACTGCTGCCTCTCCTCCCCGGCTACCACTAGCTCACTCAGCCCCCCCTAGGCAATCCTATCCTAGCCAAGGTGACTAACTGTGCCTGCCCAACCCCATGCATAGGTTTCCCCATTACCAGGGACAAACTCAGGGGTATCTGTGCAGAAGCACTCGCCTTACCTCCTGGCTGACAGGCCCCACTGGGATGGCAGAACTCTGCTACCGCACCTGATGCCCCCAGCTCAGAGCAAGGCTGCAACAGCGGGGCTCTAGTCCAAGAAACCCCCTGACGCTCAGCCAGGCCAATGGGGAAGGCTAACTGCTCTAACTGCTGCCTCACCTCCCCGGCTACCACTAGCTCTCCTCTACCTGTCCGGACTCTGTCTAACCTGGTAGATTCTGGCTCCCTCATCCAGAGCCCGCGGTGCCAAAACCAGTGGCCTGACCCCTCACTTTCCCAAGACGCGGACGCCCGCAGTCTCCTACCTTCTAAGCTGGGGTCAGCTTGCACTGCATTCCTAAAGTCTTCTCCTAACACTATCCCCCCACCTTTAGTCTCTAAGTCAGGGGGAACAGGAACAGGTAAAGGGAACAATAAGTCAGTATCAGTCTGCGACTTTGTCTGGCTTACCTGTCAGGTCTCCGCAGAGGCAACTGGAACCGTTTGTCCCAAATGCAGGGGGACAGAGGTTGATTCTGCTGTGATTCCTGATGACACGCTCCTAGGAATCGCCGCAACAGCAGGCAATTCCGCAGCAAACATACAGATCACAGGCTCCAGGTTATTGCTAAGGCGCACCTCAGCAGTTACCCTGGACATAACCCCCACCTCCCTCATGCCATGATTGGCACCCCCATCCAAAACGATCTGGGCACCCTGGAATGACCGCAGCCCTCCATCAGGCATGGTTCTTTGCACCCCGGTGCCCGGGAGCAAATCTTCTGGCTGCACCAGAATAACAGCAGCACCCAAATCTGGCAAGCTCCCTGCTTGCCGGTCACCAAAGGTAACCCTCTGTGGGTGCCTGCTCAGGACATCAGCAGGCTGCATCTCGACAGATACACTTGGACATCCTCTGCTCACTGCGGCTGGCACGGGGGAGACAAGGGCAGGTTCTCCGTGGGACGTCCCTCTGGGGGTTGTTTCCACGGCTGGGCTTGCATCCTCTGTGGGGGTCAGCCAGGCACAGGCATCTAACCCCTTAGCAGCTTGTGAACGTTGCCCCTGATGGGGTCCCCCAGACCACTCACGGTCCAGGCAATGTGGCCGGATGTGGCCCACCTTGTGGCAATGATGGCACCTTATCGCAAGCTTGAACTCCCCAGTATAGGGCGTGTTGCTGCCCACTGTATGTTTGGGAGTCCACTGATGTGCAGCCTGGTCCCCCCTAGCCGGAATGGCTACCTCTCTTTGCACTGCTGCGTTGCTCACCAAGGCTCTGCTGGTTACAGACTCCTCTGCCAGCCTCTCCTGCTTGAACTCCTCTGTAACAAGGGGAAAGTGGGAGGCTTTTCCCACCAGCCGGTCCAGTATCTGGATACTCTGTGCTGGAGTGGCCTTCACCAGGGCCAGCAGCTGGAGACATTCTGCATGCGTGGCTCCCTCTCCCAATACGGCCAGGAGAGCTAGGAGCTCAGGGATGGAAAGTCCGGCAATTGTAACAGCCAGTCTCTCTGCCTCCACTGATCCCACCAATATTCAGGTGGTCCCCCTTCCTTAATGGTGGGGTCATCCGGGCTTCGTGAGCCAATATATCCAGCTCCAAATGTGCTGTGCTCTTGTGTCCCGCCGGCAGTCCATAAGCGTCACATTGCTCCACTACCTGGATTCTGGTCCAGGCATGGTACTGCTCAGCCCAATCACGCATGATGGGATGAAGGGCTCAAGGGTGAGTACAGGGAAACAGTGCAATATTTCTTGTTATATCTTGCAAAACATATTTGTCTGATATCACTAGTCTTAGGAGCTTGCACTCTACGCGGCTATCACTGTGTTGCAGTCTCGCATTAAACTGCAAACACAGGTTCAATCTGTATCCCACCACGCTGCCACCAATTAATATATATGCTTGTCACGAGAGAACAGACAATATATAGAATAACCGGGCCAGATTGAACAAGACTAGGATATAGTAAACTGAATGAGTTTATTTCCTATGAGCAGAACAGACAATACATCAAGCAACTAACATTACAGAAATATTTACACTCTGGGGTTGGACAAGGAGATATTCAGCTGAATAGCAGCTCCTTAGTTGTTATAGGTCATGACAAGCACAGGAATAAGGGGTGCAAGCAATTATATAGACGCAGGACCCCATTTCTAACATGGCAGTTCAGTTATTGGTGAATGTTGCAGGGTACATGCAACCACACCCGGGTTTTCTTGATAAGGCTTATTTATTAAGCCTTAAAAAAGTACAGCACACAAAAAAAAACCAGCTTCTTGTCAGCATACAAAAACAAAATAGCTTCTCTTCAGCATAGAAAAACAAGACAGCTTCTTTTCAGCATGCAGGACAGACAGTTCATCAAACATGTACTTTGAAAACAGACCTTGTAGCAGTAATCTTACTTCAGCATTTGACTCCTGTCTCCTGACCAGCTAGCTCTCATGTGTGTCTAGCCTGGTGTTTTTAAAGCCCCTTGATGAGGCAGCTTGGGTCAGACTAATTAAGCAGCCCTCTCAACTGAAACTTAACCTCGTCACTGCTGCACTGCAAACCTAAACATAGGTTTGCCAGGTATATGGCTGGTGACGTTCATTCACCCTGTCACAGTGAACAATTACCTTGTCCCAATCACAGGTTGCCAGGTAACGCGAGAAGCTGGGTTTACCCAGCCCCTCATTAATACACCCCTCCCCTGTAGCTACTTGGCCAGCCCATTTATAAAAAACTATGACATGATGCCTTCGTTGCCATCCTGTCTAGCAAAAATGCTTATTGGGCAGGGGTCTTTCATGTAGGTGTTACGTTTGACAGGTCACAATGGTTAGTACCCACCTGTGAGAGCTGGCTGCATATGCAATGAGGCGAGTCATCTCCATTGATGTACAGGCTTTTTCTCACCTCATAGTAATATAACACAGACTGCTGGGGAAATACATCTAAGAACTGGGGCCATTCTGCTGAAGCAGGGGGATGCAGATCAACATATACACAGATCCCATTAACCCCTTATACCCCGATCATGACAGACACACACACCCACACACAGAGACATAGACACAAACACACACACACATACACAGAGACGCCTGCGCAGTAGCCACCGGCACACAGAGACACACACAGAGAAAGGCACACACACACACACAGACGCACACACAGAGACACACACAAGGAATTCACAGTTACTATACATATAGAAGTGCAAATAGGTAAAACAGGTGGGGTGTACACGCGTGTTCTAAGTCAAACTTCTTTGCCACTGAAATTGTGTTTTGATTTTTAATTAAAAACATCACCATCACAAATACAATTTCTGTGACAAAACAGAAAGACGTTTCACTTAAAATGCGCGTGCTCGGCACACAGACACATTTTATGGTGTTTGAGGCACAGGGAGATAAAGTGACGTGCCCAAGGTCACAAGGAGGTGACACCGGGAATTGAACCAAGTTCCCCAGATTCAAACTCAGTGTCATTGTTTACACTCACTGAGCCGCTCCTTCTCCCTGTGCCTCAAGCACCAAAATAATAGATTGTAAGCTTATTTGAGCAGGGATTGTGTCCGTAAAAATTCCTATCTGCCGTGCTACCATCTTTAATGTTCAGGTTGAGCTTTTGGCCACTGCCTCACAGATATCCTGCCAGACCTGCCAAGCAAGGTCCTTACCCAATTATTTCTCCCATGCCAGCATGTACCCATCCTTCTCAAAATCACCCAACATGGCTTTCTGAGTGTAAGCACATTCTCAAAGTAAGAGATATTGTATATTATCTTTAACTATTCATGCAATGTGTTTATATATAATGTATAACCCTGCTCATTTAATGTACCCATGTGAGGGCTCCCACACCTTCTAGTCTAGTTGATTTTATACAGTGTGTGTTGGGGATGGCTCCCCTATCATGCCATATATCCCCATTCGCCCTTTCAACTGTAAAAAAAACCTCCCTTCACAGGGTCACAGGTCCGACATGTTCTCAGACCTTATCCCCCCCTCCTCCCCCAGTTAATATTTTTTTGCATTTGATCTTTTCCCAAACCTTCCCCCCCCCCCACCCCACCTAACTACTGGGTGAATTCATGCATACATATTCCCTCTAAGTACTTTCTCTAAGGCCATAGCTCTGGTACGTCTCTAATTTAATTCCTACACTCCCTAACGTATGACTGGAAACACTAACTTATCTGTAGTTACTATGAATGTTGAAGGCCTGAACTCCCCCATGAAGAGGAGGTTGGCTTTCGGGGACTTTAAGAAAAGATCAGAAGATATCTTTATAATACAGGAGACCGATCTAAATAGGGTGGACATGGGGAGATTTAGGGGTAGAGTCTTCCCTCACATTTTCCACTCTCCAGCCCACCACAAGAAAGCAGAGGTGGTGATTCTCCTGAGATCAACCCTTCCTTTCCACCTAGACTCCACAAGAGCGGATAAAAAAAGAAGAATGCTTATTATAGATGGGCAGACTGAGAGCAGAGAAGGTGACCTCTGGTGGCTCTATATGCCTCAAATGAGGCTCAATCTCGTTTCTTTTCCAAGGTATTACATATCACTATGAAAAACACAAAAAAGGCCATCTAATCATAGGTGGAGACTAAATACAATTTTAAACCACACAAAAGACAAGTCAAATTCCACACCCACAGCCCGCACATCCTCCTCAAAAACGCCCTAAAAGATTATGGCCTGGTGGACACATGTAGACTTGCAAACCCCGCATAGAGAAGCTATTCATTCTACTCAGCCCCCACAAACAATACTCCTGCATTTATTTAATATTAACAGCCATCGAACTGGCGGGTAACATTATAAAAGCAGATATAGACAACATTACATGGTCAGACGACGCACTGGTAACTACAATCCTTAAGGGTGTTAGACAGCCCTTACCCCAAGGTGGTGAATTAACAACTTCCTTTTGGGGATACCTGATATGAGGGACAAAATCAGAGATGCCCTTCTCCAATATTTTAGCCAAAGTGACACAAAACAAGTCACCCAGACTGTGCTTTGAGCTGCTCATAAAGCTACCCTGAGGGGTAGACAGAGAGATTCATTAAAAGCATTCAGACACTCTACTCCAAACAAGGGCTACAGTCTGAACATCAGGCCGCACTTCTAAACCTTTCACCATAACAAATGGCACACAGCAGGGCTGCCCCCTGTCTCCTTCACTGCTCGCACTGTGTATTGAAACCCTAGAATTAAAAGTCTGTCGAGAGACGAATATCAATGGTGTAAATATAGGGGACAGTAATTATAAAATATTATTGTTTGTTGAAGAAGTTCTACTCTCTCTTACCAACCATCGGAGTTCTTTACCAAGTTTTTTTTGACCTTCTACAAGATTTTGGCAAACTATGTAATTTTAAAATGAATCGTACAAAATTGTAGACGCTAAGTTTACAAATTCCGATAAAAGATATCACAAACCTTCAGAATACAGTAGATTTCCAATCATTTGGAAAAAGGATAAGTTAAAGTATCTCGGGGTATATGTAGCTAAAAGCTATAATGAGCTTTACGACTCAAACTACACGGCACTATTGAAAAACCTCCAAAAAAGATCTAAAAATGTGAGACTCATGCCACATCTCGTGGCCAAGCAGGAGAACATCTGTACAAATGAATTTACTCCCCCGCATCTTACATCAATTTCAGGAACTTGCTATTTCAGTCCCAATCCCCCAAATACACAATTTGGAAAAAGTGACAGACTTTATCTGGCAGGGTAGGAACCAAGAATCAAGAAAAGTACCATGATTTGCTTACAGTTTTGGGTGGACTGGCCCAGCCAGGTGTGCTCTGCTATTATTAGGCAGCAAGAGTAAGCCCTCTGATATATTAGTCCCTCCCGAAAGGGACTAAACTCCAGGTAGACATAGAAAAAATACAGGCTGGGGTTGACGACATGTCAGCCAGTCTATGGATCGGGAAGGAAGACAGCCCCCCACAATTGATAGGCCAACCAGTTCTGGACCACACCCTTCAAATCTGGAACCAAATCTGTAAAAACAAAAAAAATCTCAACCTCCCCATAAACTATAAACACTATAAATCCTCGCTTCCAAACAAATCAGTTACATATAGACCACTGACAGCCTTTGAACATCTCTACTCAAGAGTCGAATACCATAAAGGTACGATAGCCCTGTTTTACCAGAAACTCATATAAGGGCTCAATGACCCACTTAAGCAAAATGGCACCAACTAGGAAAGGGACATGGGTATATGTCTCGAAGGGAATATATACTAACGGGTCACCAGGTCCTCCAGATGCTCATCCATCAGAGAAACAAATATTGAGGTCCTCCACAGATGGTATTATACCCTAGCATGCTTCCATGTATTTCCCCCTAACTCATCCCCTCTGTGTTGGCGAAACTGCAGGAATGTTGGCATATTTAAACATATCTGGTGGCCATGCCCCAAAATTACTCCATACTGGAGGAAAATTAGGAGTCTGATAATCCAGATTACCGGCACAATGCCACCTGGAGATATGGGCACATTTCTGATCAACAAACCTATAGACCACATAGATAGAAACACAGACTGCCTGCTCAAACATACTGTACAGGCATACCCCGCATTAACGTACGCAATGGGACCGGAGCATGTATGTAAAGCGAAAATGTACTTAAAGTGAAGCACTACCTTTTTCCCACTTTACGATGCATGTACTGTACGGCAATCGTCATATACGTGCATAACTGATGTAAATAACACATGTGTAACAGGCTCTATAGTCTCCCCGCTTGCACACAGCTTCGGAACAGGTAGGGAGCCGATATTGCTGTTCAGGACGTGCTGACAGGCGCATGCGTGAGCTGCCGTTTGTCTATTGGGCAATATGTACTTACTCGCGAGTGTACTTAAAGTGAGTGTCCTTAAACCGGGGTATGCCTGTACTCTATTAGCAGCTGAAGCAGCAATAACTAGCCACTGGAAGCAAGAAAAACTATCAATATAGTCATAAAATTAACAATATGATTGATGGAAAAACTCACCAATCTACTAGAGCAGCGGTGCGCAAAGTGGGGGGCGCGACCCCCAGGGGGGGCGGGAGATTGTGCTGGGGGGGCGCGGGCAGTTGCAGAGACCCCGCGCTCTTCCCCCAGGCATTTAAATTAAATGCCAGGGGATCGCGTGAGGCCCCTGCAACTATTTACTTACCGGGATTCAGCCGTCTGTGTTGCGTCGCCATGGCAACGCGGCGTCTATTCCATTTGACCTGACGTCACACGCCCACGCAGCGTCATCTGACGCGGCTGAAGGAAGGCATGGGGGCGCGAGAGCCGGGGGCAGAGAGACAGGGGGGCGCAGCACAAAAAGTTTGCGCTCCCCTGTACTAGAGGACAAACATACTAGTTTTCTAAACATCTGGGAACCATGGAGGACATTCGTTAGCTGACCTGGTCACACCCGGAAACGTCCCTGCCAAAAAGAAAATGTGAGTATTTGAGGTTTATTGTGTCCCGTAGGGCAGGGGTGAGTAAACTTTTTATGCCGAGCTCCCCTTTTTATCCATGAAATTTCTCGGGCCCCCCCTGCCTGATGTAATCAAAATCACATTAAAAAAATACCTTTATTAAACGGTATACAATGTAAATACAAATATGTCTAAGGCCGCGCATATAGTGCCTGCAACGGCGACGCTAGCGAAAGTTGTATTTTGCTTTGCGGAGGCAGCGTGGGCGACCAGGCCATTGATTGGTTCAGGGGCTGTCACATGAGGCGACAGCCCCTAAAAAATCAAATATTGCCGGCTTAAAAAAATCGCGTCGCCAAGTCACGCTTACTATAAACGCACGTGGCGGCGACAATGCATTTGTTTTCAGGCGATGTCGCGTCGCCGCCACTATAAGCGCAGCCTAAATACATACTTCAACAGCTCGCTCTTGCAAAATTAGGCTGCGTCCACGCTGCCGCTGAGAGCGGTGACATCACCAACTCTCCAAGCAAGAGCACAGGGTGTCCTGCATAATTTTGCAAGCACGAGCGGGGAAGTGTTTACACTTTTTTTTAATTATTTCTGTACATTCATAGTATGATTGATATAGTGATATAGTGATATAGTGGCAGCCGACCCTTTCACTTGCAGAGGATCGCAGCGAAGCAGGTTGCCAGCGGAGGAGAGCAGGAACACAGCGCTATTGTAGGGCAGACATCGGAAGGAGGGGCATTTGACATCACAGCGCTGGGGCGTGCTCTTCCCGTACCGTCGTATCACGTGGCCGCCACCTGCACTATTCTGTTTGGCCGTCCGCGCGCGCACATCTTTTTTGCCTGCGCACCCAGGTTTTGCCGCAAGCACCCCGCCTAAATAATCTTGCGCCCGGGGCGCCCCCCACCCCTCAGTTTGTGCACTGCTGCATTCAATCGCAACACCCACACACAATCACAACACACACAACCAACACTCAATCACAACACACACACACAGACAACCAACAGGCACACTACACACAACACCCACTCACAACCAACACAGCACTCACTCAATCACAACACACACAACCAACACTCACATAATCACAACCAACACACACAACACTCAATCACAACACACACACACACACAGGCAGACAATCAACAGGCACAGCACACACACAGACTCAATCACAACCAACACACACACACTGCAGTCCCTATATACACACACACACACACACACACACACACACACACACACATATATATATATATATATATAACCAGTGTTCGACAATTAATTATAACTACACGCCCGTGGCGAGTGGATTTGGGCCGCTGGCGAGCCGTTGCTGCGGCTCTAGGAATTCCCCTGCTCGCCCCAATTTTTTTTTAAATAAATAAATAATCCCCCTCCCTGATTGGTGTGACGCGGGTATGTTCCTGATGCAGAGGCTTTGGCGCCTCTTCCTGTTTTAAAGATCTTCCATGGTGTCTTTTAAAGTTGTCACCTATTTTGTAACTACAAGACTTCCTCGGCTGTGTCGGAGGGATTCACCTAGTTTCTGTGGTAGGGCTGTGGTTCAAGCATTTAGGGTCAGCCCCAACCCCCCCTGCCCCTGATCCCCGCTTGCTGCCCGGGGCGGGAGGTAGGCTGGGTGGGTCCCGCGGCTGCTGCCCAGGCGCTTCCCCTCCGTCCCACGCTCCTTTGCCACAAGCGCAGTGGGAGTGTTCCCCCTGGTCTCCGCTTCCCCTCCGGTCTCGCTCCCGCTTCCCCTCCGGTCCCCGCTGCCCCTCGGTCCCTGTTACTGCTCGCGCGGGCCCCGAGATGGCAGCGCGGGTATTCTGAAGCCAGGGCACGTTGGTATGAATGGCTCCCGATAGCATTAACACAGTTCCCTTTTAAATCACTCCAAGTCCTGTAATATTTCCTCCACTTTATTGGGAAAAGGTAGCAGGGTACAGATACTTGTGGATGGTGTGTAGTGGTGATTATTAGTTAGAAACCGGTAAAAAGAGATGGCCTCACCAAGGGTTATAAACAGAAAAAGGTTCTTTACTCACTGTCTCCAGGGTTGAAAAGGAAGTGAGGTGCGGTGTGGGCAAAGGAAAAGTCTAGGGGCAGACCATGTCTGAACAAACAGGAGGGGGGGCAGACTAGCCCATTCTGGTGAGGATCTCAGAGACTGCTGTAGCAGCTCACTGATGTCATGCTCGCAGGCAAGGAGTGCAACATTGTTGCAAGCCACGCAGGCACAGTATGTGTCTGCAGACTCCATGCAGCTGGGAATAAACTCTGACAGGCAGAAACTGCAAAGGAGAGAGGGGGGTGAGTCAGAAATGTGGCTCTTGTTCCATAACACTCCCCGTCTGGTATCTGTAGATACCACTATATGGCAAGCTATGTGGAACATATGTGCAATACATACAACATAACAATATACTGCAAAGGTCCATATTTCCATAGCAATGTGATACCGGCTGGTACCACTGGCATCAAAGTCCTTTGGCCAGGCCTTCCAGTAAGGGAAGCCAGGTGGGTGCGCAGCTCTTGGTTAGCTTGACGCACCACAATGTCTCTTAAAAGTCCACGGCACTGGTAACCAGTTTTTTCCCATCACAGTCCGATTTGGGCATTAGAAGGATAGTCTCTGTAATGGGTCTTAAGAAGGTTTTAACGATCCCATTCTGGGCCACTCGTACTTCCACTTTGCGAACCTTTTCGTCTTCGCTTGGGATAGTTCTGATTATAAGTCCCATGGGCCATTCATTTCTTGCCACCTGTTTATCTTTCAACAAGACCACATCCCCCACTTGGATATCTGGTTTCACTTTTTGCCATTTGTGGCGTTCTTGGAGTGTCACCAGATACTCACGTCTCCAGCGATCCCAAAATGTGTTGGCCAAGTACTGCACCTGTCTCCACTGTCGTTTGTGCATATCCTTAGAGTGGAAGCCTTCGACTGGGGTGGGGACGTTCCCTACTTTCTGGGTCAGCAGCATTGCTGGTGTCAAAACGCTTGGCGATTCTGGATCTGTTGACACTGGGATTAAGGGCCTAGCATTGACTATTGCTGATATTTCGGCCATGAATGTGGTTAGCACTTCGTGAGTGAGTCGAGTCAGGTCGGTTTTTAGCATTATAGAATCCAAGATACGCCTAACCACTCCGATCATGCGCTCCCATGCTCCGCCCATGTGAGAGGAGTGAGGAGGGTTGAATGTCCACGTGCACTCTTGGTCGCGCAGGTATCTTTGGATACTATTGTCTCTATTGTCCTTAGTGTTTATTTGTAATTCCTTGCATGCTCCAACGAAATTGGTACCACAATCGGAGCGTATTTGTTTAACTGGTCCTCTGACTGCAAAGAACCTTCTGAGGGCATTTATGAAGCTTGAAGCATCCATAGATTCTATAACCTCGATGTGTATAGCTCGTGTACTCATGCAGGTGAAGAGTACCGCCCATCGTTTGCTGTTTGCTAGCCCGCCTCTAGTTCTACGTGAGATGACCATCCAGGGCCCAAATACATCGAGTCCTACATAGGTAAAGGGGGGTTCTGTGTTAAGTCTGTCGACAGGTAGATCCGCCATCCTTTGGTCTTGGCTTTTGCCTCTCAGCATTCGGCACCTAACACATTTGTGGAGATTACTGGCCACGCACCTTTTCATGCCAACGACCCAAATGCCCGCCGCCCTAATGGCGCCTTCGGTGAAGTGTCGTCCCTGATGCATGACTTGTTCGTGGTAGTGACGCACCAACAAAGTGGCGATGTGATGCCGGCCAGGGATGATGAGAGGGTTGCTTTCCTCCCTGCTCAGTTGGGACTTATTGAGGCGGCCTCCTACTCTCATGAGGCCGTCTTTGTCGATGAAGGGATTCAACTTCCAAAGTGGACTGTTTTCGTTAACACTCTTCTTTCCGCGAATGCATTTGATCTCTTCCGCATATGTTTCTCTTTGAACATGACTGAGAACAGTTTCCTTAGCCTTTGTAATTTCCTCTACGGTGCGCAGCTCTTTGCAGATGTGCCAGCCGTGGCAGCCGGTAGTTTTACCATCTGGTGTCTGGCGGAAGGAGGAGGCTATATGCCCGAGACGGGCTACTGTTCGCAGAAGGACCGTCCACTTTGAGAAGCGTTGGAATCGATGTGATCCGAATGCGTTTTTGTGCGATACATTGGTGAGTACCACGGATACTTGTGGGGGCCTTATCTCCGTATCCTTTTCGGGATCCACGAGTTCAAAATCGTCAACTGGGGTTGGTAGCGTTTCCGCAGGCTGCGCAAGAAACATTGGTCCTGTGAGCCACGACGTATTCTGCAGTTGAGATGCGGGTACTGATCTGGTGGCATGATCTGCGGGATTTTGATCTGTGGGCACGTGGTGCCATTGTTCTGGTTGAGTTGATTTCCTGATTCTTTCTACACGGTTAGCTACGTATACGTAGAATCTCCTCTTCTTGTTGTATATGTATCCCAGCACCACCTTGCTATCTGTGTAGAGTTTGACGGCATCTGGTTTGCTGTCCATCTCATTCTCGATAAGCTCCGCCAGTTCTACTGCTAACACTGCACCACACAGCTCTAGTCTGGGTATAGTATGGTCGGGTTGTGGCGCCAGCTTAGCTTTGCCAAGGATGAACCTGATGTGGCAACTTCCATCCACGTCCGTGGTTTTTAGGTAGGCCACCGCTGCTATAGCTTTGGTGGAGGCATCTGAGAACACGCAAAGCTCTTTGCTGTGTGCGGCGGTGAGAGATATAGGTGAATAGGGGCGTGGGATTTGAAGTTGCTCGAGGGCCTTCAAGGAGTGTTTCCACGTTTCCCACTCTTTCCGTTTTTCTGGATGTAGTGGGGTGTCCCATTCCTGTTTTTCGAAGGACATTTCTCTGAGGAGGGACTTCCCTTGTATAGTGACAGGAGCCACGAATCCTAGCGGGTCGTAGAGACTGTTAACGGTGGACAGGACTCCGCGACGTGTGAAGGGTTTTTCTTCGATGGCTACCTGGAACGTAAAGGTGTCTGTTTTAAGATTCCAGCTTATCCCCAGGCTCCGCTGTATGGGAGGCGTATCGGTCCCCAGATCCAAATTCTTTAGATCGTTTGCTTGATCATCTGCGTGGAACGCCTTCATCACTGTGGCGCTGTTGGAAGCTATTTTGTGCAACCTTAGGTTGGCCTTCGCTAACATCTTTTGTGTCCTCTTGAGTAGATCTACGGCTTCTTCTTCGGTGGGAACTGATTTTAATCCGTCGTCCACATAGAAGTCTCTTTCGACGAAGCTCCTGGCGTCTTTTCCGAACTCTGCTTCTCCGTCTTGGGCCGTTCTTCTGAGGCCGTAGGCTGCCACTGCAGGTGATGGGCTGTTCCCGAAGACATGTACTTTCATGCGGTACTCCGTGATTTCTTTTTCTATGTCGTCATCTTGGTACCACAGGAATCTTAGGTAGTTACGGTTGTCTTCTCGCACAAGGAAGCAGTGGAACATCTGTTGAATGTCTGCGGTTACGGCGATAGGTTCCTTGCGGAAGCGGATCAGCACTCCCAGAAGACTGTTCGTCAGATCCGGCCCGGTGAGGAGAACATCGTTTAGGGAGACTCCCTGATGCTGAGCGCTGGAGTCGAATACCACTCGGATTTGGCCAGGTTTCTGGGGGTGGTAGACGCCAAACGACGGGAGGTACCAGCATTCTTCGCCTTCTTTCATTGGGGGCGCCGACTCTGCATGGCCACTGTGGAAGATTTTTTGCATGACGGCCACAAAGTGTTCCTTGGTCTCCGGTTTCCTTTGTAGGTTACGGCGGAGCGAAGCGAGCCTAGACATAGCATGGTCTCTGTTGTTTGGGAGGCGTCTTCTTGGCGAGCGGAAAGGTAGTGGGGCCACCCAACTGCCCAATTCGTCCTTGAAGAGCTCCTTATCCATTAACCTCAAGAATTCTTTGTCTTCCATTGATGGCGCCTGTTTGTCGTCGTCCTTTGTTGTCTGGAACACTGTACTCCCTAGGTCATTGGGGTATTTTCTTGCCACAGGCGCGTCTCCGTAGTTCCTTTTGGTCTCCAGCTTCTCGTGGACCTGAAAGTGGTTCGGACAAGGTTTGAAGTGGGATATACGACCGTTCTCCAACAAGTTCGTCTGTAGGGCGCCTACGTTGTCGGGTCCTCGTATCCTGTCTATGCATACTTCTCCAACTACCACCCATCCTAGATCGAGCCTTTGGGCGCTTGGGCCGTTGTGGTCCCCATTTCGCTGTTCGCGGATCTTGTGTGCTCTCATGATGTCTCTGCCAAGTAGCAGCAGGATCTGGGCATCTTCGTCTAGTGGTGGGATATGATCGGCAATGGTTTTTAGATGGGGATGGTGTCGCGCCACGTCTGGCGTGGGGATCTCAGTCCTATCTTCCGCCATGTGATTGCACTCGATGAGTGTGGGAAGGGGCATGCTCACTTTGCCGTCTATTGAGCATATGGTGTAGCCATTCACTCTTCTCCCTGTAGTCTCCATTCGCCCTGCGCACGTTCTGAGAGTGTAAGGAGAAGTACTGTCTTGTATGCCGAACATATCGAAGAATTCTGACCTGACCAGCGATCGGCTGCTCTGGTCGTCGATGATTGCATACATCCGTTTGGCTCTTTGGGGTTGTCCCTCTGGGTGCACTGCTACCAGACATATTTTAGAGCAAGATCTACCGTCGTCTCCTTCTCCGCATACTTCTGTGCATTTGGATGCCTCTGGCGGTGGGGGGGGGGGTGTCTCCCACTTCTTCCTCCCCGCCCTGCTTTGTCGGAGGGTTAGGGGCTTTGCTTGCTTTGGGCTTCATAGCTTCCGGGTGTAGAGCGGCTATGTGCCTGTCGCTATCGCACTCTGTGCATTTCATAGCTTCTTTGCAGTCCTTGAATAAATGAGTTGTGGAAGCACAACATTTGAAACAGGCTCCCCATTCCCTGAGTAGGTTCTTTCGCTCCTCTATGGGTTTCATCCTGAATCCGAAGCACTTGTTAAGTGGATGCGGCTTTTTGTGGATAGGGCATTCTTTGTTAAGGTCCCTTGGTTTTTTGTCCCTGTCGGCCGTCTGGCTGGGACTCGCGTGGGTCGTAGGGGGCACGTCCGTCCTGTGGACCGAGATGGGTGTTCTGGAGTCCTTGCACCTTGCTGTTCCTCGGGTGGCTGGCGCTGGATGTGGTTTGCGCCCCTAAGATGAAGCTGGGGTCGTTTCTTGTCTTTGCCGCTTCGCAGATGAAGCTCACGAAGAATGAGAATGGGGGGAAGACAACCTGCTTCTCCCTTTTGTATTTGGAACCTTGTGAAAGCCACCTTTCTTGGAGGTTGAAGGGTAGCTTCTCCAGGATGGGTCTCACTCCACGAGCTGAATCTAGGGCGTTGAGACCTATTAAGGAATGGTCTTTCCTTGCGAACTCCAGTTCTTGCAGCAGGTCTCCAAGATCTCGTAACTTCGAGTAGTCTTTATTCGTGATCTTGGGGACCTGCTGCAAGAACTGGAGTTAGGGAGCTGTGGGACAGGGAGTCTGTCCCTCCCACTGCAGGGTGACTTGGACAGAAGGGAGCTGTGGGACAGGGAGTCTGTCCCTCCCACTGCAGGGTGACACAGACAGAAGGGAGCTATGGGACAAGGAGTCTGTCCCTCCCACTGCAGGGTGACTCAGTAGTATACAAAAGGGATCAATAGCCCAATTAAATCAGGCAGTTTGCCATTGTTTTATTTCACCTAGGAAATCAGTTAATTATTCAAACTGCTTCTGTGACGGCATACTTTGCACTGCTATATACTGCGGCTCCATGTTGCAAGCCCTGTCTAACGTTTCCTCTCGGTCTGTTCTGTTTTTAGCAGTCCTGCATCAACTGCGGCAGAGAAGCCTTAAATGAATGTACTGGCTGCCATAAAGTCAATTACTGCTCCATCTTCTGTCAGCGCAAGGTATGGAGTATCTCCGGAGTCTGACTCTTTTTTAATACATGTCACGGTCATTCGATACATTTGGTCCAAGTTGGACTGACTCTTGAACCAATTAACCCTCTTGATGCTGAAGGGGCTATTAGGACATAGCTACTACGTCATTGGGCCCCTGGAGTCATTAGGTTTGCTTTGGTCCTACATTAGACTGACCCTTTAATCCATTAAATGTCACTCACCAGGTTACTTTGGTCCTACGTGGGACTGACCCTTTAACTCATTAAACATGTCACTGTGAATAGGTAATTTTAAGCCTGTTTGTGTTGGAGAATTAAGGGCGTCAGATCCTTGCTCTTGGTGTTGACATTTATGCTGTCCTCCATTGCAGGACTGGAAGGATCACCAGCACCTCTGCGGACAGACATCCACGATCTCTGTTCATGCTGAGGAGGTCCACATCACCGAGAAAGGGCCAGTTTGATAGCCTGTATGTGCCAGCGAACCAAAGTGGGACAGAGCAGGCTGGAACCAGCATCTCTAGCATGGAGCTTAAAGGTCTTCTCCTGACCGGACGTCAAGAAGAAACTAAACTCGGCGTTGAGGGATGGAGGAAGGTCAAGGTACGAAAACTGGTTACTCCATCTTCTGTCGCTTCCTCCGGGGACCAATGGAGGGGGCCCACCAAAGTAGCCCTCAGTCTATAGATGTCATCAACGGATGATCACAGACAGAACTCCGTCATCAGAGAGGATCACCGTGGAGGAGAAGTAAAGTACTTCAAGCTGATCTTCAGGAAGTGTTTGAGACATCTGCACTGTGCTGTTTTCAGCTCGGGGGACTCCCTGGTACCCAAGACACATACCAATAAAGGCAGTACTGGCACTTCCTGGGTTTAAATCCACACGTCACGCAGGCCAATAGGAAGCTGCAATGGATGAAGTTGCGGCTTCCTATTGGCCCGCTTGACCGGGGAACATTTAAACCACCATTTTGTTTCCCCTGGAAGGGACAACATATAGTTATCCATGTGAGGACTACATTTTGAAATGGGAGGTGCTTGCTTTTAGCGTTTTTTTGTTTTTTTTTCATCCACTAACAATGAGCCATAAACTCTGAATAAGGAACCCAATTTTATTTCCATTAGTAAAAGGTAACCCTTGTTCTAAACACTGAGGTAAACACGTCATATAAAAGATTGGCCATTTATGAGCCCGATCCGAAATCATCCCAAAAAGACCTCAACATCTGACTTTTGAACGTTTTGTAGTTATAAGGATTGGCCTTTCCCAGAGGCCTCTGCTTGTCTCATTATTTATTGGTGGCTTTCCCCCTAAGTGAGGGAAGGGACATCATCAGACTGGGAATGAAAGCTTCGTAAAGTTCTCTCTGCCATGCTGTTCTATCCCGGGCAGAATGGATTTTTAGTGGGACCTTTCGTCCACTTAGAAAGGTTCAAGGGAATTTTTAAGAGGTGATAGCTCAACATAGAGCAATACTTATCCTTAGGGTGTCCTATGGCTTGGATTTGTGAAGTTGTATTTCAAGTACCAAGGAGTCTACAGTGCATTAGGATTCCTTACAAGGTCTTTTGGCTTCTGCCTCTCCTGGAACAGCACAAACCTGCCCTGTTTGTCACTGCTGCTGACTAAAACATCAGGTAATGAAGAAAAGACGAGCAAGGGCAGGTTTCTGCTGCAGCAGAAGCCAGAGCAATAAGGAAGGAATCTCGACGCAGGCTTCCAGCGTCCTCCATGATGTCGCATATGCAAGATGGCCGCCCGCTGGCTCTTGTAAAGAAAATAAGGATGTCAGTCTATTTATTCCATTTTCCCCAATGAAATGTATACATATGCTCGAAATCACCAGAGCCTCCTTTTTAACCCTCAGTTGACCCTTTCACTGTCGAAGAGGCAACACGTGTTTATTTATTTTTTATTATGGTACCTTCAGACAAACAGACCTTGTGTGCAGCCTGCTACGTGGGACTGGCTCTTTAATGGGTGCCCCCCGCCCGCCTAATGTTAAAGGAACAGTCACACAATCGCGATTGGTCGGAAGGCTCTTGACACACTGGTACAGCAGACCCTTCTCTGGAACTTCTGGGCTTAACCTCCTGGCTTCAATACGACGCTCACAACACCAATTGTTTTTTCTTCTTTTCTTTCTAATTTGTTAATGAGAGGTTTTGGACAGATGTAGAGAAATGTGTTAAATAAAAGAAAAACATGCATTTTTTTTTTAATACACTCTACTCCGTGAAATATGAAGAACGTGCTAATTTGGCGCGGTGTGTAGCAGACACTTGTTCTCTAAAGCAGGGGGTGCTCAAATCCTGACCTCAAAAAAAAAAGAATCAGGTTTTCAGGATTTTGACTGATATCTTCGATTGAGCCAACTGTGCTAAAGCTGGGACTGATTGAGCCACCTGTGCTGAAACTGGGATATCCTTAAAACCTGACCTGTTGGGGGAGGGGAGGATTGGAGTTGCTCCAAAGTACAGCCGTTTTATTTTGGCAGCTTCTCATTAAGCGCTTTACTGTGTAAGGCTTATTTAAAGCAGCGATCCCCTTGATCTTAGGTTTTCGATATTACCTGCATTGTTTCCATTGGATTCGTAATCTAGTCCGGTGGGAGACGTGTAAATATCTCGGGAACGGAGGGGGGCCCAGATATCGGGGGGACAGTGGCTCTGCTCCAGGGGACCGCCTCAAAGCCCCCTGCTGTCTGTGTCACTGTCTCACTGCAATGGGAAGAGTGGACTCCTTGGGCCATAGTGAGAAAAGTTTAAGCGCAAACTGCTCCCAATATAATAAATGGTACAAAATATAAATGTACATACAGTACAGTCCCAAATGATTAGCTCTTTAAAGGAGCAATTCATGCCCTTTATTTATTATTATAGGCTAAAGCAGTAAAATTCCAGGCATTATTGAAATCCCTGCTCCCTGATTGGTTAAAATTCCAGGCATTATTGAAATCCCTGCTCTCTGATTGGTTAAAATTCCAGGCATTATTGAAATCCCTGCTCTCTGATTGGTCAGAATTCCGGCCATTATTCAGTAATGCCCGGAATTTTTGACAACTTGCCAATTGACATCAAAGCAGAGATGAAGGGGCTCGCTGAGAAAAAACCGGCACGTTTAAAACTTAACAGCAACACCTCCACTCCTCTCCTCTCCTCACTGAGCACACTCAATATGGCAGCACAAGCAGCCTCTCTCCCTCTCTGACAGCTGCAAGTACTGTGAGCCTCGGACATAGTGCACTGAGCGTCGCTGAGCAGTGCTCTCGCTTGCTGACGCTCGCGCTACCAGGAGCTTTTTTCTGTCCTGACAGAGGAGACAGCAAGCGCGCTTGGGAGGCGGGTATCACTGTGTGTGTGTGTGTGTCACTTGGTAGCTGTCAGTGTATGTGTGTGTCACTTTGAAGTGTTCTGTGTGTTTGTGTGTCACTGGGGAACGTGTGTGTGTGTGTATCTTATACTATATTAGTGAAAGCACTGTATGTTTGCCTGCATGCATGCCTGCCTGCTGGATGTCCGGTGTCCCTAGCGGCAATCTCATTGGTCCCTTGGCCCGCCCGCCCCCGCACACCTCTCATTGGCCTCACACACTCACACCACCCCTTTGGCCCGCCCCCCACACCTCTCATTGGCCTGAGGCGGAGTGACGGGCCAAAGGTCCAAAAAAATAAATAACACACACACACACACAC